>CATIUR010000005.1:87474776-88674776 GCA_949592205.1 Helichrysum umbraculigerum
GACAATTTAGACTTGTGTTTTGTAAACCTAAATGTCGAACAATGTTTATATATATACGAGATATATATGAAAGAAACAACGAATAATAATATATATATATACAAGAATATATATATATTCAACTATATAAGTATATATATGGATATGTACTTACACATTTCGGACAATTCGACAAACGAACAATACTTGGATAATATTATATATTTCCAACAACAATCATCAACGAAATACACAAACCTAAGAAATTGATAATTTCTTCAAACGAACGAATTATTAACATAAGTAAACAAAGTACTTATAGTTAATACATTGTTGTGTATAGGTTGACTACGTTTGGGCTTCGTTATATTATCTCGCTAGCATTCACATCCGAGCACTCACTGTGAGTTCACAAACCCCTTTTCAATGTTTTAATGTTTTAAAACTCGGGGTGGAAAACATAGAAATCGTATGTATAACCGCATGCGACAACTGCTTTAAATACTGTATGTATTTGCTTGAACTGTTTATGAAGGGGTACTTCATACTTGAACTTTTTGTGAAAGGGTATTTCACACAACTATTTGAACTGTGTTTTATGAAAGGTTTTTCATAACTATTTTGGGAATTTAGGCAACGAATCTTGGTACAGATCTAGGCTGAACGATGTAGTGCATAAAAGACCTTATGGCTACAGACTATAACCATTAGCTAGGTGACTCTAGCCACTGAGTATACGGATAGTACTATCGCCGTGACGACCCTCCTACGGATTTGGGAGCGTATACTTAAATGTCCTACTTGGCACAACAACAACAGATTAGGGTCGTGGTTTGGTTATAGGGTTAGATCGGGTTACCTTACTTGACAGGTTTAGCTCACCTTTCAAGGGATCACCGTCTAAATATTCCCACTAAACTATTGATTAGGAAAGGATTTCCTACGTACACTGATTTGGAAATGTTAATCTTTATTTAGGTTAACTTGTGTTTCCTACTGATAACTGATTTAGGAAATGTTATTTGTTAATAACTTGTGTTTCCTACTTGACAAACAACACTTATTTATAAATGTTATTCTTAAATGATTAACTTGTGTTTCCTACATAACAAACAAACTTGTGAATTCACTCAACAATTTTGTTGACGATTTACTCTATGTTTTTCAGGGAATTAGCAGCGTAAGTAAGATCTGCATGCATTATCAGGACGGACTACCCTGGACTTGTTAGGATGCCACTACTTTTGGGACACTTGGATTTCCTCTGTATAACTGCAACTACTGCAGTCATACCTATGAAATCTACTTTTGATATTATGTATTTTATGAAATACTGATTTCAACCACTACTACTACTGTTACTACTTTTCAAGTGGTAACCTTTTGTAAAACTTTAACTAATGGCATCTTAATCTATTTCGTTCTGCAATAACCATATGCTCTGAGTATGTATGTATCTGTTGGTTGTTTTACTGCTCGCACCCCCGCCACGTCACTAAGCTTCCGCAAACCACTCTTTGTAATTGTAATTACCGTTTGGCGGGGTGTGACAGACTTGGTATCAGAGCCATTGGTTATAGCGAACTAGCAGTCTTTAAGTGACTTGGAACCTTAGAGACCTAGACTATAGCCTTGGCTAGAACATTTGTGCATTCATGCATACATACTTTGCATACAACTAACATACGACTGACATGTCACACACGATTATTTTGTCTCAGCATGTCGAGATGTGCACCGATCTATATCACTGATTCCGATTCTGAGGAGGAGCCCATGGAGGCCTCCTACTTTAGCGTAGCGAGTACTGGAGTGACCACACACCGTGGACCATCTGCTTACATTACTCCTACCCCTACACCAGCTATCGCGAGTACCTCTCGTGTGCCTGTACCTAGGATGACAGCTAGGATTAGTGTTCGGGATTTTCCCAGGGGACCACTCGCGCCGCGCGATAAGGCGCCAGTGACTGAGCCTGAGGTTCCAGTTGTCGAGCCGCCACAGAAGAGGCTCCGACCTTCTCATTTGGACTGGATGCCTCGAGTATTGAGAGAGTGGAGATCACTAGAGGGTTTTCCCTCGACCTTTGAGATTGGAGAGTCCTCCCATTCACCACCCTATGCACTTTTCACAGGTGAGCCTCTGGAGCTCACTGTACCTACCCTTGTGGCTGTGATTTACTCTGTGATTAGGAGATATGCTAGTCAGAGCAGAGACGTGATGGAGTTACTGAGTGATGCCTCCCGCACTGACATGGATATGACTATGCTCCATCAGAGGATGGATTTTGTGGAGACTCACCGTCAGACAGACTGGCAGAGTCTAGCATCCACCCGTGCACGCGTGGCAGCTTTAGAGAGGCGTGCTAGGGTGTCAGAGATTGTTGCTAGTGTTTGTGTGATGACTGCAGCAGTGATGGTTGCGGTTAGGATGTATTTACCATGGTTCCGTTAGGCCTGTGTATGGCGGTTGTGCCTACACCATTATAGACTATTACTTTTGGGGAAACTATATGTATGTACTAGTTATGGACTAGCTGGATGTGAATGGAACTTGTTAGTAGAATGGGTATATGTATAGGAAACCCATCATCTTTTGTATAACGCTAACCATCAATGGGTATATTAGAAATCTCATCTCGTTTTGTACTAAACTCATGTAACAGCGTTATGACCTTTAATATATAATGTATGTTTGGTTTACATCCCGTGTTCATTATGCTTATTATCAACCATATTATTTCCTCTTACAACTGTCGACTGGTGATTAAAACTATACGTTATCGATAACTATGTGATCAATTCTTGTAAACCCTTAAACATATTACATCTTGATGATTGATTATTCTTGAGAACCTTTGAAATTAACGGTGTTAAACGACAATGAAAAGAAATATGTATTGGACATTATATAATGACGCCTGGCCAACGTGATTATATTATGCTAGATACATGTGGGTGTTTCAAAGTTGTATGGCACGTGTTGTAGAACCCTATTCATTCATCTCTTCATGTCATTCATTTCTATCAAATGTGAATCTTTGATCTATTCACATTCAATATCTCAACATTAACACTCTGCATTTTATTCATCGCAGAGCTGAATCATGCCTCCCAAACGACGAGTCACTAGAAAAAGTCAAAAGACGACTACGCCTCCACCACCACCCACTGAAACCACCGAACAAATGATCGCGCGAAGAATAGCTGAAGGTATTGCTGAATATGAGGCAAGCCGTAATCGCGAACCCGTAGTTAACAACAGTGGATCTACCCCTGTTAATACTGAGACACCCGTGAATGCTAGCCGAGGGTGTTCATACAAAACATTTCAGGCTTGTAAGCCGATTTCTTTCCGTGGCACCGAGGGTGCAATTGGTATGATTCATTGGATAGAGAAAACTGAATCGGTATTGGACATTAGTGACTGTTCACCTGACTGTATGGTGAAGTATGCTACTTGCACTTTGGCGGACAAAGCGCTTACTTGGTGGAACAGTCAGATCCAATCACTTGGTCGACCAGCTGCTTATTCAATGTCATGGGGGACATTTAAAAGTTTGATGTTGGAGGAATTCTGTCCTCGCAGTGAGATGCAAAAAATAGAAACAGAGTTGTGGAACATCACCATGATTGGTGCTGATATTACTGGGTACACCACTAAGTTTCAGGAACTTGCACGTCTAGTGCCACATATGGTGACACCCGAGTATAAGCGTATTGAGCGCTACATATTCGGTCTAGTACCACAAATCCGTAGTCTGGTGACGTCATCTAAACCGGACACTTTCAGGAGTGCCGTTACTCTAGCGCAAAGTTTGACCGATGAGGCAGTCAGGATGGGAAATCTGACTAAGAAAGCTGTGTCGGGAAAAAGTGAACCGAACAGTACTGATGTTAGTAGTTCTGGTGGTGCAAAGCGAAAGTGGAACGGTAGTGGTGTTGATCGCCAGGGTCAACAAAACAAGAAACATTCTGGAAATGCGAAAGCATATGTTGCCACCACTACTGAATCGAAACCATACCTGGGTAACAAACCCAAGTGTGATAAGTGCAACCGACACCACGAAGGCGGGTGTGGGTATTGTGGAAACTGTAGGGCATGGGGACATAGAACCCGAGAATGCAAAACTTACCCTCCCCCACGGGCAAACACTGAGCGTCAAAATCAGGGATGTTTTGAATGTGGTGAGCAAGGGCACTACCGCAACCGATGCCCTAAGCTCAACAACAACAACCAAAACCGCAACAACAACAACAACCGCGGTAACAACAATCAACCGGCTCAAGGAAGGGCATTTGTGATCGGAGCACAAGAGGCACGCCATGACCCTAACACCGTCACTGGTACGTTTCTTGTAAACAACCATTATGCCTCTGTGTTAATTGATTCGGGTGCTGATTTAAGTTTTGTGTCTACTGAGTTTAGACCACTATTAGAACTTGAATCCCGTAAATTAGACAACAAGTATACCATAGAATTAGCCGATGGTGAGTTGATCGAATCAGGAGAAATAGTACCGGGATGTACCTTGGAGTTAGAAGGTCATTTCTTCGAAATAGACTTACTACCGGTTAAGTTGGGAAGTTTTGACGTTGTAGTCGGTATGGATTGGTTATCTAAGAACCGCGCTGAGATCATATGTTATGATAAACTGGTACGATTACCACTGTCAACAGAAGAAACACTTGTGGTTCAAGGTGAGAAACGAAAAAGTTCTACAAAGATGATTTCATGTTTGAAAGCCAGTAAATATCTCCGAAAGGGGTACCAAGCATTTCTGGCACACGTTGTAGAAAAGAAAACCGAGGAGCGACGTATAGACGATGTACCCATTGTACGCGACTATCCAGGAGTGTTCCCTGATGAGTTGCCGGGATTGCCACCCCCACGACAAGTCGAGTTTCACATTGACCTGGTGCCAGGAGCCGCACCTATCGCACGAGCACCTTATCGTCTAGCTCCCTCGGAAATGCAAGAGCTATCCACACAATTGCAAGAACTTCTAGACTTGGGATTCATCCGACCGAGCTTTTCCCCTTGGGGAGCTCCGATTTTGTTTGTTAAGAAAAAGGATGGATCTATGCGGATGTGCATCGATTACCGAGAACTGAACAAGGTAACTATCAAGAACCGATACCCGTTACCACGCATTGATGATCTGTTTGATCAACTGCAAGGATCGAGTCATTATTCAAAAATTGACCTGCGATCTGGTTACCATCAACTCAAGGTACGAGAAGAGGATGTACCGAAAACTGCGTTTAGGACTCGATACGGTCATTACGAGTTCCTAGTCATGCCTTTCGGGCTGACCAACGCACCAGCAGTATTCATGGATTTGATGAACAGAGTATGCAAACCCTATCTGGATAAATTCGTCATTGTGTTTATTGACGACATCTTGGTATACTCACGATCGAAAGAGGATCACGAGCAACATTTGAAGCTTATCCTCGAACTACTACAAAAAGAGAAGCTTTACGCAAAGTTCTCTAAGTGCGAATTTTGGATTCGAGAGGTCCAATTCCTTGGTCATGTGATAAATGACAAGGGAATTCACGTAGACCCATCCAAAATTGAGGCAATCAACAATTGGGAAGCACCGAAAACCCCAACTGAAGTACGACAATTTCTTGGTCTAGCTGGCTATTACAGGCGATTCATCGCAAACTTTTCAAAGATAGCCCAGCCACTTACTACATTAACTCAAAAAGACAAGAAATTTGAGTGGAATGAGAAACAAGAGAATGCATTCCAACTACTGAAGCAGAAACTGAGCAGCGCACCCATACTATCTCTACCCGAAGGAGTAGATAACTTTGTTGTTTACTGTGATGCATCGCATCAGGGATTGGGTTGCGTACTGATGCAAAATGAAAGGGTCATTGCTTATGCATCACGACAACTAAAAGTGCATGAGAAAAACTATACGACTCATGATTTGGAATTGGGAGCCGTTGTTTTTGCACTGAAGATCTGGAGACACTACCTATACGGTACAAAGTGTACGATCTTCACTGATCATAAGAGCCTACAACATATATTCGACCAGAAAGAACTTAACATGAGACAACGACGTTGGGTCGAATTACTTAACGATTACGACTGTGAAATAAGGTATCACCCGGGTAAAGCTAACGTAGTAGCAGATGCCTTGAGTCGTAAGGAACGAATCAAACCCCGAAGAGTTCGAGCCTTGGGATTGACAATCCACTCGAATCTCATTACTCAAATTCGTGAAGCCCAAGAACTTGCTTTCACTCCCGAACGTCTTAAGGATGAATCCTTGAAGGGAATGGAAAAACAACTCGAGAAAAAGGACAACGGAGTGTTGTACTTCATGAACCGAATTTGGGTACCATGCGTAGATGAGTTACGCAAGCTGATTTTGGACGAGGCACACAAGTCCAACTACTCGATACATCCTGGTGCGGACAAGATGTACCAGGACTTGAAAGGCTTTTACTGGTGGCCTGGAATGAAACGTGACATTGCCACCTACGTGAGCAAATGCTTAACTTGCTCAAAGGTAAAAGTTGAATACCAAAAGCCGTCTGGACTTTTGCAACAACCTGAACTGCCCAAGTGGAAATGGGAGCAAATAACAATGGACTTCATTACGAAGTTACCTAGAACGGCATCGGGAGCAAATGCCATATGGGTGATTGTCGATCGATTGACGAAATCAGCCCACTTTCTCGCTATTAAGGAAACGGATGGAATGGAGAAACTAGCTAAAATCTATATTAAAGAGATTGTTTCTCGGCATGGTGTGCCACTATCCATCATCTCTGATAGAGATGCACGATTCACTTCTCGCTTTTGGCAAACATTACAACAGGCAATGGGTACTCGACTTGATATGAGTACTGCCTACCACCCGCAGACTGACGGTCAAAGTGAACGAACGATACAGACGCTCGAAGACTTGTTGCGAGCATGTGTGATAGACTTTGGAGGTAACTGGGATACCCACCTACCTCTAGCTGAATTCTCTTACAACAATAGTTATCACACGAGTATACAGATGGCACCATTTGAGGCGTTATATGGACGCAAGTGCCGATCACCACTCTGTTGGGCAGAGTTGGACGACAGACAACTATCTGGACCCGAACTTGTCCAGGAAACCACTGACAAAATAACTCAAGTATTGAGTCGACTGAAAGCGGCACGAGATCGACAAAAGAGTTACGCTGATAACCGCCGTAAACCTCTTGAGTTTCAAGTAGGAGACAAGGTCCTACTCAAAGTATCTCCCTGGAAAGGAGTAGCACGATTTGGAAAACGAGGAAAGCTGAACCCACGATACATCGGACCGTTTGAAATCCTTGCTAGGGTTGGTCCTGTCGCTTATAAGCTCAAACTACCGCAAGAGCTTAGTAGCATACACGATACTTTCCACGTTAGCAACCTCAAAAAGTGTCTTTCTGACGAAACACTTATCCTTCCTCCTGACGAAGTCTTCATTGACTCAAAACTTAACTTTGTGGAGGAACCTGTTGAAGTTATGGATTATAAAACTCAGAAACTTCGACACAAACGAATCAAACTGGTTAAAGTTCGTTGGAACTCGAAACATGGCTCAGAGTTTACCTGGGAACGAGAGGATGAAATGCGAAAGAAATACCCCAACCTATTTGAGAGCGTGACCGAGACTCACGGCTCGACTTAAATCTCGGGACGAGATTTCACTAACGGGGGGAGAATGTGACACTCCTCCAAATTAGGTATATAATTATACTTAATTACATGCATTTCTTACGCTAATTCCCTGCATTTGTTTTAAACTAAACCTATGATGTGATATGAGTCTAGCGAGCCCAATACGATAATACAAAAAGTATTACATTATACGTAGTATTTATAAATTACGTACGAACGTATCGGAACGAAGCCGACAAAAATAATTAACCAGATTTGGTAACACGAAATAATTAATAATTCAATTATTAATTACGAGTAATTATGTATCTATAACATATAGATAAAATGGTTCAATTATACGTTTAACATAAAACGTAATATATAACGAACAGAAACAATTATAAAACGTACCTAAAAGGTCAAAACCCGAAAAACGTTATTTCTCTAGTACGTTTTCAAGTATTTAGAACATTACTTCGAATTATGAATTCGAAACTCGACTGAAATTTGGCGCTCATTTGGACATGCGCAGTAAAATGTACAAAAATGTACAACTACTAAAAATAATAATAATCTCATTATTCTGAAAACATATTACGAACCAGGAGAGCATCTACAAAATAAAAATATAAAATGTTAAATTTTATATTGCTATAATTATACCCGTACTCGAAATTTCAGTGCACAAATCGGCTACCTAACGTCAATAATTGAGGGAGACAGATTGAGGTTTAAACCATACTCGTACTCCCTCCCATTTTCTTTCTGTGATCTTACGACATAACACACACATACACAATCATACTCATCAATCTCCATCCTTTTCTCTCTAAAATTTTAACAAGATCAGTAGCAGCAAGAGGTAGTAGAACAACAAGATCAGGAACTTCATCATCATCATCTCGGCTCATCTACTTCATCATCATCTTCACCCACATTTCTCATTGTAAGAAAAACTCTAAATCTTTGATTTCCATGCTTAAATTCGTATATATATATCATGTTTAAACATCACAATTTATGCATATAAACAACAAAAATGGAAAGATTGAAGCTTGAATATTGAAAATGGTTTTTGGAACCAAAAACTTGAAATCACAATTTAGATATGTGAAAGTTGTTATAAATGAGTTAAAACATGTTATGGTACTAGGGTGAATCTTTTGGAATGTATTAAAGCCGAACGATAAACGATTGAAGTGAAAATGGACAAAAATTCGTGCAGCTCTGTTCTGCGTCTGATGCTTCTGTGCAGAAGCAGATGACGCGATCGCGTCATTTTCATGAACAAAACCCGCTAAAACCTTTTATTACTTCACGCGATCGCGTGAAACAAAAACTTCAGAAATCTTCGAAACTCGGAACAACGCGATCGCGTGGTTTTCAACCCCGATCGCGTGAACTTCTTCGTACCACCCGATCGCGTGACATACTTAAACCGATCGTGTGAACATCCTGGTACCATGATCGCGTGACCTTTCGAACTCGGAATCGCGTAGCTAAGTAGACCACGCGATCGCGTGATCTACTTAACCGATCGCGTGAATGTCATCAGTAGCCAAAACCTGTTGTGACTCAAACACGATGAACTAGTAATAGACAAACCATGTATTACGATGGACTAGTAATGGACAAGCCATGTGATTACGATGAACTAGTAAATGACAACCCAAATGTTTTCGACGAACGAGTAACATACTTATAAACATATACAAACTTAAATACGTACATTTATTGAGTGGGATTATAAATGATTGAGACGTATTTATAGATGAACATTATACGGGACAATTTAGACTTGTGTTTTGTAAACCTAAATGTCGAACAATGTTTATATATATACGAGATATATATGAAAGAAACAACGAATAATAATATATATATATACAAGAATATATATATATTCAACTATATAAGTATATATATGGATATGTACTTACACATTTCGGACAATTCGACAAACGAACAATACTTGGATAATATTATATATTTCCAACAACAATCATCAACGAAATACACAAACCTAAGAAATTGATAATTTCTTCAAACGAACGAATTATTAACATAAGTAAACAAAGTACTTATAGTTAATACATTGTTGTGTATAGGTTGACTACGTTTGGGCTTCGTTATATTATCTCGCTAGCATTCACATCCGAGCACTCACTGTGAGTTCACAAACCCCTTTTCAATGTTTTAATGTTTTAAAACTCGGGGTGGAAAACATAGAAATCGTATGTATAACCGCATGCGACAACTGCTTTAAATACTGTATGTATTTGCTTGAACTGTTTATGAAGGGGTACTTCATACTTGAACTTTTTGTGAAAGGGTATTTCACACAACTATTTGAACTGTGTTTTATGAAAGGTTTTTCATAACTATTTTGGGAATTTAGGCAACGAATCTTGGTACAGATCTAGGCTGAACGATGTAGTGCATAAAAGACCTTATGGCTACAGACTATAACCATTAGCTAGGTGACTCTAGCCACTGAGTATACGGATAGTACTATCGCCGTGACGACCCTCCTACGGATTTGGGAGCGTATACTTAAATGTCCTACTTGGCACAACAACAACAGATTAGGGTCGTGGTTTGGTTATAGGGTTAGATCGGGTTACCTTACTTGACAGGTTTAGCTCACCTTTCAAGGGATCACCGTCTAAATATTCCCACTAAACTATTGATTAGGAAAGGATTTCCTACGTACACTGATTTGGAAATGTTAATCTTTATTTAGGTTAACTTGTGTTTCCTACTGATAACTGATTTAGGAAATGTTATTTGTTAATAACTTGTGTTTCCTACTTGACAAACAACACTTATTTGGAAATGTTATTCTTAAATGATTAACTTGTGTTTCCTACATAACAAACAAACTTGTGAATTCACTCAACAATTTTGTTGACGATTTACTCTATGTTTTTCAGGGAATTAGCAGCGTAAGTAAGATCTGCATGCATTATCAGGACGGACTACCCTGGACTTGTTAGGATGCCACTACTTTTGGGACACTTGGATTTCCTCTGTATAACTGCAACTACTGCAGTCATACCTATGAAATCTACTTTTGATATTATGTATTTTATGAAATACTGATTTCAACCACTACTACTACTGTTACTACTTTTCAAGTGGTAACCTTTTGTAAAACTTTAACTAATGGCATCTTAATCTATTTCGTTCTGCAATAACCATATGCTCTGAGTATGTATGTATCTGTTGGTTGTTTTACTGCTCGCACCCCCGCCACGTCACTAAGCTTCCGCAAACCACTCTTTGTAATTGTAATTACCGTTTGGCGGGGTGTGACAGGTAAGGTGGTGGTGGTTTAAATGAGTCAAAGGGGCAAGGGAGTATGGAGCACCATACTCCCCTCATGTGGCCGGTCAAAGGAGGGGCCCCACTAGGTGTGGGCTTCTCCAATTTCGTTCCCCGGTTATGCTTCATGCGATGTTCGTTTACCCGGTTGTTTAAACGTTTTATTTAACCGTATGCGTATTAATTGTATGCGTGTAATCGCGATATTTTTAGCAACAATATTTATCTAAATACTTAGAAACAAATTATAAATTTGTAATTTAGAATTATTTCGCCCGTTCGTCACGTTTCTGTCGCGTGTAAAGTATTTTAAGCCATTTTTAACGCGCGTAATATATTCTTGCCATATATTAAGAAAAAAAATGTTTGTTTGGATATTTCCACATTATTTTAATTAGTTTGTCACCAACGTCCATAGTAAACAGTGTTGGACCTTGTCCGGTACATAAGCGTACGATTTAAACAAATCGTATGTCGTGTATGTAATTACACAAAAGGTTACATATATTTAGATTAATATAAACTAAATACACGTAATTACAAGTAGTTTAGGTACTAATCGTAGTCCTAAATTAGCGGGTGTCACATTCTCTCCTTGTTAGGAGAATTTCGTCTCGAAATTAGCTCGAAGTCGCGGTGTGAGTAGAGTCTGTGAACAAGTGTGGATGTTTCAGTCACATTTGGTCTTCCCATTCCCAAGTGAATTCAGGATCACGCCTCGAATTCCACCTGAACTTAACGATGGGAATACGACTCTATTTTAAGCGTTTGACCTCACGGTCCACAATTTCCACGGGTTCCTCGACAAAGTGTAGTTTGTCGTCAACATGTATCTCATCGAGGGGTATAATCAGTGTCTCATCATACAGACATTTCTTCAAGTTAGAAATGTGAAAAGTAGGGTGCACGCTACTGAGTTCCGGAGGTAGCTGCAGCCTGTATGCCACTGGACCAATCCTTTCAAGGATTTCGAATGGCCCAATGTACCTGGGATTCAGTTTTCCATGTTTGCCAAAACGAATGACGCCTCTCCAAGGCGATACTTTCAAAAGTACTCGGTCTCCGACTTGGAACTCGAGATGTTTGCGTCTCACGTCAGCATAGCTTTTCTGATGATCACGCGCGGCTTTTAGTCGGTTTTGTATGCCGAAGATCGTTTCAGTTGTTTCATGTATGATTTCTGGACCGGTGAGTTGTGTATCCCCCACCTCAGTCCAACAAATGGGTGACCGGCACTTACGACCGTTAAGTGCCTCGAAGGGTGCAGCCTTAATGCTAGTGTGGTAGCTGTTGTTGTACGAGAATTTGCACAACGATAAGTGATTTTCCCAGTTTTTACTGAAGTCAACTACGCAAGCTCGTAGCATATCCTCCAGTGTTTGTATGGTTCATTCACTTTGGCCGTCAGTTTGAGGGTGGTAAGCTGTACTCATATCCAGACGAGTACAAGAGATTTTTGCAGTGATTGCTAGAAGCGAGAAGTAAATCGAGCGTCTCGGTCAGAGATAATCGAGATGGGCACGCCGTGCCTTGACACGATCTCTTTTAGGTAGATTCGTGTCAAACGTTCCATTTTGTCAGTTTCCTTGATGGCTAGGAAATGAGCAGATTTAGTGAGTCGGTCTACGATCACCCAAATGGTATCGCAACCGCTAGGTGTTTTTGGAAGTTTAGTAATGAAATCCATAGTAACCTGTTCCCATTTCCATTCAAGAATTTCTGGTTGGTGTAGTAAACCAGAAGGTTTCTGGTGTTCGGATTTAACCTTGGAACAAGTAAGACACTTGCTCACATAGGTTGCAATGTCAGCTTTCATATTGGGCCACCAATACAACTCTTTGATGCCATGATACATTTTGTCGGTGCTAGGGTGTATAGAGTATTTAGACTTGTCAGCTTCATCGATCACCAAGTCTCGCAGGTTTCCAAAACTTGGTAACCAGATTCTGTAAGAGAAGTATTTGGCCCCATTTGGTTTGGTTTCAAACTGTTTGTCCATGCCTCGCAAGGCCTCGTGTTTGACACTTTCAGGTTTGAGTGCTTCGAGTTGAGCGGTAAGAATTTGAATAATAAGATCATTGTGAATTGTCATACCGAGGGCTCGAACTCGAAGGGGTTTCACTCGTTCTTTTCGGCTTAAGGCATCAGCAACAACGTTTGCCTTGACCGGATGATAGCAAATCTCGCAGTCGTAATCCGTAAGTAATTCGACCCATCAACGCTGTCTCATATTAAGATCCTTTTGATCGAAGATATGTTGGAGACTTTTGTAGCCAGTGAAGATTGTACACTTGGCACCGTATAAGTAGTGTCTCCAGATCTTTAGGGCGAATACTACTGCCCCCAACTCTAGGTCATGAGTTGTGTAATTATTTTCGTGGACCTTGAGTTGTCGAGAGGCGTAAGCAATGATTTTGTCTCGTTGCATCAACACGCAACCAAGACCTTGGTGTGAAGCGTCACAGTATACCACAAAGTCATCATTGCCTTCGAGTAATGTGACACCCGAAAAATTAGGGCAAATTGTTAGGTCCTAATCACTCTGTAATACATGTAATTAGTTCTGTGTTAAGCTAATTGTATGTATCATTATATATATATTGGAATATATAAATATACACGTACGCGCTTAAATTTAATCGTGCAATTATTTCATCGGATGGATTCCAACTCATTAATACGGACGTTGGTGAACTCAATTTATTAAATAATACGAAATTATTTGATAAACATATTTATTTCCAAATATTATTTTGATAATATTCCGTAAGTATTTCGTATCGTATAAAATGCTCAACGCGCCCGACAATCGAATAAACGTCAAAATATATTTTATAAACTTAAAACGTATTATTTTGCATAGTATTGATTTCTTAATATATCGTGAATTATAACGATAACGAAAACGTTTAATTAAAACGTCACGTGATTAAATAACCGGAAACACGAACCCGTAAACGATACCGACACCATAACCAAACATCTTTATAAATGTTTTTCCAAGTATTATGAGTAGTACTTCAAATTAAAAATATCGAAATTTAAATGCCATTGTGAACACGTACGTATAACGTTTAAATTTCAAACGAACGTTTAAACGACCGGGGAATCGAATACCGCACGGAATGCAAACTCGAGGAACAGAATTTGGAGACACCACCACTTGGTGGGGCCCCCTTGGAGCCGGCCTAGCCCCCCTCATTTTGAGGTTTTATGTTTTCTCTTCTTTGACCATCAAACCGCAACCAAGATCCACAAAACCCTCATTTGGTTCCTCACCTCCATCTCTCTACTTTCTCACTCTAAAACCACCTCCTCTCCTCTCCTTTATCCTCCCATTCGGCATCATCACAACCACCACCAACCACCATCAACCACCATCACTTTTGGGCAATGAAAGCAAGGAAAGGAAGCTAAGGACTCAAACAAGCATCATCCATCTCTTTTCTTCTCTAGATCACTTCTTTCCTTGTAAGAAACCTCTACTCTCTCTCTAGATTTTCATGCTTTATGTTATTTTCATGTTAGTGAGTTCATTTGACAAGAAAATGTCCAAAAACAAAGCTAAAAAGCGTTTTCTAAACACATATATGTTAACAGCTTTTCTGACCAGAAAAACGACTTCACTAAATCGGCTATAACTTGAGTTCTAGAATGAATCAATACATGAATCTGATACCGAAAGATGTCTTCTACAAAAAGTTCTTGTTTGACCGTTCCCAGAAATACACGGATTTTAGTGTAGAAGCTGATCTTTGAGCTAGTGTCTATTTCGGACCTAAACTGACCACTCTTCATGTTTATTTTCGTTTAAAATAGTAAATGAACTTGTAAAATTTCCATAAAGTGCAGAAATAAACTAGACATATAGGAGAACCTGTATGATTTTTGGTTAGACTTGGTTCGGACTAGAAGTTGGAGAAAACGAGAGATTTGTCGGGACAAAGATCTGAAAACATAGAGACTAAGGGCTGTTTTGGTAATTTTACAAAACCGACACTTTGGGTGAACCCCGACACGAACCGATAATTTTATTGAACTCTTGGAACCTTTTTAAGACTTGTGTAAAAGTCTCGAGTCAAACCGAGGTCGTTTGACCACAAACCCGACACTTGAACATCACCTCAGCCTCTTGTGTCGCAGGTGGCCCTAAGCCATTGCGACACAAGCCACTATGTCGCTAAAATCAACTATGTTGCGATCTGCGACACAACAATTACGTCGCAAATGAATTTCTATGTCGCATGGTGCGACACAAAGCTTTATGTCGCAATATTTATCATTGTCGCATACTGCGACGCAGAAACCTTATGTCGCATTAAATTGCGGATGTCGCATATGGCGACACAAACCATTATGTCGCTAAAACCCAAATTCTTACTTACTAGCGACATAGACCTCTATGTCGCAACACCTCATAGCGACACAAATCCTTGTGTCGCAGTTCACAGAAACTTGAAAACACAAATTTCACTAAGTGTCAAACGCTTACAATAATCAAAGCTTATACGATAATACTCATACATGAAACATATATACTTTGATAAGTATACAATACGACTTGGGAACATACGAATATACCATACGAGTATACGACACCACGAAAAATAAAATAATAATACTTTTGAATTATTATTACAAACTATCACCAATGGGCCGTACATATTTTCAAAACTCAAACTAAACAAACCAAACCAAAATCATTTGGACATTACTAGTTGGATGAACAACTAGCATGGACGGTCTCTTGAGACGTCTACATATACTCATAACCTTGCGTGTTTTGAAAGCCCGGCAGGTTACAGTCTTCTGACACCACATTGTACTACATCATACTTGCTTCATTGCAATACTCCAGACTCAGGTGAGTCTCATAGCCCCTCATTTTACTGTTTTCAAACCCAGGGGTGGGAATACATGCTTTACTTTGTTTTAAATGTGAACACGAGTACAAAACTCGCTATATTCTGCATGAGCTGTTTACTAATCATTCAAAAGCCCTCCATCGATCATAGTTAGGTTAATACTTTTGTAGCATGAATGTTAGTGTATGGTACCATATAGGATTGACAATCCTCATCCGGGTTAGCAAGCACTAACTGGTCAAACGGACGCATTAGCATTTGTTCATGTGAGTGTAGATTAGGCACTCGCGGGGAGGCACCCTCGATCAGGCACTTGATTGTGATCCTGACACCTCAGTTAAGCTCAGACTATGACCTCATGGCAGACATATACATTATTTGATTGATTTCAAATCATTACTTAAATCTTGTGGTTCACACATTTGTTTATCATTATACAAACTTGTGAGCTCACCAGCTTTTAGCTGACCTTTTAGCATGTGTTCTCAGGTACCCAGTAGCAGTAGATTTGCCATCCAGGATTAGCTTAGCTCGAGTCTCATGCAAATCAATTGGAGATTTTCTTGCATTACTATATTTGGTAAAAGTAGTCATGCTTTAGAATCTTTCATACCAGAACTTGAGCTTTTGTAATTATTACAACATTGTAAACTTTAATTATATCAATGTATTTTGTAAACGACGCATGTAGATGTCGTTCATTATATCTTATGTGCTTTGATTATTGATTAGTCGCGCCCCGACCAGATTCACTTTCTCAACCCGGATTTGGGGGTGCGACAGATTGGTATCAGAGCCTAAGGTTATAGTGAAATAGGTTGCATTAGTGGGCCTAGACTATGACCGTTAGGCAGTATTTCCTCATTAGGCATGACTGGCTTAGGAATTACATCATACGACTTTAATTTAACATAGCCTGATCAACTATGTACAATTAAAGAAAGATGATGTGAGGTCTGAGACGGTTATGTTGAACAGGAATACATTAGTTGACTCTGACCACGAGAGAAACCGGACCTATCCATGTTTGTGCTAGACACAGTAGGCTATATTATATGATATAATATATATAGGCCTCACAATACTCACTAAACCTCTTGCCACAGAAATGGCAGACATTCCTCATCTAGCACCAGCTAACACAAACGACGAGACTCAAACTCTCCCAACTACTGAGGAGGTAACCGCGTTACCTGTCTCACCGACACGAACTTCTCCTGAACCTCTCTACTATATCACTGGAGAGGCACGAGTCACCCGACTTCAACGGAGAGGTAACGGATCAGTTTGAACTAGTCCTTACCCCATTGGTAACACCCCAACTTGGACAGGACATCCAACTTACCCTCGTAGGTAGGATTGGCTACCCACAACTCTAAACACCTGGCGGTCTGAGGAAATCATACAAATTCCTGCTGACCCCATGGACATCTCCCTATATACGCAAGAACCTATCCACCATACTGTTCCAGTGTTAGCTGCCCGACTACACCGTCATGAGGCAAGACTGGAAAGCTTAGAATGGGAACAATACATAGTACATATGTACTGGTTATGCCAATCACACGACCGCATTGCAGAACTCTTCCAGGAACAAGAAAGTATGACACAGAACGTGAACATGATTCATCAACAAGTGATTGATGACAGGGGCACAGTTGATTTCCTGCAAGCAAGACTAGAAGAATATGAGCAATACTCACGAGAAGCTGAAGAGTACGCCCGTGAATTGGTACAACGACTAGTTTTGGCAGAAGATAATGCCAGACAAGCCAGTAGACTTGCAACCACCGTGGATCACTTTATCACCCTCATGTCGCAAGTGAACTTGCGCCGAAATTAGAATAGTATCTATCTTGTAATCTATCTAGCTAACTATGTAGGACTCTGGTAATTCATACGGACGTATAAATTCCCGACATCTTTTGTAATCCGTGTGATCATGTATCTTTTGGAAACTCGTATCTTGTATTCAATCGTGTTATCTAATGAAATATGATTATCACTTCGTGCTGTTGTATATTACCTCCTTATATATACATATGTGATATATCATAACCTTTGTATAAAACATCTCATTTATCTATTCCCTTCATGTTCAGCATTATGCCTCCGAGATGTACGTTTAATCAAGCTGATGTTGACCGACTTGTTGCCCAAGGGGTAGCTGATGCTCTAGCTGCCCGACAGCAACAATCTGAGACCAATGAAACACTGAACAACACCCCTCCACCAAATCCCTGCTCATACAAGGACTTTCTGAACTGCAAACCACTGAACTTCAAAGGCACCGAGGGTGCTATTGGTTTATTACGCTGGATAGAGAAAATGGAGTCGGTCTTCCGGATCTATAACTGTCAGGAAGACTGCAAAGTCAAGTACTCCACATGCACCTTCATGGATGGTGCTCTGACTTGGTGGAATACTTATGCTCAGACTGTGGGCATTGACACTGCTTTCTTGACACCGTGGGAAGAAGTGAAGAAGATGATGAAGGACGAGTACTGTCCAAGAGATGAGATTCAACAACTGGAACACGAGTTCTGGCACCTCACCACCCAAGGCAATGACATTGCAGGATACACCACCAGGTTCAACCAACTGGCACTGCTGTGCCCATCCCTTGTTGATCCGGAATACAAACGGATCGAACGCTACATTTGGGGACTTCCCCCACGTATTCAGGGTATGGTCACTGCTTCCAACCCCACGACCATTCAGGGTGCCGTCCGCATGGCACATAATCTCATGGCACAAGTGGTTCGCCGAGGAACACCTGCTGCCAACACCAATTCAAACCAATCCAGAGATAATAAACGCAAATGGTATGGGAACAACAATAACTCCTAATCATCAAAGAAGCCTGACACCATCAAGGCCTACTCCTCTGGGCCTGAACCCAAAAAGGGCTACACTGGAAACAAGCCATTCTGTTCCAAATGCCACAGACATCATGATGGTCCTTGCGGTACTCCATGCACCACTTGTCAGCGCTATGGGCACATAGCAAAGGACTGCAACTCTAACACCACCAACTCCAACCAACCTAGAGCTTGCTTTGAATGCAGTAACCCAGGGCATTTCCGGAACGATTGTCCGAAACTGAAGAACAAGGGCAACAACAACACTGCAAAAGGTAGAGCCTTTGTCCTGAACTCAGGGGAAGCCCGCCAAGACCCGACTGGGGTCTCGGGTACGTTCCTTCTCAACAACTTAACTGCCTCTATTCTATTTGATACTGGTGCGGATAAGAGTTTTATATCTGATGAATTCTGTCCACTACTTGACGTTACACCTGTTGCATTAGATGCTAAGTACATGGTAGAGTTAGCAAACGACAAACTCATTGAAACTGACAGTGTGATACCCAATTGCACTTTAAACCTCGCCGACGAATTATTTCCCATTAATCTTATACATGTCGATATCGGAAGTTTCGACATCATCATCGGCATGGATTGGTTGTCCAAGCATCGTGCCGAGATTATCTGTTTCGATAAAATTGTCTGCATACCTCTTGCCTCCGGTAGTACTCTAGTCATACAAGGGGAGACCGGTGGGACGAGATTAAATATCATTTCCTACATGAAAACCCGTAAGTATTTGAGAAAGGATTATCAGGCAATCCTCGCACATGTCATGGAGAAAAAGTCGGAGGGGAAGCGACTTGAGGATGTGACAATTGTTCGAGACTTTCCGGAAGTCTTTCTTGAGGACCTGCCTGGTCTTCCACCACCCAGACAAGTCGAATTCTCTATCGATCTTGTGCCCTGTGCAGCACCCGTGGCACGAGCACCTTATCGACTAGCCCCATCTGAACTTCAGGAATTGTCCGCTCAGTTACAGGAACTCCTGGACAAAGGATTCATTCGACCGAGTTCTTCACCTTGGGGAGCTCCGGTCCTATTTGTTAAAAAGAAAGACGGTTCTTTCCGCATGTGCATCGACTACAGAGAACTGAACAAATTAACAGTCAAGAACCGTTATCCACTCCCACGCATCGATGATCTATTCGACCAACTTCAAGGGTCTAGCTTCTATTCCAAGATCGATCTGCGGTCTGGATATCATCAATTACGAGTTCACGATGTTGACATTCCGAAAATTGCTTTCCGAACTCGTTACGGATTTTATGAGTTTCAAGTCATGCCCTTCGGTTTAACAAATGCACCGGTAGTATTCATGGACCATATGAACCGAGTGTGTAAACCATATCTCGACAAGTTTGTCATTGTCTTCATTGATGACATTCTTATCTACTCGCGCGACGAACAAGATCATGCGCAACATCTCAAAACCATCCTAGAACTACTCAGGCACGAGGAGTTATATGCCAAATTCTCCAAGTGTGAGTTCTGGATGCAAACTGTACAGTTCCTTGGACACGTGATTGACAGTCAAGGAATTCATGTTGATCCGTCAAAAATCGAGGCTATCAAGTGCTGGCAAGCACCAACAATGCCGACCGAAGTACGTCAATTCTTAGGATTGGCAGGATACTATCGGCGATTCATTGAAAACTTCTCGAAAATAGCCCAACCTCTCACAACACTGACTCAGAAGGAAAAGAAGTTTGATTGGACCGATAAGCATGAATCGGCTTTCCAACTACTCAAGCAAAAGCTTTGCAGTGCACCTATCCTATCATTACCCGAAGGCACCAATAACTTCCTGGTATACTGCGATGCTTCTCACCAAGGTCTCGGTTGCGTGTTGATGCAAAGAAACAAGGTCATTGCCTACGCCTCCCGACAGCTCAAAGTTCACGAAAAGAAATATACCACTTATGATCTCGAACTGGGAGCCGTAGTGTTTGCACTCAAAATCCGGAGACACTATCTGTACGGCACTAAATGTACAATTTACACCGACCACAAAAGTCTCCAGCACATATTCGACCAAAAGGATCTCAACATGAGGCAACGTTGTTGGGTCGAGTTTCTTACCGATTACGATTGTGAGATCCGGTATCATCCGGGCAAATCAAATGTTGTTGCCGATGCCCTCAGCCGAAAAGAACGCACAAAACCACTTCGGGTACGAGCCCTCGGCATTACCATTCACAATGATCTCATCACTCAAATCCTTACTGCACAACTCGAAGCCTTAAAACCTGAAAATATCAAAAATGAGGCCTTGCGCAACATGGAAAAACAATTCGAAACCAAACCTAACGGGGTTAAATACTTCTCAAACCAAATTTGGTTGCCCTGTTTCGGGAACCTACGTGACTTGGTGATGCATGAAGCTCACAAGTCCAAATACTCTATACATCCTGGATCCGACAAGATGTACCATGGCATCAGGGAATTATACTGGTGGCCAAACATGAAAGCCGAAATCGCGACTTATGTCAGCAAGTGCCTCACATGCTCAAAAGTCAAAGTAGAATATCAGAAACCCTCCGGTCTACTCCAACAACCGGACATCCCTCAATGGAAATGGGAACAGATCACCATAGATTTCATCACCAAACTCCCTAAAACACCGAGCGGTTGAGATACCATTTGGGTGATCGTCGATCGTCTCACCAAATCTGCTCATTTCCTTGCCATCAAAGAAACCGATAAAATGGAACGCCTTACACGAATCTATCTCAAAGAAATCGTGTCCCGACATGGCGTTCCCATCTCGATTATCTCTGAAAGAGACAGTCGTTTCACTTCATGCTTTTGGCAATCATTACAAAAATCATTGGGTACTCGCCTTGATATGAGTACAGCATACCATCCACAAACCGATGGCCAAAGCGAACGAACTATTCAAACACTTGAGGATATGCTACGAGCTTGCGTAGTTGACTTCGGTGCAAACTGGGAACATTATCTACCGTTGTGCGAGTTCTCGTACAACAACAGCTACCATACCAGTATTAGGGTTGCACCTTTCGAGGCACTGTACGGTCGTAAGTGCTAATCACCTGTCTGTTGGACCGAAGTGGGAAACAGCCAACTCACTGGTCCAGAAATCATACACGAGACCACCAAGAAGATCGTTAGTATTCAAAACCGGCTGAAAGCCGCACGTGATCGTCAGAAAAGTTATGCTGACGTGAGACACAAACATCTCGAGTTCCAGGTTGGGGACCGAGTACTCTTGAAAGTATCACCTTGTAAATGTGTCATCCGTTTTGGTAAACGCGGGAAACTAAACCCCAGGTACATTGGGCCATTTGAAATCCTCGAAAGAGTTGGTCCAGTGGCATATCGATTGCAGCTACCTCAAGAACTTAGTAGCGTGCATCCCACTTTCCACATTTCTAACCTAAAGAAATGTCTACCCGACAAATTAGGTCAAATTGTTAGGTCATAATCACTCTGTAATACATGTAATTAGTTCTGTGTTAGGCTAATTGTATGTATCATTATATATATATTGAAATATATATATATACACGTACGCGATTAAATTTAATCGTGCAATTATTTCATCAGATGGATTCCGACTCATTAATACGGACGTTGGTGAACTCAATTTATTAAATAATACGAAATTATTTGATAAACATATTTATTTCCAAATATTATTTTGATAATATTCCGTAAGTATTTCGTATCGTATAAAATGCTCAACGCGCCCGACAATCGAATAAACGTCAAAATATATTTTATAAACTTAAAACGTATTATTTTGCATAGTATTGATTTCTTAATATATCGTGAATTATAACGATAACGAAAACGTTTAATTAAAACGTCACGTGATTAAATAACTGGAAACACGAACCCGTAAACGATACCGACACCATAACCAAACATCTTTATAAATGTTTTTCCAAGTATTATGAGTAGTACTTCAAATTAAAAATATCAAAATTAAATGCCATTGTGAACACGTACGTATAACGTTTAAATTTCAAACGAACGTTTAAACGACCGGGGAAATGAACACTGCACGGAACGCAAACTCGAGGAACAAAATTTGGAGACACCACCACTTGGTGGGGGCCCCTTGGAGCCGGCCTAGCCCCCCCTCATTTTGAGGGTTTATGTTTTCTCTTCTTTGACCATCAAACCGCAACCAAGATCCACAAAACCCTCATTTGGTTCCTCACCTCCATCTCTCTACTTTCTCACTCTAAAACCACCTCCTCTCCTCTCCTTTCTCCTCCCATTCGGCATCATCACCACCACCACCAACCACCATCAACCACCATCACTTTTGGGCAATGAAAGCAAGGAAAGGAAGCTAAGGACTCAAACAAGCATCATCCATCTCTTTTCTTCTCTAGATCACTTCTTTCCTTGTAAGAAACCTCTACTCTCTCTCTAGATTTTCATGCTTTATGTTATTTTCATGTTAGTGAGTTCATTTGACAAGAAAATGTCCAAAAACAAAGCTGAAACGCGTTTTCTAAACACATATATGTTAACAACTTTTCTGACCAGAAAAACGACTTCACCAAATCGGCTATAACTTGAGTTCTTAAATGAATCAACACATGAATCTTATACCAAAATCTTCGTATGGATGTCTTCTACAAAAATTTCTTCTGTGACCATTTCCAGAAATACACGGATTTTAGTGTAGAAGCTGATCTTTGAGCTAGTGTCTATTTCGGACCAAAACCGACCACTCTTCATGTTTATTTTTGTTTAAATTAGTAAATGAACTTGTAAAATTTCCATAAAGTGCAGAAATAAACTACACATATAGGAGAACCTGTATGATTTTTAGTTAGACTTAGTTCGAAGTAGAATTTGGAGAAAACGAGAGATTTGTCGGGACAAAGATCTGAAAACATAGAGACTAAGGGCTGTTTTGGTAATTTTACAAAACCGACACTTCGGGTGAACCCCGACACGAACCGATAATTTTATTGAACTCTTGGAACCTTTTTAAGACTTGTGTAAGAGTCTCGAGTCAAACAGAGGTCGTTTGACCACACACCTGACACTTGAACATCACCTCAGCCTCTTGTGTCGTAGGTGGCCCAAAGCCATTGCGACACAAGCCACTATGTCGCTAAAATCAAATATGTCGCGATGTGCGACACAACAATTACGTCGCAAATGAATTTCTATGTCGCATGGTGCGACACAAAGCTTTATGTCGCAATACTTATCATTGTCGCATACTGCGACGTAGAAACCTTATGTCGCATTAAATTGCGGATGTCGCATATGGTGACACAAACCATTATGTCGCTAAAACCCAAATTCTTACTAACTAGCGACACAGACTGTAACACCCGCCAAATTAGGACTAGTAATTAGTGCCTAATCCTATATTAGTACATGTAATTAGATCTGTGTTAGGCTAATTAATGTATCGGAATATATATTGATGAATATATACAAATATGCGATTTGATTAAATCGTACGCTCTTCAAATCGAATGTAATTCGATTCAATTAAATACGGACGTTGGTGATCAATCTTATTAAATAACGATATTATATCCAAAGCATTATTTTTATAATATTCCAATTACACTTCGTATCGTACAAATAACGTCTACGCGATTAAAGTATTAAACGCGCAAACAAAACGAAACAAGTTAAGTTATATTTTATAACTCAATTATAAAATATTTGATAAAATACTTCAACCAAAATATCGAGAAATTATTCGCATTTTAAAACATATAATTATTTAACGTTTAAATAATCTAGAAGACGAACACCGCACGCAGCGCGAATACACGGGGTTAAAATTTGTGAAGCCCACACCCGTGGACCCCACGAAAATCAGCCAAAAAGGGGGTTATCACCTCCCCCTTTCCTCATTCTCACCTCACTCTCTCTTTCTTCTTTCCCTTTTTCTTTCAAAACCGCCATAACACCACCACCAAAAACCGCCAAATAACACCATCAAACGGCCTTGGATCGTCATACTCTTTTGGAGAAAAAGAACCACCTCGACACGATCTACATTCCTATCTTTTCGGATTTTCACGGCGTTGATTTGTAAGTTTCCAACAAAATCCTGAAACTCACCGATTTTACTCATTTTTACTTGTTTGTTGTTTGTATTAACTTGTAATGTCCAAATATGGGTTGGGTAAAAGAATCGGACCGAACGGTGGCCGGAAAACTCGTTTTCGGCTCAAATTCCGGCCAACAGTTTAAGTGTCGCATAAGCCTGCGCAGCGTAGCGTCACTTAATGCGTCACTTAAGTGACGCATGAAGTGTCGCTAAAAGCCCTAATTTTGCGTCACTTGCCTAAGTGCCGCTAAAAACCCTCTTTTTCCGTCACTACCTAAGTGACGCATTTTCAAGACCCGACACTTCAAGCGACACTTGCTTAAGTGTCGCCTAAAATTCAGAAATCAGAACTTCCGACACTTACTTAGGTGTCGCCCGAAATCGAAATTCGACACCCGACACTTTAACCGACATTTATACCCGACACTTGCTTAAGTGTCGCCCTATATGCGTCACTTCCCCAAGTGACGCTGATACTTCAGAATTCCCCATTTTATGCGGCACTTCCTGAGTGTTGCCTAAACCCCTAAGTGACGCTATAAGTGTCGCATGAAACGGAACCAAGAAAACACAGATTTTGCTAAGTGTCGAGACCAAAATTTTATCACTTGATTTCACCCAAATCCGAGTTTTAGATGCGTTTTTCACCAAAGCAATAGAGTAGAAATAAAAAAATTTCGAACTGACTTGGCATCTCGACCCCAACCAGGGGCCAGCCCCTTGGACCCCGCCAGGGGTGGCCACCCCTGGAACCCCGCTAACCAGGGGCGCTACCCCTGGACCCCCGTCACCTAGAATTTGCAAATACTTTTTAAGTATAACACTTCAAAAACATAATGATAATATTGAGATTATTATTACAAACAATCACTAATGGGCCGTACACGTTTTCAAATACTTAAACACATCAACCAAATCGTAGTAATTTGGACATTCTAGTTGGACGGACAACTACAAGGTAGTCTTGATAGATACCTACTCACGTTTATAACCATCGCGTGTCGTGGACACCCTTAGGTTACAAGTCTTCGGACTTCATTACTCGGCTAATCAACTCACGTTTATTAATTAAAAGCTTCAAGACTCAGGTGAGTCTCATAGCCCCTCTTTTATTGTTTTTACTAAGGGGTGTGATCCATTGCTCATTTTTAACATGTGAACGCAAGTACAAACTTTACAATATACTACATGAGTTGTTTTTCACTAATCATTTCAAAGCCTTCCATCAGCATAGTTTGGTAATACGTTGTAGCGTGATTATTAGTATATGGTAACATATAGGATTGACCCTCCTCGTCCGGGTTAGCATGCACTAACTGGGTAAACGGACGTACTAATAATTGTTCAGACGAGTGTGGATTAGGCACTCGTGGAGGCACCTCGCTCGGAATTCTCTATATGGGACCCGATCTTCGAGTTAAGCTCAGACTATGTACTCATGGCTGTATACATTACTATTTATTTGCTTGATGCAAATCACTATTTAAATCTTGCGGTTCATACGATATTATCTGATTTCAAACCTATGAGCTCACCAGCTTTAACTGACCCATTTTAGCATGTATCACAGGTACCCAGCAGTATATTGAACTGCCTCAGGATTACTATAGCTCGAGTCATCATGCAGACATTAGAGATTTTCTAGCATTAGTATATTTTGTACAAGTACTTATGTACTGAAATCTCTCATTTAATCGAACACGAGCTATGTACAGCTTTAAATGTTGTAAACATTTCTTATATTAAATATATTTTGTTAAAACGACGCATATAGAGTCGTTTGCTATATATCTTTGTGCTTTGATTATTGATTAGTAACACCCAAAGTATGCTTCCGCTAAACAGTAAATTTGGGGGTGTTACACAGACCTCTATGTCGCAACACCTCATAGCGACACAAATCCTTGTGTCGCAGTTCACAGAAACTTGAAAACACAAATTTCACTAAGTATCAAACGCTTACAATAATCAAAGCTTATACGATAATACTCATACATGAAACATATATACTTTGATAAGTATACAATACGACTTGGGAGCATACGAATATACCATACGAGTATACGACACCACGAAACATAAATTAATGATACTTTCGAATTATTATTACAAACTGTCACCAACGGGACGAACATATTTTCAAAACTCAAACTAAACAAACCAAACCAAAATCATTTGGACATTACTAGTTGGATGAACAACTAGCATGGACGGTCTCTTGAGACGTCTACATATACTCATAACCTTGCGCGTTTTGAAAGCCCGGCAGGTTACAGTCTTCGGACACCACATTGTACTACATCATACTTGCTTCATTGCAATACTCCAGACTCAGGTGAGTCTCATAGCCCCTCATTTTACTGTTTTCAAACCCAGGGGCGGGAATACATGCTTTACTTTGTTTTACATGTGAACACGAGTACAAAACTCGCTATATTCTGCATGAGCTGTTTACTAATCATTCAAAAGCCCTCCATCGATCATAGTTTGGTTAATACTTTTATAGCGTGAATGTTAGTGTATGGTACCATATAGGATTGACAATCCTCATCTGGGTTAGCAAGCACTAACTGGTCAAATGGACGCATTAGCATTAGTTCATGTGAGTGTAGATTAGGCACTCGCGGGGAGGCACCCTCGATCAGGCACTTGATTGTGATCCTGACACCTCAGTTAGCTCAGACTATGACCTCATGGCAGATATATACATTATTTGATTGATTTCAAATCATTACTTAAATCTTGTGGTTCACACATTTGTTTATCATTATACAAATCTGTGAGCTCACCAGCTTTTAGCTGACCTTTTAGCATGTGTTCTCAGGTACCCAGCAGCAGTAGATCTGCTATCCAGGATTAGCTTAGCTCGAGTCTCATGCAAATCAATTGGAGATTTTCTTGCATTACTATATTTTGTAAAAGTAGTCATGCTTTAGAATCTTTCATACCAGAACTTGAGCTTTTGTAATTATTACAACATTGTAAATTTTAATTATATCAAGGAGTTCTTGCAGTTGAGTAAATCCCTTATCGAGGAGTTCTTGCAGTTGAGTAGACAACTCCTGAAGTTCGAATGGTGCTAAACGGTACGGTGCTCGTGCCACGGGTGCTGCGTTGGGCACAAGATCAATAGAAAATTCGACTTGTCTAGTTGGCGGTAGGCTGGGCAAGTCTTCAGGAAAGACTTCTGGGAAGTCTCGAACAATAGGCACATCCTCAAGTCGCTTCTCCTCCGACTTTTTCTCCATAACGTGTGCGAGGATTGCCTGGTACCCTTTTCTCAAGTATTTATGGGTTTTCATACATGAAATGATGTTCAGTCTCGTCCCACCGGTCTCCCCTTGTATGACTAAAGTTTCTCTGGTGGCGAGAGGAATACGGACGACCTTCTCAAAATAGACGATTTCAGCACGGTGTTTGGATAACCAATCCATACCGATGATTATGTCAAAGCTGCCGATCTCGACAGGTATAAGGTCAATAGAGAATAGCTCATCAGCTAAGTTTAACATGCAGTTAGGTATCATACTATTGGCCTCAATGAGTTTGCCGTTTGCCAATTCTACTGTGTACTTAGAATCTAAGGCAACAGGTGTAGTGTCAAGTAGTGGACAAAACTCATCAGATATGAAGCTCTTATCAGCACCAGTATCAAATAGGATAGTAGCAGTTAAGTTGTTAAGTAGGAACGTACCCGTGACCACATTAGGATCTTGACGGGCCTCCCCTGAGTTGAGAACGAAGGCTCTACCCCGAGCGTTGTTGTTGTTCTTGTTGTTGTTGTTGTTGCCGCTTTTCAGTTTTGGACAATCTTTTCTGAAATGCCCAGTACCATTGCAATCATAGCAGGTCTTTGGCGCAGAAGTGTTAGTGCCAGTGGTGTTTGATCGGCAATCCCTAGCCAAGTGTCCAAATCTCTTACACTTGCTACAGGGGCAAGAACCGTCATGGTGAAGATTGCATTTAGTGCAGCATGGTTTGTTCCCAATGTACCCTTTCTTGTTATCAGAACCCGAAGTATAGGCCTTAACAGTCTCAGGCCTTTTGTTTGACTGTTGGTTCTGGTTGTTGTTCCCAGTCCATTTCCGTTTGTTATCCCCGGACTGGTCTCCAGTATTCTTTCTAGTAGGTGTTCCTTGGCGAACCACCTGAGCCATCAGATTGTGTGCCATACGGACGGCACTCTGTATTGTTCCAGGGTTCGAAGCAGTGACCATTCCCTGAATCTGAGCAGGAAGTCCCTAGATGTATCGCTCAATCCGTTTGTATTTCGGATCGACCATGGTGAGGCACAAAAGTGCCAGCTGATGGAATCTGGTGGTATACCCTGTGATATCATTACCCATGACAGCGAGGTTCCAGAACTCAACCTCAAGTTGATGTAGTTCTTCTCTAGGGCAGTATTCATCTTTCAACATTTTCTTTAAATCATCCCAGGGGAGTTGATAAGCAACATCAATCCCCACCGTTTGTATGTAGGTGTTCCACCAAGTAAGAGCACCTTCCAAAAAGGTACAGGTGGAGTATTTGACTCAGCAGTCTTCTAGGCAGTTACAAATTCGGAATACAGATTCCATTTTCTCAAACCACCGTGTCAAACCGATAGCTCCTTCGGTTCCCTTGAAGTTCAAGGGTTTGCAGTTTAAGAAGTCTTTATAGGAGCATGGTTTTACTAGAGGGGTGTTGTTCAGTGTTTCATCGCTTTCAGATCGTTGCTGTCGGGCAGCTAGAGCGTCCTCTACCCCTTGGGCAACAAGTCGGTCAACATCATCTTGATTAAACGTATGTCTTTGGAGGCATAGTGCTTAAATAAACAAGGAAGAGAGATAAGTGAGATTGTTGTACAAGGTTATGATATATCAAATATATATATATACAAGGAGGTAATGTACAACAATACGAAGTGATAACCATAATTTATTAGATAATAAGATTAGATCCCGTACAATACATGAGTTTCAAAAGATTACAGGACATAGGAATTTCAAAAGATTATCAAATTACAGTTTACAAAAGATACCGGGAATTGTTACATCCGGCCGAATTACATGAGTTCTACATAGATAGTTAATGGATTACAAGATAAAGACTACACTAGTCTTGACGCAGGTTTATTCGTTCCATTAGAGTGACCAGTCGGTCCACAGTTCCTGCAAGTCTGCTGGTTTGTCTGGCGTTATCTTCAGCCAAAGTTAGTCGTTGTTCCAGCACTCGAGTGTATTCTCCAGCTTCTTGCGAGCGTTGCTCACATTCTTCTAATCTTGCTTGTAAGAGGTCGACCGCTCCCCTATCGTTGATCACTTGCTGATGAACCATTTCTAGAGTACGCGTCACTTCTTCCTGTTCTTGGTAAAGTTGTGCGATGCGGTCGTGTGATTGGCGTAACCAGTACATTTGTACTATGTATTGTTCTCGTTCCAAACTTTCAAGTCTTGCCTCATGGCGGTGTAGTCGGGCGGCTAACACCGGTACAGTTTGATGTGTTGGTTCCTGTAACACCCGCCAAATTAGGACTAGTAATTAGTGCCTAATCATATGTTAATACATGTAATTAGTTTTGTGTTAGGCTAATTAATGTATCGAATTATATATATCGTTGAATATATACGAAAATGCGATTTGATTAAATCGTACGCAATTTAAATCGAATGTATTTCGATTCAATTTAATACGGACGTTGGTGACCAATTTTATTAAATAACGCTTTATGTCAAAAATATTATTATGATAATATTTCGTAGTCAATCGTATCGTACAAACAGATCGTACACAATTCAAAATGTTTAAAACGCGCAAACTAAATAAACAAACTTACATTTTATAACTCAAATATAAATGGAATTGTAAAATATTTAAATAAAATATCGCGTAATAATTCGTATTTTAAAACTTACCATTTAATATGTAAAATATTTATTGAAACGTTAAAAGACGGAGAAAACGAACACCCCACCTCTCTCTTTCTTTCTCTTTCATTTCACCTCCCAACTTCTCTCTCTATCTTTCTTTTTCTCCAAAAATCACCAAATCACCACATCCACAAAAATCGCAAAATAACATTATCAAACGCACTCGGATCATCAATATTTTTAGAGATTCACGACCACCTCGCGACGATCTACAACGCTATCTTTCCGGATTTTCATTTCGGCAATTTGTAAGTTTCCGACAAAATCCCGAAATCTCTCGATTCTTAGTATTTTTCAATTGTAGTTGTTATTATCACTTGTATATGTCCATTACAATGTATAGAACACGATTTTATAGCCTGAAAACGAGTTTAAAACGGATTTTTGGCCGGAAAAACCTTGACAGCCGGACTTTCTGGGCTGATGTTCATCCATGCGACACAAGCCTTGTGTCGCATGTTGTGTCGTATTTTACCCTTTGTGTCGCACATTATGTCGTATTTCCCATGTTATGTCGTACCAAAGAATTTGTGTCGTAAGTTTTGCGACACAACCACTATGTCGTATTCTATGTCGTATTTCCATACGACACAATCACTATGTCGCTGTTGAATCAGCATCTCGCATCTATGCGACACAACCCTTGTGTCGCATAGACATTGTGTCGCATTTTTATGCGACACAACCCTTGTGTCGCATGACAAACTTTTGTGTCACATATTGTGTCGCAAAACACAGAAAACTCAGATTTTTACCAAGTGTCGAGACTCGAAATTTATCACTCGATTTTACCCGAATTCAGATCCCAGATGCGTTTTTCGTCAAAGCAATATAGTAGAAATAAAAATTTTCCAAGCTGACCTGGCAGCTCGACCCCAGCCAGGGGCTCTGCCCCTTGGACCCCGCCAGGGGCTGCCGCCCCTTGGACCCCGCTACCAGGGGCGCTGCCCCCGGACCCCCGTACTTAGATTCCGTAACGGCTTCTAAAACATAATCAAAACACATTTTTCAAGTAAAACGCCACGAAATCAAAATAATAATAGTTGAGATTATTATTACAAATCCGTCACCAACGGGCCGTACATATTTTCAAACACTTAACAAATCAACCAAATCGTAGTAATTTGGACATATATATAGTTGTGTAACAACTACAAGGGTGATCTTTTGAGATACCCAATCATGATTATAACCATCGCGTGTCGTGGACACCCTCAGGTTACAAGTCTTTGGACTTCATACTCGGCTAATCAACTTACGTTTGTTTAAACGCTTTCAGACTCAGGTGAGTCTCATAGCCCCTCTTTTTACTGTTTTACTCAGGGGTGTGATATATTGCTCAATTTTAACATGTGAACGCAAGTACAAACATTTCATATACTACATGAGTTTTTCGAAACTAATCATTTAAAGTCCTCCGTCAGCATAGTTGTTAATACGTTGTAGCGTGAATATTAGTATATGGTACCATATAGGATTGACCCACCTCGTCCGGGCTAGCAAGCACTAACCGGGTAAACGGACGTACTAATATTTGGGAAGACGAATGTGGATTAGGCATTCGTGGAGGCACCTCGCCCGGAATTCTCTATAGGGGACCCGACCCTCGAGTTAAGCTCAACTATGTGCTCATGGCTGTATACACGATGACTATCATTTAATTGCTGGATGCAATTCATTATTTAATTGCTGGATGCAATTCATTATTTAAATCTTGCGGTTCATACTATATTAACTGATTTCAAACCTGTGAGCTCACCAGCTTTCTAGCTGACTTTTTAGCATATATCGCAGGTACCCAGCAGTAGGATGTTTCTGCTTCAGGACCTTAGCTCGAGTCAGCATACAGACGATTGAGATTTTCTTGCATTAGTATATTTTGTACAAGTACTTATGTACTGAAATCTCATTTTATTTAAACTCGAGCTTTGTAAAGCTTTAAATGTTGTAACCATTTCAGTTATCAATATATTTTGTTAAAACGACGCATATAGAGTCGTTTGCTATTTATCTTTGTGCCTTGTTATTGATTAGTAACACCCAAATCAAGCTTCCGCAAATCATTAAATTTGGGGGTGTTACAGTTCCTGGGTGTATGGAGAGGTGTCCATGGGGTCAGTAAGAATTTGGATTTCCTCCTCAGACCTCCAAGTGTTTAAGGTTGTGGGTAGCCAGCCCCATCTGCGGGTGTATGTCGGACGGCGTGTACCACTTGTGGTGTTAGCAGCAGGATTCGAGTAAGGGTTTGCTCGAGATGATCCGATACTCCTTTGGTGAGTACATACCACTCGGGCTTCACCAGTTATGTAGTAAAGAGGTTCGGAAGATTCCCGCATTGGTGAGACAGGAATAGGAGTTGTCCCTTCAGTAGTGGAGCTAGTCAGTTGGTGCTACATTAGTGATGTCTGCCATTTTCTGTGGCAAGAATGTTGAGTATCGTGAGGCCTATATATATATATATATATATATATATATAGCATATAATATAGCCTAGGGTGTCTAGCACAAACAAGTAATAGTCCCGTTTCTCTCGTGGTCAGAGTCAACTACTGTATTCCTATTCAACATAATCATTTCAGACCTCACATCATCTTTCCTTAATTGTACATAGTTGATCAGGCTATGTTAAATTAAAGTCGTATGATGAAATTTCTGAACCAGTCATACCTAATAAGGAAATACTGCCTAACGGTCATAGTCTAGGCCCACTAATGCAATCTAGTTCTCTATAACCTTAGGCTCTGATACCAATCTGTAACACCCCCAAATTTACTGTTGCGCGGAAGCAAGTTTTGGGTGTTACTAATCAAATATCACATCACAAAAGTAAAGCAAACGACATCTATATGCAACGTTTGTAAAATAGTACAAAAGTATTACATTGATATCCAATATAAGCAAGCTGCGAGTTCGTAAGTAATTTTCCTAGAGATTCTAATACATAACTGTTATAACAAAAAGTAATGCAAAAGAATCTCCAAAAGTAGTATGCATGCGACTCAAGCTATCAGTCCTGAGGGTGTGCAGTCCTACTGCTGGTGTAAACCTAAGATAAATGCTAAAAAGTGTCAACCAAAAGGTTGGTGAATCTTACAGGTTTAGTAAAATAAAGCATTTATGAACCACAAGTAAGTACCAGTAATGCCCTCGAGCAAAGTAAATAGTTTAGTAGCACAGTAAAACAATAAGTCGACACAATTACCACGAGCTCACAAGTTGAAGCTTAACAGTGTAGTGTGAATGGTGCAATCAAGTACAGTATCACGTAACCCCGTGAGAGCTATCCGAACACTCATATGTAACAAATACTAATATGCCTGTTTCTACGGTGTAATCCGTGGTAGCGCTACTACCCCAGGCAGGGATTGTCAGTCCTAAATGGTTCCATCTACTAGTAATCGCGCTTAAGTCCATAACTAACAACTTATGATAGGAGGCTTTCAGTGGATAAAATTAACTCATGTAATGCATGTAAAAGTAGTGTAAACAGTTCAGTACTTGTGTTCATACGTAAAACAGTAGCAAATATCTCACCCCAAAGTAGAAAACAGTAAAAGTGGAGCTGTAAGACTCACCTGAGTATAGTAAGTACGATACTTTCGTGTAAGCGAATAAGTATCCCGGATGTAAGTCCGTAGTGTCGGATGTGATTCCGTAAGTTGGTTCTCCGAACCCTGCAACCTTTTGGCGCACAACAAGCACAAGGTTGTAAGTAGATAAGTAATTAAGTTGACATCTCGAAAGAACACCCATGCTAGTTGTCCACTCAACTAGGAAATGTCCAAGTATTTATTTGTATGTTTGTAATCATTTTGTAAGTAAGGGTGGCCCGTTGGTGACGGAGGTGTAATAATAATTCAAATATTATCATTATGTATATCACAGTGTTGTATACTTTGTAAAGTATATACATCAGTCAATCTTTTGTATTGTGACGTGTAACCGTTGTTCGGATGTAAGTCCGTGCGAGTGCAAGCTCGTGCGAGTGTAAGCTCGTCTTTATGTAATAAGTGGTTCGAGTGTAAGCTTGTAGTAGCGTGGGTGTAATCCCAATTAAGTGTAATCATATGTAACATATACTCTCAAAGTATATCTTAAGTGCTTAGAAGTTGTGTCGTACCCGTGTTTGAGGTTGTAAATGTTCGACACTTAGTGTGAAAAGAGTTTTAATCCTTCTATTTTATGCGACACTAGATGCGTCACTTGTATTGTGATAGCGACACTGAGGTCAGTGTCGGTATAAGTGTCGGACTGTACGTATATTAATTTAGGGGCGACACTCAGCCAAGTGTCAGATAATATACGTCACTCAGGTGACGCGACACTTTGGGTAAGTGTCGGGTAGGGTGCGGCACTAAAGGGGTGGCGTCACTTCGGAAAGTGACGCTAATAATGCGTTTTAGAGATTTCATGCGTCACTCGGATAAGTGTCGCATACTGTTTTTGGGCTGTATGCGACACTTCCGTCTGGTCAGTTTTGGTGTTTGTCGAAAACGTGTTTAACGGTCTCCGTTCGACCCGCAACTTTTACAAATGTCTTAAATAAGTTTATAGAGCTTATAAAATTGTCGGTTTGTGTCGGGCTTAACCCGAAGCGTCGTTTTTACGAAATGTTCAAAACAGCCCTTTAGATAATAATTCGGTTTTGTCGATTTATTTCGCCTCTAGTTTTCGATGGTTCAAATCCGAATCAAGTTCCATAAAAATTACCATGTGTTCTACTAGGTCTCTAGTACCTTACATAATTTTCCCAAGAATTATAGTTATAACACCCCTCATTCTGTACATCAATATTATATGATTTTACTCGGAAGCGTATATTAAAAACATACTTTACTATTATACTTAATGGAAATGTACATAACTTTTTCAAAATATGATACACCACATAGGTTAAAGTTATTAAAACACTGTACACATATTACACAAACGGGGTATTATATAATTCCAAACTTAGTTTATAACAAAACTATATCAGAGTTAGCAGAACAGTCAAACATCCCTTGCTTTCAAAGCATCACTTCCTGATCACCCCATAATTAACAAAACCTGCAGGAAGTAAAATGAGGGATTAGCACGAAGCTAAGTGAATGAACTTGTCAAACACAATTCAACTTAGCATAATCATTTGTTTACACCAAATAACCGTAAACATATACATATTTCAATGAGGATCGGTGGCTCTTGAGATACCATAATACCCGGGTGGCTCTCCAAGAACACTTACCATCAATCTGTAAGGCCAATACAGAATAGACCGATAGCTAATGGTTATTACAATCAAACATAGGTTCTACACACAACGAATGAATCAAGACCCTGTGTAATTCACACAATAACCAACTAGCCCAACTAACCAGTTGACCTCAATACCATTGATACACAGAGGCCATATAGCACGTAGATTTATAATCAATAACACAGACTAATTAGTCTACTAAACATATCTACGTTTACTTGTTGTAACCAAACAGTTACAACTAAATCAAAAGGTGAGTTCCAAATCCACTCACCGATACCTCTAACGTCTTGATGACACGCAAAAAGTCAAGTTTTTAAGTTTCATTATCTCACCTTTTTGGCCCAAATTATGATGAAACTATCCAAAATAAGCACTATATTATTGAAACTCATAACATGGGCCAAAATATAGACAACGTTTCAAAAATCAACTAAAATGGTCGAAAAACACGATAAATCTAACGAATACGATCATAAGCATTCTTGTTCTAGCACTTTTTGAGCTACACAAAGAATTATGACCTCTAACTTATGTCATTTTCTTCTTTAGGAAATTACGAAACCGTGAGCGTGAGAATCACTCAAAACGGATAAACGACAAAGAAGTTACGCCAAATCGAAGAAACGAAGAACTGAAAGGACCGAATACGGCTGTCCCAGACCGTATATGGCTGGACCAGACCATATACGGATAGACATAGACCGTATACGGCCTGTGTAGACCGTATACGGCCTGTGCCCAGCCGTATACGGTTGGTGCCCACCCGTATTTGCTCCAGTCCACCCGTATACGACCAAAACCAACCGTATTCCATGTTCAGGCAATAAAAATCAGATTTTTATACAGCTGTGCGATACGCTTGTGCATTTGAGGGTTGGAATACAGTTGAAGGATACGGCTGTGCGATTCCTATAAATACAACCACCTCCTCACCATTTTCATTCATCTCTCACATCTCTCAACTTTTTTTCTCTCTTTCTCTCTCTACTCTCTCTCTAAAATAGTTAGTTAGTTAATTAGGTTAGTTAAGCTAGCAGATTAGTAGCTTACTTGTAATGGAGGTGCTCCGAGACTGCGGTTATGCAAATAACGCTTTGTCAGGTTTTATTTTAAATCTCTATCTTGTTATTTTTAAATATGTTGTGCTGTTGCTATGCATATTTAGAAATGCTTGCTAGAATTATTGCCATGCTGAGCTGAACAAATCTGTGTTTGCTATGATAGTCATTATGCTAGGGTAGTTATGCTTTAATCATACCGTTACTCTGTCTGTATGCTGTTGAAATATATTTGAATCTATGAATTGAATCTCCAATGTTTATCTATCCAACTTATGCTATGGTTAGTAACTTACTACTAAGAACTTGGACAACTTCTAATAGTACGCCGCTAATTATTCTGTGTCTGATGATCGTTGAACTCGACATGGCCGGTGTTCTCCTGGTTGAAATAAGACCGGAGGGAGACACGGAGCATAGGATTAGAAATAGATTAGATCCATTTCATATAACAAATGTTTTTGAGAGAACTTTAAGAACATTTGTGACTTAAACATTTATCCAGATACTGTGCATGAAATAAGCTGATCCTTGTATGCTGCTCTGCTGCATGTTCTTGTTTGATTGTTGCTTTAGGGTTTACATGCTAGTATCACTTGTGCTATTGGATATATGATTAGGTTTTCAGATATATATGTTAATTGCATACACCAGTTTAACATGCATAGAATAGTTATGATGATTTATATGAAATAATGATGAACAATTTAATTAGCCGTTAGACCCGACCATCCCAACTTGTTCCGGTGGGAAACCCCTGTTCATGTTTTTGTTTATTCAACAATTCATGCCATGATTCGGATATCTCAAATATCCGAGATTGGGGAACAAGACTCGAGGATGGTTGCTGGTTAAATTGGTTTCTACATTTGGGACAACTTCCAGTGTAGTTAACATTTCATAGCTGTTATCTTCGTGACATGTTATTTATCTGATTGCGGACAACTCTACATTAGATAGATAATAGGCTAGTAGCTGTGGCTCATTAGGAAGTATAATCTGTCCAGGATAGACAACAAGGACCTTACAAATGAAGCAACGGAAATACCGTAAAACTGCCCAGTACCTGGTATAGCGTTGGAAACACCTCTGGTGTAGTACAAACACGTGGAAGCCATGGAAAGGTTGTAGGTAGATTACTTTGTACCTCATTGATTGTTCCGAGTACGTCTGCTAAATCCTGCACCCGTCATCATAACTAAGGCCCTAACCAAAATAACTACCCCTAAATAGCATACATGACTGTCATAGTAAACACACGCGTTTAACCTGTAGTTCTCGTAGCCACCTCACCTCACCTCCCTTACCTTAGTTTAGTATTTTAGTTTTTAAATTAGGTAGTTGATTAGAAAACAAAACAAAACCCCTATCAACTCTTGATAAAACCCAGCTAAATTACGAAGGATAATTGAAAACTTAGATCCCATGCCCGTTGTAGTTTGAAGAACGACCCTAGGTCATACCTATCGCTATACTCACCCATAGCTTTAGTGTACTTAGGCCCAGCAAAATATAAAATAAAAAACTCCACTGACCCGCGTCTGACCTGTTTGGTCAAGTCCTTTGAGGACGAGGCCGGTCCCCCCTTCGTGAGAAAGGTGAGCTGAAAAACCCGACCCTTGGGCACGCGTCAAGTTTTTGGCGCCGCTGCCGGGGACTACAACGACCGATTTAGGAATTTAGTTATCTTAGTTATTTAGCGATCCTTTCAAAAGATCAATATCATCCGAAAGTTCCCTTTCCGTTCTTTACTTTTCAGTACCCTTTCCTTTCCAAAACTCTCTTTTCTACCAAAACCCCAAATTCTTCAGCCATGACGACTAGTCAACATGACTGGAAATTTGGAACAACTTTCAAGAGCCCTGAACCGAACTTTCAATCCACATCTTCTGTTCAGTGGCAAATCAAAACCCCTCCTATTCAACTTCTGTCTACTCTACCATCCACTCTATCCGATTCCTCCTTCAACTCTCAACAACACTATAACGAAACTTTGATTAACTTCATGGTTGAACAAAATAACCTAAATAGACAAGTAATAGCTTTTCAAGATAAAATTGATACTTTACTTAAAATTTCCGAAGATTTAATCAAAAACATAGAAGTTAGTCTTAGACAACTATTTTCAAAAGTTGAGGAAAGCCAAAGAGAAATCGCGATCAGTAACACTGTCTTAGTTGTTACGAGAGGAGGTAAAGAAACCAGAGTTGAACAAACCTGAGATAATTCTTCGAACAAACCTTCCACTTCTACTGATCCAGTACCTAGTGACACTCCTGTCACTACACCAGATCCAATACCCTCTCAAGCTCCAGAAATCATTTCGCGTACTCGAATACCCTTTCCTGGTAGGCTTAAGAAGGAGAAGCAAGAAGAGCAGTTTGGGAAGTATCTTGAGATGTTTAAAAGCCTGCACTTAAACGTTAGATTATTAGATGCTTTAGTAGAAATGCCTAGTTATGCAAAATTCTTCAAAGAACTTCTTTCAAATAAGGAAAAATTAAGACAAATAGTTAACATACCCTTAGATGCTGAATGCTCTGCAATCATGCTACATGGTCTTCCACCAAAACTAGGAGATACTGGCCGTTTCTCTATTCCTCGTTTCCTTCAAAATACCCAAGTTCGTAACGCCTTAGCTGACCTAGGTGCTAGTGTCAACCTTATGCCTTACACACTATATAAGAAACTAGGATTAGGTGAACTGCTGCCCACTCAAATGACCATCCACTTAGCTGATAGATCAGTTAAACTCCCTAGGGGGATTGCTGAAGATATAATGGTTCGAGTAGGTAAATTCGTCTTCCCAGTTAACTTTGTCATTATGGATATTGAGGAAGATGCCCACGTTCCCCTCATCCTTGGCAGACCTTTCCTAAACACTGCCAAGGCTGTTATTGACGTAAACAAAAAATCTTTGAAACCGAGGGTCGGAACGGAGGAAGTCACCTTTAATGTCGATAAATTGATGAAACAACCTGTGGGAGAAGATCTTGGTCTTGTGGATTCCATGCAGGAAATATATGACGAGCATTTGGAAGAGATTCTGGCAGTTAGCAATCACGACCATCTTCCCAACACAGTCATCACTACAAGGAGACCATGCCAAGACGATGTTGGACTCTGCTATGCTATCTCTAACAAATCAGCACACTCTGGGGAGCTGCTATTTCCTTTATCTGAAATAAAGTATCCTCTTGCACCGCCGGATAACACTTTCACGAACAATTCATTTGTTGTTGTTCCCTTAGGCGAAGGCATTCCTATACCAATCTTACAAAGGGGTCAAACTGATTCATCTCCTTTAGTAGCTGAAATTCTCAAATCCTTTGAGGAGATGGAATCAGAAATCTCAGCTGAGCCGCAACTATCTGAAGGTTGTGAGCCACAAAATCCAGAAATCACCATAAGTACATCTTCAACAGCTCAATTTCAGAGGTTTGCATTTACCATCACCAAGGATATCATCTTTACTGAAAATAGTGCAACCTCTTCATCATCTACAAGCAAATACGAGTTGAAGAAGAATGCATCCCCTAATGAGACAAAGTTAGTAGAAATAGCATCAGCCACTACAGCCGACTCATCTCCGAATGAACCAGAATTCCAAACGGAGTATGACGTGTTACAAAGAGACGAGATCGCTTGAATGAAACCTTCCATTGAAGAACTGCCAGAGTTGGAGCTAAAGGAACTACCCTCTCATCTGGAGTATGCTTTTCTTCAAGGAACCTCGCATTTACCCATTATAATTGCAAAAGCTCTTACATCCGAAGAGAAAGCAAGACTCATCCAAGAGTTGAAGTCACACAAGAAGGCAATTGCATGGAAAATCTCTGACATCCAAGGGATCAGTCCAAACTACTGCACTCAAAAGACACTCATGGAAAACGACTTCAAACCTTCCATACAGAGACAGAGGAGAGTTAACCCGAAGATTCAAGACGTGGTCAAAAAGGAGGTTATCAAACTCTTGGATGCTGGCTAGATCTATCCTATCTCCGATTCCCCATGGGTCAGCCCAGTTCAGGTTGTCCCCAAGAAAGGAGGAATGACGGTCATCGCCAACAAAGACAACGAACTCATTCCAACACGAACCGTCACCGGTTGAAGGGTGTGCATCGACTAACGGAAGCTGAACGAAGCCACTTGAAAACATAATTTCCCTCTACCGTTCATCGATCAAATGTGGGAGAGATTATCCGGGAACGAGTTCTATTGTTTCCGTGATGGTTTCTCTGGCTATTTTCAGATTCCTCTCGATCCTAAGGACCAGGAAAAGACGACCTTCACGTGTCCTTACGGAACATTCGCTGACCGACGCATGCCTTTTGGGCTTTGCAACGCACCTGCAACATTCCAGCGATGTATGGTAGCAATATTCCATGACATGATTGAACAGTGCATGGAGGTATTCATGGACGATTTCTCAGTCTTTGGAGACTCTTTCACTTCTTGTCTTTCCAAACTAGAAAGAATGTTAGCCCGATGCGAAGAATCAAACCTTGTCTTAAACTGGGAGAAATGCCACTTTATGGTGAAGGAAGGAATAGTTTTAGGACACCGGATATCAAAGTCTGGAATTGAAGTTGACAAAGCTAAAGTTGAGACCATTGCCAAACTTCCGCCACCTACCTCTGTTAAAGCCATTCGCAGTTTTCTAGGTCACGCCGGATTCTACCGTCGCTTTATTAAGGATTTCTCGACCTATGACGCACCTTCTCAAGAAGGACACTCCGTTTGTCTTTTCAGATGATTGCCTGAAAGCTTTCAACATCCTGAAGGATCAGCTCACACATGCACCGATCATGGTTGCTCCTGACTGGAGTCTCCCATTTGAAATCATGTGCGATGCCAGTGACTTTACGGTTAGAGCTGTCCTAGGGCAAAGGAAGGATAAGCAGTTTCAGCCTATATACTACGCCAGCAAGACACTCACCGATGCTCAAGAGAATTACACTACTACAGAAAAGGAGCTGCTTGCGGTAGTTTTTGCTTTTGATAAATTTCGTTCTTACTTAATATTGTCCAAAACTATTGTCTATATAGATCACTCAGCCTTGAAGTATCTTTTCGAAAAGCAGGACGCTAAACCGAGACTACTTCGATGGATTCTACTCCTCCAAGAATTCGACATAGAAATCAAGGATTAAAAGGGAGCAGAAAACGTCACAGCAGATCATCTCAGTCGATTGGAAAACCCATCGATGGAAAAACTTGATGAAAGAGAAATTCAAGATCAGTTTCCTGAAGAACAACTCATGAATGTCAGAAGCCACCAGAGGGGATCACAATTCAATCATAACCCTTGGTACGCAGACTATGCTAACTATCTGGTTGGTGGAATTGTGCCGAAAGGAATGCCTACCTCTAGAAAGCGCAAATTCTTCAGAGATATCAAAAATTACTATTGGGACGATCCATACTTGTTCAAAGTATGCCCGGACCAAATCATTAGAAGATGCGTTGACGAAAGGGAAGCAAGAAACATTCTCCACCAGAGTCATCACGGACCAACTGGAGGACATCATGGAGCAAATATGACCGCAAGGAAGGTATACGATCAAGGTGGAGCGGACCGTTCGTTATATCAAAGGTCTTTACATTCGGAGCAGTCGAATTCGAGGCACCGAACGGTAATTTTTAAGTCAACGGTCACCACTTAAAGCACTACATCGAAGATTTTCCTTCCAATGAGGAAGTCTATATCTTTGAACCACCTTGAGCTGACAAAGTAGGTAAAAGAGTCAAGCTAGTGACTCGTTAAACAAGCGCTCTTGGGAGGCACCTCATTGCTTATCTTTATAATAGCTTTAATTTTATTTCTCAATTTATTTTTGCTTAGTATTATCATCACTGGACTAATGATGCAGGATAATCTAGATACCCGACAGCACCACACTCTTATATATACATCGGAGATAAGTTTTATTTGACTTATACAAGTGCAACCATTCAGATGACTCAAACTTTTATAAAAATCTTTTTAAAGTCATCTGACTTTGCTGCATTTGTATAACCTTATAAACTATAGCATTACCTGTTTTCTTTGTGTTTCAAGATGGACGCTTCAGCTGAGACCTTAGGACACGCTTCCCAGCAACAGCAGAAGAAGAAGAGGAACCGCAGAGGAAAGAAGAAGCTGACCACTATTCCAGAGGAACATGCGACAGATGTGACGAGCGCTCCAGTCTTTGACTATGGGATCACCACTGCCAACCCGGCAGTGACTTGGGCGATTCTCCGAGAGTTCTCCATCCAGCATGACTCTCACTCTGACATCAGGGAGATGGTTGGACTCCCGAGACTTCCAGACCAGTCCTTCAGACTTGGTCAAGGTCCCAGACCACCTCTTCCGCCATGGTCAATTTTCCCAGCTGCACCTACTTCAGAGCCCACTCTTCCTACTGCTGCTGTTACATCTCCTGATCTCCCTGTTGCACCCATGATGCCTGGTGCCACTGTTGCCACGTCACATACTTCCGCTCCGGACAGTGACGCACTTGCAGCATTTAACCCAGACATGGATGATTTACTAGACGACTTTTAGTTTATTTTATGTTCTTTATTTATGAGATTGATATGTTGTTGAAATGGTGTACTGTGACTGTATTTTATGGTATTTGCAGAACTTAGCTTCGTGTGGAATGGACGAGCTTTAAATAGAGACTGGTCCACAAATCCAGCAGATCACTAGCACCACTCCTTCACGAATCTGGTCCTAAATCCAGTATTCTTTAACCGTAGGGAAGTACCTCTCCTAAACTCTTCTAGTTTCTACGTAACTTAGATATGATTATGCCCACTTAAATCTCTAAGTGTGGGATCCTCCGTACTTAAAACTTTTAAATTCACATTTTTCCTAAAACAAAACCCTAAGTGTGGGATTCTCCCCGCTTAGTGTAGAAACATTAGGGACAATGTTTATTTCTAAGTGTGGTATATCAGTATATCTCGTCTAATTATCTGTCAAAGTTGATTTTGAGACATGCAAGTCCTCGAATGATTTTTCAACCCTTATTTTTGCCAAAATTTTCAAAAATTTTAAACTTTTTTGAGTCACAATGTAAGAAAGAGTACAGATTTTTTTACAAGTATTCAAAAGTTGGTAAAAAGAGGTCGAATCATGTCAGATTCCAAACAATTTAAGATGAGGATCTAAGGGGCATCGCACGACGGGACACATATAACCCATTTTTGCGGTGAGAAACTTTGAGCCTTATAAGCATTCATTTTAAATGCTTCACTGTTCGTTTGTTGTATGTGACCGGTGCATGTACTTCTGAATTAGAACTTGCCCCGGGTATACGTGTCAAAATCACATTGATGGGTGTCATACGTGACATAGGTACGATTAGAGGACCTTGACATTCCCTAGGTTAAAACCCCATTTCAAAATATCTATTTCAAGCCCAAAACCCTTCCAACACTTATCTTTAGTGTTGATGATCTGCCTAGATAACCCTGTTGAGCCTTAGCCTTTTCATTTCCTTCAACCCATAAACCCACTTATTCCCTTACCTACCAAAAACTTATCTTATAATTTTTAAAATCTTTTTGAAAAACGCTATCTAGATATTCTTTTTGCTTTCTACCCCAAAATCACAGAAAAGTTCGTGTTTACTGAAAGTTTATCATATGTGCTTCCATATTTAAAACTTAAAAGAAATCGAGAGTCTTATGGTGCGAAAAATTGGCACCAAGTAAGTTCGAAAGTGACAAAGGTTTTAGAAAGAAAAATAAATAAAATAAAAATCTCCTTTAGAAGCTCTCTTGAAAGAAATTCCGAGCCCAAAAAATAAAATAAAGCTAAGTGCTTCAAATCTCCCGGAAACTCCGATTCTCAAATGTGTAGAATCATCCATGTGTTTTCAAAAGATAGAAGTCAAAATAGCTATCTTCCCTTAGCGTTATCCGTATCCGTTTTCATTAAAAAGAATGTCTAAATGGAAGTTTTTCATTAAGTTTTAAAAGGCCTAAGATAAGTAACACCCTTAACCCTTAAAACCCACACTTATCCATACCCTTTAACCCTCACCAAAAATCACAACCCACTTGAATGTCTTGGGATAATTAGTACCGTCCCCGTCTAAGTGGTGGAGATATGATCCTTGGGCAAGCCTATGACGACGAATACTGCACGACAGGTAATTGAGCGATTTTTCATTTGGCTTAGGATAATAGGAAACCCGATACACTTGAGTGAATTGAGAGACCACCAGTGAGATCGCCCAGTCGTGTATATTCCACATCTATGAGAATTGAAAGTTTGCATAAGTGAATCATCTTGAAAAACTTTGGATATTTCATGTGAACACTTCTTTTTTATCCGACAGGCGAAATACTTGTTTTCAATCTGTACAAATTCTTATTTGTGGCTCAAGAAAGCATCTTAAAATAGGAGATTTTGGCAGATAAGATTGTGATTTGCTTGAGGACAAGCAAAAGTCTAAGTGTGGGATATTTGATGACACGCAAAAAGTCAAGTTTTTAAGTGTCATTATCTCACCTTTTTGGCCCAAATTATGATGAAACTATCCAAAATAAGCACTATATTATTGAAACTCATAACATGGGCCAAAATATAGACAACGTTTCAAAAATCAACTAAAATGGTCGAAAAACACGATAAATCTAACGAATACGATCATAAGCATTCTCGTTCACTCGTTCTAGCACTTTTTGAGCTACACAAAGAATTATGACCTCTAACTTATGTCATTTTCTTCGTTAGGAAATTACGAAACCGTGAGCGTGAGAATCACTCAAAACGGATAAACGACGAAGAAGTTACGCCAAATCGAAGAAACGAAGAACCGAAAGGACCGAATACGGCTGTCCCAGACTGTATACGGCTGGACCAGACCGTATACGGCTGGACACAGACCGTATACGGCCTATGTAGACCGTATACGGCATGTGCCAAGCCGTATATGGCCCAGTCTAGCCGTATACGGTTGGTGCCCACCCGTATTTACTCCAGTCCACCCGTATAAGGCCAAAACCAACCGTATTCCTTGTTCAGGCAATAAAAATCAGATTTTTATACGGCTGTGCGATACGGTTGTGCATTTGAGGGTTGGAATACGGTTGAAGGATACGGCTGTGCGCTTCCTATAAATACAACCACCTCCTCACCATTTTCATTCATCTCTCACATCTCTCAACTTGTTTTCTCTCTTTCTCTCTCTACTCTCTCTCTAAAATAGTTAGTTAGTTAATTAGGTTAGTTAAGCTAGTAGATTAGTAGCTTACTTGTAACGGAGGTGCTCCGAGACTGCGGTTACGTAAGATTTGTAATAACGCTTTGTCAGGTTTTATTTTAAATCTCTATCTTGTTATTTTTAAATATGTTGTGCTGTTGCTATGCTTATTTAGAAATGCTTGCTAGAATTATTGCCATGCTGAGCTGAACAAATCTGTGTTTGCTATGATAATCGTTATGCTAGGGTAGTTATGCTTTAATCATGTCGTTACTCTGTCTGTATGCTGTTGAAATATATTTGAATCTATGAATTGAATCTCCAATGTTTATCTATCCAACTTATGTTGTGGTTAGTAACTTACTACTAAGAACTTGGCCAACTTCTAATAGTACGCCGCTAATTATTCTGTGTTTGATGATCGTTGAACTCGACATGGCCGGTGTTCTCCTGGTTGAAATAAGACCGGAGGGAGACACGGAGCATAGGATTAGAAATAGATTAGATCCATTTCATATAACAAATGTTTTTTAGAGAACTTTCGGAACATTTGTGACTTAAACATTTATCCAGATACTCTGCATGAAATAAGCTGATCCCTGTATGCAGCTCTGCTGGATGTTCTTGTTTGATTGTTGCTTTAGGGTTTGCATGCTAGTATCACTTGTGCTATTGGATATATGATTAGGTTTTCAGATATATATGTTAATTGCATACACCAGTTTAACATGCATAGAATAGTTATGATGATTTATATGAAATAATGATGAACAATTTAAATAGCCGTTAGACCCGACCATCCCAACTTGTTCCGGTGGGAAACCCCTGTTCATGTTTTTGTTTATTCAACAATTCATGCCATGATTCGGATATCTCAAATGTCCGAGATTGGGGAACAAGACTCGAGGATGGTTGCTGGTTAAATTGGTTTCTACATTTGGGACAACTTCTAGTGTAGTTAACATTCCATAGCTGTTATCTTCGTGACATGTTATTTATCTGATTGCGGACAACTCTACGTTAGATAGATAATAGGCTAGTAGCTGTGGCTCATTAGGAAGTATAATCTGTCCAGGATAGACAACAAGGACCTTTCAAATGAAGCAACGAAAATACCGTAAAACAGCCCAGTTGCTGGTATAGCGTTGGAAACACCTCTGGTGTAGTACAAACACGTGGAAGCCATGGAAAGGTTGTAGGTAGATTACTTTGTACCTCATTGATTATTCCGAGTACGTCTGCTAAATCCTGCACCCGTCATCATAACTAAGGCCCTAACCAAAATAACTACCCCTAAATAGCATACATGACTGTCATTGTAAACACACGCGTTTAACCTGTAGTTCTCGTAGCCACCTCACCTCACCTCCCTTACCTTAGTTTAGTATTTTAGTTTTTGAATTAGGTAGTTAATTAGAAAACAAAACAAAACCCCTATCAACTCTTGATAAAACCCAGCTAAATTACAAAGGATAATTGAAAACCTAGATCTCATGCCCGTTGTAGTTTGAAGAACGACCCTAGGTCATACCTATCGCTATACTCACCCATAGCTTTAGTGTACTTAGGCCCAGCAAAATATAAAATAAAAAACTCCACTGACCCTTGTCCGACCTGTTTGGTCAAGTCCTTCGACGACGAGGACGGTTCCCCCTTCGTGAGAAAGGTGAGCTGAAAAACCCGACCGTTGGGCGCGCGTCACGTCTCCACACTCAGGATCCTTATATCACCGAGTCTTAGGTTGATCTGAAACATAGAATCAAACATAAGTTAGTAACTCGTTTCATAATCATTATCATAGCGTATTTATCTAATCAGGTAATCCCTGAAGTCTAGGCAAACAAAAGTTTAATCAAAAATGAAATCAAAAAATCCTAAAAAGACATTTAAAAAATGAAAAATGCCATTTTCGACCCTTAGATGACCCCGAATGGCCAAAAACTGCCTAGACTCTTAGAATAGAGCCTTGATCATTGGGCCTTTTCCGAGTGACCATGCGAATTTCAGCTCAATCCGAATTAATATAAAAATTTGTAAATTTTTAGTCACTAAAGGTGTTACGAACACTTGCATTTTTGAAATTTGCGAAACACAAACTTTAAAAATCTCAATTCGCAGAGATTTCGATGTGTGCTAAGTATAGGCAATTATAATCACAAGTTTTAAATTAAGGAAATACTAAATAATACTATCACACAATTCAGGTAAGATTGACCCGTTCGTATAATATAGCTTTATAAGTAAGTCCAAATTCGAACACAAGGAACACAAGAAACGTGATTCTAATATTATAACTAATTATCTATTTACTCCTAATTACAAATATTAACAATAATAATACAAATAAATAAAGGATCCAATTTATAATAATATACAAGATAAGGGGGACGTTTTAGTTCCGAACGAACATATTTATATTTATATTTTGATACAGATTCCAATAGATAAGTTTCAGGAAAAACTTAAGAATACTCAAGTGGATAGAAAATTATAATTATTCAAACTATTATTTATTAAACCTATTATATTTACTTATGTCTATTTGCTTTGTCGGCTATTATTACTGGTGAATTACTAATGTAGAAAATTACTTAAGGTTAAGCTAATCTTCATCATAGCAATACAGTCATAAGGTTACGCAAAGTATTACTAATTAATAAGATCTATCAGCAGTTTATTAATACAATTTCATCGCTATGGCGTGAATCACAATATTACTTTATATTAATGAATTATTTTTCGTCTATCGCATAAGGTTAAGATCAAGACATAAACACAATCACTTAATTTATATAAACTTAATATGGTCATCCTCGTTTAATATAAATCAGTCTAACTATGTCAAGCGAAATCATTAATATATCATAATATAGACAATTCTTGTATAATAAACATTCAATAATATAGTTCCAACATAAACATATAATTCATATAATAAACTCAATAAACATTCATTCAAATAGTTATAACGAAAACCTAATTAACAAGTAATTCAAATAAATAATATCCATAAATTAACTCAATAAGGTTATTAAAGTTACAAGGATAAAGAAACCGAACCAATTGTGGAACCATCTTTTCCTAGGGTTAAAAACCTTTAAACCCTAGCTCCTTAGCCTCCAAAATCGCACCTTAAGTCGACCTTAAACCCTAATAATCGAATTTAGTATTCTTGAATCGTATATACTTAAACCTAAACTAAGGCCTCTATTTATAGTTTTCAAAACCGCCAGTCCAACCGCCGGTTGGACTTCCCAACCGCCGGTTGAAACAATTTGGGTCATGGTCCAACTCCGCGTCTGGAACCGCCTTAATCCCTTTATACCCCAACCGTCGGTTGGGTAATCCAACCGCAGGTTGGACCTCAATTCCAGAATCTTCCAACTTCGGGTTTGGGCTTCCTCTTTTCTTTTACGGATTTTAATCTTCATTTTGGCCCAATTCTTCAATATTATTATTTAAGTCTTCATTTCTTTAAGGTTTAAGCTCATTTTTCTTCATTTCTTCATTTTCTTCAGTTTTGTACTTGTTCTCGTTCATTTTTCTTCAATCTTCAATTAAAATACATCTCTGCAAATATTAACAAAATAAGTATCTAAAATCATATAAATGCACTAAAATGTATATAAATATAGGGATAAATAACTATAAAATATACTATCTATTTGATGCTTATCAAATATCCCCACACTTAAGTTCTATTTGTCCTCAAGTAGAATACTGAATAAAATTTAAAATAAGCATCAAACTAATATTTAAAAATCAGAATACCAATACTAAAAATTTGTTTCATAAATTAAAATTTAAACAATTTAATTAACATGGATAACTATAATGTATAAATAAAAAATTATTATTATTTATGTAATATATAGCTCATGAATGATTACTAATATATTTGTCCATTTAAACAATCTATATTTATATTTCTGAATACACATTTATTGTTAGTATGTATATTACTTATGATTTCCATATATGATATACCTTTAAATTTAATTATACAATTTTCTTTTATATTCCCAATAAATATATGAAATACATTTTTAAGAATCAAGACATTGGTGACATGTCTGCATTTTCATGCAACAGAGCGACATAACTTGATTCAGGTTTAAGCAAAATCAGACTTGGTCAAACCATTTTGGCGACCTCATTAGGTATCTTTTATTTTTAAGACTTTTCAAGTACTTTTGACTTGCGTTTGCTTAATTTTTAAGTATATATTAATAGAGACCAGGTCTATACTTTCGTATAACAGAGGAAACCATCAATATATACCCCCAAATGTATCCACATAAGTAAAAAGATATATAAAATTATTGTATAATAAATTTAAAATTTAAGACTTTTTCTGTCATACATCATATTATGTATCATAAAATAATAAACAAGTTATTTAATTAATTTCTTAAAATTCAGAAATCTTTATATAGATTGCCTATTAGTACATCATATCATATAAATATATACTACTCCTTATTAAGGTAGCTTATGTTATATATACAAAACAGTTAATCCACATTAAAGGCTAAACTTTTAAATACAAAACAAAACTTTTAACAAAAGTATTCTAACTAATAAATACTTAGTCATTCACTTAAAAATTTTAAATTTTTAATAAAATTTAAGAACAATAGAAACTTAAATGATTAATTAAAGAAATTCTTTTTCTTACGAACCCTATCCCTACACTTAAATTATACAATGCCCTCATTGTATAAAAATTGATAAACAAAAGTGAGTAAGGGAAAGAAAAATAGAACAGAAAACTCCCCTGACTAAAATTATAAATTTCATCATTGGCTAAGAAAAATCTGCTTCGGTTGATTCCTTGATCTCTTGAAATATAATATACAACATCCACACTTTCGTAGTTAATCACGATTGCATTTAGCATATGCAATAAGCCTTTAAACCCCTCGGTATCCCGAGTGGACGAGTTATAGTCTCGTGAGAGTTTCCAGAGAACATACCCACAAAGTTCATAATTAAGTAAGAACTTTATAAATAAAGTGCTGAACTTATTGCCAGTCTAATGCTATCAAAAAGAAACAATCATATTAGCATAATAACAATAATAATTGTGATAAGTAAAAGTAATAATAAGTACAGTCTTCCCAAATATAAATGTCAAATGTATCAAACACAATCTAATCATCATCCGAATCCTCCTGCCCTGGCTGTCTCGAAGGTCCAGCTCCATCATCAAATACTATCGGAACATATGGCTGGAATGCAATAGACCTATCTCTCAACAGCTGCTGCAATAATCCACGCTGATAATCAGATCTGTGAAAGCTCTCTCTCTCAAACCTATCAAACCTCTACTCAAACCTAGTAAATCTCTGATCAATACTATCAAACCTCCTACCAAGTCCAATCTCAATCCTCTCCAGTCTCTGCTGAATATCATCTAATATATCACCCCGGCCACGGCCTCTACCACGTCCTCTGCCTCTACCTGCTGGCAGATCAACCTCGGGTACTGGAATCTCAGGTACGGGTGGTGGTACAACTGCTGCTGGTGGTGGAACAGGTGGTCCTCTCAATCTAGCTCTCTGTACAGGCTGCTGTCCAGGTGCAACCTCAGGCGTCCATAACAAAACTCCCTCCTGTACACCCTCCTGAAGAATCCCTAACTCAATCAATTTGTCCTCGCCTAGCAAGGACATCTCAGGTGTAACCGGCGTACAAGTCAAAAAATCAGCAGCTACCATCTGATAATACTGAGCTATCCTAGTAACATACTGTCCTCCACATAAATTACTAGTAAGCCTATGCCCAGTCGCTCCGGTGGTCATCCAATGAACTAATCCCCAGGGAACATTGATCAGCGTCCCCTGAATCATAGTATGCAAATGAAAGAAATCTGGCTGATAGACCTTCTCAGGTCCCGTATGCCTACCACAGATAGAAAATGATAACAACCTATGTAATAGCTTATGAACCGGGCTCCTCATATGTATATCCGAAGGTGCTCTATCCCCATAATCAACAATAGCTAGCTGTCTCCAATACTCAGCTATCTCAACAGACGAATACCGCTCTACCATACCTGCAGTCAAATGCTCTCCAAAATAATGGTTGTGGAGCTCATCTAGTGTATAAAGCCCCACAACTACTCCAAACTCAATCAAACTCATAGACCTAAGTGATATTGCTTAATTTGTACATGTTTTTAGATGCGATATCGGTCCTAATTATGTATTATTTGAATTAGTTTCATGAACTTAAGGTACTTATTTAGTTGGAAATTGATTTCAGGTGTTCATATTGAGGAAGTGGTGAAAAAATGGTAGAATATATGAAACCGAGCAAAAGTAGTAAGGCCATGCCTATGTCATATTTGGCCATGCCCATGGTGGTGTTACTTTGTCATTCGTTGCCTACTGATGTTGGCCACGGCCATGTCCTTGTAGAGGCCATGACCATGTTACTGGGTATCTGATCATTTTTGCAACCTGATAGAGGCCACGGCCATGTCATCCAAAATGCCATGGCCATGGCGTGCGCTGACCTGATGAGTATAAATACGTGTTTTAAGCCATTTTTTAGGGTTATCTCATAATGGTGACGGCTTGGGCGATTTGGGAGAGGCTTTTGGAGATATCCTAAGTGCTCTATCATCATCTTCATCATTCAGGAACAAAGGATCGATTCCAATCATCCGATTTCATTACTCTCTTCGGTTTGATTTCATAACCATTGTTATGGGTTTTATCTTGAGTTTTGATCTTTTGATGTTTGTGCCCTTCAAGGGCTGGATTCTTATGTTTATATAGTTTAGTGAACCCTAGTATTATGGATGTATCGTACATGTTTGGATTGATTTATGTGTTAATTTTGTGTTTGATTAAAGAACCATGAGTGATCTAGGTTTTGATTTTGATTCAATTGATAAGTATTTGTTGCATTAAGTGAAAACTTGTTGGGACATAGAGTGTGACAACAGATCTAGCTTGAAATAGGACTAGTGTAATTATTATTATGTTTGTATATTGGTTTGGATTTGTAAAAGAATATTTGTTTTGTTAGTGATATTCGTTAAACATATTGTTTTGTTAAGTTAGACGAATAATTAAATACAAAATAAATAATAGACGTTTGATGCGTAGCGAGTCGAGATCTCAGGTCGCAGCGAGTCGAGCTGTAAGGTGAGATCTGAACTCGCGTAGGTTGAGTCTGGCGAGCCGAGTCCTTTATTGGGCTTGGGCTGCGAGTTGGACCGAACTCGCAGGCCCATGCGAGCCGAGCCGAGACCATAGTATATAATGTTTTTTACTCCGTGAAAAACATAACTTTTGCCATTTTTTCTGATCTGCGAATTCGACAAACTCAGAGAAAACTTAATCCTAACGACTAGGCTTTGACGATTTATCATTTAAAGCTAAGTCTTATTAAACGCAATACGAACATATTCGTTGTTAGTAAGATAACACCGTATTGAGGGATTCCGCACCTTAATACTACAGATAACGAAGTTATCGATCCTAAAACTAGGGGACTTACATCTGGTATCAGAGCTTTCGGGCTAAATACGAGTGTGTTCATAAGTTTTAGTGTTATTGCGTTTTTGATTCGGGTCTTTTTTACGTGCATTCTTGCAATACTAACGATCAAAATCATTCTCTGGACATTTTAGGGTTTGTTTACGGTCGAAATTTTAAGTTTCAGTTGTAAAAATACCTTAAAAATTCGTTTTTTCGGGTTTAACAGCCTTTTCGTGAGTCGAGATTAGGGTTCCAGCGTCGCCTGCGAACCGAGTTGAACTAGTGAGTCGAACTGAGGCTTGCGAGTCGAACCAAGATCCCTCGCGAATCGACATCACTTGCGAATCGACATCTTTTAGCAATCCGAACTGAGGCTTGCGAATCGACGAATTCTGCGAGTCGAGCTGAGATTGCGAGTTGAGCTGAGTCTTGCGAGTTGAGTTTTCTGAATTCGCTGAAACAGTTTAATTTTACGTTTTTAAGATGTCTGACTTAAGTAGAATGATCGAAATGGACCACGAGGTGGGAAAGTCAAACGTTCCACCTAAGTTGTTAAGAATCGAGGATTACTACAATTGGAAGGACAGATTTGAATCTTACTGTAGATTCCATGACCTGTCAATCTGGATGTGTATCAAGAGTGGATACACCCCACCTACTCAAACTGTTCAAAATGCTACTGTGGTTCTTACCTATGCGAACATGAGTGATCAAGAGAAGGAAGCTTACAGAAATGAAAATAAATCACATTCTTGCATAAAGATGTGTCTTCCTAAAGAGATTGCTCATCAACTGAAATCTTTTCATACTGCTAGAACGCTCTGGGAAGCTCTATTGAAAAGAGGTGAAGGAAGTCCACAGGTGAAAGCTGGCAAGAGGAGTCTTCTTAAAAAGCAGTTTACTATGTTTAAAGCTTTAAAAGGAGAAGATCTTGATGCCTATGTCACGCGTTTCTACCATCTGCTAAGTGAATTAGAATACCATGATATTGTTGAAGAAGAAGTATCTAAAACCGACAAGTTTCTTGAGGGTTTGCCTTCTAAATGGGAAATGTATGGTGTTATGATTAAGGATAACGAAACTAGGTATTCTACTATGACCCTAGAGCAAGTCATTGACAAGCTGAAAGGTTATGATTTCTCCAAGAAGTCAAGAGATAGTGATTCTGATCAGGTTCAGAACCCTGGGTTGTATCATGGAAAGTCAAGTCTTTCGACTGCGTCATCTAGTTCGACCACTGCACTGTTAGTTGGTGATACTAGTGAAAATGGAGAACTGATTTCTGAAGATCTGTGCTTTATTTCCTCCTCTGGTGATGAGACAAAGGGAAAGAATTCTGAGAAGTCACCTCAAGAGCATCAGAAGATGCCGATGAGTGTGAAATCTGCTGAACAGCAACTGTCTGTTCTTGCCTCCTTTGTGGCATCATATGAGAACTACATAGAGGGAAAGATCAATGATCCTATTCTGTTTGATGAGGATTATGAGCAGATAGATTCTGATTATCTTGAGGAATTGGAGCTTCAAGATCAACTTGCGTTGATTTCTAGAAAGGTGAACAATTTCCTCAAGAGAGCTGGTAGCAAGGTGTTGGGCAATAGATCAGGGTTTGATAAAACCAAGGTCAGATGCTTTAACTGTCAGGGTATTGGTCATTTTGCTAGAGAATGCCAAAGACCTAAAGTAGAAGCACAAGGAAAACAAGGTTCGGGAAGTACTCTTGCTTCCAAAGCCTTAGTGGTAAAGCAGTTGGATGGCTCTTATGATTGGCAAGCTCATTCTGAGGAAGCCTTGATGGCAGAGATCGAAGAAACAACTGCTGGATCAGTTTCCTACATGCCCACTGATATGGAACAGAGAGTAGAGGTGCCTAAGTCTGAAGTGAGGGCAAGTGATGATGACGTGCTATATATGGATTCAACTCCAGATATGAGTCCTGAGGAATTCGTGGCACGCATGGCTGAATTACAAACTGACAAGAAGAAGGTATGTTTAGATATTCTTAATCTTGCTGATGTTTGTTACTTAGTTATTGATTTACAATCTCAGAATAGTGTCTTAACCGTGTCAAATAGTAATTTGTCATCACAATTAAATATGGATAAGGAATCCTATAAGACTGTTAGATCTGAACTTGATCAAGCTATTATGGATATTCGTAGATTAAGTGATGATAAACAGGTCTTAAAAGATAAAATTAAGTCTGATGCGTCGGATAGAACAAAACTTAGAGATACCATAAGTGAAAAATCTGTTGTCATAGATGGTCTCTATATGAATATCAAAGACTTAAATGAGACGATTGCTAGTAAGGATCAGGAAATAGTGAACCTTAACTTAAGATTAATTGAGCAAAACCGTAAACTTGAGAACTATAGAACATCTCAAATGGATAAAATGTTAGATGCTCAAAGAAGTGTAAAGGACAAGACTGGGTTAGGTTACAATGATGTATCCCCGCCTTTTAATGCCAATTACACTCCTATTCCTGAAGATTCTGAGATGACTGAAGTTAATCCTGAGATTTCAGTAGCTGATAAACCTGAACAGTCAGAGGCACAGAAAGATGTTATTAAGAACGTATCATTAGATAATGGCAAGGCTTCTCAGTTCACCAAAATACAGTTTGTATCGGGTGGAGTGATTGACGATGCTAAGATTAATGATAAAGTTGATAAGGAACAGTTTAAACCTTTAGTGCCTAAGACTCCGGATGAGAAAGCAAAAGTGAGTAAATCACGCAAGCAGATGTCATGTTTCAAGTGTCATCAAAAGGGACACGTGGCTTCGTGTTGTCCTAACAAAAAGCCTGAAACACCACATAAGCTTGTGATGGATGAAAAGACACAGACCGACTCTAGTATGACTGTAGACGGGTTAGATACCAAACCTAAGTTAGGTAATAAACCTGTTAACATTCTTAAAAGAGATGGAAAGCATAGTGTCTCCCCACCTAAACCTAAACGGCCATATACTCAAAGTGATAATTCTGTCTATAAGTCTAGGGATGTGACACCGTCGAGGTTTAGAACTACAAGTAGAGGCCATAATCATTATGAGAATGGTACTACTTCACGATCACATAAGTTTAATTATAATTATCATAATAGAGCTCATAATTATGTGCCTAAGAGGTTCTCCTCAAATTCACCTCTTAAGGCTGATCGTCCACAAACTCAAGCTACTTCGAAAGTGACCAAAGCTCCTGATGGGAAGGATGGTTATTTTAAAGATCTTAAGTTTGTTGATGATAAGGGACAAACCAAGACCGTAATGGCTTGGGTCCCTCTTGATAACTGATCGTATTTTGTGTTATGTGCAGGAGCATGCTGTGAACAAGGACAGCTGGTGGTATGTAGACAGTGGATGTTCAAGACACATGACAGGAGAACGAAGTCTACTGAAGGACTTCAAGGAGAGTCTCAAGCAAAAAGTCAATTTTGCAGGAGATAAAGGAGGAGTAATTTCGGGAAAAGGAAAAGTTTCAAATGGAACTTTGACTCTTGAGGATGTGAACTATGTTGAAGAACTTACTCACAACCTAGTGAGTGTTTCCCAAGTCTGTGATAAAGGTCACCCAGTTTATTTTAATGAAAAGGAGGCCTTAGTCCTGAAGCCAGGTTTTAAAATTCCTGATGAATGGATATTGATGAGGGCGCCAAGGAAGAAGGACATCTATGCTATCAACATGGGTGTTCCTAACTCTTCAATGGTGTCTACATGTTTATTATCCAAGGCTTCGGAAACAGACGCATTGTTATGGCATAGGAGAATGGCACATCTGAACTGGAGAAAGATGAATTATATAACCAAAAATGGTTTGGTTCTAGGTGTACCACAAAAACGTTTCGAGTCTGAGGATAAGTGTGTTCCTTGCATGAAAGGAAAGCAGCACAAGAAACCACACAGACCTAAGACTGAAAACTCTATCTCTTCGCCATTTGAATTGCTACATATGGATCTCTTCGGCCCTATAAGCAAGAGAAGTATAGGTGGCAAATGGTAATGTTTGGTTGTCACAGATGATTATTCTAGATTCTCATGGGTATTCTTTTTGGGATCAAAGGATGAGACTCCTGAAATTCTAATTGAGTTCTTTGATCTAGTAGAGAATGTCTATAAAAAGAGAGTTAAGCGTATTCGTAGTGACAATGGAACAGAATTCAAGAATTCAACGTTAAATATCTATTGCTTAAGCAAAGGGATATTACATCAATTCAGTGCACCTTATGAACCTCAACAGAATGGTGTTGCTGAAAGGAAAAATAGGACGTTGATTGAAGCTGCTAGAACAATGCTTGCTGATTCAAAGCTTCCGGTCATCTTTTGGGCAGAAGCAGTGAATACAGCATGTTATGTTCTTAATAGAGTTCTTACGGTTAAGAGACATAACAAGACTTGTTATGAGCTTTTGAACAATAAGAAACCTAACTTAAAAGGGTTTGAACCCTTTGGAGTTTCATGCACCATATTAAAGACTGGACATCAAGCAAAATTTGGTGAGAAGGCTGACGAAGGATTTTTCCTAGGATATATGCCCAATTCGCCAAACAAGAGAGTCTTTAATAAAGTCACAGGACGTTTGGAGGTAGTTTATAATATTGAGGTTACGAGCTACTCACCTGATGTTCATAAGGGCTTAGATTGGCAATTTGATTATTCTGATCTTTTTGCATCATTTAAAGTTCCTATTAGTGACTATGTCAGTGATTCAGAGATAGCTGAACATTTATTGTTTGAAGATGAGAATATTGGTCCCGCTTCAACATCAAGTGCTAAGCAGTCTGGAATTAAGACTAATGTTGACTCAGATAAAGCTTCCACAAGTGAGTCACAACAACCTTCAGAGGATAAGTCTCAAGAAACAGAAGATCCTGATGATCTTTCTACAAAGTTTGATGATATACTTACTCCTTTGAAACATTTAAGGATATCTTCAGCACGTACGGAAGATGTACCTGAATTGGAAGAGATTGGTACTAATTTAGAAGATGATATACCGGTTGAACCAGTTACTACAACTAGAACGAGTAAGAATCATCCCGTTGAAAACATCATCGGTGATATTAATACTCCGGTTCAAACTAGGCATCAATCCAGAACTACTACGTCTGAGAATTCTGAATACCAAAGCTTGTATACTGCAATGAAAGAGACAGGGATTCCTAATCAATGTCTATATTCATGCTTTATCTCACAAGTCGAGCCTAAAAATGTTCAAATGGCTTTAAAAGAATGTTCGTGGGTAGAAGCAATGCAAGAAGAACTATCTCAGTTCTCTAAATTACAAGTATGGGAGTTGGTTGACCTACCAAAGGGAGAATATCCAATTGGAACTAGATGGGTATTTAAGTGCAAGAGAGATGATAAAGGAATCGTTACTCGCAATAAAGCTCGTCTGGTAGTTCAAGGTTTTAATCAACAAGAAGGTATAGATTACGATGAAGTGTTTGCACCAGTTGCTAGGCTAGAAGCAATTAGAGTATTCTTAGCATTCGCATCATATTATGGTATAAAGGTTTATCAGTTGGATGTTAAGAGTGCCTTTTTGTATGGCAAAGTGGAAGAATTGGTGTATGTTTCACAACCGCCAGAGTTTGCTGATCCTGAGTATCCAGATAGAGTATATCGTTTGAATAAGGCTCTATATGGATTACATCAAGCACCAAGGATGTGGTATGGAACACTATCAACGTATCTACTTGAGAATGGATTTACAAGAGGATCAATTGATAGTACACTGTTTGTGAAGTGGAAAAAGAAAGACTTTCTTCTAGTGCAAGTGTATGTTGATGATATTATCTTCGGATCTTCTGATGAAAAGATGTGTCAAGAATTTGAGAAAGTCATGAGAAAAAGGTTCGAAATGTCTGCAATGGGAGAGTTGAATTTCTTCTTAGGATTACAAGTTGATCAAAAGAATGATGGATTCTTTATTCATCAATCTAAATATACATATGAGCTATTAGAACGCTTCAAGATGGATGAAAGTAAGGTCTACAATACTCCAATTCCAGTCAATCATGGACTAGGTCCAGATACATCGAGTGATAGCGATGTGGATCCAACTCTTTATAGAGCCATGATCGGATCACTAATGTATCTTACAGCCTATAGGCCTGACATAATGTTTGCTGTTTGTTTATGCACAAGATATCAGGCTAATCCGAAAGAGTCACACATGTAAGCTGTTAAACGGATCTTTCGTTACCTCAAAGGGAAACCTAAGCTGGGTCTTTGGTATCCGATTGATGGAGACTTAGATCTCGTAGCTTATACTGATTCGGATTATGGAGGATGCAATCAGAATAGGAAATCTACGACCGGAGGATGTCAATTCCTAGGAGGTAGATTAGTATCCTGGCAGTGCAAGAAGCAAACCTCGGTAGCCATTTCTACATGTGAAGCTGAGTATGTTGCAGCTGGCAGCTGTTGCTCACAAGTACTTTGGATTCAACAGCAACTGCGGGATTACGGGTTAAATATAACCAATACTCCTATGATGATTGATAACGAATCTACTATGTCGATCACCAATAATCCGGTGAAGCACAGTAAAACTAAGCATATTGATATTCGACATCATTTTATTAGAGATTGTGCTGAGAAGAAATTGATAAAGTTAGTTAAGGTTCCATCATTGGATAACTTAGCAGACTTATACACAAAGGCGTTCGACAGAGCAAGATTTGAAACGTTGGTTCAACTAAACGGAATGAGAAATCCAGAGTGATTAGTCTTCCAAGGGTATTTTTGTAATAGTTAGTATTTCTGTGTTCATTAAAAAAAAAAAAAAAAAGGCGTATGGCATTCATTTGCTTGTTACCTAAGGGGAATCGCCTTCATTTAAGTTTTTATTTGCAAAAACTAAGGGAAATGATAGTACATTAGGAGAATAAGCTTCACAATAATAAGTTTAAGTCCTAAGTATGATATGGTAGTATGTTCAAATAAAGTTGCTTTACAACTACAGCGGTTCTATCAGGTATGTGTTTATATTTATTTGATTATACACCTATATCCACAAGTTATAATTTGTTTATTTTTATTAAAACTTTAGATGGCTTCATCATATGATATACTGGTAGGCAAATTATATGAAATTTTCTAAGCCTTAAGAAGTTAATTAACTGCTTGTTTATTATTTTGTGTTACTATTCTATGATGTATGACATTAAGTCTTAATTGTTGAATGATGGTATTGCCATACACTGTTATCATACATATTAATTTGAATTGACAAATAGTAGCAATATGGGTATTAACTTAATTACTGGTAACTTTGTTGTACTAAGTACAGAACTGAAACCTTTAATTAAATTAATATTCTCGAATATATTTTGAATTATGCTAGAAGGGATCTTCTGTTGTACTACGTACAGACTTAGATAACATAGCATATTCAAAGTATGTTTGATATTTGTCTAACCTTAAAAATTCAAGTGTATGTTATATGTTTCGAAAAGATACATCATTTAGTAACCGCTACCTTGAAAATTTAATGATGCAGTGTTATGTGTTTTACTTGAATTCTTTATTATGTCATATAATAGGAAGCACTTGATAATACTCATACTAACAATAAAGAGTTTGCTTAGAAAATTGAGTCTAATTTGTTTATGTGGATCATAATACTGGTAATCGTCTTGAACTATCTATAATTAAAATATTCACTTTATGTGAGTAATGCATTTATTAATTATGCTATGTGGATAAAGGTACCTAAGATATAGTTTTATAAATATAAATGTATAAATGATAAATTTAGTTGTAATTTTACAGTAATTTAATTGAATTTCATGAGGTATGTATACTACTAATCTGTTTAGACTTTTAAATGTATAATTAATTGTTTATTCTTTCTAATATGATCCCTAAGCAGATAAATTCTTATTTATTTTGTTTATGTATTTTATTTTGATCAAGTGATTAATAAAATGGTACTTGATACCTATGGTTATGTAATTTTGTTTTATCTTATTTTTATTTTTTTTTTAATTTTTGTGTTTATTAGGTTTTACCCTTCAGAATTCAATTATACTGTATATTTTTTAGTTGAACAATGTGACAAATACAAGTGAAAATTAAGTATAATTTAGACTTGTAAAATATCGGGTTTTTATTTATACTTAGCATTACATTCGCGTTTTTAATTGTTTCTGCGAGTTGGCATCAACTTGCGAGTCCACTTAAATCTCGCGAATCGGATATATAGTATAAAGGGGGTCAAACGAGTCAAACCAACCCACCGAACCCACACAAACCTCGCGAGTTCACTACACTTTGCGAATCCGTCAAAAGGCGAAACGAGGCGATTTTCACTTTTCGTTTGATTTCGAATTTTAGAGTACGGGAACGAGTTTTTCAATCCGTAGACTTTATACACCTTCAAATTACGAACATTTTGAGGTATATATCCACGGATTTCACCGTTTAAATTGCACGAAATCGAAGGTTTTTTAAACTTAGGGTTTCGGTTTTAAAGTTTAATCGATTTGAGTCGATTACGATGTTATTGGACATAGATCTTTAGGGTTTATGTTAAACGAACATTAATAAACGTAAATCAATCGATAGATCATGTTAAAATCAACAGATGAATCGATTTTAAGTGTAAATTCGCGACGGCAGTTCATCGAACGAGTTGACATTGTAAATCAACTCGCAGCGAGTTGACTAGCGAATCCATGAGATTAGCGAGTTCACTTCAATAGCTGCTTGATAAGTTTAGCGAGTTGATCAATGTAGCGAGTTGATGAGTATAGCAAGTTGATAAGTAAAACGAGTTGACCTCACCTCGTTAGGCCAGTTTATGCGAGTCCGGAATTTACAAACATTTTAATTTTTTTTTGTAATAACTTTTATTTAATTAATTAAAATTAGACTTAAGACTTTTTAGTTATAAGTTAAATTTTTATATACGACTTGAGACTATTTTTGTTACAAGTTATATATACTTTCAATTTTAAACTAAGATGTTTGATGAATCTCGATTCATAATACGTAATAGTTTAAATATTTTTAATCGTGCATTAAATTATATCTGTTGTTTGTGTTTATTTTACAGATATGGCTAGAGCATTTGATAAGGGTCACAACATTTTGGTTGATCTGAACCTTGAGGCCAAGCGGGCTGATAGGGTTGCTGATATTCTACGTTTTCTAGCACGATCAAGGATTAGATACGCCATTACGGCCAATCCTCCGATCTCTCAGGCTATTCTGAATGATTTTTGGACATATATAGTATATGACGAATCTGTCACCCCACCTGAGATTCGAGCAACGGTTGGTGGACAACCTGTTACCTTTTCGGCTGGTAATCTCCGTGAGATTTTGCAGCTTGGTACAGTCAAACAGGAAAATGGGGATATTGAGTATCCTATGGATTTTATTGAGGGTGCGATAGGTCGTATGGGATATACAGGAGACAGACGTGGACGTCAGTTCCAGAAGCCTCTGGTCATTGGTCAGTGGAGGTTTCTTTGGCACGTGATGAATATAGTTTTCGCAGCGAAGAAAGGTGGCTTTGATGAGTTGAGCCCTGCGATTCTATCGGCTGCACTGTCACTGGTTTATAATAAACCATACAGTTTTTGTGATTAACTTTTTGGTGAGATTGCGAAACAGATATCGGGGGCTGTTAGATCAAGATTTTTGGTTTACCCGCGATTTTGCATGCTGATTATCCGTGCGCGTCTGTTGGGGCCCGATCCGGTCGGTGTCGTTAAACGATCGCTAACCGGGCGCGCAACAGTGGAGTGTTTTATATTTGTAATTGCGGGGCCTAAGTTTTCCCTAACAATGCTAATCCTAAGGGTGAGCAAGTGGTAGGTATGACCTAGAGTCGTTCTTCAAACCGACTGAATTGAAACTAAGGCGAGGCAGATGTGGGCTTTCAAACTAGTGAATGGTTTATAAAATAGTGGGGGTTTTGGTTTTTATATTAACTAACTTAGGCAAGTAAATAAATAAAAGCGAAATAAAAGTAAAACGTAAAGCAGATAAAATAAAGATAGTGTTTGCTGAGATTTCGTTAATTAAGTTATGGGATGATATTTGGAGAAACTGTTTTGAAAGATATTAGTTAATTATCATTCTAGAATACTTGCATGTAAACACTAGATTCCCTACTAATTAAAATCCCATTAGCATGTCACACCGGGAGCTAGGTTATGGTAACATTACAAAGTATTTTGAATAATGAGCAAAATCTTAATTAAGGTTTAATAATACTTTCATATGAACGGGAACAAAATCTTAAGGTACTAGACATTACTGAATCATATAACGATCCCTTGTCATCCTAACAGATTCATGTATTAAAACAGTTCATTTATGACTTTAAACCAGCCCTTGCTTAAGACTACCCAATAAATCCCCTAGATATTCACAGCGTTCCTCACTTTAAGTGGTTCCACCGCTTTAAACCCTGGGCCATGTCTTGTCCTACGATGATCCCCCATGTAGCCTTGCGGTTCCATAGTTTCATACCTTTGACAAATTTTATTGACACAAATGACTGACTACCTTTTAATTGGACGTCGTAAAAAGGTGTTGTAATCACGTTTATTGGTGGAAAGGCGATAGATTAATTTGAAGTTTAAAAGTCTATTTAGAAAGGTTAATTAAACTAGGTTTCTCATTTAATATATTAGTCCATAATATAACTACCTTCGGTCGTTACGCAGCTTCCACGTATTTGTACTACACCTAAAGTGTTTCCAACGCTATACTGAGTAACAGTCGAATAGGGGGCCATCATATTACTTCATAATATTGTATCGTTTCGTAATATGACTACCTTCGGTCGTTCCTCGACTTCCATACATTTGTACTCCACCTTGAAGTGTTTCCAGTACTATATCGAGTAACAGTCGAATAGGGGCCGTCATATTATTTGACGATAATTAAAACCGTTTATATTTTACTATTATGATAATCCTAAGGCAACAATCAAACAAGAAAATGCAATAAGACGATCAAAGTAATATTACCGATCTTTAATATTTTATTATAAATCATCCCGTAATTAACTAACTACATCGCAACAAACACAATAAGTATACTACTCTCTAATCATGGCAATAACTAAATCTAGCATAATCAATATAAACGTAATTAATTAAGATAGATAAGGATAGAAATAACCGAGATTAAATGCGAGAGAATAGACTTGAATTAATTGACACAATTCCGATCATACACCGAAGATTACAATGCGTTCCGCACTTTCCTTCTACTTCTAATAAAACTCCTAAACTAGTTTAAATACTAGTAAAAACCTAATCTAAATAAATAATGTAGAGTGAGAAAGTTGGAGCTTAATTCTAGAGTGAGAGAAAATAAGCTAGGAAGGTGTGTTTTGCAAATGGAACCCAAGCCCTCTATTTATAGGTGAGTTTAGGCTCACATTAGCATCAAGAGGTGCACATTAGAAAATTTCCAAAAATGGCGTGTACCACACGAAAAGTAGGCGCACCGGGTACCGTACAACGCGAAAAGGAGGCGCACCAGGTACGGGTTTTAACCAAAAAAGGAAAGCGAGACGGGGGGTGGCCAGCCGGTGGTGGCACTGTAGCAGCCGGCGGCGGCACTGTAGCAGCCGGCGGCGGCCGGTGGCTACCCGCCCCGTTTCGCTTCGTTGCTTGATTCGTGCGTATTTTCTTCGTTATGCGTCCGTTTGCGTCGATTCTTTTTTTGTTGGATTCGTAATTCAAAAACGAAGATTTTGATATAAAATAGGCCCTGAGATGAGGTCCCTAGCTCCAGATATTGCGTGCGAATCATTTGGATCTTCCGGCGGGCGCGAAATCTTCATTTTTCACCCGTTTTGGTTGATTCTTCTTCTGTTGGATTCGTATTTTGAAAACGAACATCTTGAAAATAGTGGATGTTGGTGGAGGGCACTTTGGTCTTGAAATCTCGTTTTGATGCCTTGAATCTTCAAACGTGTGTGGAATCTTCATTTTTCATCCGTTTTGCTTGATTTTTATCATGCAACCTCGTTTTGACCATCTTGGCATAATGTTACTGATTTGAACCATATTTGAGTTAAAAATGCCAAGAATCGTTCTAGAATGAGAGAGATATCGGTAGTAAAAACGTGACTTTTTACGCGATATCAGCGTCTACAAGATTTGGCTATACCTGAACCACATCTAGTGGTTAATACGATTGACCATCGTGGGTATAACGCCATGTTCATGCAGACGGTCAGGAAGGAGGGAGTGGTGAAACCTGAAGTTAGACCACTTTTCGGATATATTGTTGATCCCAACTACGTTGCACCGCCAAATCATGGGTGGTTGGACGTTGTTCCTGCTGTTGCTGCTATTGCTGATGTTGTACCAGAACCTGCAGCTGCGGAAGCTCAACCTGAAGATCCACAAGGGCTCCTTGAGGATGTTCTTATTCAGGTTGGTCAGGTTGATCAGCAAGTGAACCAAGAGGTTGCTGCACAGGTTGTGCAAGAGGTTTTGGAGCAAAATGACGATGCGACCAATCCTTTGCTTCAAGATATTGAGAGTTATTTAGCACCACCTGAGGTAATCTTTTATTTATGTAATAATATAGATGCTTAGTTGATAGATTGTTTTTATTAATCATAGATGTATAATATTATTATATGGATATTAGATATTTAGTAAATTGGATATTATTTCTGATTTTAAAATATAAATATCATTAACCGAACAGAAAGCTGAAGCTGAGGCTGCAAATCCCGAAGTTATATTACTTGAGGATGAGCAGATACAGCTTGATAGATCAGTTGAAGTACCGACTGAGGTATTATATCTGATTAATCTTAAATATATAGAACTTGTATGATCGAGCTTATGCTAATCATAAATGTTTAATATATTTAAACTTTAGGATCCTGTTAGATCATCTGGAGGTCGTGATGGTGAGACGGCTTCAGATGAAGATTCTGAGAATACACCTTCTCCTTCTCCATCTGCTTCTGAAAGGAAGAGAAAAGGTAAGAGTATTCTGGAGGAAGGTACTGAGGAAGTTGAGATTCCTTTGATGAAGCGTCCGAGAACGCTTACTATTCGAGAAGGTTAGTATTGATTATAAAAGTTAAATAATCTTAACTTGTTGTTTATCAGGAGTTGAACTGAGACAGTTAATTCTGTATACAGTTGCTCAGGATACACCACAGGTGGAGATGGATGCACCGGTGGTTACTGAATCGATATCTTTACCGCTTCAGGTATGAGATATAAGTTCTATAACTATGAGTGTTATGCAATTAATTAGAGTTTGAGACAGAGAAATCTGTAACAATAACTGATTTTAATTGTGTTTAACTTTACAGCATGAGGTTGCTGATCTAGTTCGTGGAGCTAATTTTCCAACGAACAAAACAGCTAGATTTGCGACAAGTTTGCTTACGCAAGCTTTGTCTCAACCTCATACACCGCTTACCAGAGACTGGCATATTGAGTCTCTTACACCGCCTGGACCAAGAACGATACCTGTTACTCCGACGACTGATGCTGAAAGGATTACATCCTCAGAGTCGAGGGTAAAGGATTTAGATAAGCTTACTTTTCAGATTCCAGAGCTGGTGTCGAGCAATCTTCTTCTTTCTCAGCAGATTCTCAAGCAGAGTGAATCGTACAATCTGTTGATGAAGACTCATGAGACTTTGCTTGCGGACTTTAACGTACAGAGACTGAAGTTATCTTCTTTAGAGAGTCTGGTCTTGAGATCGCATTCAGGACAGTCTACTCAGGGGGAGATATTGGTATATCTGGAGTCTTGCAGAGAAAATGAGTTGAAGAGGAAGAGAGATCAAGACAAGGACGATGATCCCAATGCACCGAGTGGTGAGCAGACTGGTCCTTCAAAGACTGGTGAGCAAGCTACTATTCAGGGGGAGTCTGGTGCTGGTGCTAGTGGTTCTGGAGTGGATACAAGTGCAGATAAGACTGTACCGGGTGATACTGAAGCTGGTAAGATAGCCTAGTATTATCATAGTACTGTAATATTTGTAATAGTTTGTAGTGAACAAATGTAAACTTAATTATTGTGTAAATATATTTGGCTTAGGGTTATTATTATTTTAAGTAAAATATGTTGGGTAATTTAAGTTTATATAATTATGTTAAGATAAAATAGTGATCGAAAGACTTCCGACTCATTGAGTAGTCGAGCAGCGTGTTCCGATTAATTTCGGCGGTCAAAATTTTATGATAACATATGCATTTTAGATTTGATTATGGACTTAAGACCGTAAGGTATATAAGTAATTAACAAGTTAAAAATGTATTCGTATTAACTAGACAAATGATATATAATTTAAAGGTTAAATTGATAATGAATTAGATCAATTAACACTTGAAAATTATATAAGTTAATTAATAGTAAATTTAAATGTTTGGTGATTATTCACAATGCATTAGAATTTAAAATTAATTAATATTTGTTAAGTAGACTTAAGAAATTTTGGATTGATTCAGGGTAATCAATAAAAGATTTTATAAGTTATATGTAAATTGCGTTTATATTTTAGGTTAAAATATACAAAAGAATTAATAAAGAAATTCTTAGGTTGATTCAGGGAAATTGATAAGAGAATTTTAATTATTAATATTTATTTGTATTTGTGGTTTTCTCTTAGGATTAGAGATGCTTGATCTATCTGATTCGGAAGATGATATTTTTGATGAGATAGATGAAGATATTGATTATGATCTTGAGGATGGAGAATTCCAACCACCTACAGATTGGACTGCTGTACCTGAGAATGTGCAAGACATGGGTGTAGATCTAGATGCAAACATTGATGAACACCATGTGAGCCCATCTAGGACAGAAGTTGTTATTGAAAATGAACAAGGTCCAACAATTGTCGATATAGATGAAGATATTGATGATTCAACCTCTGATGAAGAAGAAGAAGTTCTTGTTCAAACCAAAAATCCTGCTGTTGTACTTAGGAAACTTCCAAAGAAGAAGAAGAAGATTGGAATTTCTGAAGTTGATGTTACGAAAAAGCGTGTACCACGTAAAGGGATTATTGGTTGGTACTTTGACTCAGAACTAAAGCTTTTTGCGATCAAAAGGTTTGACGGAGTTCAATATTTTGAAAGAAAGCTTGCAGTTTTTAGTTCTCTACCACGTTATGAAATACGTGATTTGGCTAGATTAGAGATTAACAATCCAAGTCGTGATGATTATGCTGATCGTGTTGAAAGAATCATTAGACATGAGGTTGGTACGAATAAGTTTGTTCAGATTAAGCCAAGAAAGGGAAAAACTGTGAAATTACAAGAGAGAAGTCAAAGAACAGGAAGAAGAAGAAGGAAGAAGATATATCCAGTTGTTAGATGCATACAGCAGATTCCACTGAAGACAATGCCACAAGATATTCTGGGTAATATGAAGAGATGGCATGTAGATTCAGGAACTGGAGAAGCTGTTATGGTTGAAGCTGATGATGAGGTTGACGGTGGTGAAAGAGAAATCTTCAGAGTCTATGACTATCGACACCTAATGAACATGTCGAAGAAAGATTTGATTAAGTTGAATGAAAATAGAATCTTGACGACAGACGCATGGGGTTATTTAGGACGAGATTATCAGATGATGGTTAAGACGTGTATCAAGATGAAGATTTACGCAGGCAGTAAGATTTACAAATGAAGACCAAAGACAAGCGTGAAGATAAAGATGCTAGAGCTATTGTCAAGGGGGAGTCTGTTGGGACATAGAGTGTGACAACAGATCTAACTTGAAATAGGACTAGTGTAATTATTATTATGTTTGTATATTGGTTTGGATTTGTAAAAGAATATTTGTTTTGTTAGTGATATTCGTTAAACATATTGTTTTGTTAAGTTAGACGAATAATTAAATACAAAATAAATAATAGACGTTTGATGCGTAGCGAGTCGAGATCTCAGGTCGCAGCGAGTCGAGCTGTGAGGTGAGATCTGAACTCGCGTAGGTTGAGTCTGGCGAGCCGAGTCCTTTATTGGGCTTGGGCTGCGAGTTGGACCGAACTCGCAGGCCCATGCGAGCCGAGCCGAGACCATAGTATATAATGTTTTTTACTCCGTGAAAAACATAACTTTTGCCATTTTTTCTGATCTGCGAATTCGACAAACTCAGAGAAAACTTAATCCTAACGACTAGGCTTTGACGATTTATCGTTTAAAGCTAAGTCTTATTAAACGCAATACGAACATATTCGTTGTTAGTAAGATAACACCGTATTGAGGGATTCCGCACCTTAATACTACAGATAACGAAGTTATCGATCCTAAAACTAGGGGACTTACAAAACTTGTGTTTATCATGTACTTGTTTACAATCTATTGAGAAATTGATGATTGTATCTTTGTATTTGACCAAATAAAAGGTTTTGAATTGAAATTGAAAAACTCGATTATTTGTGTATCACATTTAGGGATACCTTGTGTGGTTTTAACTCTTACGATGGTAAGGTTAGCTATCTAATCATGAAATTACTAGAATTAACAATAGATGGTTAATAACTATTGGTGTCAAGGACACTTGCACTAAGAAAGGTTAGTCATTAAATTGGTTTTGTGATAACAAAGTGATTGTTTTGCTAATTGCACATTATCGGTAACGTCTTGTACTTAATCTATACATCCAAATCTAGGGACATTAAATCTAAGTAAACATCGTTCATACCATTGAGATCATACTATCTTTATTGCTTTATTTATTTATTGTTTGAAGACTTGTTGTTTATCTTGATTAATAACTTTAGATTGTTGGATATAATTATTAGATTGATTTGATTCGTATGATAATATGTTTGTTTAATCATTGAATGATTCGTATTGTGGTTTGTTTATGTTTGATTCAATTGGTGTTATGTTTGTTTCACTAAGTGAGAACTTGTGGATTTAGCATTACATTTACTAGATTGACAACTAGTGATTTGTATTAGAGATAATCAAAGAATTGGATCAAAGTAATTAAACTGTGATGTGGGTGGATCATACTAAGAGAGATCTTGTGTGATTGTTGATTGTTACGAGAGTAAAGTCACACGATTAATACTTCATGTTAGTTGGGTTAATAAATTATAATTAAGAGTTCTTAAATGACAACGAGAGTTGCATTGTGTGATCTTAGTTACGTATTCGGCTTGTGAGGACAATGGAATCGATTAGTTAAACCACGTACGTTAATAATTAATTTTAGTCCTTAATGTTTGTTAAATGACTTGTTATAGTTAAGAGGTCTAAGGTGAACAAGGAGACTTGCACTATGTAATCTTAACTAAGTGATTATGTTGCGAGAGCAAGTAATCCAACTAGTTAATTCACTTACGTTAAGTAACATTACAGTTCTTCATTAAAACATCCAACACTAGAGGTAAAAGGTCTAGATGAATACATTTCTATAATCTGTATTGAATCTATCTTTACTTGTTTTATTTATTTCTGTCTTTACTTTAAATGCAATCATTCGACTACATGTCGTTAAAAGGCACTATCCTCCAATTTTACATGCTTTCAATAAAAGGTTAACTATTAGTTGATAACAATTTCATAATACTCATAAACTGTTCTTGTGGACGATAACCTGTAACTTATCTTTGCTATACTACTACTCGATTAGGTACACTTGCCTATTTGTGTAATAGTCCATACTTAGATATTTTCTACTTAATTTTATAACTCGGTATTTGCACATCAAGTTTTTGGCGCCGCTGCCGGGGAACAGTTTGTATTTTGAGGTTGTTTTATCTAGTAGTTAATCGATCCTTTCTTTGGAATTTATTCCCTAGAAAGTTAAATGCTTTATTTTTAATGTAATATGGTTTGCTATTTTTATGCTTTGTTGCTGGTTTATGTTTATGTTTATTGCCATGCTTTTTAGTTTGTTTAGTTAGTTTTGTTATTTTTGTATTTTGTTGAGAGTTTGTTGTTGTGTGTTTTAGCTTGCTGTTTTTATGCTTGTTGCGGGTTTGTTGTTTGTGAGTTTATGGATTACAAGCAGTGCACGGCATGTTTCCATGAAATTACACCTCAAGCCCGTGGTAAGTAGTATCTAATAAGTTTTGTGAAGTTGTGTTTTGCTTAAAGGATGAGCTGGAATAAAATTGCATGAATATGTTGGCACTAGGTTCAACAACATCCACTATCCAACTTTCCATCGACCTATTGCTTTGTGGAATTACCCCCGGGGAAGTACTCGCTCTCTTTTACTATTCCCACTTGATTTCCGTTATGTATTTATTTTGGTGCATTGAGGACAATGCACAACTCTAGTGTGGGGGAGGGGTAGTTGATTGAACTTTTGTTGTCCTCATGAGATTAGTTGCAATATTCATATAAGGTTAAATATTAGTATAATTGGTAACTAATCTCCCTCTTGGCCAAAAATTTTTGGCCAAGAGCAACCTCATTGGGTGAATTGCATGACTAGCACATTTGTAGCCCCACTAAATATGTGAGAATTTTGAGCCTTATTGGAAGCACTTATCTTTAGTGCTTATATTTTGTTTGCTATGAGTGTGCCGGTGTTGTAATTTGTTCTAGAACTTGCTCTAGTTGATGCATTTCAAGATCGCAGAGGGGCCACATTCGTGTGGTTTAGGTGTATTCGCATGATAAAGAGGCATTTAGGATTTAACCATTTTGTTTTTAGCCTTTCGTTTGCTTTATTTATTAGCTAATCGCATTGGTTAGTTAATTTTTATGTTAACCCTTTGTAGCACTCACTTTTAGTGCTAGATACCCCTAGTTAACCATGTTGCGCCTTAACCTTATTCCTTTGTATATAACCACTTAAATATCTAAACATTTTTTTTCTTTTCATCTTTCTATTTACCACAATTAAAGGTCTGAACAATTCTTTTTAGTTGCTAGTTGTTGCTAATTGTGTTGGTTATTGAAAGTAGATGCAAGATGGTTGATATGGGCATTTAATGATTTGTCATCTAAATTGTGGTAGTTCTGTTAAGATAATTATTAAATTGACTGTTATGAAGAGTAAAAGTATTCATAAAAAAAATAAGAAAAAAAAAAGAAAAAAAAAAGAGACTTGGGCTTCATAACAGAATTCAGTTTATGTACTATTAATGGCATACACTTGTAAGGGAATAAAGTTTGAATCGGTGTAAAGGTTTGAAAGTTTAAGGAAAGGAAGTTGGTGTTGGAGAAAGTTGGTGATTTCACTTGTATAGTCTCAAGAAAGATAACTAGCAACTAGGTGTTTTATCGTTTAAATTGTTCAGATTGTAGTTTGCATTTTAACCCCTGTAAATTATCACATTCCATACCCTTTTACCCTAGCCTGTACATTACAACCTTAATAAAAGTCCTCTTTTGATAGTACACCTGGTGCCTACGCCAGTCGGTGGAGATTTGATCCTTTTGCAAGCCTATGGTAACAATTGCGTCACGATTTGGCTTTATTGAGTGTTATTATCATTGATATTCCCTACCTTGTAGAATAGGTTGAGAGTTGTGTGATTCTAAACACTTATCCTTTGGTGAGGTGCTAGGTCGTGCATTCGGGCTTGACAAATAAATCATCTCAGGTTTTCTAATGATTATATACTTTATACTAACATGATTGCTCAGGTGATTATTGTTGGTATTATTTTTGTAAAACCTGACCACCATTTCTCAATTACAAGGGGAGTTGTTTTGGTATTGTTAAATTATAGTTTGCTTGAGGACAAGCAAAGTTCAAGTGTGAGGGATTTTGATATTGCTTAATTTGTACATGTTTTTAGATGCGATATCGGTCCTAATTATGTATTATTTGAATTAGTTTCATGAACTTAAGGTACTTATTTAGTTGGAAATTGATTTCAGGTGTTCATATTGAAGAAGTGGTGAAAAAATGGTAGAATATATGAAACCGAGCAAAAGTAGTAAGGCCATGCCTATGTCATATTTGGCCATGCCCATGGTGGTGTTACTTTGTCATTCGTTGCCTACTGATGTTGGCCACGGCCATGTCCTTGTAGAGGCCATGACCATGTTACTGGGTATCTGATCATTTTTGCAACCTGATAGAGGCCACGGCCATGTCATCCAAAATGCCATGGCCATGGCGTGCGCCGACCTGATGAGTATAAATACGTGTTTTAAGCCATTTTTTAGGGTTATCTCAGAATGGTGACGGCTTGGGCGATTTTGGAGAGGCTTTTGGAGATATCCTAAGTGCTCTATCATCATCTTCATCATTCAGGAACAAAGGATCGATTCCAATCATCCGATTTCATTACTCTCTTCGGTTTGATTTCATAACCATTGTTATGGGTTTTATCTTGAGTTTTGATCTTTTGATGTTTGTGCCCTTCAAGGGCTGGATTCTTATGTTTATATAGTTTAGTGAACCCTAGTATTATGGATGTATCGTACATGTTTGGATTGATTTATGTGTTAATTTTGTGTTTGATTAAAGAACCATGAGTGATCTAGGTTTTGATTTTGATTCAATTGATAAGTATTTGTTGCATTAAGTGAAAACTTGTGTTTATCATGTACTTGTTTACAATCTATTGAGAAATTGATGATTGTATCTTTGTATTTGACCAAATAAAAGGTTTTGAATTGAAATTGAAAAACTCGATTATTTGTGTATCACATTTAGGGATACCTTGTGTGGTTTTAACTCTTACGATGGTAAGGTTAGCTATCTAATCATGAAATTACTAGAATTAACAATAGATGGTTAATAACTATTGGTGTCAAGGACACTTGCACTAAGAAAGGTTAGTCATTAAATTGGTTTTGTGATAACAAAGTGATTGTTTTGCTAATTGCACATTATCGGTAACGTCTTGTACTTAATCTATACATCCAAATCTAGGGACATTAAATCTAAGTAAACATCGTTCATACCATTGAGATCATACTATCTTTATTGCTTTATTTATTTATTGTTTGAAGACTTGTTATTTATCTTGATTAATAACTTTAGATTGTTAGATATAATTATTAGATTGATTTGATTCGTATGATAATATGTTTATTTAATCATTGAACGATTCGTATTGTGGTTTGTTAATGTTTGATTCAATTGGTGTTATGTTTTTTTCACTAAGTGAGAACTTGTGGATTTAGCATTACATTTACTAGATTGACAACTAGTGATTTGTATTAGAGATAATCAAAGAATTGGATCAAAGTAATTAAACTGTGATGTAGGTGGATCATACTAAGAGAGATCTTGTGTGATTGTTGATTGTTACGAGAGTAAAGTCACACGATTAATACTTCATGTTAGTTGGGTTAATTAATTATAATTAAGAGTTCTTAAATGACAACGAGAGTTGCATTGTGTGATCTTAGTTACGTATTCGGCTTGTGAGGACAAGGGAATCGATTAGTTAAACCACGTACGTTAATAATTAATTTTAGTCCTTAATGTTTGTTAGATGACTTGTTATAGTTAAGAGGTCTAAGGTGAACAGTGACTTGTTATAGTCCTTAATTAATTTTAGTGCAAGTCTCCTTGTTCACCTTAGACCTCTTAACTATAACAAGTCATTCAACAAACATTAAGGACTAGATTAATTATTAACGTACGTGGTTTAACTAATCGATTCCCTTGTCCTCACAAGCCGAATACATAACTAAGATTACACAATGCAACTCTCGTTGTCATTTAAGACCTCTTAATTATGATTAATTAACCCAACTAACATGAAGTATTAATCGTGTGACTTTACTCTCGTAATAATCAACAATCACACAAGATCTCTCTTAGTATTATCCACCCACATCACAATTTATTTACTTTGATTCAATTCTTTGATTATCTCTAATACAAATCACTAGTTGTCACTCTAGTAAATGTAATGCTAAATCCACAAGTTCTCACTTAATGAAACAAACATAACACTAATTGAATCAAACATAAATGAACCACAATATGAATCGTTCGGTGATTAAACAAACATATTATCATATGAATCAAATAAATCTAATAATTGTATCCAGCATGTAAAGGTTAAGTTATTAATCTAGATAAACACAAAAGTTTAACCCATAAATATCAGCTTAAACACAAGAAACGATAATAACTACGGATAAATTCATAATCGTTAGAGTAAGAATTAACCGAAGAAATCAACCGCATCCGTGTGTTTGATGATGATCGTGAGCTTTCTCCATGGTTGGAATGATGTTTGGAGGCCTTGGATCTCTCCAAAAACTGGCTAAAGTCGCCGGAAATCGCCCATGGGGCTGCTGTGTTCGAGAGTGGAAGAGCTAACCCTAAATAAGGGTTTAAAAGTCAAATTTATACCCATCAGGTCGGCGCACGCCATGGCCATGGCGCTTTGAAGGACATGGTCGTGGCCTCTCTCAGGTTGTAACAATGATCAGGTATGCAGTAACATGGCCATGGCCCGTCTGAGCACATGGTCGTGGCTTTAATCAGGAAGCAAAGAACATCACGAACCCAACAACATGGCCATGGCCTTTACCAGGACATGACCATGGCCAACATCAGAAGGCAAGGAATGACCAAGTAATACCACCATGGGCATGACCAAATATGACATGGGAATGGCGTTCTACTTTTGCTCGGTTACACGTATTCTTCCATATTTTCACCATTTCTTCAATATGAACACCTGAAATCAATTTCCAACTAAATAAGTACCTTAAGTTCATGAAACTAATTCAAGTAATACATAATTAGGACCGATATCGCATCTAAAAACATGTATAAGTTAAGCGATATCAAAATCCCCCACACTTGAACTTTGCTTGTCCTCAAGCAAACTATAATATGACAATACCAAAACAACTCCTCTGGCTTGTTATAAACGGTGATAAGGTTTTGAAAGAGTAACTCTAAGAATAATTACATAAGCAATCATATTAGCGCATAGTACATAATAATCAGAAAAACCTGAGACGATTAATCTATCAAGCCCGAATGCACGACTTAGCACCTCACAATAGGAAATGTGTTTAAATCACTCAATTCTCAATCTAATCTAAATTGAGAATGGAATATATAAACACTCAATAAGCCAAGTCATGATGCAATAGTTACCATAAGCTTGCAAAAGGATCAAATCTCCACCGACTGGCATAGGCACCAGGTGTACTATCAAAAGAGGACTTTTATTAAGGTTGTAATATACAGGCTAGGGTAAAAGGGTATGGAATGTGATAATTTACAGGGGTTTAAATGCAAACTACAATCTGAACAATTTAAACGATAAAACACCTAGTTGCTAGTTATCTTTCTTGAGACTATACAAGTGAAATCACCAACTTTCACCAACACAAACTTCCATTCCTTAAACTTTTAATCATTTACACCGATTCAAACTTTATTCCCTTACAAGTGTATGCCATTAATAGTACATAAACTGAATTCTGTTATGAAGCCCAAGTCTCTTTGTTTTTCTTATTATTTTTTTTTATGACTACTTTTACTCTTCATAACAGTCAATTTAATAATTATCTTTACAGAACTACCACAATTTAGATGACAAATCATTAAATGCCCATACCAACCATCTTGCATCTACTTTCAATAACCAACACAATTAGCAACAACTAGCAACTAAAAAAAATTGTTCAGACCTTTATTTGCGGTAAATAGAAAAATGGAAAAAAAAATGTTTAGATATTTAAGTGGTTATATACAAGAGAATAAGGTTAAGGCGCAACATGGTTAACTAGGGGTATCTAGCACTAAAAATGAGTGCTACAAAGGGTTAACAGGGAAATTAACTAACCAATGCGATAGCTAATAAAACAAAAGAAAAGGCTAAAAACAATGTGGTTAAATCCTAAATGCCTCTTTATCATGCGAATACACCTATACCACACGAATGTGATCCCACTGCGATCTTGAAATGCATCAACTAGAGCAAGTTCTAGAACATATTACAACAACGGCACACTCATAGCAAACAAAATGTAAGCACTAAAGATAAGTGCTTTTAATAAGGCCCAAGATTCTCACATATTTAGTGGAGCTACAAGTGTGCTAGTCATGCAATTCACCCAATGAGGTTGCTCTCAATCAAAAAATTTTGGCCAAGAGGGAGATTAGTTACCAATTATACTAATATTTAATCTTATATGAATAATACAACTAATCTCATGAGGACAAATGAATTCCTAGCGAATTATCACTCCTTGACCCGTTATTAAAATTCGTAAAGTTCTATTGGTTAAACCAAGATCAATAACAGATTCAATAAGTAGCTAGGAATAATAATCACTAGGAAAGAAAGTTCAAGTGCAAATATATACCAGTAAAAATATACACCCCCCACACTTGAGTTGTGCATTGCCCTCAATGCACCAAAATAAATACATAACGGAAATCAAATGGGAATAGTAAAAGAGAGCGAGTACTTCCCCGGGGGTAATTCCACAAAGCAATAGGTCGATGGAAAGTTGGATAGTGGATGTTGTTGAACCTAGTGCCAACATATTCATGCAATTTTATTCCAGCTCATCCTTTAAGCAAAACACAACTTCACAAAACTTATTAGATACTACTTACCACGGGCTTGAGGTGTAATTTCATGGAAACATGCCGTGCATTGCTTGTAATCCATAAACTCACAAACAACAAACCCGCAACAATCATAAAAACAGCAAGCTAAAACACACAACAACAAACTCTCAACAAAATACAAAAATAACAAAACTAACTAAACAAACTAAAAAGCATGGCAATAAACATAAACATAAACCAGCAACAAAGCATAAAAATAGCAAACCATATTACATTAAAAATAAAGCATTTAACTTTCTAGGGAATAAATTCCAAAGAAAGGATCGATTAACTACTAGATAAAACAACCTCAAAATACAAACTGTTCCCCGGCAGCGGCGCCAAAAACTTGATGTGCAAATACCGAGTTATAAAATTAAGTAGAAAATATCTAAGTATGGACTATTACACAAATAGGCAAGTGTACCTAATCGAGTAGTAATATAGCAAAGATAAGTTCCAGGTTATCGTCCACAGGAACAGTTTACGAGTATTGTGAAATTGTTATCAACTAATAGTTAACCTTTATTGAAAGCAAGTAAAATTGGGGGATAGTGCCTTTTAACGACAGGTAGTCGAATGGTTGCATTTTAATGTAAAGACAAAAGTAAATAAAGCAAGTAAAGATCGATTCATTATAGGTTATAGAAATGTATTCATCTTAATATTTTACCCCTATTGTTGGAAGTTTTAATGAAGAACTGTAATGTTACTTAACGTATGTGAATTAACTAGTTGGATTACTTGCTCTCGCAACGCAATCACTTAGTTAAGATTACATAGTGCAAGTCTCCTTGTTCACCTTAGACCTCTTAACTATAACAAGTCATTCAACAAACATTAAGGACTAGATTAATTATTAACGTACGTGATTTAACTAATCGATTCCCTTGTCCTCACAAGCCGAATACATAACTAAGATTACACAATGCAACTCTCGTTGTCATTTAAGACCTCTTAATTATGATTAATTAACCCAACTAACATGAAGTATTAATCGTGTGACTTTACTCTCGTAATAATCAACAATCACACAAGATCTCTCTTAGTATGATCCACCCACATCACAATTTATTTACTTTGATTCAATTCTTTGATTATCTCTAATACAAATCACTAGTTGTCACTCTAGTAAATGTAATGCTAAATCCACAAGTTCTCACTTAATGAAACAAACATAACACTAATTGAATCAAACATAAATAAACCACAATACGAATCGTTCGGTGATTAAACAAACATATTATCATACGAATCAAATAAATCTAATAATTGTATCCAACATGTAAAGGTTAAGTTATTAATCTAGATAAACACAAAAGTTTAACCCATAAATATCAGCTTAAACACAAGAAACGATAATAACTACGGATAAATTCATAATCGTTAGAGTAAGAATTAACCGAAGAAATCAACCGCATCCGTGTGTTTGATGATGATCGTGAGCTTTCTCCATGGTTGGAATGATGTTTGGAGGCCTTGGATCTCTCCAAAAACTGGCTAAAGTCGCCGGAAATCGCCCATGGGGCTGCTGTGTTCGAGAGTGGAAGAGCTAACCCTAAATAAGGGTTTAAAAGTCAAATTTATACCCATCAGGTCGGCGCACGCCATGGCCATGGCGTTTTGAAGGACATGGTCGTGGCCTCTCTCAGGTTGTAACAATGATTAGGTATGCAGTAACATGGCCATGGCCCGTCTGAGCACATGGTCGTGGCTTTAATCAGGAAGGAAAGAACATCACGAACCCAACAACATGGCCATGGCCTCTACCAGGACATGACCATGGCCAACATCAGAAGGCAAGGAATGACCAAGTAACACCACCATGGGCATGACCAAATATGACATGGGAATGGCCTTCTACTTTTGCTCGGTTACACGTATTCTTCCATATTTTCACCATTTCTTCAATATGAACACCTGAAATCAATTTCCAACTAAATAAGTACCTTAAGTTCATGAAACTAATTCAAGTAATACATAATTAGGACCGATATCGCATCTAAAAACATGTATAAGTTAAGCGATATCACTAGGCTGACCTCCTAGGTAAAAAGAAATCGAAGACTGGTCAAACTGTCTAGAGGTAGAATCAAACCTAAGGGTCGTATAAAACTCGATAACAAGCTCTCTATAGATAATCTCCCGAATCTGAAATAATCTAACCCAAGCCAGAGAAACAAAACCAACATCACCTGAAGGTATAATATAACTCTGCGTCATCAATCTCCTCAAAGTAACATCCCAGTCTCTCCCTCTCGGCGAGGATCTATAACTCTCTCCATAACCGACCAGTATAACACATCCGGTGTCTCCACAGGCTGAGCAACAAGCTCAGTCAATCGATCAGCAAACTCTGCTCTCCGCTCTGCTGTAATAGTCTCATGCTCAAAACGTAGATACGGGTGTAGCTGGAAATCCTCTCTGTCTAAGAGTGCACGTCCACGCTGTCTCCTGGTAGTCATATCTGCAATATCAACTTAAACAACGTATTAGTGTAAAATAATATCAGTTGCATGTATTTGCTGGAAATGTTGTCCAACCGCCGGTTGAATATCCCAACCGCCGGTTGGTCAAATTTCATGCAGGCAGTACTTCGGCTTAATATACGATAGCCACCTGTTTAATTTCTAAATATTGACTACAAATGCTATACCTCATATAAACAAAGTCAACAATGAAACTTATTTCACGTTTAATACTAATCTAACTTATAATTTTAAATTTTTATAAATGTTTGTTTTTTCGAAAATAATATCGAATCCTCATAATAATGTTTATAAAATTTTATAAATTCGACACATTTTGTAGTTTAAAACAATGTCAAATTCTAGAATGTCATTTTTAACATATTTTCATTGTTTCGAAATAATATCGAGTCTAAAAAGTTTGTATAATGTAATAATTTTTAAAATAATAGTTGGTTTCGAATATATATCGAATCATAAAGTATACTAATTTTTTTATTAATTCAAAGTCACGTTATATGTACTCGAATTTTGTTTCAAAAATTTTATTGAATCAAAAATGTAGTCGTTAAAAATGTATCAAAATGGAAATATGCGTTTTTATCGTGTTATAAATAAATGTATTCTATTTCTAAGTCTAGATACGAAACTAATCGACTCGACCTATAATTATCCGCAATCAATCCTCAAATCACAAAAATCATAACTTAACTAACCTAAACTAATTTCTAAGCAATCTTAATCACCTAAACTAACAAGATAACTAATAATCATTTGATAACCGCAATTAATATATAATTTTCGGAATTAAAATGCGAAAAACATAAAAACGAGTTAGAAATCATACATTTGATAATGAATATCACAAAAACGCAATGAAATGATGATGATAATATGATTTTCCGAGAGGTTGGCGATCGCAATGTGTGTGATTGTGTGTGTTTTTGGTGTGTGACCCGAACAGACTGAGGTCTGTTGGGGTTTTGATCGAAAAAGTATCTAACCGCCGGTTGGTCTTTCCAACCGCCGGTTGGTTTGAACAGGCCCAGGCCTTTTTATTCAACCCATTTAAATTATTGGGCTTTAATTCCAATTTAGCCCGCCATTATTTCGGTATGTATAGTTTTTATAATTTACGTTTTTTTTTTTATGAATAAACTAAGTTGCGTAATACATAATAACAATTTTATGTACAATTACAAAATATCTACAAACCATAATCTACGTGCATTTTAGAAATTGTTTCTTATTTTTAGATAACAACATTTTAAAACTTTAAATAATAAATGGATAAAAAGACTTATCGTTTTAAGAAGTTCATACCTCTAATATAAATTCCTGTAATGCTATAAGTTGTGACAAATAATGGATATAATAAATCTTACCTTGGCATACATAGATTTTTCAATCAGTGATTGCGTCTACTCAGCCACCGTTTGAAAATTCAATTGTCGACTCTATCGAATTCCAACTATTGTTTCAATCTTTTTGTCACCAAAAATATTATATTTAATATATCTGCAATCTTGTAAACAATGTTAAGCATAATTTTAAAACTTATTATTTAATCTCTTTTAAGTGATTATGAATTTAATTTTTATCACTGTTGCAACTCGTGTAAAAATTAATCCTAAATACTTAAAATTTCTAACATTTGTGTAGCTAATACAAATAAAGATGAGATAATCATATAATTATAAAAACAATAAACTCTATATTAATAAAATATGAAACTAAAAACAGTAAACTTTAATATTCAAATAACATTCAAATCCTAAACACTTATTAAACTAAAACAGGAAAAATTAACTAAAACAGAAAAAATTTCAACTAATTATTAAAAACGGAGAGGTTGCAAATGATCTTCAGAAATGATATTAGATGTTCAAGCCTAATTCCCAATAACAGGTCTTCCAAAGTTCTCAGGATAAATTCTTCGAAAGTGCAAATAGATCTTATTCGTTATCTTGGGTATTGGTGATGCATATTCAGAGAAACTCTCATGATGAATCTTTTCAGCATCTTCTACTTCTATGAGTGTGGCAGCTACTCATTTTACCTTTTTAGTTATTCTTCCATCTTCATCAGTAACCATGTAATCATCTTCAACCTTTGTTTCTCGTTCCACATGATTATGTCTTAATGAATCCAATAATCCATAGAAACCTAAATGTATATCATGATAATCATATATGTTGTGGGTTCTCACTGCCTTTCCTATGTCTTTTAAGATTCTCCTATAGTATCCTCTTGATGCTCCGTTGTTATCCCAGAATACCTAAAAGTATCTACTAACTGATAATAAACTTCAGATAACCCTAAATGAAAAAGGTTATTTCTCTGATTGTAATGAACTCCATTGTAAGCTAGCTGCAACTCCTCTTTAGCATAAGTGACCAAGTTCGCCATTGGTTCGTCAGAAAAGTACTCAGGAATTATACGTGTTCTTTCGTCCCATTCTCCATAGTAAAACTCATCAACAATTTCTTGAACATAAAAATCAACCGTACAATCAATGAAAAATCTTCCAGAACCAATATGCTCTCTAGCCTTTATCGAATTGAAGAAATCTTGAAAGTTTTCAAGTAAACATATGTCAGCCATATTACTTAAGTTTCTAGTGGCATGCTCTATTATCTCCTTAAGCTCTCTTAACATTTCTCTTTGTTTATCAGAATAAGGAAACAAAGACTTCTCAAATGTTTCATGCACATAAGTATACTTCAACAGTTGCTCTTCACAAAAAGTTGGATCTACCATCTCATGTTCGCTCACAATATCATGCTTCAGCTCATTCACATAATTTATGAAATCATCTGTATCTCTAGTTTCATTAGTTGTAACCCAAGCAGTGAATTGTTCTTCCATTTTCTTAATCAACTCTTTCTGATAATCAGTATACTCTAAAGTAGATTTGTGTATAATCTCCATAATAAATCTAAGTTCATCTTCATGGCAGTCTAAGTAATGAAACATATCTTCCTTAGTTGAAACTACAGGAGGTTGTTCATAGTCTTCTTCTTCATTAGTTAGCTTGATTTTCTTGTTTGGTTCAAAAGAATGGTCATCTATTTCTATATCTTTGAAATCCATATTTTCACTTCCAAAGTCCATTTGCATCGATTACATTCTAATAACAGCTAAGTTTTTCTGTGCACAAAAGATAGCACATAGTTTAGATTACTTATCTATTCCTATTTTATCTAAGGTAACTTACTATACATATATTAATTTAATTTAATTTATTTTACATTGCTAGTCAAAAGATCTCGGTAGCTCCATTGATAGTATACAAAAGCGGAGAAACAGGTCAGCGCGAAACTTATTAAAAACCTATTTCTTTCGAGAAGCACCTTACCTCTTATATGATAAATCAATGAGGTAGGGCTTTACTCTCCTTATACCTTTGTTTTTGTCAGTATTCTCAATGGGTGAGCCGATATTTCGTATTGATTTTGCAAAGTATTAGAAATAAAAATTATACAGGTGAAATAATTAGTTTAATTAAAATACACCGCTCCCCCGGTAGAACAAAAGTTCAACCGGTTAAGTGTTCCCCGGCAGCGGCGCCAAAAACTTGATGTGTGTTAAGTATAGGCAATTATAATCACAAGTTTTAAATTAAGAAAATACTAAATAATACTATCACACAATTCAGGCAAGATTGACCCGTTCGTATAATATAGCTTTATAAGTAAGTTCAAATTCGAACACAAGGAACACAAGAAACGTGATTATAATATTATAACTAATTATCTATTTACTCCTAATTACAAATATTTACAATAATAATACAAATAAATAAATGATCCAATTTACAATAATATACAAGATAAGGGGGACGTTTTAGTTCTGAACGAACATATTTATATTTATATTTTGATACAGATTCCAATTGATAAGTTTCAGGAACAACTTAAGAATACTCAATTGGATAGAAAATTATAATTATTCAAACTATTATTTATTAAACCTATTATATTTACTTATGTCTATTTGCTTTGTTGGCTATTATTACTAGTGAATTACTAATGTAGAAAATTACTTAAGGTTAAGCTAATCTTCATCATATCAACACAGTCATAAGGTTACGCAAAGTATTACTAATTAATACTACCTCCGTCCCAAAATTATAGTCCATCTTTCCTTTTTGGGACGTCCCAAAATAATTGTCCACTTCACATTTCAACCAATAAGAATAGAGTTTAGTGGGTGCAGATTCTATTTGAGTGGTTGAAAACTGTTGTGGTCCCACTTTTATTAAACTGTGTGTTTTTTGTTGGTGGACAATAATTTTGGGACGGAGGGAGTAAGATCTATCAGCAGTTTATTAATACAATTTCATCGGTATGGCGTGAATCACAATATTACTTTATATTAATGAATTATTCTTCGTCTATCGCATAAGGTTAAGATCAAGACATAAACACAATCACTTAATTTATATAAACTTAATATGGTCATCCTCGTTTAATATAAATCAGTCTAGCTATGTCAAGAACAATCATTAATATATCATAATATAGACAATACTTGTATAATAAACATTCAATAATATAGTTCCAACATAAACATATAATTCATATAATAAACTCAATAAACATTCATTCAAAAAGTTATAACGAAAACCTAATTAACAAGTAATTCAAATAAACAATATCCATAAATTAACTCAATAAGGTTATTAAAGTTACAAGGATAAAGAAACCGAACCAATTGTAGAACCATCTTTTCCTAGGGTTAAAAACATTTAAACCCTAGCTCCTTAGCCTCCAAAATCGCACCTTAAGTCGACCTTAAACCCTAATAATCGAATTTAGTATTCTTGAATCGTATATCCTTAAACCTAAACTAAGGCCTCTATTTATAGTTTTCAAAACCGCCAGTCCAACCACCGGTTGGACTTTCCAACCGCCGGTTGGATCAATTTGTATCATGGTCCAACTCCGCGTCTGGAACCGCCTTAATCCCTTTATACCCCAACCGCCGGTTGGGTAATCCAACCGCTGGTTGGACCTCAATTCCAGAATCTTCCAACTTCGGGTTTGGGCTTCATTTTGGGCTTCCTCTTTTCTTTTACGGATTTTAATCTTCATTTTGGCCCAATTCTTCAATATTATTATTTAAGTCTTCATTTCTTTAAGGTTTAAACTCCTTTTTCTTCATTTCTTCATTTTCTTCAGTTTTGTACTTGTTCTCGTTCCTTTTTTTTCAATCTTCAATTAAAATACATATCTGCAAATATTAACAAAATAAGTATCTAAAATCATATAAATGCACTAAAATGTATATAAATATAGGGATAAATAACTATAAAATATACTATATATTTGATGCTTATCAGATCTCAATTCGCAGAGCCAACTCGGTTCGCAGTAACTCAACTCGCAACCTATCAAGTCGATTCGCATAGCGATTCAACTCGCATCGAAGCGACTCGGTTCGCATATCTCATCTCGATTCGCAACCAAAGTCGGTTCGCGAGACGAACTGACAACTGCGAACTTCGCTGCTGTTACGAGTTTTCCGAACCAAATCTCACCATAACTCAAGAAACTCGGTTTCTATGGTTTCTAACACTTTACTAACATCAAAGAAACATCATATCACTCAAAATCGAGCTTCAATTTCAAATATAACTCAATATCTCTCAAAACCCAATTTATGAGCTCAAAAATTCAAACTCACTTTTGATGAAGATGAGAGTGAAATCAGTAGCTAGAACAATAATCACAGCCTCTTGTGTTATGAAGTTGATATATGATTTCAATTTGCATAAGTAGGGATGGCAATGGGCGAGAAAAAACCCGCGACCCGTGGGTACCCGTCCATTGTGGGTGGGTAAAATCGTGAAATTTTTACCCATGGGTGGGTTATGGGTATGAACTTCTACCCGTTGACGGGTCGCGGGCGGGTGATGGGTATGATCTTATACCCGCGGGTAAACCCAACCCGCGAACCTACAAAACACATTATAGATACCTACAGGTAGATTTATATAATTTATTGCATATATATGTATACATTATGGTTAATTTGAATTATATATAATAAAACTATTCCTATAGAGATTAAAAAATATAGTTTTCATGTTTTGAATAGCAAACTTATCAAATGATCAAGAAAAAATTATCAAATATATGAATAGTTATCGAACTATTAGTCCACATGTCTTAAATTTTAACAATTTAATTCGTTAAAATTACGATCCATTTATTTGAACATGTTTTAAAACATTTTTATACATGTAAATTATATAAAATGATTTGATATTTTGATAAAATGTTTATATTATTTAAAACCCGCGGGTTACCCGCGACCCATGGGTACCCGCGGGTCACGGGTACGGGTGTAAAAATATACCCGTTAGCGGGTGTTCGTGGGTTTGCGGGTCAAAAAATCCATCACGGACGGGTGATGGGTTTGGCATATTTGTACCCATGACCCGCGGGTGCCATCCCTATGCATAAGTTCAAAGTTGTGGTTTGATGCTTATGAAATGAAGAAGAATTGAGAATTGGGAAAAATACTCAAAAGTAAGTCGGCTCACAACTCCTCATATTAAGTGGTATAATTTTATACCCGTTCTAAATCTATTGTCTGGAACCTACAAGCCATTTGCGAGAAAATTATTTTATTTTACTGTCAACTACAATAACTTAAAAGAACTAATATTTTACTATTCACAATAAATCCTGGGATCTATTTATTTAAGTTTCACAGTAAAACAAATAATATCATGTAATTCCTAAAATAATTAAATAATCAGTTAAATCGATGAATTACCAGACCTATAAGGAGGATGTTACAATAGTGTCCATCTAGTTAGTTAAATAAAAATCGAGAGGCGTCGGGTCCAAAATCCGGCCAAAACAGTGATAGTCATACAAATCGGGTTTTCTAGGAGAATTGGTGTATTTCTAAGCTTCGAGCAAAACACAAAAGTTGTAGATAACGAAAATACGAAGATTTTGGCATTGGTTTCATGCATTTATTTGGTGTGTACGATTTTATATAATTTTTCTCGTGAGACTATTTTTGTAAACCGAAAATGTATGTTATGTAATTCGAGTTTTAATATATGATCTGGACATTTTCAAGTCTAGTAAGCAAACTAACATGTAAATAACTCATAAAAAAAGAAGTTTCGAAAAGTGTCGGGAATCTTACAATAGTCGGTTTTAGAAACCGTGAAGATGGAAACGTAGAGGCTCGCGCGGTGGTTTTTTTCTTCCAAACGCTCCAAGATTTTTAAGGTGGTTTGATGGTGTCTTATGGTGGTTCTAGGGGTGTTTGGGGTTGCCGAAAATGGAGAGAGGAGAGGGAAGGGGAAGTTGGTTGTTGATTGAGTGTGAATGGGAAGGGAAATGGTAAGGTGGTGGTGGTTTAAATGAGTCAAAGGGGCAAGGGAGTATGGAGCACCATGCTCCCCTCATGTGACCGGTCAAAGGAGGGGCCCCACTAGGTGTGGGCTTCTCCAATTTCGTTCCCCGGTTATGCTTCATGCAATATTCGTTTACCCGATTGTTTAAACGTTTTATTTAACCGTATGCGTATTAATTGTACGCGTGTAATCGCGATATTTTTAGCAACATTATTTATCTAAATACTTAGAAACAAATTATAAATTTGTAATTTAGAATTATTTCGCCCGCACGTTTCTGTCGCGTGTAAAGTGTTTTAAGCCATTTTTAACGCGCGTAATATATTCTTGCCATATATTAAGGTAAAAAATGTTTGTTTGGATATTTTCACATTATTTTAATTAGTTTGTCACCAACGTCCATAGTAAACAGTGTTGGACCTTGTCCGGTACATAAGCGTACGATTTAAACAAATCGTATGTCGTGTATGTAATTACACAAAAGGTTACATATATTTAGATTAATATAAACTAAATACATGTAATTACAAGTAGTTTAGACACTAATCGTAGTCCTAAATTAGCGGGTGTCGCATTAGGTAACAAACTTTTCGAGTTAGATGAAAAAAAAAAGTTCGTTACCGACCTGTATAATAAATTGGGTTCATACCCTAACTCGACAAAAAGGAGAAAGTTCGTTGCTGATCTGCGCCATTAACCCATATATATATATATATATATATATATATATATATATATATATATATATATATATATATAAACCCATACTTTCAGATCCTCACATGCTCAAATTCAACCTATGAACACTTGATGCCCCTTTTGATTTGATGTCCTTAACAGTCGCCCATCTAGCCCTATGAAATAGGAATGTGCATGAAATGAAAAATGTGAATGCATACTTTCTCTGTTCTACATATTGAGAAGCATGCTTTTGACTAGGTCCTAAAAATAAGGATGCATAATGAAAATGTGATGACTATTTGATTTCTTACTTAAATTAAAACAATAATTCCCTAAGTTATAGCTCATCAATTAGACTATTAGCTTATGTCATTTTACATGGGTTACACCAGATAATATTTCTCCACCATCTCTCCATTCTCTTGGCACGAAGATGAATGATCGCAAATCGATCTATTCCTCTCTGTTATGTTTCAATGATGTACAGATTTGGTGATATATATTTTTGGATATATAATTAACTCACTGAATCGTTCGAGCTTGTCTCACACCCGTGAGCAACAAATTAAATATACGTCTTACTATATCATTACCCGTGCGATGCACGGATTAGTCAAATAGAATGCAATTTATTATATAAATTTTGAAATTTCCTATAAATGACAATAATTTTACGATTAATATGCGTGTTCACATTATAACACAGAGCTCTATCTAGCATGTCATGTTTGATAGCCAATGTGAATTTTTCTACATGAAAACATCGACATATGTAAACTAAAGGCCAATTATCTAGATAGAAACGACATCAAATAATATAAACAAAAACAAAAACTTTTGAGTAAGGACATATAGAAGAGTTCAATTGAGACCATTTATTTTGTCTGAGAATGAGGGAACCAACCACAATATGCCACGTGTCACTTTTTTCTCTCTCATCCACGTTTTTAAAAATTAAATATCTCACAAAGGACAAGTCAAAAAATCATGAAAATTGCACCATATTTTTCAGCGTTTTATCCTCTTCGATTTGCCGTCCATCAAGGCATACTTCCGACAAACTTTTTTTTCCTTCATTTTTTGGTGGGTTTTACATATTAGTAACACATGTGTTAGTGATTGATTGTACATTTGATTTAGGGTTTAGGGTTAGGGTTTAGGGTTATGGTTTAGGGTTAGGGTTTAGCAGGGTTTAGTATTAGGGTTTAGCAGGGTTTAGTGTTAGGGTTTAGTAGGGTTTAGGGTTTAGGGTTTAGTATGATTTAGGTTTAGAGTTTTATAAAGCGTTTAGGGTTTGGGGTTTAGGGGTTAGGGTTTATGGTTTAGGGTTGGGAGTTTGGGGTTTCGGGACGAACCCCCAAACTCCCAACCCTAACCCATAACCCCTAAACCCCAAACCCTAAACCCTAAACGCAACACTGTAACACACGTGTTAGTAATGTGAAACCCACCAAAAATAATTGAAAAAAAAAACTCGTCGAAAGTATGCCTTAATGGACGGCAAATCGAAGAGGATCAAACGCTCAATCTAATGGTGCAATTTTCATAATTTTTCGATTTGTCGTTTGTGAGATATTTAACTTAAGGGGTAAATGGGTTTTGTATTCTCTTTGTACACATGGCATCATATCATTGGTTCCTTCATTCTCACACAAATTTTTAGTCTCATTTGAACCTTACCCTAAGACAATCTGTAACGCAAGGACGTGGCCCGCGTTCTCAGCCTCCACAACGCCAGAACGCCGCTAACGCGGCGTTCTGGCCGGCGTTCTGGCCGGCGTTCTCACTCGAATAACGGGACGATTTTGGCGTTTTTGTGGGTCCCACGCGTTTTTTTAATTTCTTTTCCCTTTTTCTTTTGAAGTTTAATTCGGTTTTTTAAAAAAAAAACGTTTTTTTTTTTTTAAAAAGTTACCGTTTGAACTACAAAAAAAAAAAAAAAAAAAAAAAATTTCAAAAAAAATATGGACGCTCCCCACCCGTTTTTTTCAAAATTTTTTCCAAACCACTTCTATATCTATATATATTACACCATTCACACTCCATTTTCATCAAAATCAAATTACTTTAACCTTTATTTTATAAACTTTCTTCACTATTTTATACACTTCTACTTCCCACACTTTCCTCATCATTTTTAATAAATATTCCATCCACTTTCACCACCATTATACACATCCATCTAATATATTTTCTACACCATTTTATACCATTTTCATCACATAATTTCACAAAATGGATTCGATAAATAAGATTTGCGGATCCGACTCCGACGATGACAACATGTGGCAACTTTTGCAACAATACCAAGCTCAACTAAGTAGTGACGCCGGACAAAGTTCAAGAACACCACGCAACCGAAGCTACATTCCAAGAGACCGTGAAGGTGCCCAACAACGTCTTTGGGACGACTACTTTTCCGAGCGCCCGAGGTATCCTCCAAATTTGTTCAAACGACGCTTCCGTATGAGTCGAGGTTTATTTGTGCGAATAGTACAAGGTATATCCGACTACTCCATCGAACCTATTCCCGAACACTTTCAATTTTTTAAACAAAAACCGGATGCACTTGGTCGGCTTGGTTTTACGCCGCTACAAAAGTGCACTTCCGCCATGCGCCAATTGGCGTATGGCACAGCCGCGGATATGTTCGATGAGTATTTACAAATGGGTGAAAAAACATCGCTCGACTGTCTAAACAACTTTTGTAAGTGTGTCTTTGATTTGTACTCGGCGGAATATTTGAGAAAGCCGACCGCTACAGATATTGCTCGGCTATATGCAGCACACGAGCAGAAGCATGGGTTTAGAGGAATGCTAGGGAGCATTGACTGTATGCATTGGCAATGGAAAAATTGCCCGAATGCATGGAAGGGGCAGTACACTAGAGGTGATCAAGGACACCCCACCATTATGCTTGAAGCTGTTGCTTCATACGACATGTGGATATGGCATGCTTTTTTTGGCATGGCGGGTTCGAACAACGACATCAACGTATTAAACCAATCTCCGTTGTTCGATTCTATCAAAAATGACACTAGGCCACCCGCAGATTTCACTGTCAATGGACATCACTACACTAAAGGGTATTATCTTGCAGATGGTATTTATCCGGATTGGTGTACACTAGTCAAAGGCTTTCACTCCCCTACTGATGACAAACGAGCCAAGTTCAAGAGATTTCAAGAAAGTGCTCGGAAAGATGTCGAACGGGCTTTTGGCGTACTGCAAGGCAGGTTTGCAATTTTAAAAATTTCGGGGAGAGCTTTGAGTGTCAACAAGATGCGAAGACAGATGTATACTTGTGTCATACTACACAACATGATTCAAGAGGATAACAACTTCGCAATATCATCTATCGAGCAAGAAATGATCGACGACCCTACTAACCGACCTCGTCGTGATTTTAGGACTCGTGTTCAAGATAGAGAGGCTAGAGCCAAGGAAATACGGGACAAAAATGTGCACGACCAACTGCGGACCGATCTCACCGAGCACATTTGGATGCTACCACCAAACTTTCGCAGCTTACCACCATCCACGGCTTAGTTATTTTACTATAAACTATTGTATTGTATCGTATTTTATTTTAATGATTGTATCGTATCGTAATTTAGTTTAATTATTCGTATCGTATTGTATTTTAAATTTAGTGTGATGTATTTTATTTTAAAAAAGTAATGTATTTCATTTTCGATTAATTAATGTATGGTTTTTATTTTAATTATTGTGGTGTATTGTATTTTTAATTAAAATGTTTTGTATTGTATTTTAAATAAAAGAAAATTAAATTTAGTTAGTTAGTGGTGGGTCCCAGAATGGAGAAAAAAAGTGGCGTTCTGGTGTTATGATTAGGGGCGTTCTGGTGTTATAGTTTGACGCTGATGTGGCGCTGATGTGGCAGCTGAAAAAGTGGCGTTCTGGTGTTACGGTTACGGATGGTCTAAGGACATAATATTAAAATTTGTACTTAATATTCTTATTTCACTAAAGTTTATGTAAAAACAAAATACCATACTGATTCGTAAATATAAAATTCTATATAATTCAATAATTTTGTTTTTACTATATGTATTCGTAACTACAAATCTATATAAAAAAATAGGAAGAAGAAGATGATTCTCTTTATACTTACCAGTTTATCAAGCGAATCGTTCGGTTTTTACGAATGCTTCAAAAAAGATATACAATTAATGAAAAAGAGACCGAAAACAGGTGATGACGTACAAAATTTCCCATATATATGGTTGCCAGGTAGTGAGGTTGACCTTAAATATGAGCCTTTCGATCAGATTGACTTTCAATAATAGCCCTACGATAGTTGATTTTCGGTTTAGGGCGGTTATCATTATCCCTCCACGATTTATTTGATAACACGTGTTCTGATTTTTTGCCTCCTATTTTTGTAACACTTGCCCTCCTATTTTTGTCTGACTCCCATTTTCATTTTATTTTTTATTTTATTTTTATTTGTCACATTTAGAAATTCCTTTTTTTTCCTCATAATGTGCCTACTTTTGTTACTCCGCCTCCCATTTCTTTATCCATGTGCCTCCAATTATAATTATAATGTGGCTTCATTTTTTTCCCTCTATAGTGCCTCCCATTTTTTAACCCCTTAGTCCCTCCCATTTATCCCTCTCATTCTTTGCCTCCCATCTTCTTTTTGCCTCCCATATATGTACCTCCATATTTATAGTCTCCATTTTATTTTTTATTTTATTTTCTTTGCCCTATGAAATTCTCATTTTTTTCCCATATTTGTGCCTCCATATTTATAGTCTCCATTTTATTTTTTATTTTTATTTGCCCTATGAAATTCCCATATTTTTCCTTCATGTGCCTTCCTCCCATTTTTTATCCATGTGCCTGACTCATTTTTTTGTGCCTCTCCATAATAAATAAAAATTATACTATTAGACACAAATAATAGAAGAAATTTTTTGCCTTCAACTATTTATTTTACATGTGTAAAAATAATTTAACAACTTTTATAAATAAACTTTTGTAATATATGTTTTATTTTATTGATAACAAACTCATTTACTTAGGGAAATTTCAGTTTTTAAAATATTTTAAGGTAATTCAGTTTTTTAAATATTTTAAGGTAATTACTAAACACAACGTTTAAAAAAGTGGAAAAAAGGAGGCTTAAAATCTGGAGGAAAAAATAAACGGACAAAGTGAATAAATAAAGGGGAAAAAAACAAGGCTTAAAATTCTAGGGCAAAGTCAAACTTCCAGCCCCATTTCAAACTCAAAATTCCCAAACTAAAGCTTCATAAATATATTACATAAATATATACATTAAAAATGAGAAGCTAAAAGCTACAAAATAAAAAAGCCACTAAAATATATCATTTTATTATAAATTTTATTCCATGAAAGACATCATCATAATCATAATCTAGTGAGACATTAATATATTCTAGATAACCTTATTGAGAAACTATAGTTGCCTTCGCGTCATTTCCTTTTCTATAGAATTCAAATTTTGGATGGTTCGATCTTAGCGCGTACAACCCTGATCAATCTGGCAGCAACACTACCGTCATGATTAGTATACCTAGATTGGGCCAACTCCTGAATCCTTTGTTTATTATCTAGATCATTCTTTATTATAACCGAAATAGGAGTTGTTGACCGGCTTCGAGCATGAAGCTCCATGTACTCTATTAAATCGCTTTCCTTTTTTCCCATACCATTACCTACAAAGTAGTTTTAATGGACCCGATAATGTTATCAACATAAATGGATAATATTAATTTTATAGCAACGTAAATTAACGTCTAACCACTAAATAATATTAATTAAATACTGGAAGTTTGTGTTAAGTGGAATGATAAGCTAAACTCATATGAACCTTGTGACATGCTTGAAAAAAAAACTATTACCAATCTTGTGATGTGCTTGATGTCATAGTAAACTTTTAGAGATATGGTTGTATTAGTTTTGTTGTGGTAAATAATGATAGCTTCATCCTCTTAAATATAGATAGTAGTGTTGAATTATTCAAAATGTATCATCACATGCTCTTTTACATTTCTACTTTTATGTACATTAAGATTTAGATTTACATGTTGATTTGGTTCTAATTATCAGACCGAGTCTATTGGATGACCTTGCAACAAGTTAATTATAAAATTAATTGCACGTTATATATTAACTTACCACCTATGTTTATTCATATACTTAGGGTATTATAATACAATCACGTCGGACACGGGCTGAGCCTCTCAACATGTCCATAATAAGCCCAATAAAATATTCACCTAATGTAATAATATTATACCTCACACATTTCATTCCAACACAACTTATATTTTATTTATTTACCTAATGTAATAATATTATAATTCATTTTTTAAATTAAGCAAGACTAATAATTTGAAACTTTATCATATAAAGTCATATAAATTGAATAGATAGAGTACAACTAATAGATACACAAGAGGTGCATGAGGTGCATACCAAAAATTAGAGAAGTGACTCCAAAAATCAAATGTGAAAAATGGATAAGAGCTGCCTCCCAAAAAAAATATGTGTAACTCTTAAAAAGTTAAAAGAGAATAGAATTTCTAACTCTTAAAAACTGATAAGAGGTGCCTCCCCCAAAATCAAGTCGACCAACTGGGATAAGGTTTATTTTAAATTAAAAAATTTAATTTTAAGTAATTAAAATTGGGAGTGTCACGAGCTAAGTGTCTCCCAAAATTTTGCAAAGCCTCCAAAAAGTAAACTGTTACAAAATAAATTAAGTATGTCCTAAAAATATTGCTAACAAAAGTTGGGGCCTCCCAATTTTAGTGACTCTGCCTCCCAAAAATATGCTTAAAGATGTTTGTGCCTCCCAAAATTAATCCCTCCCATTTTTTTTATATTTCACTCCATCCCATTTCCATTTTCATATCACTCATTTTTTTTTCCATCATCCCTCCCATTTTCTTTTTTTTTATTATATTTTGTTCCATTTTCATTTTAATGTTCCTCTCAAATTTTTTTTTTTATTTGTTTCCCTCCCTTCCATTTCCCTCCCGTTTTCAATTTCCCATATATATGGCCACCAGGGAGTCTAAGTGCTTAAGTTGACTTTAAATATTAACCATTGGATCAAACTGACTTTCAATACCAACCTTACGATAATGGATTTACGGTTATGGATTTAAGATTTTGGGAGGTTATGATAATCTGTCACTATCTATTTCTGATAATACGTGTTACTCAATGACTTTCTTATTTGGGAGGCACTCAAATTATTTAGGAGGCACTCAAATTAGGAGGCACACATTATATAATTTGGGAGGCACACACTATATATTTTTTTGGAGGTACTTAAATTATTTGGGAGGCACTCAAATTAGGAGGCACACAATATAATTTTGGGAGGCACACAAATTAGGAATCACTCAAATTACGAGGCACACACTATATTTTTGGGAGGCACTCAAATTAGGAGGCACGTACAATTTGGGAGTTTTTATTTTTGACTATTTGGGAGGTACACAAATTAGGAGACACATACCTAATTTTTGGGATGCACATACAATTTTTTGAGAGACACTTAAATTAGGAGGCACTCGTATTTGACTATTTTATTGGGTATATTTTTGGGAGGCACTCAACTAAATTAGGAGGTGCTTAAATTATTTGGGAGGCACTCAAATTAGGAGGCACACATTATATAATTTGGGAGGCACACACTATATATATTTTAGGAGGCACTTAAATTATTTGGGAGACACTCAAATTACGAGTCACACATTATATTTTTGGGAGGCACACAAATAGGAGTCACTCAAATTAGGAGGCACACACTATATTTTTGGGAGGCACTCAAATTAGGAGGCACGTACAATTTGGAAGTTTTTATTTTTTTTACTATTTGGGAGGCACACACCTAATTTTTGGGAGGCACAATTTCACTTAAATTAGGAGGCACTCAAATTAGGAGGCACTCATATTTGACCATTTTATTGGGTATATTTTTGGGAGGCACTCAACTAAATTAGGAGATAGGCACTCAAATTAGGAGGGCACACATTATATAATTTGGGAGGCACACACTATATATTTTTGGGAGGCACTTAAATTATTTGGGAGGCACTCAAATTAGGAGGCACACATTATATTTTCGGGAGGCACACAAATTAGGAGTCACTCAAATTAGGAGGCACACACTATATTTTTGGGAGGCACTCAAATTAGGAGGCACACACTATATTTTTGGGAGGCACTCAAATTAGGAGGCACATATAATTTGAGAGTTTTTATTTTTGACTATTTGGGAGGCACACACTATATATTTTTTGGGAGGCACTCAAATTCGGAGGCACACATTATATTTTTGGGAGGCACACAAATTAGGAGTCACTCAAATTAGGAGGCACACATTATATTTTTGGGAGGCACTCAAATTAGGAGGCACGTACAATTTGGGAGTTTTTATTTTTGACTATTTGGGAGGCACACAAATTAGGAGGCACACACCTAATTTTTGGGAGGCACATACAATTTTTTGGGAGGCACTTAAATTAGGAGGCACTCAAATTAGGAGGCACTCATATTTGACTATTTTATTGGGTATATTTTTGGGAGGCACTCAACTAAATTAGGAGACACTCAAATTAGGCACACCACCATCATCGTGAGGCAACAAGGTATATTTTTAGGAGGCACAAGCTATATTTTATTGGGAGGCACTCATATTTGGATGCTCAAATTAGGAGGTACACAATATTTTTTTTTGGGCACATAGTATATTTTTGGAACACAACCATCCAAAAATTTTATATTTGGGAGTCAACAAACTATATTTTTTGAGAGGTAGCCATCCAAAAATTTGAGGAGTCACAAGCTATATTTTTTTGGGAGGCACCAAAAAATTTGGGAGCCAACACTATATTTTTAGGAACTAAGTATCATATTTATATTTTTTAGAGGCACGCCATGAGAGCAAGCACCCACTAGATTTTGTTGGAGGCACTGAAATTAGGAGGCACAATCCACTAGATTTTGTTGGAGGCATAATTTTTTTATATAGACACTCTCAAATCAACCTAACTGGATTTTTTTAACCTTTTAAGTGCTTTCCATTGTAATTTGCCTTTAATTTTAGGTTTCTATATACTAACTATTAGTTCTATCTGTTAAATTTTTCCCTACTGGAAGAAACAAACATGAGGTTTACCTTAATAAAACACTCAAATTTTATATATTAACTTTTCAAATTATGAGTTAACCTTAATTAAAAAATGAATTATAATATTATACAATTTATTATTAACATTCAAGTTAAAACTACAAGTATTATATTAACTGAATAAATAAATAAAACATTGGTGTATAAATGAAATGTGTGAGGTTTTGAACAAATAACTATAACATGCTCTTTATTTTTTACATGTTTTTTAATTAAACCTTTACTATGCAACCACTTCATTAATTTGTATTAGCTTGTATCTCTATCTAGTGGTGTTGGAAGTTACATTACTAATGATATTATGAAAATAAAAAATTTTAGATCAAATTTACGAGGCACACCTCTCCTTTTATACCTAAATTTGGGAGGCACACCTAAATATATTTACCCATCCTTTCCTTTCCTACTTAAATTTGAGAGGCACAACTATTTATATTAATATTGAGGTACGCATCTCCTACCCATTTTCACTTCTCCTACCCCATTTTTAGAGGTCGATTTTTTTTTTACAATTACTACTCAAGTTCATATTTGTTTTAAATTTTATAAATCCTATTTTGTACTCTATTAAATTTCAAATTCACCTTATATATACAAGGGTATATAAGAACATATATGATCATCTAAAAAAAATAATATATTATAAACAAAATATTATAAGATCATCTAAATAAATAATAATATATTAATTATAATGTTGTGATAATCATCATTAACAGGAATTGACTTAACCTTAATAAAAAAATGAATTATAATATTATACAATTGATCATTAACATTCAACTTAAAAATGCATCTACTACAAACTACGTAACATAATATTATAGTGTTATAAAATTCATTAGTAACATAATATTATAGTGTTCAATTGACAAAACTTGATAAACTTGATAAGATTCATCAGTATCTTTTGAAAACAACGTCTTAGAATACACATCTTAGAATACAATGTTCAATTGATAAAACTTGAGAATACACACGTATCATGAATAAAACTGATGACATAAATCTATTGACATAAACCTATGTTAGTTGACGTACCATAACGTAATACATCGCTTATGATATATAGTTTGCTATTAGTATTTTTTTTGTCATTGGTCTCCTTAACGGGTCACATCTATGGTATTCTTCATGTTTTTTTGTATAATATGTAAACAATTTTTTGATCTGACTACACTTGCAAATGCTATCATCAATTTTCAAGATTTCTAACTCGAACTGGGCAACGCCCGGGTATGATACTAGTTAAAAGAATTTTTGAGGAATTTGTAAGAATTAATTTTAAGTGGTTTGTAATTGAGTTACGCAGACACGACGGTTACTTATTTTAATCCTAAAGGATATTATGCCCAATTTTAAGGAGTGGAAGTTATTATGTGAGAAAACAAAAAGAAGAGGTGGGAATTGTGACATGGGCTGATGGGCAACTCTCTCTGTAGTTATTTATTAAAAATTTTTTATTTAATCCATGCTATAAATACACATATGACAAGGGTTCATGTACGTAGCTTTTTATCGTACGCACAGTACGCAATCTCAAAAGTGTTCATTGTGTATCAATTATAACATTTGTATTGTGTATCGATTATAACATATGCATTGTGTATCATTTAATAATTACATATGTTCATTGTGTATCATCTTCTTCCTTGTGTATCATACAAATATTAAATTAAAACATAATAAAAAGATTACAAAAAGAAAAGTATTTAACATGAATCACAATGAACAAATACACAGAGAAGATCCAATATCATAATTAAATAAGAATACATATGATAAAATCACATTAATTAATAAAGATGTATCACACACAAATTAACCTAATACAATAACATGTATCAATTAAGGATGTGCGAAGGATGAAGGTGAACGGAGAAGAAGTACACGTGGATGTAGGTAAATGGCTGTGTACAGTACGTACGATAAAAAGCTGCGTACATGAACCGTACCCATACACATATATTTAAAGTTCTACCCTATATAGATATAATATATATCCGTAAAAAATAAGAGGGGAATAAAGGTGAATATTTTTGGTGGGAAAAAGTGATGACGTGGTCTTTCTAGATAGATAGATCGTTAGAGCAGACATCTCATTGTCACGTATATTATACGGGGTATATGACTGTATGAGATAATCAATATTGACGGAAGAAAAATCAGGAGTAGAAGAGTTTCCATTTGTCTTTTGGTGACCAAATTTGTCAACCACCAGTTTTGACTTTTGAGTTTAGACTGTTTGACAACTTTTTTTGTGTATAAAAATTATTTAAAGTGGATATAGCAAATTATATTAGTCCACCCTTTTAATTATGCCCAACAATAGGGCTGACAATTTCCGACACGAAACCGATTTGAAAATAAGCAGGTTGGGTCGAGATTTTTTGACCCATGGACCCGCCAACATGCTATTTTTTGGGTCGGGCTCGGGTCACCCAATGGGTTTTTGGGTTGACCCGACAACCCGAATAAATTATAAATGTACTTAAAAATTCAAAAGTTTATTTTAATTTAATAGATCAAAGTGTTTAATGATATTATAGTATTAGATTATAATGAACATATTAGTTAATATGATATTTTTTGGTACTTTATAAATACATTTATGCTTATTGATGATGAATTCTAAATTTAGAGATTGACCCACGTGACCTATTTGACCCGAAATTGACCCGTTAACCGAAAATGACCCAAAATATTTTTATCTAATTAAAAAAAATGGGTAGACTGGGTCGGGTTAGGGTTGGGTTGAAAACTCTACCCGATTAAAAAATCAGGTCGGGTTTGGATCGACTACATCTGATCCGCCAACTCGATAACCCGAGCGGGACAACTTAACCCAACCCGAATTGCCACCCCTACCTAACAACCGTTGTATCAAATTACGATTATTCTTCTTTCTTTACTTTAGATAGTTTACATACAGGCTAATTAATGGCAAACAACTAAAAACATTATTATTATAAAGTTGCCCATTATAATCTAACATATAAATATAATCTTATGTTACAATATAATTAAACCAAAATATCATGGAGCAATCTAGACCCTTCAATGAGATTTTTTAATTTGATCCAACGATTTAGATTTAATTAAAATAATTACACTTTCCCTCCTTAAATATTAAATATATTAACAAAAAAATCGGCTAATAATACTATTAAATAAAATAACATACAAAATTAAAAACTTACACCCTTTCACGACATATTCTCGATATTAACGATTTTTTCCCCATATGTTTAAGCAAAATCAATACTATTCCAAATAAAAATGTATTTCATTCAAATCTTTTCTTAATGGGCAAATGGCCCGAAAAGGTAACCATGTTGTCAAAATTTGACAATAAAGGAAATATGACTTTTGTCGATGCCTAAAAATGACTCACATTTTAAAATTGTGCCGTAAAAGGATTTAAGTTGTTAAAAAAGTTCAATTAAAGGTGTATTTATTTTCACATTTTTTCTCTTTCAATTTTTGATCGATTTTAGGTAATGCGGAGCTTAAATATCAAATATTCAATTATTATATGACATTTTTAACCTACAAAACATACGATATAAACACTAATTTTACTTTTTGAGTGTTTAAACCCGAATTTTATTTTTAGTGTTAAATCCTTTTATTACACGATTTCAAAAACTTTAATCCTTTTATGGCATGATTTCAATATACTAAATCCTTTTATGGTACGTTTTTAAAATAAAACGATAATTTTTACCCTTAATTGGATTTTTTTGACAATTTAAATCCTTTTATGGCACAATTTTGAAATGTAACCTTTTTGGGCATCGACAAATTTCATATTCCCTTTATTGTCAAATTTTGACAACTTGGTTACCTTTTCGGGTCATTTGCCCTTTCTTAATTATAGTTCTTTGTTTCTAACCTTATACATATGATCCATCATTCTTTACGCTTTCCATATCGATGGATCCACAAAGATCTCAACATCTATAAAAAAATTCTTCACCCATAAATCAAGTGTAGTTGAACATCCATCACATAAAAAACAACCGGTTGTTCAAGATCCCAAAAGTAAAAAAAAAAAATTGGAAGGTACAATGTATGCATTTTTATATTCAATTTTTTTATACATGACAATTTCAAACTACAAACAATGTATACACTGATATTCAATTGAATATCTATAACAATTTTGATTAAGTCGCTCCCGTTTTCGCGGGTCTTAAAGTTATATATATAAAAAATATAACACTTTACATTTAACATAATAACATATATACTAATTTATTTAATTAAAAATTAAAAATAAAACTTAAAATATATAAAATTTCAATTTAGTCACCCGAGTTGTCGCGGAGCTATAAGCTAGTGATTATTATGATCCTAATATTGAATTTTCCCTTATACCTATCTCATTATCTAAATCACCCGTTTTTAATCAAGGGAGTTGATATATACAACACAAAAATTGATGCCTACACCACACTGTACAAATATTTCAGCACGCAGTACAAATACATCATAGCACAATTTTGGTGTATGCATTAACTTGTGTGTTGTAAATATCATCACCCTTAATCAAATATTCCATATGATTTATGTCCACTCTTGTAAAAAGTGGTTATATGTAGTTAAGTGTGTAATTATGTTCATTTAATGTTAGTGATACATCAAGAACCTAGCTTATAATTTGGAACATCCACCTAATTATAAGGGTGTTAGATAAATGCTACACATAATTTTTATTCATACACCATAACTGTGTTATAATAATTTGTACCGTCTGCTTTAACACATATACAGTTTGGAGCAAACATCAATTTTCATGTTGTAACTACGACCTCCCAATTATAAACATGGATCACTATTGGAATATGAATTTCCATTTTCAACAATTTGGGCTTGAATTTTTCAACCTATGTGTGAAGGCAGAGCATTACAGTAAAGACTATCCTCTAATTTATACTAAGGGTATCTTTGGTTTGAAGATTTTAGTATATGGCAATGAAAATGCGAATGGAAGGGAATGATATGTAGTTGATATATGGTTTAGGGGGTATGAAACCTATTTTAAGGGTTTTCTCAAACCCTTGTATATTGTTGGATTTAGATTGATTCCGATTTTCATATCACTTCACTATCAATCTCATACACATAACGGTTCCTTTATGTATACCAAACGCACCTAAATAATCAATTCAACGAAAAAGAAAAGTACCAAAAAGATCTCGCAACTACATAAACATGTTTATTTTTGGTTTTTCTGCACGAAATGATTTGTACAATTAACTGGACAGATTATTATTATTATTTTTTAAGCCGTGGATCCGATGTCATTTTTGATGGGCCACTATTCAACGGGAAGGGACTACAATTCTACACATATTATTTTTCTTTACTAGAAAATAAATTAAATTAACTCTGCAACATTTTTGTGTTTCATCATCGATAGTAACTTACGAGTTACACAAATTCAAATCAAAGGACAATGTTTTTACAACCATAAAAGAGATTAAAAACAAAAACAAAAAATTGATTCAAGAATACCTATTAACCTTAGTATTACTTGTTACTGCATGAGATTTACTCCTAGGAAACACCACGTGATCACTTTTCACCTTTCTCCCCAAACCTTCATCATCATTAAAACTCGAAACCGGAACATCTTCATCAATCCTACCCATCCCAACACTCACACTTCTCGGCACTTTTCGCGATCCCATCATCATATTTTGTTGAAGTTTTATGTACAATTCAAGATCAGACCTACTTATATTAAGATCATCCATTCTAGTTGTGGAATTAGCTCTAATGAGTTCCCTAAGATCTTCACTCGCAGCGCTAGATCCAAACGAGCTCGCACTTGTGGTCCTGGATAACGGGTTGCCGTGGGTGGTAACGGGCCTAGCGTAATTCGCGTGGCTGGAACAATCGGTTATGCTACGAATGTAGAAATCTTTGGCTTTGCATATTGCTCTATATGGTGTTGTGAGGATTTTGATCATTAGGTTTTTTTGGGTTATGGATTTGGTTCTCATGATGTTTTGTTGATGGGAAAATGGATATGGGATTATAGATAAGAATGTTTATTTTTTAGGAAGTATTTTTCCATTTGTGTGTGGGTGGAGATGGTGTTTATAGGTGTGTGTGTTTGTTTTAGGTGGCTAGTTGTTTAATGACTACTTGTGGGTTTGATTTGACTAGTTTTGTGATCTTAGTTTTTAGTGATTATTTTATTGTTTTTATTAGAGATAAATTTGGGGGAAAGGGAAATGACACCTTTCTTACGTAGGAAAGTACTTGTTTTATTCACACCTGTGTATGGAGAGAGGGGGCTATTAAAGCTACCCCTTGGCCCACCCATTTTTCACCTTTTTCCATTCCTACCCCCTGGCCCACATCAAAATCAATCATATTTTATTTTATTTTTTATAAAAAAATATGTTTTTTAATAAAACTGAAACTGATTCTGTACTGAACTGTGAGCCAGGAGTACTGAACTGCGGACCAGAAGGTGGGGCAGGGGGTATACGCAGATTTTTGGGGGTGTCTTTAGAATCCCCCATGGAGAAAAAAGAAGAAGAGGAAAGATAATGGTTTTTAGGTGTGTTTGAGTTGGAGAGAAAAAAGTTAAATTTTAATTTTATAAAAAAAATTGTATTATTATTTATGTAAATTTAGGATATTTTTAGGTGGGGCTATTTAAGTTCTTAAGAGAAAATTGAACTTTATTATGATTATTATATCATAGACCATAGTTGTATGTGTCTTACATGTGTGCACCAGAGATAAGATCAAGGAGTATTTTTGGTGGAACTTATGATGATGCATAAGTTTAATCTTTTTTCTTTTATTTATTTTTATTTTAATATCCTTAAAGTTACATTAGTAAAGGTGCAAAGATTTATCCATTTGATTCGATTATTATTATAGTTTATCTTAAATTAAAGTGGATTTAAAGTATTAAAGGTGGGGTACTGGGGTGTGGCGTGTGGGGGCCATTAGTTGGAGATCAAGATGATGAGTTGGATTGGGTGAGGTTTTGTCTAACCAGTGGGCCGCTCATTGTTATTTACTTATTTCCCCCCGTTTTTAAAACTCATATTTGTCCCTTCATATACACGATATTAATTAGTATTGTATGGGAGATCGTAGGGTATCAAATTTTAGTTCTACATCATCAAACATGTTTTACATTGTTGTACTGTATTCTAAAGCGTATTTAATGATATATGACTAAAAACTGTTTGTGTAAGAATCACCGCCCATCTTGTATGGTTACCACCTAAATGACTTTTTTTAGATGTCTTTCTTCTTCTTTTATATCTAAAAAAAAGTGGCGTGTTTTTCGTTTTATGTAACTGGGTAAAAAAATGTTCGGAAAATGATCGATTATAACATTTGACCAAAGTTACCGTTGAGACCTTCAGACATACATCAACGCTTGTGATGCGTACTTCTTGGACGGCAACAAATTAACTTAATTAATACATTCCCCTCTCCCTAGATATTAAAAGAGAATAAACCTTTTTTTTTGTGTGTGCGTAACATCTATGTATGCATTTTTCTCAGTGTAATAATGTTTGAGGTTATTATTAAATTGTACATCCGTAGTCACATTATGCTTTCAATTTAAAAGAAGAGCCAAAAAGAGCATGAGGACAATAATGTACAAAGCCACATACGTTTGCATTCATTTCATTTAGGGGCGGAGCCATGTAGAAGGTAGGGGTAGTAGTTGCTACGGGTCCATCCAGTATATCTAGTGTAAATTTCTTATAAAAAATGCATTTATAGTTATATACTTTGTTTTTGCTACGGGTTTACGAGAATTGAGATACCATTGCTACCGGTTACTCCAAATCATGGATCCGCCATCGATTTCATTCATGTTATATGCTTACCGTCATCAAATTTGTATAACTAGAGTTTTGTACTTTTGTTAATGATCGTATTAGATTTGTTTTAAAAAATAAATTACATGCTTAAATAATGATATTCTATAAAATATAACCACCAAATTAATCTTGAATATCTCAAATATGTAACTAGAAGGTATATATATGATCATATTTATATCAAAAGTCCTTAAAGTTGTGGTTTTCAATTCCCTAATAATTAAGTGTCGCGATCGATCTCTATTTACAAATGCAACCTCTTCAAATATTAAATTAAAATGAAAACTATTTGTATGATGTGAACAACTTTTAGTAACGGTGTAAGAATTTTAGGCCCACAAAATGATAAAATGAAAAAAATATATATATATTTTTGCCCCTATTAGAAATTTCTACATCCGCCCCTTGACTAGTGAATTCCTTTAATATGTGATAATAATTATTAATAATAAAAAATAATAATACAGATATACATCGTAGCTAAGAATTTGATAATCTTTTCACAAAATAATTATACTCTCTCCGTCCCAAAATTATAATTCATCTTTTCTTTTACGGACGTTCCAAATTAATTGTCCATTTCCAAAAATAGATAGGGAGGTTTGATCGTGATTATCATATTACTCTTAATTGAAATTATCATTACGAACTTATAAAAAAACAGTAATTAATTAGTTAATGATAAAACTGTCATTTTGTAAAACTTTCATTTTGCAGTAATTAATTAGTTAATGGTTAAACTGCGTATTTTTTGTCGGGTGATAATCAATTTGAAACGGAGTGGATACAATAAGTTCTGAATACGACGAATATAATAAAATATTACACGAAGACATAAGGATTTCAAAGCACGAAAAATGTAAAATATACAGATTAATGCTAAATGTCCAATACCTACTCAAAGATGAGAACGTATGTGGTCTAGCTGGGTACTACATCTAGCTAGCTATAGGGATCGGATGTCACTCAAATTCAAAAATGTAGGTTCCACTTATACGGACCAAATCGAGTAGTTCAACTAGTTTGTTAAAGCGGAAATCAACCAAACTAATATATGCAAGATTAACACGATAAATGACCAAAACACAAAGTGTATGTTTATATATATGAAATGCTAGCAACAATACATACACTTGGACACAAACACACAAAGATCAAATAACACCTAGAGAGTATTCTGTGATAATAAAAGTGTTATGTGTGTGTAAAATGTCTTACCAAAACAGAAGCTGGCGAGCTTCTATTTATAGCCTGATCCAGACTTTATGCGACACAAGCCTTGTGTCGCATAGACTCTTCTGCGACACAATACTTGTGTCGCATGGAATGTTTATGCGACACAATCCTTGTGTCGCATTGAGTGCTTCTGCGACACAATGCTTGTGTCGCATGAATACAAAAATTGTAATTAAACTAAATCTAAAACTATACAAAACGTAATTACAATTTCGATACGATTACATACTGAGACCAACTGACAGACACACATAGATGTACCAACAAACTCCCCCGTGTCTTCAGCTTGGTCTTCGAAAAATTCTTCAATTTTCTTCAGTCTTCAGATGTCTGGCCTTCAAACCCATCCAGGTGGAAAGTTTCCACCAGCGTGTATGCCAAAGGTGAAGCATATATCAACGATTTTCTGAAATCGTTTCGCTAATACAGAGTTGAACTCGTTTCCTGGATTGTAGCGAATCCGATTGTCGAATAGCTTCTTCATGTCACTTCTGGACAGATTAATCAAGCTCATTGGGTCAAATATTCTGAAGTTGGCTTTTCGTAGACCCCACAAAGATCCTGTCCGAGGCTCTGAATCTGGTACATAAACTAAGACGGCTTCGCCAGTGTGAGCATCCAGTTCCCAGTAATGAAAACGTTTCAGTAGATTGAATGGAACTGTTTCCAGAGCGATTTCAGTCAGACATTCAGCACGCGGATAGTGAACTCTTACAATTAGATGCTTGGTCTTTGGATCGAGCTTCTTCTTGAACGTGTACCTTGTACCCAGTATTGGTTTGACATAATGATATTTCTTTCGTTTAATTTCCTCACGCATGACCTTTTGAATAACATCTGCTACTCCGTCTTCATAAGGATTTATCAACTGAAGCTGAGTAAGACGAACGATGTCATGATTTGGCAATGTACTCAATATCCTCAGTGATCGACGAAAGTACTGGATACCGTCAAGTCTCTTAATCATTAACCTCCCTTTACTCACCTTCCAGCTTTTTATCAGGCCTGTATAATCACCACCAACCTGATATTTCTTGCACGTAACAGGAGCAGGTTCTGGATTTTTACCTTTTGGAAACCAGTTATCCCTTTCTCTGATGGGCATTTCCTTGTCAAAAGATACACATTCGGATGTATCCTGAGGGAAAATGTCATTATAATTTGTCGATTCACGAACAGGGACAGGTTTTTCTTGTGAAGAACTGGAGGGAACAGACGGTTCTTGAGCGGGAGCGGCTTGAGAAGTAGATCCTGGTACGTACTTGAACGCCGGCCCTGACTCATCGTCTGAAGAATCAGATAATACAACACCCTCTTGAGGATAAGCTGGACGATCAGTATATTCTTCATCAGGACTAAGCCCTTCTTGTTCAACATCAACATCATCATCATTATTAGCAGAGCTGAAGTCAAAAGGTTCTTCAGGCGCACGACCGTCATCGTCAACCGCAGATTGAAAGTAAGTCAAATTACAATACGTGTAATCTACAGCTAGCGGTTTTGGTTGCCCTGGTTGCTCAATAATGTAATCCAAAATAAGAGTTGTTTCATTAATATCAGAATTTGTTACATCATCAGGATTTACATTTTCTTCGCCCTCGGCGGAAACCCTAGGTGTTGATTCTATGGTTGGTTGGGCTGTCTCCCCCGAAGCAATAGCTTGGGTTTCCAGCCTCAAAATCTTGGATCTCAGCTCTTCATTTTCCTTTTCAACACGGGAAATCCTGGCATCCTGTGCTTCAAAAATCGATGCCTGAGCAGCCATATCCTGCTGCATTTGATTAATCTTGCTCAGGAGCTCCTCAATAACGGTTGGATGAGGAGTGATCGGGGTTTCAGTTCTCGGTACCTCAGAAGATGTAGAAGTGGAGGTACGGGAGCGTCTGACCAGAGGGTTCAAATCAGTATCAGCAGAAGTGTCTCTAGGCCTTTTTCCTCGGCTAGAAGATTCAGGACGTGGAGAAGGAGGCTGATAAGCATCGATCTCACGATCTAGATCTACCAACTCCGGATCCGCGAGATCTGGCTGAACTGGCGGTTGTTGAGCTGGAGGTTGTTGAACCGGAGGCTGCTGCACTGGAGGTTGAGGGATAGGTTGTTCAGGTGCTGGTGCGTTGAATTGCTCACCAGGCAGGGGAACATAAGCAGGATCAATGATGTAACCGAACAACGTAACCTCACGTTCTGGTGCTTGTCCCTGCCTCGCAAAAGTAGTACAGGTAGTGTAAATCCTGGTATTCATCGGTGTTTGCTTGAAAGTAAACGACGCAACCACTGGAAGGTCGGGATGCAGATGATTGAGCAGCAACTGAGTGAACCTAGGATATAGAGCCCATTTTTCTCTTGCATCCAAGGCATTGTTGACAAAACCCCTGAAGATATAACCGGAGAAGTTGAAGGGTTTGTTGTAGGCTCTGATACCAATTGTAGGTTCCACTTATACGGACCAAATCGAGTAGTTCAACTAGTTTGTTAAAGCGGAAATCAACCAAACTAATATATGCAAGATTAACACGATAAATGACCAAAACACAAAGTGTATGTTTATATATATGAAATGCTAGCAACAATACATACACTTGGACACAAACACACAAAGATCAAATAACACCTAGAGAGTATTCTGTGATAATAAAAGTGTTATGTGTGTGTAAAATGTCTTACCAAAACAGAAGCTGGCGAGCTTCTATTTATAGCCTGATCCAGACTTTATGCGACACAAGCCTTGTGTCGCATAGACTCTTCTGCGACACAATACTTGTGTCGCATGGAATGTTTATGCGACACAATCCTTGTGTCGCATTGAGTGCTTCTGCGACACAATGCTTGTGTCGCATGAATACAAAAATTGTAATTAAACTAAATCTAAAACTATACAAAACGTAATTACAATTTCGACACGATTACAGACTGAGACCAACTGACAGACACACATAGATGTACCAACAAAAAACATTATAAAGAGTTAGGTTAGCTTTAATTTATTTAAGAAATTACCATTATAAGACGGTTGCTACTTTTCATACCTTCCATTTTTACATTCTGTACTTTTTCTGTACTTTATTCCACAACTTTTTCTTACATTCTGTACCTTTTCGGTACTTTTCTGTACTTTATTCCACCACCTTTGTTTTGTTTAATTCAAAAGGGGGTATGATGAGTAAAATAAATGGTATGGATAGCTTAACCCTACAAGACTACTCCCAATTGTGACACAACTAACGTACTAGTTTGTGTTACAAGAGCGTCACGTTAGTACTTTTCAAAATTGACATATAATAGACACAATACTACCAATCATGGTACATCAATCAGTTTTTTCGGGCCACACATTTACCAATATATATTTATTTCTACACACTAAACAAAAGCAAATTCAATTTTTAATTGCTACTGGCCCCACCCTCTTCAAACCGAAGCACATCACCTAACCGATGGGAAAAACTTATGCAGCCAAGTGACACGTCGCTGCCATTGTCTAACACTCCAAATTTCAAGGTATTATTTTAGTGAGCGAATGGATATTTATATTAAGTTATTACTATTATAAGTAATATAAAATAATAGAAATCGTAAATGGTATCTAAGTTTCAGACAATCGGAATTGAGGGAAATAAATTAATACTACACATTTATCGTTACATGCGTATTAAGTTACTCCCTTTGCTTCTAAAACGTTCCAGACTCAATCAAGAAACAGAGAAAAACGCGGGAACCATAAATCAACTTCAAATCAAATTCCAATACTTCAATTCAAGCTTCAAGAATTCAATTCATCATCATTAGTTTATCTCCAATCCTTAGTAAGTGTGATTCTTCCTTTCTTTAACATAAGAATTGGGTTTTAATGGGGTTTTAGATGACTAGTGGTGTTAATACGAAATTAAGAGTAGAAATTGATTAAATTGAACTTAGTAAGTGTGTTAGTAAAGATTTCTAACTCAATTACAACCTAGAAGTGAATAACGTCACACCCCGCCAAAGGTCAACGAGTGGTCAGCGGAAGCATGTGCGCGGGGCGTGAGCTGATTGATCAATAAAACATAGAGCATATGATTATTTCAAAACAATTGTATTAAGATGCCATAAATTGTTTACAAAAGTTGTGACTTATCAAGTCAACAATTAGTTGTGTTATCAAAATAACAGTTGTTTTTCCAATACAAAGTTGTTTCCAAAAGGTAGTGGCATCCTAATCTTCGTGGGTAGGCGTGGTCCCAATATATAACACCCCTCGTTTCAATACTAACAATTAATATAATAATGGCGACTCGGAAGCGTATATTTAAAACCTACTATCAATGTACTCAAAATGTCAATAAACTTTTTCAAACTTATTACATGACATTTCAACAAACTCGGTGTTATATAATTCAAAACATCTCTTTAGTTATCCAAATAACATCAGAGTAACAGCCTGTCAAACATTCCATCCAGTCCCACAACCTCCTGCCCAATATGTCCCATCTATTTAACCTGCAGGAAGAACTGTGGTGGGGTTAGCATAAAGCTAAGTGAATGAAACTATAAACAACAGTCTGACCTAGCATAACAATCTGTTTACATCAATTAACAATAAACAGAAAATCAATCAATCACTTGACATCCAATCAATGTCATACACGCAACCTCATGAGGATCGGTGGTCCCTGAGACACCCTAATACCGGTTTGGTACTCAAGGAACTCTTATCAATCATCTGCATTGGCCCATACAGAACTACCGATAACTTATTGTCAATCACACACGACCTAGATCTCCAAACCGACATTTCAAGTTTCCGAGATCTCCTGTCGTCTACAACAACAACAAGTCCAACCATCAAATCAAGTTGACCTCAAAATCTTACACACTAGCACAATCAGCCAAGTAAGCAAACATTTAAACTATCATGGCAAGATATCTCAACAGATGCATCATATCAAAGTAATACTATAAATTACTTGTTGTAAATCAAATCATTACAACTAAATCACACTGAGGTTACAGATCCACTCACCGACTACCTCAGGCCTCCACTCAGTAGTCTAATATCACTGAGCCTTCTCCACATCTGAGAATCAATAATCAAATATAAGTTAGTAATCATGATCATCAGTACTTAACTTATATCAATCAATAACATTAGGAACTTAACATAATCCACATCAAGATTACTAGTTCCTAATTATACACTAATGATTTACAATATAATCATTAACATATATTATCCTATAACATATATCAAGCACATTACTATCGAAATCAAACAAGTAATGTTGAAACAGCCCTTCAAGCCGCCGGCTTCCTCCTAGAAGCCGCCGGCTTCTTATCACCATCCACTGGTTTCCTAAAATGCAATACAAGCCGCCGGCTTGCCAAAGAAGCCGCCGGCTTCAACCAACTGGGCACAAGCCGCCGGCTTCATCATGAAGCCGCCGGTTTCAACAAACAAGACCAAGCCGCCGGCTTCATCACTAAGCCGCCGGCTTCCACTGTCGTCCCAGCCCTGTACGAACTGCATAAACCCTAACTCGCGGATTTTATATCAAAATCACCCAAAACACGATTTCAAACAGTTATAAATCACTAAAAACATCATATAATCCGCATATAAGACTTATAACATGTTTCTAACATCCAATTCTCTCAAATCATCCATTTACCCAAATTTAAATCAAAATCAAATTCTTAAATACTCAAGAATACTTACTGATTGAAGAGCATAATGATGATAATCTGATCATGATGAAGTTTCACGAGAATCACAACTTCCTGATTTGATTTCTAGTTTGATTTGGAGGTTTTCAGAGAGTTTCTGTGAGTTTTTGGAATGAAAATGAATAACTTCCTAAAAAGGAAAGTTATATAAATAGAAACTTAAGTCGGTTCCTCAACCGACCTTCTATTATACGGGTATAATTTAATACCCCATCTCAATCTATTGCCTGGAACCCGAAAACCATTTATGAGTCCAAACATTTTATTGCACCGTCAACTATATTAATTTACAACAATTAATAATTTACTTATCACATTGGAATATTCGACTCCTATTCCAATTATTTCAACTATTTCAAACAATATTATTTCCAAACACATTTAAATACATATTTAAATCAAGAAATAATATATAAACAACTAGGTCCATTTCGAGGATGTTACACAATATGCATGGAGTTCTTACTTCGTTGCTAATTCCCTGAAAAACATAGTCAAAACGTCAACAAAATTGTTGAGTGGATTCACAGGATTTTGGGTTAAATCGGTTTGTAAACCAGTCGTTGCAAGTACCTTTTGCAATATAAATCAGTTTGAAATCAAATCGTTGATCAAAAAACAGTCATAACAATGACCGAGTTGTGTTCAAAAAGCAGTCAAATCATAACCGTGTTGTTGTTCAAAAAGCAGTCAAATCATAACCGTGTTGTTGTTCAAATAGCAGTCAAATCATGACCATGTTGTTGTTCAAATAGCAGTCAAATCATGACTGTGTTGTTGTTCAAAGTGAACAAATAATCGTTAAAACAGTTGGTAAACCAGTTGCTGCAAGTACCCCTTGCAGTAATGATCAAATCGTTGTTGAAACAGTTTGCGGACTTAGTCCTTGCAAGTACCCCACGCAATACTAATCCAATGGTGATTAAAGTGATCAAATCGTTAACGATGATCCCCTGAAGGCTAGCTAGGCCTTACGAGTTAAAGTGCCGACACCTAGTCCTATAACCAAACCACGACCTGTTGAGTATCGTTTTGCCTGGGACCGGTTGAATATACGCTCCTCGTTGTGACATAATGTCGGTGGTTAGCATGACTAACACATGTGAGAGGGATGTCATCCCGATAGTACTATCCGTATATTCAATGGCTAGCGTCATCTAGTTAATGGTTTCAGTTTGCAAGCAAGAGGACTTCTAAGCACTACACCTGTAAACGTAGGTTCGCACAAGGATTCGTTACCAAGTTTTCAAGTGTCGTATGAAAATCATTCATAAGTTGACAAGTTTTCAAGTATCGTATGAAAATCAGTTCATATGTTTTTCACCCTAATTTAAAAGCAGTAAAACAGTAAAATGGGGGCTGTAAACTCACCTCGTGAGTTGCGTGAGTGCTAGCATTTAAATCGAGTGTGTTTGCCCAAAATAGCCTCCTAGAGCCCTAAACGCATAAGGTCATTTGTATAAGTAGACGGCTAACTACCAATCTATGCTAGTTGTTCACATCAACTAATAAGATTATGTATGTAACGTTTTCAGAATATGTACGACCCGTTGGTGATGTTTTTAGGGTATTATTTCTCAAAGATATTAGTATACTCGTTTCGTTTCATACTTTGTACTTAATATTTCTCAAAATATTAGTATAGTCGTTTCGTCTCTGATGCCGCCCGATGCGTCAGGTTGTGAAGCTCTCTCCTTGTGAAGTGGGAGAACCGCCCTCGTCGTCAAAAGGACTGACCGAACGATACCGAGCGGCGATCAGTGGGTTTTATTTGTAAATGTGGGGCCTAAGTATACTTAAAACTGTGGGAGTACAGTAGTAAGGATGACCTAGGTTCGTTCTCTGAATCAGTGTATTATGGATCTTTGGACGTAGGAGACGGTTTATCTGACTAGTAATGGTTTTTAAAAGATAGTTGGAGGTTTTGTTTGGTTTTTGTTATACTTAGGCAGAAAATTTGAATAAAGCATAAATAAAATATTGGTAGTTAGCAGATAATCTAGAGGAGGTGTTTGCTATGACTTCGGTAGCCTTCATAGCTGGGATGATGTATGAGTTATGAAATTGTCTTTAAAAGATTTGTATTTCATTTATTTCAAGTATTAGTGGAGTAAGCAATAGTTCCCTACTGATAGAGTTCTCGATCAGTATGTCATTGAGTAACTAGGCTATCGTGATTCTGATCGGAGTAGTTTATCCAGCCCACAACACTAACCTGTGAAGGTACAGTGACCCTTATATGGATTAGAATCCTGGGTGCATGAACAAGGCGACAAACCAACTCGATGTCCGACCTTTCTTAACCCCACAAGAATACTTTAATCTAAACAAAATATTTAAGTTCAAGACAAGGTGTTGTGTGCTTTGATTACTTTCTACGATGGGTTTTTAAAGTCTAGGAGTAGTGTGATCACTAATAATGTACAAAACAAGTAACAGCGGCTTTTTTCGTGGCTTAACCAAGTACTTAGCTGACTAATGGTACTCACTTTGCTTTATACAATAACCCCGTTAATCCACACAGTGAAGTAACGACGATAATTCCGTGGCTTTCACGCTGTACTCCACCAATGGTGTTTCCATCGATGTACCAAGTACTTAGCCGGTACCTACGGTGCTTCATAAAGGTTGCCCTAGACTTGTTTAACTAAGTTTTTATTTAAGCGCAGTAATTATCCATCTATGATATAAACCAGCCCTTACTTTAAACTCCCAATAAATCCCTAATTTATTCACAGTGTAATATTTGCGTTCATTTTAGAAAACAGTATTTCCACAGTCACTGTGTATTTTGCGTTCAGATAAGAAAGCAGTATTTCCACAGTTCCGGTGTACTTGCGTTCAGTTTAGAAAACATTATTCCATAGTCACAATGTACTTTGCGTTCAATTCAGAAAGCAGTGTTTCCATGATGACGATGTACTTTGTATTCATTTTTAGAAAGCAATGTTTACACTATTTATAAATCAGACCATGTACGTTTAGACAAAGATAACTAAGTACCTTTGGATAGGGTTCGCGACGTCCTATCATTAAGGCCGTAATCACGTTTACTGGTTGAAAGGCGTTTAGTTTAAATGAGGTTTAAAATCATAGATAGAAAGTAGCTCAAAGCACTAGGGTTTTCATTTATAAAAACATTAATCCACAATGGATTGTGCCCACGACTTTCATAGCTTCCACGTTCTGTACTACACACATTGGTGTTTCCAGCGCTATACAAATGAAAGCCGTATAACGTTACTTCCGTTGTTTCATAATGACATCATCCCAACTATTACGACTAACTACATCATAGCAAACACACAATAAAACTACTCGCTAATCATGGCAAACGATCCTAAATCTAACATGACAAAAGCAATAACAATCATCATAATAAAAATAGATATAGGATATATATAACCGTAATAAGAGCGTAGCTGAATACAACGTGAAAGAATACAAGCAGAACTTCGAGTATCCTCCAAGCGATATTACAATATTGCCCCTCTATTCGTTCGGTATATTAACCGAGACTAACTAGCTGCTAACTACAAAAACTAAAAATGAAAACCTAAATCTAGAGAGAGAGTAGTGAGAGAGTGTGTTGGTGGATGAAGAGGTGTAGAAGTGTGTTTTTATTGATGGATGATGAAAATGTGTTGGTGAAGCCCCATATATATAGGAAACGCTCAACCGTATTCTTCAACCATATCTGGACCTCCAATCGCACAACCATATTGCACAGCCGTATAAAAATGTGATTTTGTATGCCTGAACGCGGAATACGGTTGGTTTTTGCCGTATACGGGCAAACTAGGGCAAATACGGGTGAACACCAACTGTATACGGTTGGTTTCAGCCGTATACGGCTAAACACAGGCCGTATACGATCTGTGCAGGCCGTATACGGTCTGTGTCCAGCCGTGTACGTTCTGGGCCAGCCGTATACGGTCTGGTACAGCCGTATTCGGTCCTTCGGTTCTTCGTTTCTTCGTTTAGGCGTATCTTCATCGTCGTTTATCCGTTTTGAGTGATTCTTACGCTCACGGTTTCATAAATTCCTAACGAAGAAAATGACATAAGTTAGAGGTCACAATTCCAAGTATAGCTCAAAATGCATTGAAAAGCGTGAACGGAAGATTCATTGATCGTTAATGCTCTATTTTACTCGTTTTTAGGCCGTTTTAGTTGATTCTTAAAGCATCGTCTATATTTTAGCCTTCATGATGAATTTTAGCATATAATTGTATATTTCAAATGTTGTCATCCATAATCGGGCTAAAAAGGTGAGATAATAACACATAAAAACTTGACTTTTTGCGTGTTATGAGTCTCATACTTTGTACTTAATATTTCTCAAAAATATTAGTATAGTCGTTTTGTCTCATACTTTGTACTTAATATTTCTTGAGAATATGACTATTTCGTTATCAATGTATGTGATAAATGTTTATAAGTTGTCACATATTGTTTGCGTTAGAGTTTCGATAATTAATACTTAAAATTCCTTTAGATTTATAGTCCTCATCCTTCACAGATTCTATCCAAATTTTGTCCTTCCGGGTAACGTCATTTTGACTACTCAAACCTTAGTGTTTTGTCATGAAATTTTTACCACACGTTCATACATGTCTTAGGTTCATTAAAAAGTAAGTTTCAAAAATTTTGACCAAGCATAAGGTGTTCAAAATAATATATAAAGACCCAAAGGTCCAGCAACTACTTTTCCGGACAGTTGTTGGAAAAGTCATTTGTTGACCAAGTTATAGTCATCTTCATGAAACGAGAAAATACAACTTTTAAAGCTAACAAAAAATGTGATCCTTAGGAAAAAGATTCATGATTTTTGGACGTGTAGAATAAAATTTATAACCACTCAAAGTGATGTCCGGATCTAACTCTAGAAGACAGATTTGACGCTCATTCTCGTAAAATCGATTTGGGGTATCAAAACTTGTCCAAAATGCATGAAACCACTTGGGTTTGAAATCTAACATATTAAAGTAACTTTTGGCTCAAGAATCACTTGTTTTGGTCATGTAAATCTCAAGTTATTAAGTCGTGATTTTCGTCTCCAGAAACTGTCCAGTTTCTGTTTTAAGTTATAAAGCTTATATAGTGTTTTAAAACATTATAATTCGTGATGTTTAGCATGTTTTTGAAACGCCCTTAAAATACTTTTTTTTATACTCCATTTACACTTGATTCAGTAAATTTAACTTAACACTTGATTCCGTAAATTTAACTTTTGATTCAGTAAATTTAACTTAACACTTGATTCAGTAATATTAACTCTTGATTCAGTAAATTTAACTTAACACTTAATTCTGTAAATTTAACACTTGATTCAGTATTCTGTTTTTGAAGCGAACTTCGGACGCGCATAACTTTTAACTCGTTAGGAGTTAGGACCTGAAATTTTGCATGCAACTCCACTATATCAAAATGAAACTTTCCCTTTTTACACTTTTTCAAAATACGCGTTAACAAAGAATTCGGATGTATGACTAGTTTAAGGTCATTTTGACCACTTTTAGATGACATGTCAAAACACAATCCCCTGGTTTTCAGACCTTGACATTTTAGCAACATATTAAACCATACATTTAACACCTAAGCCAATAGCAACAAGCTACATACTTATACCATGGCTCATTTTGACACTTTAACCCATCCAAGGCCCATTTGGACACTTTTCGCCCCGTTTTCCATAATAGTCATACTTTGACTCATTCACTTACATCTTCCACATATAATTAACCATTTCAAGGTAGTTGACTATATGTCAATTTCTATCTCAGCCAAAAGCTTTATTTCTAACATTTGACCATATTTCATTACTTAACCATTCATGACATAAAATCTTTTTACTAGTCATTGATTTCTACCATTCCTTTTGACTTTACCAAGTCAAAGATATACTTCATCAACCACTAACAACTTTACACTTTAACCCTTTACTTCATTAAACCATATTTTTGGGCGATTTACACAAATTGCCATTCATAACGATAATTGAAAAGAGAATGAGCTTATCTATCCATAAAGCAAGCTCCAATCCACGCTACCTTCTTGCAACCATATCTTACCTGTTATGCGCATTAGATTCAACCGAACCATAACACCTACAACATGAAACAACTAAAGGGTAAGCAAAACGCTTAGTGAGCATACGAGCAAATAAATGAATAATCCACAAAACAACACTGAAACAACACTTAGCAAATACTAATAACACATATTTGCTTAGTCACAAAACTACCGAGCAATTGTAGAGATTTCACTAAACACAATGCGGATTCGCGGCCGTAATCACTTAGCACCAAATCACGTCGAAATGAATGCCAAGTCAACACTGATTAGTACCAGCTACGTCAGCATGAGTACTAAAGCAACAACACTATGCTAACCGCAGTTAGAGAATCTGATCAAGAATAAATCTCTACATATGCTCATTCCACGTAATTTCACATAATTCAACAACTAGCAACAATCAACAACAATGGTCAACAACAAACCTCAACAGAAGATACAAGCTCAAGATACATACATATGAAACAAGCGTAAGAAACAAGCATAATCCACTTGATTGTATGAACCTTTTGCTCGGAAGCAATCCGGAACACAATCATTATAATTCACAATTATTAACAAGCTAGAATATAAACAACCACCATTTGATTGTATGAACCTCTTGCTCGGAAGCAATCCGAAACACACAATCATTACCTATTTAACCCCCATATCACTCACCTTTACTTAAATGATGATTTACAACAAGTGATCAACAAAAGTTTTCCACGTCTTTAACACCTAAACACATCATACATAACAGCATAACAACACATTTAAACTCTAATAATCATCAAATTCAACTAATAATCATCTATAATTCCTCCCCCACTTTGGTTACACTTGGTTTGATCTTTAATTAACCAAACCAAAACCACACTTTTCATAATCCAAAATAACCCAATGTCTAATTATCAAACTTTCTACTTGGATTCTTGTTTTATCATCATTTTCATGAGTAAATTCTATAAATGGTCCCTGTGGTTTACTTAGATTTAGGAAAATGGTCCCTATACTTCTATTTTCACTTTTTCAGTCCAATAAGTTTACATTTTGCTCGAAAATGGTCCCTCACCCACCTAAAATGACTAAAGTACCCTTTGACCGTTTAAATCGTGACTATCCGAAAATGACAAAAGGAAGGGTACTTTATGTTGGGCAATGACCACGTAAAATAAACGCATATCTGGAAAATTTTTATGTGACACCCGTCAAATTAGGACTAGTAATTAGTGCCTAATCATCTGTTAATACTTGTAATTAGTTCTTTGATTAGGCTAATTTATGTATCCTTCTATATATATTGATGAATATATATACATATACGCGATTTGGTTAAATCGTGCACGTTTATATCGAATGGATTTCGATACACTTTATACGGACGTTGGTGAACTCTACTTATTTAATAATGTGAAATTAGCTAATAAACATATTGATTTCAAAATATTATTTCGATAGTATTTCACAAGTATTTCGTATAGTATCAAATAAGTATAAGAGACCAAAAACGCGCGAAACGCGCCCGACAATCGGACAAAAATTCAAAATATATAACGCGCGAAACGCACCCGACAATCGGACAAAAATTCAAAATATAATTTATTAAGTTAAAATATATTACGCTAATAGAAAATATTGGTTTGAAGTATTGTACATTAAACCGATAACGAAAACGTTTAGTTAAAACGTTACACGATTAAATAACCGTAACACGATCACGCAAACCATTCCCGAAACATTACCAAACACTTTTAGAAATGTTCTCAAGTAATATTAAGTATTACTTCAAGTTAAAAATATCGGAATTCGAATGTACTTAAAACACGTACCTTTAACATATAACGCTTAAATAAACAAAGAAACGAACGAGGAAACGAACACCACACGGAATGCGAGTTAGGGAACAAGTTGGGTGAAGCCAAACTTGGGTGGACCCCACCCTTTGACCAGCCAAAGAAGGAGGTATGGCCTCCCATACCTCACTTCTCCACTTACACACTTCAACCTCTTTTCTTTACTCATTCATCAACCACACTTTTCATCATTTTCTCCAACATCTCTCTTCGCCACCTCTCTCTCTCTCTCTCTAAAACCGGTTCAAGGAACCACCACACAACCACCATTAAACCACCACAAAACACCTTGGAAATTCAAGCTTATTTGGATGTAAACGATCACCACGTCTCAAGCTACACTTTCATCTTTTCGGATTTTGAAACCGACTCTTGTAAGTTCTTGTCTCCTTGAAACTACTTCTAATATGTTTACTTACATGTATAGTTGATAATTTAGCTATATTATGTCCAAATATAAGCTTAAAACACGTTTTTGAAGAACCTATATAAACATGCATAAATCTGTCCAAAATTTCCAGCGTACGAAATAAATCATATAAAATCATGTACTTTGAGTTAGACCACAAAACACATACCAAAATTTACGTTTGAAAGAGAGCTACAACTTTTGTGTTTTACACTTTTACCTAAACTGTACGGATTTTTAGTGATAAACAGATCTTTGAGCTGTGGTCAGATTTTTGTCGAAATATGTGTTCGGTTCCTTCGCGAATTTATTTACCCCTCTAAATGGACTCTATAATTGCCGAAAAAATTACGTAATAGACTAGACACATAGTTGATCAACTGAGAATTTTCGTGAGAATTGTTGTGGACTAGAAATGGTAGAAAATAAATGGCGAAACAAACCGACAAAACCGAAATCATAAAATCTTGAAGTTTTAAAGATGCGTTTTAAAAACTGACACCTCGGGATAACCCCGACACGAACCGACAATTCCTATAAACTCTATTAACTGTTTTAAGACTTGTGTAAAAGTCTCGGGTCAAACCGGAGTCGTTTGACCACAAACCCGACACATGAAAATCATCACAGCCTCTTGTGTCGCATCGGGGCCAACCCGACTGCGACACAAGCCACTATGTCGCAACAAATTCCGATGTCGCATGGTGCGACACAAACTCTTTTGTCGCAAGGATTCCGAACGTCGCACTTAGCGACGCAAGCACTTATGTCGCACTGACCCGAATGTCGCATATAGCAACACAAATCCATATGTCGCATAGACACGATTTCTAATTTAGGCGACACAATTTTAGTGTCGCAAACCAGTGTCGCAACTCACAGAATGTTGAAAACTCACAATTTCACTAAGTATTGAATTATTACAACAACTAAACATTTATACTTATACGATACAACTTATACACAAGACATATATGTACTTTTATAAGTATACAACAATTCAGGTATAATAATAATAGTTTGAGGTTATTGTTACCATACGTCACCAAAGGGCGGTACACTTTTTCAAAACACGAACAAACAAACCAAATGTATTTGGCCATTACTAGTTGTCTGAAAGCAGTCTCTCTGCCCTTGGGTAGGGGTAAGGCTGTCTACATCCTACCTCCCCCATACCCCGCCCTAGGCGGGATTGGGTATTGTTGTTGTTTTTGTTGTAGTTGTGTGATCAACTAGCATAGGTGATCTTTTGAGATACCTACTCATATTAACCAACGCGTCTTGGAAGCCCTCAGGTTACAGTCTTCGGACATCATTGCTTGGCTAAGCAACGCACATTTATTGAGATAAACGCATCAGACTCAGGTGAGTCTCATAGCCCCTATTTTACTGTTTTTCACTCAGGGGTGTTATTCATTGCACGTTTAATTTACATGTGAATGTAAGTACAAAACAACGCTTTATACTACATGAGTTTTTCACAACTAATCATTTTATAGTCCTCCACAACATAGTTTGGTAATACTTCTGTAGCGTGAATGTTAGTGTATGGTACCATATAGGATTGACAATCCTCGTCCGGGTTAGCAAGCACTAACTGGTCAAACGGACGCATTAGCATTTGTTCAGGCGAGTGTAGATTAGGCACTCGTGGGGAGGCACCCTCGATCAGGTCCTTGAATGTGGATCCCGACACCTCAGTTAAGCTCAGACTATGTGCTCATGGCTGTATATACATCATTTATTTGCTTGGTTGCAAATCATTATATTAAATCTTACGGTTCATACGATATGTTTTGACATACAAACTTGTGAGCTCACTAGCTTTTATCTGACCATTTTTAGCATGAATCACAGGTACTCAGTAGTAGGTTGGACTACCCATCAGGATACTTTTTGCTCGAGTTATCATGCAAACATCAGAGATTTTCTTGCATTATTATATTTTGTAAAAGTAATTATGTATTGAAATCTCTCATATTCAGAACGTGGGCCATGGAATAGCTTCTGTTGATGTAAACATTTAACGTATCAATGTATTTTGTTAAACGAAGCATATAGAGTCGTTCATTATATATCTTTGTACTATGATTAGCGTATTAGTCGCGCCCCGACCCGAACCGCTTCCGCATCATAATTTGGGGGTGCGACAGTTTAAGCCTACGGGGTCACACGTATAGACACTTATGCTCAATATAAGTAGTTGATATATATGTGAGATATATTGATTAATGCGGTCACGTTTATTGAATGGAATATTCTAGAAACTCGATCCAACCGCCGGTTGGATGTGTCAACCGCCTATTGGAATCAAATATGGTAAGGCGGTGGAACACGCGGGTCATGAAGTGGATCCTTGGGTCAAAAGACAAACCAACCGGCGGTTGAGAAGCTCAACCGGTGGTTGGAGGTCGGCTCCAGCAAGTATAAATAGAGGCTTAGCCTCAGCCTTAAACCATACGAATTTTGAAAGCTTAATTCGATCTTAGGGTTAAGATTGCGAATTAAAATGCGACTTAGGAGCTTGAAAGCTAGGGTTTGAAGGTTTTCAACCCTAACGAAGATCGGTTATTGTGTGGTTCGACCAAAGAAGAAAAGCACAAGGGTTGTGGGTATTGTGAACGGCGTACTAGCATACCTGTTGAGTTTCTGTCGTGTGTACGATCGTAGAGAGGTTTTACTTTAAACCTTAATAGTTTATCTGGAACTCTGCTAAAAGGTACATGATCTTATCTTAACTAATTTTATATATACGTGCTTATTCGCTTTCGCAATTGTGTGACAATATGATTATCTGAATGCTATACTCTAACACTTTAGTCATTTTAGGTGGAGGATGGACCATTTTCGAGCAAAACGTAAATTTATTAGACTGAAAAAGTGAAAAAAGAAGTATAGGGACCGTTTTCGTAAATCAGTATAAATCACAGGGACCATTTATAGAATTTACTCCTCTATTAACACTATTAGTTACACTTTTAGTTAACTAACATGAATTCACAAAATTTTAGCAAAATCATGAAATCACTCAAGAACACTAATTGTGATTTCATCACTTTCATCATGTATTATGATTACCAACAATCATAATAACATTAACTAACATCAAACTAAACAATTACTAACCTTAATTTCGGATTAAAACTCACTAATTTTTCAAATCCCACTAAAACCCATTTTCTAGGTTAGAAAATGGAGAATTCAACTTACTTGAGATTAGGGATGATTAAAGGATGATGATTCTGATTTCTCTAGCTTGAATTGATGATTTATAAACTGATTTTGGCTCTTGAATTGTCTCCTGCGATTTGTTCTTGTTTCTGGAAATGTTCTAGAGGTTTTCGGAATGGAAATGGGATAAACATGTATCTGTACGTACGTATGTATATATTTCTATGTTAGTTTTATTCCCTTTAAACCCTATTATCTAGAACTGTGAAATCATTTACGATTTCTAATATTTTATATCACTTATAATAATAATATTTTAAAATAATTATACACTTACGCACTAAAATAATACCTCAAAATTTGGGGTGTTACAGTTTTGAGTTAAGATTTTTAGTTAGTGAACATCTAGCATAAAAATACATGAAACTCATGAAATCAAAGACTGATCCTTACAAAGTTCTTGTTCTTGATGAAAAGCTGAATATTATGAAGATGATGATGCTTCTTGAAGATGATGGAGATGATGATTGTAACATCCCAAAATCCAAAAGTAATATTATGAATAAAGTAATAGTAATTATTTTAAATTATATTTACTTTAGGTGAAATAAAATAGTAATAATTGTAAGTCGGTTTTAAAATTTCAGACAATGATAATCACTGGGAATAAAATTAAAATACATATATATCAACATATATGTGTACGTACGTATCTAATTATCATTCTAAAAGCCTAGAAGCTTCACGAATTGAGAAAACACGCTAAACCTAAAACCCTAAACTAAAATTCGATTCAAAAGATGAAATTGGAGCTAGAGAACTCGAATTCATCAAGGATTAATCGTTTCTAACATAAGGTAATCATGATTCTTGCTTAATTTTGAATTGAAACCTAGGGTTTCATGGGGGTTTGAATTATATGAATGATTAATGATTTCTAGGTTGAAATTAGAGGGTATTATGATGACTTGGTAGTATATAAGTGTGTATATGATGATGAGTAACATGAATTTAATCTAAAAGTGGATTTATTGATTAGTAATATTAATGATCAAAATGGGTTTTGATCATATGAGTATGTTTTGGTGTTAATACACCTTAATTAATGTTTAAAGATGTTGGAATATGATTAAAAGATATTGAAATATTGAATCAAGATAATTAAGCAATTGGAGTAATGATGATTATGGGATTGATTATAATTAAGTAGATAAAAGGATTATGGTGATCATTAGTGATGATCAAAATGGAATATAAGTGATCAAGTTATGTATATGATTATGACATAAGTAGTGAAATAATGAATTTAATGAACTAATGATGATTATGGTGATTCCTCATAACTTTGGAATTGGTTTATGACGAATCTTGAATTATGATAAGAAGTAATCATTGAAATAGTATGCAAATAATGAAATAGTGAAATAAAGAGAATTATGAAATAAGGGATTATGTGTAGTATGATCAAATCCAAAAGGGTGATGGATTGATAATGTTGATGTATTGATTATAATGATTATTATTTGTTGAATGTATTGTTATCTTGACATGCTATGTAATAGGTGATCAAGATTGGTGCTTTCAATGTTCAAGTGTGACATCATATACTTGCCTAAAAAGTAGAGGTGAGTGTTATGGGAATTAAATGGGTAATGATTGTATGTTCCGGATTACTTTTAAGCAAGAGGTTCATACAATCAAGTGGTAGTTGCTTGTATCTTATCTTGTTTCTTAATTGTGAATTATAATGGGTGTGTATTACCGGATTGCTTACGAGCAAGAGGTTTGCATGACCCAATGGAATATTAATTGTTTCGAATCTTGGTTCTAAATGTGGTTATTAGGATATCGATTATACGTGTTGTGGTGATGTCATGTTTTGTGTTTCGTGCTAAGATGTTTGATGGTTGATTAAGTGATTGGTATGTGGAGTAATATGATGATTTCGTGGATTTTGTGGAATGAGCAAATTGTAGAGATTGTATCATTACAAAATAATCAGTGATTACGAAATAAGTGCTTAGCACTACTTGTATCTATTAAGCTTGGTATCCATTTTGATGAGAATTGGTGCCTTTCTTACTTGTATCTATTGGACCGCGGATCCATACGAAATAAATGAGAATCTCTACAATGGTTTCTTCGTGAATTGTGGAATCAGATAAGTGGATTCTCGATAAACGAATTATGTTATTGTATTTGTGAATTATTCATTTGATTGCTCATATGCTCACTAAGCTTTATGCTTACCCGTTTCAGTGGTTTCATAATGTAGGTGCTTGATTCGGTTAAATCAATTGGATGAAATATGATTTTAAGGAAGTAGCGTAGATTCTTGCAATTTGGTTAGACAAGCTTCTCTTCCTTTTGAATTGTCGTTATGTATTATAACTTGTGTAAATCACCCAAAAAGACACCTTTGAAATAATGTTGATGAATTAAAGTGTCAGGTGTCAATTGGTTGAAAAATGTGTCTTTGACTTGGCAAAGTCAACGTGGAATATGATGGTGTCAAATTGGGTAAAGGAAATATTGTATAGTGATAATGTGGTTAGGTGTTGAAATATGTGGAGATTGATCTTGGTTTGGTAGAATTATGATCAAGTGTCAATTGTAGTATTTTGGTACATTTGAGTGACTATGAATTAAGAAATATGATATGTTGTTGAAATGAATTGAATTCCAGTATCAATTGATTAAAATGGGTTAGAATTGGTGAAAGTGTCCAAATGGACACCAGACGGGTCAAAGGAGTCAAAACAAATTAGAGTGGGTGTATGATGTTGATGAATATGCTCACACGTGTCAAATGTATCCTAGAATATGTGGGTAAAAGTTGGAAATCTAAAACCAAGTCATTTGAAATATGACTTGTCCATCAAATTGGTCTAAAATGGCCAACAATTAGTCCTATGTCCGTTTTCTTGATAAACGTGTATTTTGAAAAAGTGTAAAAAAGGAAACCTTCATTTTGGTATCGCGGAGGTGCCTGCATTATTTGATGGTCTAACTCTTAACGAGTAAAAAGTTATGCATGTTTAAATTTCGCATTTTGTGTAAAATGAGTGCAGATCCGGGCTGGGCATGAGCTACCCGGCAGGTTCTAGTGTTGGAAAGTTAACAGAAAGTGGGCTAAACCCGAATATCCGGCGAGTACTCTTGTACCCGGCTGCTACGGCAGTTACCCGGCGGGTACCTTGCCAGTTTTAGTCTGTGTTGTTTTCAAGTGTATATCTGCAAAGTTTAACAATGCATAAGTGTTTAGTGGACTTTAGAGACCTCTTTTATTTCACAGTTTTCAGTCAGTTTTATTTCGAGTCTAAGATTAATCATATAAGTAATATATGTATCTAATATTTGTACAATTGAGTTATGGGACATTGTTTATGTGATTTAATGTAAAAAAAAATAAAAAATTGGGGCGTTTCAAGTTGGTATCAGAGCGATATTTTAAGAGAATTAGGTAACCCACATTAGGATTGCCTAGACTTAAACTAATATGAATTGCATAAATGCTTTTGATTACTATGCGTAGTAGTCAAATTGAATTAATTGAATTGATATGTTTCCTAGTTATGAATTATTTGATGATTTCTACTTGTTGACTTAGTAGCTGAAATATTAAATGAGACGTTTAGCGTCATGTATAGTTCTGATTGAACTTTAGAATACGGATTATGTGTTGAATCAGTAGACGAAATATTGATTAAGGTATTAGCATTCAGAGTAAACTGGAATAGTCCTGTTGGATTTAAGTGTGGTTAAAGTGTCGGAATAAAGTGTGAAATCGGTAATAGAAATGTGGTATATAAATTGCAAGGTGTAATTTAAATTCCTTGCTAATGAAATATGTGATATCTTGATTTGAGGATAATTGCTTCTCAGGGAGAACATGGGAATATATGAATTAACAAATACGTTTGACTGCGATCAAACAAATGACGAAATAAATTGTGGATATGTTTACGAAATATGCAGGTTATGGTATTGTTTTCATTTGATTAAGAAGGAGGTATGCCTTCCTGGTCAAATGTAAATTTATGAATGATATGTGTATATGTGAAATAAACAATGTATGATTACTATATGTTATCATTGTGTGATTAGTTATTAAGTGATCAGAAATATATGTGTCTGTTTGATTAATGATTGAATCAAAAGATGAATTTATCAGAGGCAAATTGGGATGTGAAATAAATGATATTAACTGGAATACGTGGAATTATTTGCTTAGGTGAAATCTATGATTTGCAATAAATCGATTATATGTGATTGAAATAGCAAGTAAATTCCTAATTGAGTATATGTGATCAAGGTGTTATTAAGTGTTTTGCTTGTTGTGAATCATTGAGTTATGTGTTTATGTGGAAATTACATTAAAGCTGGATGATATAAAGTAGCCTGAGAAGGAAGTGTGTGTAACATAATCTAAAGACGTCTGGCCAACGTAGTTATATTATGCTATTCACATGAAATTTTTGAGGTTGCCAAATATCAAAGAGAGTTGATGTAATTTTGAAGAATTAGTGTAAGAGTAGTATTGATTTGTATCAGATAAAGGCAGAGGCAAATGAGCATATGCCTTGTAATTAAGAAAAGTGTCTAAACCATGTGGTTTAAGTATGAAATATAGAAATAAAACTAATAAATTGGATACGAAATATTTATAAATACGATAAGTTACGGTCGGCAAGAGTGTAAAATACTTGAATTTAATGTCGGCTATTAATAGCCGACATTAATGATATGATAACATCAAATAACACTGTATTTTTATATTAATTTATCCCTATATTTATATACATTTTATTGTATTTATATGATTTTAGATACCGATTTCCTTCATATTTGCAAATTAGGACTAAAATACAAGAATTGAAGAAAATGAACGAAAAAGGAGCATAAATGAAGAAAAATAAGAAGAAATTGAAGACTTAGAGAAATTGAAGATTAAAATGAAGAAATAATTTATATTATTGAAGAATTGGGCCAAGAAATAAGTTAAGATCCGAAATTGAAGAAAAGTTAGCAGAATTGGATTGAATAAGTTAGGGATTGAATATAAATGTTACAAGTCGGTGAAGATCGCAGAGTTGGACTTGGACTCCAAGTACTCCAACCGGCGGTTGAAATTACCAACCGGCGGTTGAACTGACGGTTCAGAAAAACTATAAATAGAGGCAACGGCCAGATTAAACTATATACGAATTTTAGAGGTAAAAGTCGATTGTAAAGGTTAAAGTACGACTTTAAGTCGAATTTGGAGGCTAGGGATTGAAGACCTTCAACCCTAACGAAGAATAATTTTGTTTCTTTGGTTTTTTTCTAAGATCTTATACTTACTAAATGACTATTTATTTGTATTTGAATCTTATTTACATTCTAAATTAAGTATTGATTATATCTTTAATATATTTGTTTAGATGAATAATGTTTGTATGATTATTTGAATATATGTTTATGTTATTTGATTCTATGAATGTTATTAAGGTTATATGTAAATTGATTATATGATTATGAGATTCATGCTATAGCGAATGTTTGTATGATATTGATTAATAATTTAGGTTTATGTTTTAATTATAACTTAAATAAATGAGAACTTGGTAATATGTTATAATTATTACTGGATTAAACTATAATTGATTAGATAATAACATTCGGGACTTCGAAGTTAGTTAACCTTAATATACGTTGAAGCACTTAATAGAATAACTATTAATAACACACCTGGTGATTGTTGGCCTCGTTGTTAATATTTATAGGATATTGAGCCGGACCAAGGGATATATCTACTTTTATATTTCAACATAGATCAATTAGCTGACAAAAATAAATATATATGAGAATTTGAATAAAACATAGCTAGTCTATATTAAATATATCTTCTATCTACCTTATTAAACTTAAATAGTTCTTTAATTACTTTAGATTGTCTTGTATATCCTAATTCGATATCAAAAGTAAATATATGTTCGTTCGGAACTAAAACGTTGTAACACCTCGTCAAAAAGTCAATTTTCGCGCTGAATTTAAACTTCAAATAAACGATTTAACTTTTATTCCCAATTAGTATTTTTATAAAATACTTTCATTAGAAAACATTTTTAAATAATATAAATAAGATTTTATTTTATATTATGACTGGACAAATAAAACACGGGTATTTTGTACTGTGGTTGGAGACCACAGTCCGCGCACTGGGGATCTGTGTTGGACAAAACCCAACCCTCTTCCCATTTCATCTCATTTTCATCATCTTCTCCACCTCATTTTTCTCTCTAAAAAAAATAATCACCACCAAACACCACCACCGCCGGCCGATCACCACCACCACCATCACCATACATTTTCGGAATCACCATCAAGAGAGGAACAACATTAACAAAGACGACACCCTCGTTTTCTTCCTCGTTTGGCCTCGATTCGCAATTGTAAGAAATTCCTAAATATTTAGATTTAATCATTTTGGTGTAATGTTTGGGTGTAATAATGTTTACACAACTTAGTTATAACCTAAACAACAAAGAAAACATGATTTTACAGCTTGAAAATGCGTTAGATTTGCGATTTTGGCCGGAAAAACGCGAAACCCGAAGGTTTCTGGGCTGCTGTTCTTCAGTGCGACACAATCCTTGTGTCGCATACTGTGTCGCATGAATTACTCATGCGACACAACCCTTATGTCGTATCCTTGTGTCGCAGACTCCATGCGACACAACCCTTATGTCGCTATTGATTTAGCATCACACGCATTATGCGACACAACCACTGTGTCGCAGAGCTTCTGTGTCGCACCATGCGACACAACCCTTGTGTCGCATGTTATGTCGCAGAAAACAGAAATTAGCCAAATCTTTCTAAGTGTCGGAAAACGTTTTCAAAAGACAATTTAAATACGATACGACTTGTACTCCAAAACAAATATACTTTATGAAGTATACGAAAACTCAAACCTAATAATAATATGAATTATTATTACGAACCATCCATAACGAACCGCACTTACAAACGTACGAAATCTCTCGTGTTTAGGACATTAGGAGATTTCACTTGGCACGACTCGTTACGCTAGGACGCTAGCTCCTCAGGTGAGTTCATCACCCCACTCTTTCACTGTTTTCCAACTGATTTCGGGGTGGGAATGCATACTCCTGTTTTACTACTTTCAACTGTTCAAACCGTTACAAACGTTTTACTATAGTTTATGGTAACGGTGCTAGACCGCGACAGCTACGAACCATTTGACCATACTTAGGGATATTAAGTATGACTGTGTTAGTAACACCTAGAATTATATTACATATGATATCTAGGGAATAAACGCCTCACTACATCAGTGACTTGCTATTTACTAGTAATGACTAGTGGACTTGTGAATACCAACTAGAGGCACCGACTTGCTAGTTCAGTGATGACTATCTTTATGAACTAACGGATGACTTTAACTAAGTACTGAGAGTACTTCCCTACAGTTAAGTGACTTAGACTTTACATATTACTTCAGGCAAACTAGGTGACGTAGATACGTACCTACCTATTGATTACGATTATCCCTTACATCTAGGTGACGCTCCTACAATTCTTAGTATGATATACTAATGTGAATTACGTAACAACTTGAGGTACTGTTGAGTGCCTGTAACAATTTACTAGCCTTGGGCTAAACTTACTTGCGGCATGTCGTGTACTGCCAAAACGATTACTTGCATCTCCTGCGGGAGAATAACGGACGCTGTCACTATATGTAAAGCAAAACGATGCCACGGTGGGTGGTACAAACACGATACCAATGTGATTGGTATTACGGATTTACAAACGAGCTCACGATACCACGGTGGGTGGTACAACTTACTTGCGAGCTGGATTGCTCACGATACCACGGTGGGTGGTACAACTTATTTGCGAGCTGGATTGCTCACGATACCACGGTGGGTGGTACAACTTACTTACGAGCTAAATGCTCACACTCAGCAACGGACCTACGAATTATTACGGTCGGGGTCGTTGGCTCAGCATGTGGATTCATGCTCTATCGTAGTCCTGCGGGACTGCACGGTTACTCATTCCAGCATATGGACTTATGCTTTACTTACATTCAGCAACGGACCTACGAATTATTACGGTCGGGGTCGTTGGCTCTATAACTGGTTAATTTACTGAAACGTGGTCCTGCGGGACATAACTTGACACTTCCCTTGGGGGATAATCATTACATCACTGTAGGTGATTACTAGATGCTTACGAGTCGGAGACTCAGGAAATTATGAGCTTTTGCTCATTTGACCGTAATTGTGAACCCATTACCATCACTGTAGGTGATTACTAGATGCTTACGAGTCGGAGACTCAGGAAATAACGAGCTTTTGCTCACTTGACTGTAATCACAAACCGTACCGATATGACACAATCACAAAACAGATAACTTGATCACGTTGCCGGGGTGCAACCTTTCATGCCAGGTGGCATCGTGACCTATTAGTAACCGTAGTACTAATACTTGAAACCGTACAAACTATCCGTACCGTATTGCCGGGGAGCAATACCGATCGCCTAAGGACTTTCTTGCTTGATTGCTTTCGGCCAGTAGCACGACAGATAGTCACCTTACGCTATTCTCGTATACATATTGCCAGGTAGCAATATCTTACCGGATAACACACAGGATGGGGATTGGTCTCCTTTATTTGACTAGAAACCTGTGGATTAGGTTCACCTGCTTACCATAAATTACTTATAACTGCCTCGAGGGGCAACTGTTGTTATTTAAACTGCTAAACTTGATTGATATTTCCGAATGAAACATTTATTACTCGAACTACTTGTTTCTACAAATTACTTGTGAACTCACCAGCTTTTCAGCTGACCCTTTTAGTGTGCATTCTCAGGTACACTGCTGTAGTAGGATTGGACTACAGGATTCTAGCTCGAGTCGCATGTTTTCAATACTCAGGATATTTATTGCATTTACTCAGTACTAGTAGAATGTAATATTACTTTTATGCGAACTCGCAACTTGTAAATACTTAAATTTCATAAATGTATAACTATTTTCAAACGTCTCATTTAGAGTCGTTCATTATGTATCTTATGCTGTGATATTTAATTTGGTAACACCCGACCCGATCGCTTCCGCAAACCGAAATTTGAGGGTGTTACAAACATCCCCCTTTTATATGTAATATTACTTGTAATTAATTGTGAATATTGTAAACATTAGTTTATGGATTAATTAAAGATTCCACTTTACCCTGTGTTCGATACCTAGACTGACTTATATAACTATATTATATGAATGGGTCAATCTTGCCTGTATTGTGTGATAGTATTATTTAGTATTTCCTTTATTTAAAAGTTGTTATTTTAATTGACTATACTTTTCGCACATCATGATACTTCTTGAAGATGATGGAGATGATTGAAGGTGATGAAGGAGATTGAGGGAGAGAAGAGTGTGTTGATGTTTGTGTGTTGAATGAGAATTCGGGGTGTGGGGTTGGGTGGTAAAACCAGCCAAGAAATCAAGAGGGAGGGGAGGTATGGTCACTTGTCTTCTTGTCCCCTCATTAACACTAAACTTAGATATTTTAGTCATTAGTTGTAAGTGTTGATTAATTAAAGGTAAGCTATGTGAATTAGGACAATTTAAGGTAGTTTAGTGTGTTAGAAATTAAAATTACCAAATTTCATAGAATTCGTTTATTAACGATAGTTTGTTTCGTTTAATCGTGTTATCGGTATGTTGTCGCGTTTAGTTGAAATCGCGTTCGTTTGATTTCAATTTTTCCGTAGCGTTAAGCTATGCCCTAGCATAATATTTAAATAAATAACTACTAAAATAGTTACGAGTTATTTATAAAAGTTTTTATCACCAACGTTCGTAGTTGTCGGATTCGTCCGATAGTTTCGCGTAATTCTGAATAATTACGTAAATGTAATGCAAATCATGCATTTAAATAGTGTGCATTTAAATATACGTTGTGGGCTTGTACTACACTTACCTCAGTTTAAAAGAAGTTTGGTTTTCAGTTTAGGGAATTAGCATAAGAATGCATAAGATGATTGTACGAAAATGTATGCGTGTTCACTAGTGTTCTCTTCTCACCACACACGTTAAGAATCACTCTTGATAGCACGTGACTTCCATAGGTCCACACAATGTCGCGTGACGATTATTACGTTGATTAGGCGTAATAATTATCATGTCACATTGATATGTCTCTAAGGTTACCACGTGGCATCTTGATCTACTTTAATCTTTCACCAGTTTTTGAGGAGTGTCACAAATAATCATTAAGATGTTCATAGTGATTATAGTGAATTATGTGAAAACTTGATAAGTGATGATAACTCACTTGAATCATTAGTTATAGATGTTATTGGAATGATATTAGTGAGTATTAAAGTAGTGTTGCACTTAAACAAATATTAGAAATGGCTATGATCTATATTGGTGGAGTTGTAACTAGTTTGATTGAAAGTCAAACTAGGTTAACCCAAAGTGGGGGAGGATTGATGTTAGTTGTTGATTAAATTTAATGATTTGTAGATTTTAAATACGTTGTTATGTGTTATGTGATAGGTGTTAAAGACTTGGAATCCTTTCGTTGATCATATCTTATAAACCTTCGCATAAACACAAAGGTGAGTGATATGGAGATTTATTGGGTAATGATTGTGTAATTCTGGATTACTTCCGAGCAAGAGGTTTACACAATCAAGTAGTGTATTGCGTGTATCCTATCTTGTTTCTAGTTATTAATTATTGTTGTTAAACGATTCTTATTGTTGAATTATGTGGATCGAGCAAATGTGTAGAAATTAGCTAACTTTGTTAGCATAGTATTGTTGAATATGTGCATAGCACATGATGTTGACTTAGCATGCATATCGACGTGGTATGGTGTTAAGTGATCTTGTTTCTATTGACCGCGGATCTGCATAGTGATTTAATCTCTACCTATTGCTCAGTAGTTTATTGTTAAGATTATGTGATTATTGTTGCTTGTTTCAATTTGTGGATTATGTAGGTGAATTACTTAATTAGTTGCCTATATGCTCACTAAGCATTGTGCTTACCCTTTTAAGTGTTGAATATTGTAGGTGGAAGTGAGAATCGAGAGGGAAAAGATATTACAAAGACATAGAGTAGATTAAGCTTGCTAATATGTGAGTGGCAAACCCTCTTCTCTCTAGGATTATCGTTTTTGATTCCCTTGAGTAATTCGCCCAAGTACACACTTTTTGATAATATGGTCGTTTAGTAATGAAAGTCTTTTGTTGATAGTAGATATAAACTTTGGCATGGTAATGTCAATGGTATTGTAGTCTTGTTGTAATGATAGTTTGGAAGTAAATAGTTGAACTAGTGATTTTGAAGGTATATGTGTAAACTTGGGAAAATTGGAATATATGTCCAAGTTTGGTTTTGGTTGATTTTAATAGTGAAGAAGAGTTGGTAATATTGAAATGTTAAAATCTGATGTGAATTGGGTGAATATGTTGTTAGTTTTGTTAATTGGGTCAAAGTGGTGTCAAAACGGGTCATAAATGGATTAATCCGTTAAAATGAGTTGAATTGTAGACGGTCGTTATTGGTTATTGTCGTTGAGATCAAAAGGGTATTGGAAACATGTAGGTAGAAAGCCGAGGTCTGAAAACATGTAGTTTGCACATTCACTTGGTTAGAAAATTGGTCAAAACGATCATAAACTAGTGATATGTCCAAATTTTTTGTTAACGTGAAATTTGAAAAGCGTAAAAAGGGAAACCTCTATTATAGTATAGTGGAGGTGTCTGCAAAATTTTAGGTCTTAACTCTTATCGAGTTAAAAATTGTGTGTGTGTAAAGTTCGTATTTTATTTGGTTTGGTGCAGGTCTGGGTGAAACAAGAACTACCCGATTGGTAGTTATGTTTACTCGGCGGGTAGACTACCCGGCTGGTAGTTGGCCTACCCGGCTGCTAAAACGTGTCTCAAAACAAGGTTTGGTTCTGTAAAGGAAATTTGATTTATACTCGGCTGTTTATAGTAGTACTCGGATGGTACTCGTGTTATCCGGCGGGTACCTGCCTTTACCCGGCGGGTATTTGGCCTGTTCCAACAACTTTTGTTTTAAGTTAAACTATAATTGTCTAAATTTTGCACGGACCTAATATGCTTCCGGATAAGTTATATATAACATTATTAAGTATGTTTTAATGTATAAAAAAAAATTGAGACGTATCACATTGGCGTCAGTTAAACTGATTAATCAGTTTCTGACGGTCGTAGGAATAACCAATGAGAGGGGGTCGAATTAAATTGGGATACTCTTTACATACCACCTTAATCCAATTTCATACCACTTTTTATATTAAAAAAATAGAAAAAAGTACAGAAAAATACAAAAAAAATAAGAGAAAGTGATTGAAAAAGTACAGAAAAAGTACAGTAATGATTGTGTTTAAAATAAAAAATAAAAAAAGTGGTATGTTTAGTACATCCCATTAAATTACAAGACTGAATGTGTGAATATACATTTATGATGATTGTAGCTTTTGGCAAGTCAATTTAGACATTCTCACTTTTTTGTGTGAATGATATAACAAACCATAAGGTATAATACAGTCTTTAATAATAGACGGTTTATGGGAACAATATAGTTTGTTAACTTGTATGGTTTGTTAACTTAATCAAAGACTACACTACTTATCTCACGAGTAGTATATATAGCCGACACGAATCCCTTTGATTCTGGTTGCAAGTAATTGACCGGTTAGAAATGATAGTTAATGGACTTAGATTATATTTTAGGGACGGACGGATCAACCCCATTAGGGACTAACAAGTGACTGTAATTTTAACGTATACATATTCGATCGTATTAATTGGTTAGAGTTCATAAATTAGAGGTAACATTAATTATATATTGACCAAAGAAACACCAGGTCGAGTAGAAATGTAAGATATTTTTTTTGTTCGACTTTCTTCGATGGCTAAATCGTCACTCGTCAGCCATATGTGTACTTCTGGTAGCTATAAACATTTTTTCTAATATGGGGTCTATTGAATTATATATAATAATAATAATAATAATAATAATAACAATAATAATAATAATAATAAATAAATAAATTAGATAATCTAAATATTGTAATATTATAATGGTGATGGGGTGGCATGCTAAGAAGCATCTGAGCTTTCCTTATACGGAGTATATAGTAGTTCATAAATCAGAGGTAACATTAATTATATATTGACCAAAGAAATATCAGATCATGTAGAAATGTAAGATATTTTTTTGTTTGACTTTCTTCGATGGCTAAATCGTCACTCGTCAGCCATACGTGTACTTCTGGTAGCTATAAACATTTTTCTAATATGGGGTCTATTGGATTATATATATAATATATATAATAATAATAATAACAATTATAATAATAATAATAATAATAATAATAATAATAATAATAATAATAATAATAATAATAATAATAATAATAATAATAATAATAATACATAATAAATAAATTAGATAATCTAAATATTGTAATATTATAATGGTGATGAGGTGACATGCTAAGAAGCATTTGAGCTTTCCTTATATATAGGAGAAGATATATACATGTCTAAGATTATAATATACATGCATTGCTTTAATCTGGAATTGTATCGATTAAACGCATCCTTTGAAATTTCTACATATATATATATACACTAGCATAGTAGCATGTCACCGTACCATGGAGACATGGAGTGGCTTCAAAAATGTTTACTTTCGATATTTTTTTTCAATTACATGTTAGCGCGTTGAAAATTAAAAAAAGAAATACATTTGCTTACTTTATTGTCTAAATTATTTTTCAAATCATTTTAATTAATAATGACAATGACAATTCTTAATTATATGACCTGATGAAACAAAGATAAATAGAATAGAGTTGGATTTTTAGTTCATTAGCCTACCAACCCTAACCCGTCAACTGCAATTAAAAAAACTGTATTTTATGTTAGAGTTACTGCATCTTATTTTACGTCTAAAAATGCATTGATTTTAAAATACAGTAAATCTGTGACGTTGATCAAATAAATCAATGGCTTGGGAGATGTGTTCCCCTCTAAACATTACCATATTTATAGTAGACAATTCATTAGGATAGAGGGAGTACAGTTTGGTGCTCTTAACTAAGTTTGGTGCTCTTTAACACTTATATAAATAACTCTACCTTTTATATGTTTTCAACCAACGATATATAATATAAATAAAGAACATACAAATTACATGCTTATAGAATTTCAACTACTATATATATAGTTTATGTACCAGTAATTTTAGCAGGGTAATATCCGGGTAAAAAACTAATTATGAATGAATTGCTCGCCTTGCAACCACAACTGTTGAAGTTTCGGATTTTGATCTTCTACATTCTTCGTTCTAACTCTTTTTACATACGTTTTCTTAGTAAAGAACTTGAACATATACACCGTTGGAAATTAATTGATATATGAATGACAATTGATTTTCAAGGTGTGGTGAAATGTTGCAATTTATTGTGACCTCTCATCTTTACAAAACATTTGAAATAATAATGATATTTTACTGTCATTATTTATTTTCATCCTTCCCTAGTTTAAAAAGTGAGATGAATCATTTGCTCTCTAGAAGCCACACACACAAGTTCACATAGTGTTTTTGTAAGCTTAATTTTGTTCTAGTCACATTCGAACCTAACGATTTTGGTCAAGTTAGGAATAAACATCTGGAGTAGTTTATGAAGAACAATTTTGACAATCTTTTCGGGCATGTGTTCAAGTCCGGCAGAACTACTGCTTCAGCTTTTATATCATGGGAAATAGAAGACGTGTAGACGGCGAATTTGTTTTAAGGGAATCGTATCTAACATGAGACTCGCCTCATCATTCGTTGATATCCTTTTTCTATTCCTTTCTTTTATTTTATTACCTTTCATTGTAGTAATTCTAAACGAATTACTTGTGTATATTGTAAATGTATTGTATTACCATTTGTTATTATAATGAAACTTTATTCGGATATATGAGATTTTTCCCTACAATCTTAAAATAAATTCTCAATCGTTACCCGTATAAGTTTCATAGAAATATGTTTTGAACAAATGGATACCGTATGAAAACTATTTGTTAAAACTGTTCTAACATGATTGAAAGAACTTGTAAATATATATGTAGGATGCATTTCAACATAAGTTGTGATACAAGAAAATATTGTTTATTGATTTTTGATAAAAGAATGGAGCAAAACAAATATTGATATAATTAAGTTTTACTATAGAAAAATATAAAAGGCTTCAAGAACGCGTTTAGTGCACTATAAACTACAGTAGTATTTTGTCATGATTACCCTCTAAGAGCACACGGTGAGCGAGTATGTAACACCCGCCAAATTAGGTCCTAATCATTTTGTTAATATGTGTAATTAGTTCTAAGATTAGGCTAATTGTACGTATCATTATATATATGGGATTATATATATATAAACACGATATGTTTAAATCGTGCATTTTATCATTTTTGGACGGATTCCAAATCATTTATACGGACGTTGGTGAACCCAAATTATTAAATAAAATGAAATTATTTAATAACATTACTATTTCGAAAATATTATATATTTTGATAATATTCAACACGAAAATCGTATAATATCAAATAGTTTATACGCGACAAAAATGCGCGGTTCGCGCCCGAGAATTCAAAACAACCTAAGTTATAGTTTTAACTTCAAACTAAGTATTTTGATAAAATACTATCATCAAAAGTATTGAAAATTATATTGAAAAGATAACGCGTTACATAAAAATCATACTTTATAAATATACGTTTTATCGATCGGGGAAACAAACACGGGTATAATACCAATAATATAAGACAACATTTAACAACTTGCTATCACCTTTTTGACTTTGAAAAGTCGGCCAGACAAGATCCATGAATCATGGATCTTGTTTGATCAATAATGCAAGATCAAAACCATATTTTAATCCACTTCCATTTCATTTCTCCATTCATTCACCAACTCAATTATTTCTCCATCCTCTCTCTACTCTCTCTCACTAGAACGAATAGGGGTCAGTCAAAAGCCACCCCCACAGCCTCCTAACACCACCACAAGTCCACTATACATCCACCATAAACCGCCATCGACCGCCACGTCGGAAATTGAAGAAAACGAGCATTTGACTTCACTTCTTCATCTCCTCATCACTTTCGTAGTAAGGAACCTCACTCTCTCACTAGAATTACTTACATGATGTTTATTTACATGTTTTATAGCTCCATTAACAAGATTATGTCCAAATCCAAAGCCAAAACACGTTTTTCATAAACATTTAAAAGGGACAGATTCTGCCTTCAAAAAGTCAGCTTACAAAACCGACCATAACTTGAGTTCTAGGATGAGTTAGACAAAGAATTTTTTTTTAAAAGTTGTGTATTGAAAAGGGCTACAACTTTCGTGTTTTACACTTTTTCCAGATCTGTAGGTATTTTTTTTGTATAAACTGATATTTGAGACTGGTCTGCATTTGTTCGAAAACTGAGTTCGGTTCATTCGCGAAATTTATTAAATATCGAGATGAACTTATAAAATTACCATAAAGTGCAGATTTACACTACACCCATAGGGGAACATGTGTGATTTTTGGTAGTGCTTGATTCGGACTGGAACTAGTCAAAACGAGTGAAAAATAAAATGAGTAAAATATGATGGAATAACCTCTTAAGTCACTGACCCTTTAGTGACATAACTTTTGGTCACTGACCCCATCAGCGACCAACCCCTTAAGTCACTGACCCCTTCAGTGACCAAAATCCTAAGTCACTGACATCATCAGCGACCAACTCCTTATTGACCAGCAACCTTGATCAGCTTTGACCAGCAAGTTGACCAGCGAGTTGACCAGCTTTGACCAGCGAGTTGATCAGCTTTGACCAACTTTGACCAGCGAGTTGACTTTTTTTTACTTTCGTATAAATTGTATTTTTGACCACAAACTTTAGAATTTTACACTTTCGAACCCCAACTTTTGGATACAAATATATATATACTTTCGGATAAGTATACGCGAACAAATCTACAAGTATACGACACAAAGATGACTCATATGATAATAGTACTTTTGAATTATTATTACAAACCATCACCAACGGGCCGTACCTGTTTTCAAAAACACGAACAAACAAACCAAAGTATTTTGACATAACTGGTTAATAGAACAACTAGCATTGATGGTCTGTTGAGACATCAAATCATTAAACCTTGCGCGTTTAATACGCCCAACAGGTTCCAACACTTAATCATATTAAACCTTGCGCGTTGAATATGCCCCGCAGGTTTCAGTCGTTGGACGACATCATCTTCATAGTATACCATCATTATTGCTTGGTAGTATCACATTAGGCTCATGTGAGTCTCATAGTCCCTATATTACTGTTTTTACACTAGGGGTGAGAATACATGCCTGTTTTGTTTTACATGTGAACGCAAGTATTAAATATCGCTATATTCTGAATGAGTTTATTCATCTAATCATTTAAGTCCTCCAAGCATAGTTTCGTAATACTTTGTAGCGTGAATGTTAGTGTATGGTACCATATGGGATTGACAATCCCCGTCCGGGTCAACAAGCACTGACTGGTCAAACGGACACATTATCATTTGTTCATACGTGTGTTGATTAGGCACATGCATAGAGGCACCCTCGCTCAGGCACTTAATTGTGATCCTGACACCTCAGTTAAGCTCAGACTATGTGCTCATGGCAGTTATATACATCATTCATCAATTACTTATTTGTTTAATTACAAATATTCATACTTAAATCTTGCGATTCGTACATTATACTTTATCATTAAACCCGTGAGCTCACCAGCTTTTAGCTGACCATTTTAGCGTGTATTCTCAGGTTCTCAGCAGCAGTAAGTCTGCTTACTCAGGATGCCTATAGCTCGAGTCGCATACAGACATCAGGAGATTTCCATGCATTTCTATATTTTGTATAATTAGATATGCCCTAGAATCTCTATCATTTGGCTCACGAGCTTTTGTAAACTATATTATAACGGTGTAAGACTTTTATAATATCAATGTATTTGTAAACGACGCATGTAGAGTCGTTCATTATTATCTTATGTGCTTTGTTTATTGATTAGTCGCGCCCTGACCCGAATCGCTTCCGCATCATAATTTGGGGGTGTGACAGAGTACGTGGTGTCACCGTTTACCTTCGAGAACGCCGACATACTGCGTTCCCCACCCCGCCGTTCCCGACGGCGTTCATCTCGGCGTTCAAGGACCGACGTCCAACTTCGGACGCTGTTTCGTGCAACGTTTTCAACTTTTTTCCTTTTTTTTTGAAGCTGTTCTTTTTTTGCTGTGCTAGCGCAGGAAGCCAAGGTGGATCGAAGAAGAAGATAGAGAGGATAAGATCTTTTTTGTTTTTTTATTGTTTGCTTTCTAAATTAGTGTATTGGGCTTTTAAACTTTTTTTTTTGTTTTTTTCTTTCTTTTTTGAGCCACGTTCAGAAGGTAAAAAAATATATGTTTTTTTTAAATAGCCTTTTATGGTTGTTATTTTTTAAAGAATTAAATGTTATTTTATTTTTTTATTTGTTTTTTAAATATTAATTTATACAATTATCATCATTAAAAAAAATTAAAACAAATAATAAAAAACTTCATAACACTGTAAATTCAGTTTTACCACAGGGTGAGGTTCTTGAGAGAAGGGGTAAAAGTGAGGGAAGTGAGGGAAACTAATGAAGAGGTGACAAGTGTCCTTCTCATTTCTTCACATTTTTTATCCATTTCCCCCCTTTCTCATTTCTCCACCTTTTTTTATCCATTTCTCCCATCATTCTTTCTTTATTTCTTTTTTTATTTTTATTTTTCTATTTCTTTTTTTTTTCTAAAAACTTTTATTAAAAAATTTATTTTTATAAAATAAAATAAAAAACATTTAAAAATAATAATTTTTTTAACTTGTACGAACTTCTATGACACTTTTATCAAAAATATGATTAAATAAAATTTGTTACCATTTTTTACAAAAAATTATCATTTTTAACAATTAAAAATTAAAAGAATAGTTTTTAACATTATTAAAAAAGAAAAAAAAAATAATGCTTAATTTTTTCTTTTTTATTTCGTTTTCACATTTGTGATGCACCAGATATTATATATTATAATGCAGATGAATATAAAAAACAGGATGCAATAAAAGTAATTATTATTGTGTTTACTAACATAATAAACTATGATGCACTAATTTTCTCTGAATATGATGCATCAAGTGTTTAAATATCATGCATCGACTTTCAAAATATACTATAAAACATAATTATTGAATTAAAAAGTGGTGCACCATAGTTATAAAAATATAGTGCATCAAAGTTATAAAACATGGTGCATCATAGTTAGAAAACATGGTTCATCATAGTTATAAAACATAGTGCATCGAGTGTTTAAAATAGCATGCATCGACTTTCAAAATATACTATAAAACATCGTTATTGAACTAAAAGGTGGTGCATCGTAGTTACAAAACATGGTGCATCATAGTTTTAAAATATGGTGCATCATAGTTATAAATATGACGCTCCGACGATATACGATACACATTATTAGTGTATAAATCTTGGTGCATCATAGTTATAAAATATGGTGCATTATAATTTTAATTTTATAATGCATTGAAGTTATAACTTTGTTATATCAAAATTTATTTTATTCAAGGTATGAATATGGTGCATCACATAATTTTTTATATATATATAAAATTGTATTTACATATAACAACGTGAAATAAAACAACAGAAAAAATGTTGAAAACGCAAAAAAAAAACAATGATAAACAAACCGTGAAAAGGGTTAAATGAAAACGTTGAAAAATGCAAAAAAAAAAGAAAAAGAAAGAAAAGAAACTGATAACAAGAACTTTAAAAAATGCAAAAAATGCAAAAAATGCAAAAAAAAAAAAAAAAAAAAAAAACAAAAAAATAATAATAAGAAACAAAATTAATATAAAAAAATAAAACACTAAAAAAATTTAAGAAAAAAATAAGAGGAGAAATGATAATGTTAGAGAAATGAAGGACGTGGAGAAATAGAGAAGGACACATGACATCACCCTATTCACTTCCTCCATTTGCGTTCATAAAGTGGTTTCTGTCAAAGAACCTGTATCTTTACCACACCATAAAATCCTCACTTTCAATATTCTCCAGAACACTGTCCAGAACACCGTGTACCGCACCATGTACTCATAAGCGTTTATGGACGCTTGCAAGTTGCAACTTTAACATACAATATTGTTTTCTCTTTCTATATCTCACATACACTTCTCAAGTTCTCCCTCCGTCTCCTTTCTTGCAATTCTCAAATTATTTGGTATAACTAAAAGTCCAAACCATCGTTAACACTGGTATGTTAACATACTGTATTCCACATCCGTCAGATCCCCAAAAAGTATGTTAACATATTCAATCGATTTTCTTTTCTTAAATTATAAAATATAAATCAAAAGCCATTAATATATATTATAACAATTACTCGTTTTCTATAAGAAATCAAACAAATTTCATCAAATAAACCAAACTTTTCATAATAATGGGAAAAAAAGTAAACTATGTTACATACAATAAAGTTTTTCAGTTACAATCGAAACTTCTTTTCATTTTGTTCATGAAGGTATGAAAAAATGGAACACGAATTTCGTGTTTCATTAAATACAAAGCTATAACAATCAAAGTTATGAATGAAAAAAGCCCTCTTTTTTGGTCGGTTTTCTTCCCGCCGTACCGGAATACAAAATGATGTGGTGTGGTTATCATACCGGAAGTGACGTAGAGTTTGAGGTGGTAATGATGATTTGATGTGTTGTAGTCTAGTCGGTATAGATTGTTGTGGATGAAATGAAATGTTTAACTTTTGGGGTAAAGAAATATTCGTGAAAGAAAGAGAGAGATAAGGGAAAGCCGGAAAGGTATAATGGGATTTGAGGGGCATATTTGTCATGTAATTTTTTGTGCCTGTGTACATGCTAAAAGAGCCTGTGGCAAAATCAGCTCCCGGTTTTTTATATTTGGTCTATATTTTGTCATTATGGATTTAATGACATCTGTTAAAAATAATTTAAAAACGTTTATATGTGAAGAGTATTAATTAAATTTGGAAAACAGAACATGAAAATTCTGTTGGGATTGTATGATACATACTTTTAATGTTTTTGGAGAAACATTTTCATGATTGTTTGGAAAATGTCTTGTTTGGGTAAAATATGAGTTAATGATAGAACTAAAAGCGGAGAAGGAAGAAGAAATATTTGTTTATGAAAGATTTTTCTAAAACAGATAGTAAAACGTAGAGTTTGTTTCTACATTTGAGATAAAATGTGTACATGAGAAATCATATCACAAGTTTAGTTTTGTGATAAAAAGTTTTATTTGGGTAGAGTTTGTTTCCATATATGAGTGAATTTGAGAAAATGATTTATAAGTATAGTCTTTCGACGACAAAACGTACATATACGTAAAAGTTATTTCTACACATAAAACTGAACTTAATAATAGAATATAAAAAAAATATAAGATTGTCTCTTGACAGAATGATAATTTGTGTAGAGTTTACAAAATCAATTTGATGTATAAGTGGCAAAATGAATGAATCGGGTCGGGTTAAGGGTCTAGATGGATTTGGGTCTAAATAGGTCCGGGTCTAGATGAGTCATTTAAGAGGATGAGTCTAAACGGGTCTGTTTCACCCATCGGGTTTCCACCAAACTTTTTTTTTATTTGAGTGAAAAATGAAACGAGGTGAAAAAAAATTTACCCGTTGGTTGATTGTTATACTATTGGAGGTTATATTAAAATACCCATTTAGACTCATCAAAAAAAATGGGGGGAGACCTAACAAACTCACCCCCTCATAAATATTTACCAAGTTTACCCATAAATAACCAATGAGTTTAAAATTACCACCTCTAAATTTTGATGTGTTAGATTTTTGTATCTATGCTAAACTTTTGGTTTTGATATACATTAGTTGTGTAGGTTTATATCTGCCCATAATAGTGACATTTTTGGAATAAACAATGGTTTATATGAGTAGATCTAGTATACTTAACTAAACTGGAAAAAAATGTATGGTTTACGTTGTTATATGTGATGTTTGAAAGAATGTATCAAAACCATTCTTTAGTATACGTTAATAATCGTGAAATGTATACAAATTGGCATAGTATAATTTGTTGTTAAAATGATTGTGTATTATGGATTTAACAAAAGGTAAATATATTTTGTGGGTCATCTTTGTCCCGAGATCAGCAATTAACCGTTTTTAATATCTGGGTATGCAACGAATCGGAAGGTTTTGTACTAATGTAGGCAATATGGTGACCGGATCTTGAACTTAGTTGAAATCAAACAGTGAACCAACAAATATTGTCATCATCATCTTTAAAATCCACCAACATTCAAGAATACTAAGAGCACCGGGTGTGGGCACTGTTGGACGGCGTTCAGCCGCCCCGGGACAGCTTTCCCGACTAGGGCTGCAAACGAGTCGAGCTTTTATCGAGCAACTCGAGTTCGGCTCGAGCTTGAGCTTGATCAAGTCGAGCTTTTATCGAGTTCGAGCCCGAGCTCGATCTTAAAAATCAAGCTCGAAATATATATCGAGCCGAGCTCGAGCCTTTAAGAGCTCGGCTCGAGCTGTTATCGAGCTTTTCGAGCCTTAATTAATATCTATATTTGTATGTACATATATATGTAATTTTTTATATGTAGATGATATTATTATTATTTTTTGAAATTGTTATACTATTTTACATAGTTTTTGACTTGTTCTCACGATGTATTTTAAGTGTATATATATATTTGAAATGATTTTTATTATTGAACTTTATTTTTTAAATAAATGTAAAAAAAATTTGAATATTAAAAATTATTTTTTTATACAAATTCGAGCTTTTCGAGCCGAGTTCGAGCAATTTAAAAACTTTTCCGAGTCGAACTCGAGTCTGCATCATAAAAGCTCGTCGAGCTTTTGAGCCGAGCTCGAGCCCTGTCGAGCTCGAGCTCGGCTCGACTCGGTTACAGCCCTATTCCCGACAGCGTTCTCAGCAGCGTTTTGCTCTCACCGTCCAATTTCACACGCCGATCCAAGCAACGTTTTACCTATCTTTTGTTTTTCTTTTTTTTTGTTTATTGTGTTTGTATTGGATAGAAAAAGATTTTAATGTTTTTTTTTTTTTTTTTTGCTTATGAAATTTGAGACTTGAAGAAAAAATGGAGAAAATATTGAAATGGAGAAGAAGGTGATGAGGGTGAGACTGCTGGGAAAGGGAAAAAGGAAAAGTTAGGGGTTTTTTTTTGTAATAAATAAATGGGTTTTAGGTATGATATTGTGGGTTGGGCTTTTTTAGTTTCTTGGTAATGTATTGGGTTTATAGATTAGTTATTGGTATGTTTTTATTTTTAATGGGCTTATAAAATATTAACCTAATATATTTTTATTTGATATTAGTATTTTGTTTTAATAAATGTCATGTTTTATTTAATTTATTTTGTTATCTTTCTCCCTTATAAAGGGTTTACCCATTTTCTTCTATATCTTACCCATTTAAAGATTGGAAATGACTCAATTACCCTTACTTACAACCATGATGACAAAACTACCCCTGACTAATTTTGAAAAACACCTATAATATTTAAAATATATTTGTACATTAAAAATAAATAAAAATAATTATAATATGGTTCATATATAACCTTTTGTAATTTTAGAAACAACCCAATAATAATTAGAATATATTCCTTGGCAAATACGGAGTATTCGATAATATTGATTTTATCCCTTTTATCAATTCTTCGAAATCGATCAGGGGCGGAGCTAGAAGGGGGACAGTCGCCCCCCGTAGAAATCAAAAATTATCGAAAAAAATAATTTTTTGTAAGGTAATTAGTGATAGTTTAGGATTTTGACCCCCCTAATATTATAGAAAGAAAAGAAAAATTTTTTTTTGCCCCCCCCCCTATAAAAATTCCTAACTCCGCCCCTAAAATCGATCATGCAAGTAATATGCAAAAGTGAATTATCATAAAGTGATAAAACTACTACTACATATAATTTTTTTTAATTAAGTTAATTAGTAGTTGTCAAGAAGAAAGTTGAGTTATTCAAGACGATATCAATTGTGTTTTATACTGTCGACTCTTATTCTGTTAACCCGTTCGATATCAACGTATATCTTATTTTTAATTGTTATCAAGATAGAGTTAAACTTCGACCAAGCTAACAATAATACATATTGTTTGCATGAACTATGCAAAAGTTAATACCAATCTTTCTGATCAAGCTTAAAAGATTGTATCGATCCGCCGCATAGCGCGGGCTTTTGCTAGTTTGTTTTAATTTATTCAATTATTTGTATTATAAAACCAAAAAAAAAAACTTCAGAACATTATCACCACACCACAGAATCCTGACTCACAACATTCTCGTGAACACTGTCCTGAACACTATTTTCACCGTGTTACCACACCCGGTCACCCGGTGCTCTAACTCACTAAAATTAAACAGAGCTAAAACCAAGAAATATTAAAATCAACAAATTCCAATATTCCATGAACATATATACATACACATATAGAGTAAAACCCATGTACAACATACAGTTACTTACACCTGCTTATACATAAACATATATACACATTTCGATTACATATACATGTATATCGAACATACTTGAAGTGGTCGGAGATGACGGCGACAGCACTATCGAGAAGATCCGGCGAACTCGACGAACAGATCTGGTGACCGAAGGTGGGCATCAGTTTCACGATGGTAGCGATGGTGGTCGTATGATCTATTCTCTCTATTTACCAACGAGTTACCGCCACAACCTCCTTGTTTTCTTCCGACCTGCAAGTCAATTTCGCCGGAGTTTCGTATTTGAAGTTGTTGGTGTTTCGCCTAAAACTTACAACAATTGTTGCCGGCATTTCAGATATACGGCTGGTGTTTCAATTTGATTACACAAAACAGAAACTCATACGAAAAATGGGTGTCTTGAAACTGAATTTGATGGATGCCAATTTATGGTTGTGATTGTAATATTGATGGGTGTTTATTTTATGGTAGTAATTGTAATTTTGATCTCTCTATGACTTAATTTGAAGCTGATTTCTTGTTCGGATTTAGTTTGTTAATTTTTGGGTTTGTTACTTATTATAAAAAAGGGTTAATAGACAATTTCGTTACTGTACTTTCCGAAAAAGTTCAATTTAGTTACCGAACTTTTATTTGGTTCAATTGAATTACTGAACTTACAAAACTGGTTTACAAGTGTAAAATCCTCGTTTTTTATTTCAAAAAAATGAAAGTTCGATAACGAAACTGAACATTTTCGTAAACTACGGTAACTAATATGTGTATGATTAGAAACTTGAGTAACAATTTGATCAATTATTTAAATGTTCAGTAATTCAATTGAACCAAATAAAAGTTCGGTAACTAAATTGAACTTTTTCGGAAAGTACAATAACGAAATTTTACTTTCGTTAATGATAGGCTAGCTGACATTATGATATTAATATTTGTGTTCTTATTATAAGTTTATACGGAGTATTATTTAGCTACAAACGGTATGAAATGTACATACCCAATAATTCTTTAAGAGCATATTATAGTTCAGTTTGCTATTTGATCAATTTTAATCTTTATATGAAAAAATAACTATTATGTTAACCAAGTGATAAAGTACTTTATTTATATGACGAATATTATTCATTAGAGCTATTGTTTAGATATGTTTATCATTTTATATATAAATTAGTGTCCTTTCATGTCATTTCACAATTCAAAGTTACAGCTACAGCTAGTTTACCAAACAGTTTAATACGAATAAAGCTACAGCTTACAGCTCCAACCTACAGCTACAGCTTACAGCTCCAACTTACAGCTACAGCTTACAGCCTACAGCTACAGCCTACAGCTATTTTACCAAACATACCCTTCGTTAAACCAATATAGAAACTTAGATAACAAAAATAAATTAACGTTTGTAGGGATCTAAAAGATAGGAAAATATACATTTTGAGTTGTTTGATCAACACTAATATTTCCGAGGATCAAACATTTTTTTCATTATAACAATAAAAAAAAAAAACTTAAGTATATGAATCACACTTGCACGTCCACATACAAAATGGTCCGGTTGGTCCAAACATAATCAAAATAAACTATAATTATTACTCCGTATTATAGATGATAGATGCAATTATTATACATATACACACACTCAATAACAAAAATCTATATACGTATGCATAATAAAGGTACATGCTAGTTCAAAGTAAAGACACAATGTGATTTCTACCTACATTACTTTCCCTTCAAAGATCTTCAAAACCCAATCAATGACCTGTATATTTGACATTCCATGTTATTAAGAAATTCCTAAAAAAATCGTATATTCTTAGCATTAAACAATTAGAATCTTAAGTGCCATTATATAATCAAATAGAGCGGAAGAACGTAAGAAAGCAAAAGATTAAGATTGAAACAAATGACTAAATAACATAGTATAGTTCGTAAATGTAATACACATAACGTAAGGAGACAACCTTTATATACCCTCTAAACATGTTCCATGCCAACAAGTTTAAAGTGCATCACTCCACAGTATTTTTGACCCTGATATAACTTGTGTACTTTCTCAAATGCTCATGTATACTGGTTCATATGATCAATTGCCTGCACTTTTATCTGTTAAACAATGAAACCCGTGAATATTATGTATTACATATGCAACTATTTATAGAGTACATTTGAAACCTAGCTAAACCCTAATGGACCAAGTACCCACAAACGGGCTTGGGCTATTATACTATATCATCTAATACTCCCCGCAATCCGAGCGGCGAAATCGTGAAAGCTCGGATTGGAGCAAAAACTATACATAATAAAGCTATACTAAAATAGAAAAAAAAAAAACAAATTAAATCTATAAATATTTTGTTGATGAAGATATCCGACAGCAAGCGGATGCAAATCTTCAAGCAGCGGCACTAGCAAAAGTTGAGTAAAGCGGTAGCAAAAGTAAAATATTAAACATATAACTATTTTAATGATGAAGATATCCGGTAGCAAGTGGAAGCGGATCTTCAAGCAGCAGCAAAAGCAAGGTGAAAGACAACTGTTTTTTTTTAGATAAAACCAGGAAGAAAAATATAAAATAATAAGTTCTTTTTAGGTGTTTTAAGACGACTAAACAAGGGGATGCAAACAGGAGTACATAGGTGATTTCAAGAAAACATTAAAGGTGGCAACTAAAAAATATTGGAATTAGCAATTTATTCATAGATAAAATAGATATATAAATCAGAAAGTGATGATAGTATAAAAGAAACAACGGAGGAAACTGGCGGCGAGGTTATTATTAGAAGATACGTGAGAATTGTACAATCGCGGACGGGTAACGCGAAGAGAAAGAAGGAACAATCTAAACCCTAAGGCTCTGATACCATGTAAAATAATGAAAAGAGTTTATTATTGATTGTGATTGTTGCCTACATAACTTGGATTCTATGTCTATTTATAATAGAACGAACCAAGGAACATTAACCCTAAACCTAATGGACCCTAAACCCACAATCGGGTTTGGGCCAACTAACCTAACCTTCTAATACTCCCCCGCAGTTTGAACGGGAGGCTTCCGAACGAACAAACTGGAACAAATGTTGAAGCCTCTAAACCAACGGGAACAAATGTTGAAGCCACTTTTTGTTGCTGCTTTGATTTTCTTCTTTTGATTTTGTTACCTTCTTTCTTTTTGTTGTAGGCACGGAGATAAAGTTGTATTCGGCGATAAAGTTGTATACTGCTTGACGACTTCCTCCTTTCTGTAACGTTTTTTTTTTTACGTCATGGCTTACTTTGCCTAGGTAGGAGCGACAATTTTTGATCAACTAATTTTGGAAGGCAACAGTGATCTCCGGTGTTAAAACAAAAAATTATGATGATGAGACAATTTTTGGTTGATTGATGGCTAAATCAACATTGACGGCTAGGATTTTGTAGGCTAGGGTTTATTTGATATAAAGAAAACAATAAAGCATTAGAATAAATCGATCAAGTTCCTACAAATCATTGACAAGCAGCTGATGATCGGAACAGGAGAGAAAGAAGGAATAAAAAAGAGATAAGACAACTGAAAACGTGATATTGTATTAAAAGTGAATAATATAAAATACTAGCTTCGAAGAGAAACTATAATCATGCACAAAAAATTAAAACAAAACAAGAGATTATATGTGTAAAGCTATTAATTGTTCTTACGTCTCACGTATTGGCAATTGTAGGCTGTTTCTCTAGGATAGAAAAAAAAAAAAAAAAAAAAAAACAATTGATTGAAACTATTCTATGAGACGGACGGAGAAGTAAAAGAGATCCCTCCGAATCACCGATTTGGTGACCGGAGGATAGCAAACATTTGATGATTTAAACCTAAAGCTCTGATATCATATAAAATAATGAAAAGAGTTTATTATTGATTGTGATTGTTGCCTACATAACTTGGATTCTATGTCTATTTATAATAGAACGAACCAAGGAACATTAACCCTAAACCTAATGGACCCTAAACCCACAATCGGGTTTGGGCCAACTAACCTAACCTTCTAATATTATCATGTATGATTGTTGTTAAGTTAGACTTCTTATGAACTGCCACTTTAGTCCAAAAAATATAGCAACAATAAAGGGCAAACTTAGTAGAGATTCTAGCAAAATGTGAAGGCACCAATCCTATAATTATTGCATAATTGTGTAGCCATGGTAAGATTTTACAAAAATCTCCATATTTAAAAGCTATAAAACAGAATAAACTTTAATTGCTGATTTATGAGTTATTTTATCTTGCAAATGTTGAGCAAAAATTTTGTACCTGCACAATGATCCATCTGACCATGTTAACAGACTACGATACATTTGGGTCGAAAGCCATTTCTTAGCATAGGCCGAGTCCACCTTTTTTGTACGAACATATATGTAGAAAATTTAGTGTACGTGTTATAAAATACATACAAAAACTAATAAATAAGCTAAGCTTTTAGTAATTACATAGAGACATTATAATAATCACCTTTACTCATCAAAGATCCTCTGCTAAGTTAGGTGTTCAGCTACAATGCTACTCCAGTCATGTTGGTCCCTTCACACAATCTGAGCACCAACTCTTTTTGTGGTGGACCTAGATGACAACAAATTCAGCAAATTGGTGAACTCCTTAATGCCTAAGAGTTAATATGGTGAATGTCTATGCACCAAGAATAACATGGGTTACTATTTGAAGTTGAATAATGGGCACAGTTAGAGAAACCAAATGAACGGAAGAAAAATTCAATGTATTTTGTAGAAATTTATGATTCAACCATTGTGTCAATTAATTTAAAGGCAGCTTGAGATATGTTACGTCTCGTTCTTTGTATTATTGCACAAAATTCTTATTTACATGAGGACATGTGAATACTAACCGGAAACATCAAGTTTCTCTTTGGCATTTCATCGAACACATTGTGTGTCTCCCATAAAGTTTCACTTTTCTGAAAATACATATAAAAAAGAGTGAAGGACAAATGTTAATCAAATGAACAAACATAAATAGCATAATCAGATAACCAGATAACAGTATATATAATACATCATAATTGGATAATATACATATGTATCATAGACGAAACACATCATCATGTGACAATAAAATTCGTACAAGATAGAGCAGGGGACCATAAAAAAGCATTTACATTTACTATATACATAAGGAAACAATTCATTTCTTTTACTTGGAATATTAAAGATGGTTTGCATACGATGAGGAAAATTGAAACAGTACCAGTTGATTTAATATGCTAACATTGAGAGAATCTGTACATCCCCAATCCTAATTAAACACAGATGAGGATGATGATGTGGATACAAAATACCAATAGTCGTAAGTTATTTAGAAATCTATTATTAATACAACATTTAAGACGTATTTTTTTTTAAGATAATAATTAGTAATCGGTAAATGATGACATATGAGTTGGAGTGCTGCTTCTTTTTTCTTTTAACAGATAAAATCAAAGAGAATGACACGTAAGATTTTAATTTAAGATGATATTGTCAAAAGTATTCAAAACACAACGTTTAGTACCTTCTTGGTTTATATATATATATATATATATATATATATATATATATATATATATATATATATTCAAATGTTTAATAATAGTTAACGCGAATTATAAGGGCCTACTACTCAGAAATGATGTAGTTTCGTTAACTATTTAAAGGAAAAATTGTAGAACTTATTCCTGATTGTTATAAGTTTTAGTTTCTTAATGGAAAATGAATATGAGATAGTAGATGTTGAGATCTTCAACTTGAAAGAACCAAAGTGCATTCTACAAGAGGCCGTAATGGGAGTTAGATAAATTTGATATATCTTAGTGATGCACTTGTGATTATAAGCCTGAAATACTTTTTCTGTTCCTTGCTCTTGGAACTGTTTTTGAGGGATTTTAGTGTCACTCGAAGGGGTAATGAATATCATATTAATGTTATTGACATATATGATAAGAAGTGAAGAGTCATTAATAATGTATGAGTTTCATCTTTCTAGTTTGTCATGAGATTGTTATTGTTTTTGATAAAATTATTATAGTTGATTAAATCTTGAGATGAAATGGTTCTAGATGATTTATGTATTACATAATGTATGTTAATAACTAAAATATCGACGGATATAAAATTACTACCTTTCATTAAAGAGTTTTAAACCATGAAAATTAGTGTTATTATTTTAATGGTATTTTAACGGGGTGTTACAAGAAATTATTTGGAAAGTGTTACCTTTCTAGTTTGATTGACAATAAATATGAGAGAAATTCATAAAGTCATTATATGAGACATTAAGTTATATAGCAATTGAGATATGTTTGAACACATTATACAATTTTTTGTTTAAATTTATGATATTAAGGAGCATGTCATTTTCAGGGTGTTTTGAATGAATTCTTAGAGTAGGAATTTCTTCACTAGCAATAGTGGAATCAAGATTTGTCAATTTCTAATCAAGTCCACTATTGTCATCCGTGCCATTACTTGCTACATCATTTGGCGTGTCAACCAATTCCGTAGAGGATTCTTGAAACTCATCATCATTTTGAGAATTCATCTCATCATGCTCATCGTCGTTTGCAGGTGAACAAATGTTGAAGATATAACGGGAGCTATATCATTATCTCCCCCATAAATCATAATAGCAGTATCCACATCTTCAGTAAGAATATATATGAAAAGATTTAAACATCGAATTATATTCAAATAACCAATCTTTCCACCGTGAGTCCCCCTATAACGACCTTGTATTTGAATCAAATAAACTTAAGTGCGGAATCCTTTAATTGATTGTAGGTACGTGAATGTAAATCGAGTTAAAACCGAAACTAAATAAAGCTTTTTGTTCTATTAATCTTCAAACACTTCAAGTACAATACTAGCTTTACAATCACACACTCAAGCTCTCAAAATGACATCAACTCTCAAGAATTGCTCAAACGTACAGAGTGACATCCAGTTCAAAATGACTAAACAGACACGTAATTATACACAGTTCATGCGACACTTTTACAGACACAGCGACACTGACAAGTGTCATTTTTACAAAGACAAGTGTCGCCTTAAACATATCAAAAATGGCTAAGTGTTGAAACCAAGCTGTTTGTCACAGAAACTTGTTTCAACATTCATACCTAAATTAGAGGGTCAAACATATACTCCGTATTTGACTATTACAAGATAGAATTTTTATATTTAATCTAAAATTGTGGGTCATTTATCAAGTAAACACTTATTTACAATAGAAATAAGCAGATACAAATGTAATACAATTAATTAAATTGGAAACTTACTTATGATACTTCAAGTGAGTATCTTGAAATGAGATTACATTATTTGTATTGGTCTTCACGCATTAATCAAATGTACATATCTTTAATATCTAATGGTTACAAATTATCCACTAGAAATTTAATAAATTTTCATATATATGCAAGAAACGTTCTACATACTTCTAAGAAAATAGCTAAAATTAGACTTTAAGATCTTTCCATATATATTCTTTTAAGATCATATATGCATTGTTACTTTTTTTGAATATATCCTTATAGAACCTAACTAGACTTTAAACCCGTATATACATACAGACCGTTGATTTTTAATATGAAATTTTGTATTTAGTATCTTGTTTCTAATATTAAATTGTGTAAGTTAATATGTGTATTAAACATTTAGTTGGATTCATGATTATATTACTTTATAGAAATAGATTTATATAAGTAGAAATTAAAAAATTAAAAGTTTTTGAAACCAAGTTAATGAAAAAAACAATTATTTTAAGTCTATATTAACCTTTTCAAGTAATTTTATTCATACTCAATGATTTAATAATAGAAACATACAGATTGATTTGAATTATGTTTTAATTGATGAATTAAATTTCTTTTTATATGTGAGTAGTTGATTAAAAAAAATCTTTTTTAATAAGTTATGGATCTTATTTTAAAAATTTACTAAAGTTAAAGGACTTAATTGATAAATTGAAATTTATATAAATGATGAGATCATAAAGGTGTTCCTATATACTCCGTATAATTTATAAGATTATTTAGTGACACCTTTTAGTTTATCGGTTTAACTTACAAATAGTACGACCTTATTAATCAATGCATTACACAAAATTTACAAAGCTATCTTTACATCTAAAATCAGTTTAGAAATTAACCATCGCGACCCTTTGTAAATATTATTCTTAGATAGTGATTGAACAAGATAAGGATAAACGTTCTTATACACACAGATTAGAAATTTCAAGATTTGCTCTCTTGAATACGTGTATTAAGTCTACATAATATTAAGATACATACTGTCCGCTTAAAGTGTTAAAGTTTGATCTTCTAAAAATAAACGCACCCGTAATTATCTTTAATCTTACATATTGCTCGATCAACCACTTGACCGCATCTTGACCTCTTCATAATTAGAGTATAGGGAGTGGGCGAAGGTAAGTGTCAGCGTTCAACACTTTGAACGCTGGGAGTCGGTGTTCACCACTGTGACACTCCTCCAAATTAGGTATATAATTATACTTAATTACATGCATTTCTTACGCTAATTCCCTGCATTTGTTTTAAACTAAACCTATGATGTGATATGAGTCTAGCGAGCCCAATACGATAATACAAAAAGTATTACATTATACGTAGTATTTATAAATTACGTACGAACGTATCGGAACGAAGCCGACAAAAATAATTAACCAGATTTGGTTATATGAAATAATTAATAATTCGATTATTAATTACGAGAAATTATATATCTATAACATATAGGTAAAATGGTTCAATTATACGTTTAACATAAAACGTACTCCCTCCGTCCCAATTTAATTGTCCCCAGACAAAAAACACGCAGTTTAAGAAAACATCAACTTCTCTCTTACTTTTTGATAAGATGACAATTCTACCCCTTACTTTTTACCTACGTTTTTGTCTTACATATATAAAGTAGGGGTATAAAAGGATTTTAGCTCATCATTTTTATCCATTTTTGGAAGTGGACAATTAATTTGGGACAGCCCAAAAAGGAATAGTGGACTATTAATATGGGACGGAGGGAGTATTATATAACGAACAGAAACAATTCTAAAACGTACCTAAAAGGTCAAAATATGAAAAATGTTATTTTTCTAGTACGTTTTCAAGTATTTAGAACATTACTTCGAATTATGAATTCGAAACTCAACCGAAATTTGGCGCTCAATTGAATACGCGCAGTAAAATGTACAAAAATGTACAACTACCAAAAATAATGAAAACCTCATTATTCTGAAAATATATTACGAACCAGGAGAGCATCTACAAAATTAAAATATAAGAAGTTTATTTTTATATTGCTATAATTATACCCGTACTCGAAATTGCAGTACACAAACCGACTACCTAACATCAATAATTGAGAGACATCGTCTGTTTAAACCATACTCCCTCCCATTTCTTCTTCCTGATGAACTCTCCACACACACAACAACATATCAAAAATTCATCACCATCTTTTCTTCTTCAATAAACAAGATCATAATCAAGGAAGCAGTAGTAGTAGAGCAACAAGCCAGTGACTTCAACATCATCATCATCATCCGATCACCATCTTCACCCACATTTCTCATTGTAAGGAAAACTCTAAATCTTTGATCTCCATGTTTAAATTCGTATATATATCATGTTTAAACATCATAATCTAGTTATATAACATACAAAATCTAAGATTTGAAGCTTTGATCTTGAAAATGAGCTTGAGAAACCAAAACCATAAAACAAAAATCGATTGGTGAAAACTTGTTAAAATGTTATATTATGAGTTAAAACGTGTTATGGTACGAGTGTGAATCTTTTGGAACGTATTAAAGCCGAACTATAAGCGATTGAAGTGAAAAAGACCAAAGTTTGTGCAGCTCTGTTCTGCGTCTGATGCTTCTGTGCAGAAGCACATGACGCGATCGCGTCATTTTCATGAACAAAACCCGCTAAAACCTTTTATTACTTCACGCGATCGCGTGAAACAAAAACTTCAGAAATCTTCGAAACTCAGAACGACGCGATCGCGTGGTTTTCAACCACGATCGCGTGAACCTTTTCGTACCAACCGATCGCGTGATTACTTAAACCGATCGCGTGAACCTCTTTGTACCACGCGATCGCGTGATCATGTAAACCGATCGCGTGAACTTCATCTGAAGTCAAAACCTGTTGTGACTCAACTACGATGACCGAGTAATAGACAACCCAAATGATTACGATGAACTAGTAATAGACAAACCATGTGTTACGATGAACTAGTAATGGACAAGTCATGTGATTACGATGAATTAGTAAATGACAACCCAAATGTTTTCGACGAACGAGTAACATACTTACAAACATATACAAACTTAAATACATACATTTATCGAGTGGGATTATAAATGATTGAGACGTATTTATAGATGAACATTATGCGGGACAATTTGGACTTGTGTTTTGTAAACCTAAATGTCGAACAATGTTTATATATATACGAGATATATATTAAAGAAACAACGAATAATAATATATATATATATACAAGAATATATATATATTCAACTATATAAGTATATATATGGATATGTACTTACACATTTCGGACAATTCGACAAACGAACAATACTTGGATAATATTATATATTTCCAACAACAATCATCAACGAAATACACAAACCTAAGAAATTGATAATTTCTTCAAATGAACGAATTATTAACATAAGTAAACAAAGTACTTATAGTTAATACATTGTTGTGTATAGGTTGACTACGTTTGGGCTTCGTTATATTATCTCGCTAGCATTCACATCCGAGCACTCACTGTGAGTTTACAAACCCCTTTTCACTGTTTTAATGCTTTTAAAACTCGGGGTGGAAAACATAGAAATCGTATGTATAACTGCATGCGACAACTGCTTTAAATACTGTATGTATTTACTTGATTGTTTATGAAAGGGTATTTCATACGAAACTGTTTGTGAAAGGGTATTTCACACAACTACTTGAACTATGATTTATGAAATGTTTTCATACTATTTTGGGAATTTAGACAACGAATCTTGGTACAGATCTAGGCTGAACGATGTAGTGCATAAAAGACCTTATGGCTACAGACTATAACCATTAGCTAGGTGACTCTAGCCACTGAGTATACGGATAGTACTATCGCCGTGACGACCCTCCTACGAATTTGGGAGCGTATACTTAATTGTCCAGCATGGCAAACAACAACAGATTAGGGTTGTGGTTTGGTTATAGCGTTAGATCGGGTTACCTTACTTGACAGGTTTAGCTCACCTTTCAAGGGATCACCGTCTAAATATTCCCACTAAACTATTGATTAGGAAAGGATTTCCTACGTACACTGATTTGGAAATGTTAATCTTTATTTAGGTTAACTTGTGTTTCCTACTGATAACTGATTTAGGAAATGTTATTTGGTTAATAACTTGTGTTTCCTATTACAACTACAACTGATTTGGGAAATGTTATTTATTAATAACTTGTGTTTCCTACTTGATAAACAACACTTATTTGGAAATGTTATTCTTAAATGATTAACTTGTGTTTCCTACATAACAAACAAACTTGTGAATTCACTCAACAATTTTGTTGACGTTTTACTCTATGTTTGTCAGGGAATTAGCAGCGTAAGTAAGATCTGCATGCATATCAGGACGGACTACCCTGGACTTGTTAGGATGCCACTACTTTTGGGACACTTGGATTTCCTTTGTATAACTGCAACTACTGCAGTCATACCTATGAAATCTACTTTTGATATTATGTATTTTATGAAATACTGATTTCAACTACTACTATTACTGTTACCACTTTTCAAGTGGTAATCTTTTGTAAAACTTTAATTAATGGCATCTTAATCTATTTCGTTCTGCAATAACCATAAGCTCTGAGTATGTATGTATCTGTTGGTTGTTTTACTGCTCGCACCCCCGCCACATCACTAAGCTTCCGCAAACCACTCTATATAATGGTAATTACCGTTTGGCGGGGTGTGACAGACTTGGTATCAGAGCCATTGGTTATAGCGAACTAACAGTCTTTAAGTGACTTGGAACCTTAGAGACCTAGACTATAGCCTTGGCTAAAACATTTGTGCATTCATGCATACATACTTTGCATACAACTAACATACGACTGACATGTCACACACGATTCTTTTGTCTCAGCATGTCGAGACGCACACCGATCTATATCACTGATTCCGATTCTGAGGAGGAGCCCATGGAGGCCTCCTACTTTAGCGTAGCGAGTACTGGAGTGACCACACACCGTGGACCATCTGCTTACATCACTCCTACCTCTGCGCCAGCCATCGCGAGTACATCTCGTGTGCCTGTACCTAGGATGACAGCTAGGATTAGTGTTCAGGATTTTCCCAGGGGATCACTCGCGCCGCGCGATAAGGCGCCAGTGACTGAGTCTGAGGTTCCAGTTGTCGAGCCGCCACAGAAGAGGCTTCGACCTTCTCATCTAGACTGGATGCCTAGTGTATTGAGAGAGTGGAGATCACTAGAGGGTTTTCCCTCGACCTTTGAGATTGGAGAGTCCTCCCATTCACCACCACATGCACCTTTCATAGGTGAGCCTCTGGAGCTCACTGTACCTACCCTTGTGGCTGTGATCTACTCTGTGATTAGGAGATATGCTAGTCAGAGCAGAGACGTGATGGAGTTACTGAGTGATGCCTCCCGCACTGACATGGATATGACTATGCTCCATCAGAGGATGGATTTTGTGGAGACTCACCGTCAGACAGACTGGCAGAGTCTAGCATCCACCCGTGCACGCGTTGCAGCTTTAGAGAGGCGTGCTAGGGTGTCAGAGATTGTAGCTAGTGTTTGTGTGATGACTGCAGCAGTGATGGTTGCGGTTAGGATGTATTTACCATGGTTCCGTTAGGCCTGTGTATGGCGGTTGTGCCTACACCATTATAGACTATTACTTTTGGGGAAACTATATGTATGTACTAGTTATGGACTAGCTGGATGTGAATGGAACTTGTTAGTAGAATGGGTATATGTATAGGAAACCCATCATCTTTTGTATAACGCTAACCATCAATGGGTATATTAGAAATCTCATCTCGTTTTGTACTAAACTCATGTAACAGCGTTATGACCTTTAATATATAATGTATGTTTGGTTTACATCCCGTGTTCATTATGCTTATTATCAACCATATTATTTCCTCTTACAACTGTCGACTGGTGATTAAAACTATACGTTATCGATAACTATGTGATCAATTCTTGTAAACCCTGAAACGTATTACATCTTGATGATTGATTATTCTTGAGAACCTTTGAAATTAACGATGTTAAACGACAATGAAAAGAAATATGTATTGGACATTATATAATGACGCCTGACCAACGTGATTATATTATGCTAGATACATGTGGGTGTTTCAAAGTTGTATGGCACGTGTTGCAAAACCCTATTCATTCATCTCTTCATGTCATTCATTTCTATCAAATGTGAATCTTTGATCTATTCACATTCAATATCTCAACATTAACACTCTGCATTTTATTCATCGCAGAGCTGAATCATGCCTCCCAAACGACGAGCCACTAGAAACAGTCAAAAGACAACTACGCCTCCACCACCACCCACTGAAACCACCGAACAAATGATCGCATGAAGAATAGCTGAAGGTATTGCTGAATATGAGGCAAGCCGTAATCGCGAACCCGTAGTTAACAACAGTGGATCTACCCCTGTTAATACTGAGACACCCGTGAATGCTAGCCGAGGGTGTTCATACAAAACATTTCAGGCTTGTAAGCCGATTTCTTTCCGTGGCACCGAGGGTGCAATTGGTATGATTCATTGGATAGAGAAAACTGAATCGGTATTGGACATTAGTGACTGTTCACCTGACTGTATGGTGAAGTATGCTACTTGCACTTTGGCGGACAAAGCGCTTACTTGGTGGAACAGTCAGATCCAATCACTTGGTCGACCAGCTGCTTATTCAATGTCATGGGGGACATTTAAAAGTCTGATGTTGGAGGAATTCTGTCCTCGCAGTGAGATGCAGAAAATAGAAACAGAGTTGTGGAACATCACCATGATTGGTGCTGATATTACTGGGTACACCACTAAGTTTCAGGAACTTGCACGTCTAGTGCCACATATGGTGACACCCGAGTATAAGCGTATTGAGCGCTACATATTCGGTCTAGTACCACAAATCCGTAGTTTGGTGACGTCATCTGAACCGGACACTTTCAGGAGTGCCGTTACTCTAGCGCAAAGTTTGACCGATGAGGCAGTCAGGATGGGAAATCTGACTAAGAAAGCTGTGTCGGGAAAAAGTGAACCGAACAGTACTGATGTTAGTAGTTCTGGTGGTGCAAAGCGAAAGTGGAACGGTAGTGGTGCTGATCGCCAGGGTCAACAAAACAAGAAACATTCTGGAAATGCGAAAGCATATGTTGCCACCACTACTGAATCGAAACCATACCTGGGTAACAAACCCAAGTGTGATAAGTGCAACCGACACCACGAAGGCGGGTGTGTGTATTGTGGAAACTGTAGGGCATGGGGACATAGAACCCGAGAATGCAAAACTTATCCTCCCCCACGGGCAAACACTGAGCGTCAAAATCAGGGATGTTTTGAATGTGGTGAGCAAGGGCACTACCGCAACCGATGCCCTAAGCTCAACAACAACAACCAAAACCGCAACAACAACAACAACCGCGGTAACAACAATAACCGAGCCAACAACATCAACAATCAACCGGCTCAAGGAAGGGCATTTGTGATCGGAGCACAAGAGGCACGCCAGGACCCTAACACCGTCACTGGTACGTTTCTTGTAAACAACCATTATACCTCTGTGTTAATTGATTCAGGTGCTGATTTAAGTTTTGTGTCTACTGAGTTTAGACCACTATTAGAACTTGAATCCCGTAAATTAGACAACAAGTATACCATAGAATTAGCCGATGGTGAGTTGATCGAATCAGGAGAAATAGTACCGGGATGTACCTTGGAGTTAGAAGGTCATTTCTTCGAAATAGACTTACTACCGGTTAAGTTGGGAAGTTTTGACGTTGTAGTCGGTATGGATTGGTTATCTAAGAACCGCGCTGAGATCATATGTTATGATAAACTGGTACGATTACCACTGTCAACAGGAGAAACACTTGTGGTTCAAGGTGAGAAACGAAAAAGTTCTACAAAAATGATTTCATGTTTGAAAGCCAGTAAATATCTCCGAAAGGGGTACCAAGCATTTCTGGCACACGTTGTAGAAAAGAAAACCGAGGAGCGACGTATAGACGATGTACCCATTGTACGCGACTATCCAGGAGTGTTCCCTGATGAGTTGCCGGGATTGCCACCCCCACGACAAGTCGAGTTTCACATTGACCTGGTGCCAGGAGCCGCACCTATCGCACGAGCACCTTATCGTCTAGCTCCCTCGGAAATGCAAGAGCTATCCACACAATTGCAAGAACTTCTAGACTTGGGATTCATCCGACCGAGCTTTTCCCCTTGGGGAGCTCCGGTTTTGTTTGTTAAGAAAAAGGATGGATCTATGCGGATGTGCATCGATTATCGGGAACTAAACAAGGTAACTATCAAGAACCGATACCCGTTACCACGCATTGATGATCTGTTTGATCAACTGCAAGGATCGAGTCATTATTCAAAAATTGACTTGCGATCTGGTTACCACCAACTCAAGGTACGAGAAGAGGATGTACCGAAAACTGCGTTTAGGACTCGTTACGGTCATTACGAGTTCCTAGTCATGCCTTTTGGACTGACCAACGCACCAGCAGTATTCATGGACTTGATGAATAGAGTATGCAAACCCTATCTAGATAAATTCGTCATTGTGTTTATTGACGACATTTTGGTATACTCACGATCGAAAGAGGATCACGAGCAACATTTGAAACTTATCCTCGAACTACTACAAAAAGAGAAGCTTTACGCAAAGTTCTCTAAGTGCGAATTTTGGATTCGAGAGGTTCAATTCCTTGGTCATGTGATAAATGACAAGGGAATTCACGTGGACCCATCCAAAATTGAGGCAATCAACAACTGGGAAGCACCGAAAACCCCAACTGAAGTACGACAATTTCTTGGTCTAGCTGGCTATTACAGGCGATTCATCGCAAACTTTTCAAAGATAGCCCAGCCACTTACCACATTAACTCAAAAAGACAAGAAATTTGAGTGGAATGAGAAACAAGAGAATGCATTCCAACTATTGAAGCAGAAACTGAGCAGCGCACCCATATTATCACTACCCGAAGGAGTAGATAACTTTGTTGTTTACTGTGATGCATCGCATCAGGGATTGGGTTGCGTACTGATGCAAAATGAAAGGGTCATTGCTTATGCATCACGACAACTAAAAGTGCATGAGAAAAACTATACGACTCATGATTTGGAATTGGGAGCCGTTGTTTTTGCACTGAAGATCTGGAGACACTACCTATACGGTACAAAGTGTACGATCTTCACTGATCATAAGAGCCTACAACATATATTCGACCAGAAAGAACTTAACATGAGACAACGACGTTGGGTCGAATTACTTAACGATTACGACTGTGAAATAAAGTATCACCCGGGTAAAGCTAACGTAGTAGCAGATGCCTTGAGTCGTAAGGAACGAATCAAACCCAGAAGAGTTCGAGCCTTGGGATTGACAGTCCACTCGAATCTTATTACTCAAATTCGCGAGGCACAAGAACTTGCTTTCACCTCCGAACGCCTTAAGGATGAATCCTTGAAAGGGATGGAAAAACAACTCGAGAAAAAGGACAACGGAGTGTTGTACTTCATGAACCGAATTTGGGTACCATGCGTAGATGAGTTACGCAAGCTGATTTTGGATGAGGCACACAAGTCCAACTACTCGATACATCCTGGTGCGGACAAGATGTACCAGGACTTGAAAGGCTTTTACTGGTGGCCTGGAATGAAACGTGACATTGCCACCTACGTTAGCAAATGCTTAACTTGCTCGAAGGTAAAGGTGGAATACCAAAAGCCGTCTGGGCTTTTGCAACAACCTGAACTGCCCAAATGGAAATGGGAGCAAATAACAATGGACTTCATTACGAAGTTACCTAGAACGGCATCTGGAGCAAATGCCATATGGGTGATTGTCGATCGATTGACAAAATCAGCCCACTTTCTAGCTATTAAGGAAACGGATGGAATGGAGAAACTAGCTAAAATCTATATTAAAGAGATTGTTTCTCGGCATGGTGTGCCACTATCCATCATCTCTGATAGAGATGCGCGATTCACTTCTCGCTTTTGGCAAACATTACAACAGGCAATGGGTACTCGACTTGATATGAGTACTGCCTACCACCCGCAGACTGACGGTCAAAGTGAACGAACGATACAGACGCTCGAAGACTTGTTGCGAGCATGTGTGATAGACTTTGGAGGTAACTGGGATACCCACTTACCTCTAGCTGAATTCTCTTACAACAATAGTTATCACACGAGTATACAGATGGCACCATTTGAGGCGTTATATGGACGCAAGTGCCGATCACCACTCTGTTGGGCAGAGCTGGACGACAGACAACTATCTGGACCCGAACTTGTCCAGGAAACCACTGACAAAATAACTCAAGTATTGAGTCGACTGAAAGCGGCACGAGATCGACAAAAGAGTTACGCTGATAACCGCCGTAAACCTCTTGAGTTTCAAGTAGGAGACAAGGTCCTACTCAAAGTATCTCCCTGGAAAGGAGTAGCACGATTTGGCAAGCGAGGAAAGCTGAACCCACGATACATCGGACCATTTGAAATCCTTGCTAGGATTGGTCCTGTCGCTTATAAGCTCAAACTACCGCAAGAGCTTAGTAGCATACACGATACTTTCCACGTTAGCAACCTCAAAAAGTGTCTTTCTGACGAAACACTTATCATTCCTCCTGACGAAGTCTTCATCGACTCAAAACTTAACTTTGTGGAGGAACCTGTTGAAGTTATGGATTCTAAAACACAGAAACTTCGACACAAACAAATCAAACTGGTTAAAGTTCGTTGGAACTCGAAACATGGCCCAGAGTTTACCTGGGAACGAGAGGATGAAATGCGAAAGAAATACCCCAACCTATTTGAGAGCGTGACCGAGACTCACGGCTCGACTTAAATCTCGGGACGAGATTTCACTAACGGGGGGAGAATGTGACACTCCTCCAAATTAGGTATATAATTATACTTAATTACATGCATTTCTTACGCTAATTCCCTGCATTTGTTTTAAACTAAACCTATGATGTGATATGAGTCTAGCGAGCCCAATACGATAATACAAAAAGTATTACATTATACGTAGTATTTATAAATTACGTACGAAAGTATCGGAACGAAGCCGACAAAAATAATTAACCAGATTTGGTTATATGAAATAATTAATAATTCGATTATTAATTACGAGAAATTATATATCTATAACATATAGGTAAAATGGTTCAATTATACGTTTAACATAAAACGTATTATATAACGAACAGAAACAATTCTAAAACGTACCTAAAAGGTCAAAATATGAAAAATGTTATTTTTCTAGTACGTTTTCAAGTATTTAGAACATTACTTCGAATTATGAATTCGAAACTCAACCGAAATTTGGCGCTCAATTGAATACGCGCAGTAAAATGTACAAAAATGTACAACTACCAAAAATAATGAAAACCTCATTATTCTGAAAATATATTACGAACCAGGAGAACATCTACAAAATTAAAATATAAGAAGTTTATTTTTATATTGCTATAATTATACCCGTACTCGAAATTGCAGTACACAAACCGACTACCTAACATCAATAATTGAGAGACATCGTCTGTTTAAACCATACTCCCTCCCATTTCTTCTTCCTGATGAACTCTCCACACACACAACAACATATCAAAAATTCATCACCATCTTTTCTTCTTCAATAAACAAGATCAGAATCAAGGAAGCAGTAGTAGTAGAGCAACAAGCCAGTGACTTCAACATCATCATCATCATCCGATCACCATCTTCACCCACATTTCTCATTGTAAGGAAAACTCTAAATCTTTGATCTCCATGTTTAAATTCGTATATATATCATGTTTAAACATCATAATCTAGTTATATAACATACAAAATCTAAGATTTGAAGCTTTGATCTTGAAAATGAGCTTGAGAAACCAAAACCATAAAACAAAAATCGATTGGTGAAAACTTGTTAAAATGTTATATTATGAGTTAAAACGTGTTATGGTACGAGTGTGAATCTTTTGGAACGTATTAAAGCCGAACTATAAGCGATTGAAGTGAAAAAGACCAAAGTTTGTGCAGCTCTGTTCTGCGTCTGATGCTTCTGTGCAGAAGCACATGACGCGATCGCGTCATTTTCATGAACAAAACCCGCTAAAACCTTTTATTACTTCACGCGATCGCGTGAAACAAAAACTTCAGAAATCTTCGAAACTCAGAACGACGCGATCGCGTGGTTTTCAACCACGATCGCGTGAACCTTTTCGTACCAACCGATCGCGTGATTACTTAAACCGATCGCGTGAACCTCTTTGTACCACGCGATCGCGTGATCATGTAAACCGATCGCGTGAACTTCATCTGAAGTCAAAACCTGTTGTGACTCAACTACGATGACCGAGTAATAGACAACCCAAATGATTACGATGAACTAGTAATAGACAAACCATGTGTTACGATGAACTAGTAATGGACAAGTCATGTGATTACGATGAATTAGTAAATGACAACCCAAATGTTTTCGACGAACGAGTAACATACTTACAAACATATACAAACTTAAATACATACATTTATCGAGTGGGATTATAAATGATTGAGACGTATTTATAGATGAACATTATGCGGGACAATTTGGACTTGTGTTTTGTAAACCTAAATGTCGAACAATGTTTATATATATACGAGATATATATTAAAGAAACAACGAATAATAATATATATATATACAAGAATATATATATATTCAACTATATAAGTATATATATGGATATGTACTTACACATTTCGGACAATTCGACAAACGAACAATACTTGGATAATATTATATATTTCCAACAACAATCATCAACGAAATACACAAACCTAAGAAATTGATAATTTCTTCAAACGAACGAATTATTAACATAAGTAAACAAAGTACTTATAGTTAATACATTGTTGTGTATAGGTTGACTACGTTTGGGTTTCGTTATATTATCTCGCTAGCATTCACATCCGAGCACTCACTGTGAGTTCACAAACCCCTTTTCACTGTTTTAATGCTTTTAAAACTCGGGGTGGAAAACATAGAAATCGTATGTATAACTGCATGCGACAACTGCTTTAAATACTGTATGTATTTACTTGATTGTTTATGAAAGGGTATTTCATACGTGACTGTTTGTGAAAGGGTATTTCACACAACTACTTGAACTATGATTTATGAAATGTTTTCATACTATTTTGGGAATTTAGACAACGAATCTTGGTACAGATCTAGGCTGAACGATGTAGTGCATAAAAGACCTTATGGCTACAGACTATAACCATTAGCTAGGTGACTCTAGCCACTGAGTATACGGATAGTACTATCGCCGTGACGACCCTCCTACGGATTTGGGAGCGTATACTTAATTGTCCAGCATGGCAAACAACAACAGATTAGGGTTGTGGTTTGGTTATAGGGTTAGATCGGGTTACCTTACTTGACAGGTTTAGCTCACCTTTCAAGGGATCACCGTCTAAATATTCCCACTAAACTATTGATTAGGAAAGGATTTCCTACGTACACTGATTTGGAAATGTTAATCTTTATTTAGGTTAACTTGTGTTTCCTACTGATAACTGATTTAGGAAATGTTATTTGGTTAATAACTTGTGTTTCCTATTACAACTATAACTGATTTGGGAAATGTTATTTATTAATAACTTGTGTTTCCTACTTGATAAACAACACTTATTTGGAAATGTTATTCTTAAATGATTAACTTGTGTTTCCTACATAACAAACAAACTTGTGAATTCACTCAACAATTTTGTTGACGTTTTACTCTATGTTTTTCAGGGAATTAGCAGCGTAAGTAAGATCTGCATGCATATCAGGACGGACTACCCTGGACTTGTTAGGATGCCACTACTTTTGGGACACTTGGATTTCCTCTGTATAACTGCAACTACTGCAGTCATACCTATGAAATCTACTTTTGATATTATGTATTTTATGAAATACTGATTTCAACTACTACTATTACTGTTACCACTTTTCAAGTGGTAATCTTTTGTAAAACTTTAATTAATGGCATCTTAATCTATTTCGTTCTGCAATAACCATAAGCTCTGAGTATGTATGTATCTGTTGGTTGTTTTACTGCTCGCACCCCCGCCACGTCACTAAGCTTCCGCAAACCACTCTATATAATGGTAATTACCGTTTGGCGGGGTGTGACAACCACTCCTCGCTGACGTCCAAAGCCGACGTTCACTTTCAGTGTTCAAGTAGAACACTAATTTCATGCAATTTCCTTTTTTTCTGGTTGGTTTAAAACAATTTTGGGCCCACTTGAACATTTGAATTGAACATTGACCCATTCCTCTCATAATCGTATTCTTGTTAAATCTTAATATTCAATTGAACACCGAACATAATGTTAATCACTCCTTGTGCTCAAAAGATTGGATTAATGTTATGGATCGAAGACCGAATCTCACTTATATCTCACGGTAGTAACAGACCTAAAATATTGCCACGATATATAATGTAGGTGCTAGTTTTGTGCTTAAATAGATGAATGAAAACTTACCTTTCACCTAGTAAATTGATAAATAACTTAAAGCGACAGTTAGTTCACATTGACACAATGACATGACAAACACGTCATATGTACTCTCGTCTTTAGATAATTCAAGTTTGCCATACAACACGTAACATGTTACCATATAGATTAGCATATCTTGGGATAAAAATTTAACAATATCATATTCAACGTTGTAATAATGGGCTAATAATCTGTGCTTTGAACATCACAAAAGCTTTGTGCTATTGACCAATCCGATATAAAGGAAATATTTATATGTTACATTTTTAATCCCTCAACTTTCTCAAATTTATACATTCAACCCTTGAAATAAAGCTAATTGCATATTTACAATTGTACAGTCTTGCTGCACAAATTATTTCTCCTATAATAATTTAGATAAATTAGCTAAATTAGAATAAAAGTGAGAATAAGCTGTCAATACACACCATTTACTTTTTGGATTTTTCATTTGATAGTAAAAAGGTATCAAAATTTTAACTAAAATTTGGATGTTTAATAACTAATCTAGTGTAGAATACATATATTCTTAAGCTTTCCAATTGAATGATTATATTTATATTTTAGTTTGTCGCAAAATAAATGTACAAACAAAATAAAGAAGTGAAATAAAATTACAACTTTGTCTTTCATAAGTTTCATACACATTTTGACATTATCCCTAAATACCAATAGGTATGAGTAATGATATATAGACCTAATTAGATGGATCTAAAAATAGACCCAATACAAATGATAATACAGTTTATCTCTTCTAATAAGAGTATTATAATATATAATATTATGGAAGATTTCCCAATCATGATAAAACACTCAAATTACTTATATATTGTACAAGTGTAGATATGAACACTTAAAGTGGAGAGCAATGTTTTGAAAACCGGTTCAACCGGTCCAGCCTGACCGGTTGAACCAGAAAAATTGAGGTTTCCGCCGGGATGGAACCGGTTCTGGGCCTGGTTTGACTGGTCAACGGACCGGCGGTCCAATCCGGTTTTGACCAGTTTTTATTTTTTATTTTTTTAATATGGGCCGGTTTTCACCGGTTTTGGGCCACCGGTTGAACCGGAACCGGATGGCCCTCCGGTCCGAGTCAAAAACCGAGTTTCAAAACATTGGTGGGGAGAGTTGTATTGTGGAAAACCTTAAAAGTCAAACTTCTTAATATCAATTAAAAAAGATACTGACACCATAATACTAGAACAACTGATCTCATCTACAATTATATATCTTGATATACACCAGGAAGTTAAAAGATACTAAATTTAGATCCAACAACTATGTGGTTGAAAAAGAGATCAAGTAGTGGAATTGGACCAAAACCCGAAATAGAAAGTTTATGCAAAGGAAAACCTTACCCCTTTGACTGGAGATCTCAAGATCTGATTTTAAAAGGACAACCTAATTGTATAAACAAAGGGAGATCACCGTGGGGGTACTTATGTACTTCCAATAAACTTTTAAAGGGTGTTGATGAACTTCCTAGTCCATTTCTATATAAGACAGTGATATACGAGGATAAGCATAAGGCTTTCAATGAATTCAAAATAAATATGACAGTTTAAGTTATTATACATAATTACCTATGTAAGAGAGAAGTGGGGTCGCTTCGAAGAGAATTGTTGGGGGTGCAGTTCCTAAGAGCTCTTGCAGAACTAGGCTAGTGTTCAGGACCATAATTACCGAACATGACTATGTGGACTTGACCATGTCAGGAAGAATCATGTGTGAAATGTATTGTCGTCTACATAAATAGCAGCTTAGTTCAAAGACATCGCGTTCTACTGACAGTTAGGAGACTAAGTATGTTTCATAAGGGAGGGTTCAAAGGGTAACACCTACCTATCCTTTGCAGGGTTCAACTGCTGAAAGTTTATCGGAATTTTTATGTGTTTTTGGTCATCTCCATTCATGTGGGGGATTGTTGGAAAATTTGGTTGAAAACATGAGTTTTCACCAACTTTGGACATAAATAAATATGTGTATATTTTATATATATGAGTAATATTTTGCGGGTTTGTGTACTCGTTGATGAGAGCTTCACAACAAACTAATACATGTCCAACGCATGCTCGTAACTTGTGAACAAACGCATGCTCGTGTGCCCTGCAAACACGAATGCAACACCGAAATCCTCAAGCTTGCACAATCCCGGTTTTTGCGAATTTCCATATGCTTCCTGGTTTTATTTTTGGAACAGTTTTAGAAAATAAAATATTCTCCGAAATCTTGTTTAGTATGACAAAGATTTAGAAAATCGTTTCAAATTATTGTCAAGATTTTTTCTTGGTCAACAAGTCAATATTTCTTGTATAAATTCGGATCTTCTACCTTCATTTGTAGATGCTAAAAAAACAAATTTTAAACACACAAAAAACGCAGGTTTCTTCCATGCTTCGGTGTCACTTGAAGAACACGTCTCATCTTCGGCAAACAGGTTATGTCCGACAGTACAACTGCTTGATCGTTATACCCTAGGAAATATACTGTGAATCTATTTTAAGGTAACTATGTTCAACACATGCCTCGATCACTTTACGGTTACGTTATTAACTTTATATTCTGTTTTGCTTAATTATCGTGTCTCTGTTTCTACACCCGTCTTTTTGTCTATATTGTTTTTTATATAGTAGATAATAATATTTATAATACTCCCTCTGTCTCAGTTTTATTGTCATCTTTTGACTTTTGGAATCTTTCTTTGACAACTTTGACCTTGAATATTTTTGTTTGTGTTATATAATACTTGATGCAAATTATATCAATGAAAATACATTCAAAACCCAATCCATTTATATATTTTGCATCCAATATTATATAACACAAACAAAAATATTGAAGGTCAAAGTTGTCAAAGAAAGACTTCAAAAGTCAAAAGAGGACAATAAAACTGGGACGGATGAAATAGTATATCTGTATACTATTTTCTACATAAATATTTGTTAACATTGTTTGAATGTACCGAACATTGTTTGAATGCACCGACGTAACGCATGAGCATGATAATTATTGTTATACTCATTTTATCATTTTTTAGGATCAAAATTTTAAGGGTAGACATTAAACATTTTTCAACCATATAATTACTCATATTAGTGTATTAAAAGTGCTTAAGCAATCATTATCATCATCGTAGTTAAAGTGGGATCCACATAAGCGAAGCAATCTAAATCAGACAAAATCATTTCTTAAAGCATCAAACCAATCATCATCCATCATCAACAACCATAAACCGTCGTCTCTGAAAAAATATTCCACCGCCGGACCACCATGTCATGGTTGGCTCGCTCAATTGCCAACACTCTCTCATTAGACGATCACCCTATTCGCAATTCATCAAATTCTACTCAAATTCACTCCCAATTTCAGCAACAACAAATTCAATCCTCGGAAGTTGAAGATCAGGATCGATCAGGAAGTGTAAAAGAAGACCTTTCAGAATTAACAGAAACCCTAACGAGTCAATTTCGTGGCGTCGCTTCATTTCTTGCTCCTCCGCCACCAAATTTGCAGCTCGATCCCTCTGTTTCCGATCGCGATGGCGGTGATTCGTATATTTCCGGCGACGGTGATGACGATGATGATGATCGTGTGTCCAATTTGGACGGTCCAGATTCGTCGGAAAGCAATGAAATTGAGTGTGTTGGTGTAACCGAAGAAGCATTGACGTTTGCTAAGAATATATCGAATCATCCCGAAACTTGGTTGGATTTTCCTTTATCTGAAGAAGAAGATGATGATGGTATATAGTTGTTATTTATTTAATTTAATTTATTTTATTTTATTTTACTACTGTTTGTAGAGTTGCTTAAGAGAGTTGGTGAAACATATTGATAGTGTGGATATAGTATGTGATGAAATTCTGAAATAAAAGAGTATAGGGGAGTTGATACTTAATTAGTGTTGAATAAATAAGCCTAGGCAAGACCGCAATGTATATATGTAACATCCGATTAGAGTTCATGCTTTGAAAGACACAAGCAACATTATGTCACCTGGATAAAATTAAAACTTTCATTTCCGAACATCAGCGAAGAGAAACAAGCATGAAGTTGACTCTAGTTTAGTAGTTCTAACCTGCACTTATGATTTGGATTGGGTTCGGTTTGTAGTTGATCAAGTTTTTCTCTGTGCGGGATGATTTCGATAAAATTTATGAAGTTCAACTCTGTTAACATCGAAAAGGATGGATCAAATTATTTTGTTAATGGTATTTGCGATTGTTATCAATGATTATTTCATCATTTTTTTGTGATCTTGAAGGTATTGTTTTTTGATATACCTTTATTTTCTCTGACTTAGATTTTGAAATGTCTGATACCCAATGGAACCATGTGACCTTGGTTGAACGTCTAGCACCTAGATTATCTGCCCTCAGAATTGAACTTTGTCCCGTTCACATGAGTGAGAGTTACTTTTGGAAGGTTTACTTTGTTCTCTTACACCCAAGACTAAATAAACATGATGCTGATCTTCTTTCAACACCCCAGGTATTAGGCAACCTTTCATCTTTTTAATATTTTTTTTCATTTTCCTTTTTTATCTGCTTGTTTCTGAATAGCGTTTTTCGGTTATGATGGTTTAGCGTCTACTATTAGAGGAAGCTATTGTTGTGCAAGAAAATTAATATTTTAGAAAGATATATACTTCCAAATGTTCTTATCTCCATAGTTGACTAGATTATTGGTATCCATTTTTATTTCAAACCTGTAGATTGATACTGTATTAAGTAATTGAACTACAATGTTTACCGCTTCTTAATACAAAAGAGTTTATTGTCATCATCATCATCAATTCATCATCATTGTAATTTGTAAGTATCGTAAATGTGTTGCTCCATCCATGTACTATTTAAGCAATTGTAATAAAGAATACTAGAATTAGTTCGCTGCAATCCAAGTCTAGCATCATATCTGAATAGAGGATTGGTTTATGGTGGCACACTTGCACTTATTGGCACACCATTGGACCAACTGCATGGCATCCTCTCGAGGAAACTAATTTATGCACGTGCTTGATAAACTAGTACATATAGAGGGTGACTTATCAGTTGATTGACACCTTGTGTGTCCTACTGGCCTTCCTACATATGAAAGACCAATGGGTTACTTCTGTTATAGCATGGTTGACATCTTTATTGGCCAAGCGTAGCTTAAGATAATTACAGCAATCTTGTTGAATGCATATGTAGTATCAATATTACCTTGGTTTTCAAATATATATATATATATATATATATATATATATATATATATAGTGATGGTTATATATATATATATATATATATATATATATATATATTTTATCAATAGTGATACCTCATTAGGTATGAGAGAGTCATCATCCTCTCTAAGATGATGACAACAGTTATATCTCGGTGTTGAACTGGCTTCTGAACTGCAGATAGTTGCAGCACGGAGTATGTGGATGAAAGAGTTACAAAAGCGGACTAACGAGTCAGAATTTTCTGATGGGAGTAATTCTTTGCATGAAGATTCTGCTAGTGCATCAGACTTTCCTTCTACTAATATGTCTGCACATGCTGTTGAACCTACCATATCACAGAAATATCCATTTACGAAGAGTGACAATCTATCTGTAACCCTAGAAGAGAAGACTCCATCAGACTACAGGGCAACTTACTCTTACACAATGCCCATAGAGGATGACGACGATGATGATTGGTTTCATCGAAATTCAGAACCAAATGGATATGATGGGGCTGATGTTCATTTTGGAACGGATGAAGACATTTCATTTAGTGATCTTGAGGCTGATGATGATTGTACCTTGCCAATAAGATCCAAGGTTATGTAAAAAGAATGAGAAGTTGACCTCTTTGGTTCCAAGTTGGGACCCACAAAGAAGTTGCTGGTTTGAGTCCAAATGAGTGTGCACATTTCTGCAACTTGAAGCGCCAAGGAGCTTGGCAAAAACAGTAAAGAAGATGCTGTCCTCACTGCTGATGAAACAGGATTGTACAGACACTTTATCATCTACTACTTCTATCAACAACAGAGTGCAAGTTATATGCAGGTATGGAGTGATTCGTTAAAGATCTGTGATTTTTTTAAATGTTTATATTTATCAATTGATTGTGTAGAAAGGAAAAGTCAGTTTAATATGTCTTGTTTCCTTGATTATTTTTGCTGTATAAAGTTGTGGTAAATGAGTGATGGTTATGTAAGAACACACGAATCATCCGTTTTTGTTTTTGGGATGAAATTATATACAAGCTTGGCAACAACCAGCTGTGGTTGTACATTTCTTGCAACCTTCAGTATTGCTAAAAACATTCTTATCGGTCTCCCAATAACATGGGAAATGCAGCAATTTCCTGTTTATATTTCGTATGCAAAAAAAATTCTATCAGTACCTGGAGAAATTGAGACGTTTATGTATTAAATCAGTCATTGCATTTTTAAAGGATCTGGAGTGTGACACTTTAAATACGATGAATATGTGTTTTTGTGGTATACGAATTTCCATATAAGTGACTCCAACGTTGGGAACGATGGATGTTCCGTGGTCTTATAATTTTTTATTTCACCCTGGAACGATGTCGTATCTGGGTGAAAAGCAGCAGCCATGTCTACGTAGAAAAACAGCCATGATATCCCCTCTATTGCTTAAAGATCAAAACTTAAAATGCAGAAATGAAAAAGGATGGACTAAGATTGTAATTTTTAAAACTGAGATTCCACCTTTGTTATTATTTAATTAAGAAACAACGTGTTTTTGTTAGCTAATAAAAAACAGAACATGTCCTCCAATAGACTCTGAGTCCTATACAAATGGAAGAAATCTCAATAAAACATCAATCTCAACTACCCACAAATTAACCTTTCCTGTTGCAATTATATGATCTTTTCAGCACAATTACCACAATCTCTCTACTCATTTCAGGTAAATTTCATCACCACCTTTTTTTTTTTTTTTCCTCCAATCTATTCCTCATACTAGAAACTTTTCTTGTATGTATACATGTAGCTCATAAATTCTACTTTAAAGTCGTTAAATGCTCAACAACCCACATATTCATCTTTCCTCGATCCCTTCATTAAGTTCACCAAAAATGATGATGTTTAGCTGTAGGTGTTAAGTTTTATCTAGCTTCCCTGTTTCTTGAAATGGAAATTTTAACAAAAAGTATTGAGTTCACCCCAAGAAAGAGGAATTTTGTGATTTTACTAGCTCTCTGTGGGTTTTCAACTTATGGTATGTATAAAGTTTATAAATTGCCATCTGTTTCAAGAGAAAGGAAAAGATTCGCTAAACTGTTAGGAACCCTAATCGTGATTACAGAAACGATATCTGATTGTACAGATCTTTTAGGTGTAGTTTCAAGAGACTTGAAGGGATATTTAGAATCAGATCAGGACCAGATTCCTAATAGTATGAAACAACTGTCAAAAATTGCAGTGTCGGATGAGTTTTCAAACTCATTGACTCGAGTTTTTGAGGCTGTTACACTGGGAGCTATTCAGGGTCACAATGTAGTTGAGATTGAAAAAGTGAAGAATTCGACCTTTAAAGATCATGTTATCGATAAAATGATGTCGAAAGCTGGGACCGGATTTGTTTCTGTTGTTGTTGGAAGTTTTGCGCGTAATTTAGTGTTAGGATTTTACTTGAATAAGAACTGTGACATGGGTTTGAACATAGCAGAGGATATGGATCGATTCTTTGACGTTTTAAGTAGCAAGAAATCAAAATTGTTTATGGGTGATTTGATCAAGACATTTGTGAGCAGTGCAGTGGCTGTGTATCTTGAAAGAGCAACAAATATGAATCTTTATGATAGAATGTTTTCTGGGTTGAGTGATTCTAAGTATCAAAAACATGTTAAGGATATTGCTGTGAATGTGTGTAGTGGAGCTGTGGAAACTTTTGTTAAAACATCTCATCAAGTTCTAACATCATGATTGCTGTACTGTTCTATGTCAAATATAAAGATCATGAATGTTGATTCCTATGTTTTTTATTGTTATGCCAGTAATTATGGTAATTGGTTTACATAAAAAAGATGAAACACCTTTCGTTTAACTTCCTGTGGTCAAAGTATAAGTCAAACTTTGACTTCTAAGTGTCAAACGAGCAGAAATTTGTACAATGGGGTTCAACTGTATAATTTATTAAAATAGGGGGAATATTAGGTTACTAACTTTCTGTACGATTCTTTTGGTCTAGAGGAAGAGGATGAATATATAAAATGACTACTAGTGGACTTCATGGTTCAATAATGACTTAATCGATGAGGATTAGATGTTACTTACTTCAAAATATCAATTTTGACTGTGTGCGTTATCTCTGTGATCATTTTACTCAGACGTGTAAAAAATTTACATATCACATCCTACAATTTTGAAAATAAATATGAAACATACACAAGATTAATATCTACAAATCTAGAAATGTGTATAATGTCAGTTTGGTATAAAATGCTCATTCAAATACTAAAAACCAGACCCGGATACAACAGCTTTAGTTAACAGAATTTCCACAACAGCCTGGTAGATTTTTGTAATGAGACGCTTGGTAAGTAATTCTTTTATGATATGAAGTTTCTTATTTGTTTAGGATACCTTAATTTTCTTTTCATGGACAATATCATTGTATCCTCCCATAATAATATTAGTAATGATTATTTTTTTGTTAGGTACCACCATTCCAACTAAATATGCAGATTGATAACAACTATATACTCAAAGAGGATATGCCAACGAATAACGAGAATGACAATGATGGGCAGCTTAATCTTACAGACACATTGGATGGTGTTGCATCTATTGTTGCCTATATGATAGTTGTCAAAAGATGTTGTAAAGCTGTTAAAGAGCCGGTAAGAGTTCAAAAATATGCAGATGAGAACATGAGCGTACCAAAACTGGAAGAAGAAAATTGCCCCAAATGTAAATGACCTCTTTCGCCTAATAGTAATGATTTTGTTGAGTTTCAAGTAGATTCATAAAATCTGGCGAAAGAGGTAATTTACATCTTTGTAAAGTTCCTCCACCATTTTTAGTACGGCCATGTTCTCTTTTGCATATTTTTCAACTTTCTCCGGGCCTTTAACAGCCTTTTCAGCTTCATGTAACAAATTTCCAGCCGCGACTATCTTCCAATGTGTTTGCATAATTCTGCAGCACATCATTGTCACCCTTACTATGAGTTGGCACATCCTCTTTGAGTACTACATTGTTATACATCTGCAGATTTAGTTGGTACATGACACATTAATAATAATCATACATCGGAGAAAGATAAAGTGATAATTTTTGTGAAATATTCAAATGTATTATGAATTACATTTATATAACTTGGGGAAATATTGGGACGTTTAAGGATGATAATAGTGGGGTTGATCTCGGGTATAGACAGAGTATATAATCTAGACTAGATGAACATGATATAGCTTCCTCCTCATCAAGCATTCCTTTTTCACATCTCCTATACACATTTCTTCAACTTCCTGCTACATGAATAGTATTAGTTGTCAAACTATAAGTCAATTTTTGAGTTTAAAAGCACAGATATGTGAGATGGAGTTTGATTATATATATTTTTAACATTAATATAAAGTTACCCTGAAATTTACCATATATATTGCTCCAGGAGAGTGAAACCGTCTCGACGGTTACAAATTTCTTTGACTTTCGATATGGCACCGTTAGATTCCGTTGACCTTAAATCTCAGCCGTTCTATATTAAGGACTTTCGGTTATTTTGCTCCCTAACCGCTCTAGCAGTTGATTATTGGGAGGGGTTTATCAACCGCTTCCGAAACCGCTCCCCATGTTCTACTTAATTTATATAATCTTCACGACTTCATGTTAACCGTTCTCTACTCACAAACCCACGATCTTAACGTTAACAGTTCCTTACTAATTGCACCTTTTTAACATTTACAAATTCTTAATTAAGAATCTTCATCCGCGATTGCAGTCTATATTCTTAAATAATTAAATTCTCAGTTTTTGTTTCCCAATTTTCTTTCATCCATGCCAGTTAATCATTCGATACATAAGTATCGATATTTATTAATCCAGGTATCATTTCGCTTTCAATCCCATTTGAATGATTTAGTTAGTTGTCTTTCATTTTGCGGATTTGTGGTTTGTATTGTTAAGATTTGAGATGTGTTCTTAAGTTGGACGATTATGAGATTATCTGATGCTTGCACTTTTTCAAGTTTGTTTATTTTATTCATCGCTACTTTTTATGTTTTGTTTTTCACAAACGCTTCTTGTTGCTACTTTGATTTGGGTTAACCTGATTGATTCTCTTATTAGAAGTGTTTTTAAGCAAAATATTCATCTTGCTGAACGGTTTGCTTTTATTATGAAAGTTTTTTGTGTTTTAGCTGGGGAAGTAGTGATTAAATGATTTTTTTTAGAAGGTCTTAGATTGGTTATGTATGCACGATGCAGGAAATCTATCTGCATGTCTCTTTCAAATGGAATATATCAAAGAAGCAATTTGATCGACTGAGGATGTAACATGTTGAGATTGTAAGTGTGTGCGTGCATGCTTTTATTGTAAAAATTTATGATTGATAGATATGATGATAAGTTCTTGTGAGATACAGTTTGGAACCATTTAGAAATCGAAATATAACGGTGCATTGTGCAGTGTATGTACATACTACATAGAGTTAATAAAGTTGGTTGATAGCGTCAATCAGTAACATACTTTAAAAATGAAAGCCGCCCAACCCCAATGTTCATCACTTCATCTGGGATTTAGTTACTTTGCTATTAAATAGTTATATTGATGAAGTCATATTGATTCGGGACTGCAATGAATTGAGTCAGGTTTACTTGGTATGTATCTAACAAAAATAGTTTTTGTAGATGATATAAATTTGGCTATTTAGTTTACATTTAAGATGAATTTTTGAACATTATTATGGAAGGATTACAATTTATGATCTTCATCTATGTTGAATATGGGCAGGTCACACTGATTCGGGTCAGATGATTGAATTTGTAAAATGTTAGCCTTGCAAGATTTCAGGTTACGTGGGCCGTCTTCCTGAAACATGTGAAAGATAGAGCGTGTATGGTTGTGTCAAATGCCTAATTTTAAATGTATGATTCGCCTGCCTGATTATTTAAAAGTATACATTTTTTATTTTTAGAAGCCAATAAAATGTTGGTTTAACTGATCTATTAATTTTGTTGTTTTGAAGACTTTATATGACGGAAAGTAGTTTAGTTCGTAAAAGCTCATCATATTACATATGAGGTACGTGATAAACCAACAAGCCGTACGCTTAATCATTATTGCTATCACAAAGACCCTCTGATATCACTACTAGAGTACAGGCACCAAACAAAATAATGTTTTGGTTTTCTGGGATTGCACCCTAAACGGAAACTGCTCATGAGGTATATTGTTATGTTGGTGTCATATCAATATTTGATCTGATTGATTAAAAGTTTTCAATTTTGAGTCAAGATATAAACCGCATGTATGTAATTTTCATAGAATTATTGATGCTTGTCAAAATTGGTGGGGTTGTATTGAAGTAACAATACTCTCCCGTCATATGTTGGCGCCGAAACTGTTTAATGTGTATATGATGCCGAAATATGTTTACATCGTCACACTATTTGTTCATGAGTCATAAGTAAATGTGGTATAATGGGCGGGTCGGGTGAATTGGGTAACAAAAATGGGTTCTTTGTTGGGTTCTATTTCACGGAGTATTTTCTTTATGACGGAATGTTTTATGGGTTGACTACTTCTAAAGTTCTAAGTTTAAAAAACATGTCTAGGATATTGTTGTGTGTCTTTAGTGGAGCTGTGGAAACGTTTGTTTAAACATCTCATCGAGTACTACCATCATGCTGGTTGTACTGTTTAATGTCAAATGTAAAGATTATGAATGTTGATTCCTATGTCTTATATTGTTATGCCGGTGGTAATGGTACTTGATTTCTTCATTACTTGATCTTTTCATATTTGTAACCTAACAGACGCTCCTACGGATTATATATTCGTATAAAATTAGTTTAATTCAATTCATGGTTACTTCATTTTTAATAGCATCCTATGCATATTATTTTGTGGAAAGAAATACAACTTACTCTCTCGCTATATGACCCAGTTTTGAACTGATAACCAAAATGTAGGTAATCGTATTTACAGTGATCTGTTTTGGTTAAAGAGTGCACTGGCAATGCTGGTTCTGTTCAAAACACGTGCAGTTCATATAGCTGAAGACATGTAGAAATATCCGGTTCAAATAATTAGTTCAAGAATTTGCATTACTTTTGACTTAAACATGTCAAAATTTACATATCAAGTCATAGAATTTTGGATATAAATACATAACATACATGCGGTTAATATTTACAATACTAACATGCATCAAGTATAAATGAATTGATCAGTTTGGTTAAAACGGTCATTTAAATACAAAAAACAAAAGCGATCCGACAGTTTTAGTTAACAGAATTTCCTGAACACAGCCTTTTCGGTTTTTGTAGTGGGACATTTAAATGGTACGTAATTCTCTATCATAGAATATGGGGTTTTTAAACGGGTAAATACATTTTGTCGGCATCGTACCCCTTATGTTTGTCCCGAGATCAGCAACCTACCACTTAAACTCCCATTGTCCGAAGTAAACCGGTTGATGTTGTATCGATATCGGCAATATGGTAACTTGTTACCGGAAGAACCGGTAATATTAATTACGTGCATTCTTGAATTAAGAAAAATGAATACGTGGAAATAACTTGTATAGTTGGAACGATCATCTGAATCTGAAATTACATGTCATTTGAATAATAAAATAAATAATACCCATTTACATTTAAGCTTTATAGGCATCTGAATTTAAAGATCTCCAGCATACTCTTTAAAATCACCAACAAATTCAAGATCTCAATTTCTCTTTAATCAAAGTTGCGAACCATCATCTCCACAAAACTCTTTCAAATCACCAACAAAACCACCATTGCAGGTCCAACCGGCCAGCATCCTTACCGGAAACCTGCAACTTCCGGCGGTGAACATATGATGTCGATTCTTTCAACTTCTCCGGCGAACACAACCGTTAACGCTCTCTACCGCCGCCGCTCCTAAGGCGTTGACCGTCGTCACCGTCGCCAAGAAAAATGTAGACCCTAGTTTTTCAGATCCGTAATTCATTTTAGGTTCATAAATGGTTTCGATTTAGATCTAAGTTCCTATTTCGATTTTCGTATGGATTTTCATATTGTGTTTGTAATTTTCGTTTTGTTCGCGTTTCCATACTGATAATCTTATGTTTGTAGATTTATGTTTGTAGTTCAATTTGTTTGTCATGTGATCCGATACAGTTGTACTAGTTGGTGGTTTAATATGGTTTGTGGGTTTCACTCTCGTTTTTCTTCCAGATCTATATATATTCTTTTTCTATTTTCTTTGCAATATCAATTTGTTAAGCTTATGGACGGTGGTGGTGTATGGTGGTTAGTGATGAACACTAGTAATTTATTTTGAAACCCAGATAAAACCACCCATCATCACCATTGCATCATCACTTCATCAATAATCACCACCACCACCTGTTCGTCAAACCACCGCCGCCCCCAACTACCATGTACCGCCGGCCACAACTACTATGTACCGCGGGTCAAATACCCAACTGAAAATGAGATCTGATCGTAACAAAACCGTAAAAACAATCGGATCTAACACAAATTGAAGATATACAAACGAAATGAACAAAAACTAACACAAAGAATCAACTAGATCTAACATAAATTGAAGATATACAAACGATCTGTAGAAATGGAAGAAGAACGTATGAAATGAGCTGTGGCGAAAAATTATCTGAATTGGTACGATGATGTACTTTTTATCATATGGTAAAGGTGATATAATAAGTTATATTTTACAGCTAATTTCTTAGCTGGCCAAAAATTTACACATGGCATCTAATGTGGCTGCTTAGTCAGCACTTCACAATGGCAACAGGTAAAAATTAAGTTTGTCAATATCTTAGCACATACTAACGGGTTATATGACATACATTGGGAGTTTTAGGGGTAGGTTGCTCATCTCGAAACAAACAAGGGGGGTACGATACCGACAAAATGTATTTACCCTTTTTAAATTGTAGGATTCCTTAGTTTCAAATTTTCCTGAACAATGTCACTCTATCCTCCCCTGATAGCAAGAATTATATATATTCACTAGTACAAAAATGACTATAAAGAGCGCAGTGTTAGAGCGGTTTTATCTTAAAATCGCTACAAAAAGTAAAAAGTGGATATTTGGGGCGGTTTAATTACTTTATTTGTAGCGGTTTTAGAAAAAACGCTCTAATTGCTTACATTTATAGCGGTTTTGTATACACCGCTCCAAAAAACCTCACTTATTTGGATCGGTTATTTTATAACCGCCCTATGTAGACGTATTTATGGCGGTTTGCTTTAAACAGTGGGTTTCAATTTCATTTAAATGACTTAAAAGAATATTGAATATATAGATATATTGTGAGTGGCCACCAACCTCATTTTCAAATATATATACGTCTACCCCTTTTCAAAAATCAAAATCTCATATTATCTCCTCTTTCCTCTCTCATCTATTTACAAACTTAACCATTTCTTATCTTCACATCCGTGAACAACACTTCAATCTTATTAATTTTATGTCTACGAGCAACAAGAATTAAATCACCCGAATGGGTTTGAACAAGAATGAAGAAAAGAAAAATTTCAGCCAAAAAAATAAAGAAATGAAATCAAGAAATATCCATTGATGTTGGTTTTTGATGTGGGTTTGCTAATAACTCCTTGTTATTAAAGATCTATCATTAGCTTCTTGCTTCAATCGGGCATGACTCACTAGATCTGGGTTGGTGGTCGTATGCTCTACAAATCTCAGATCTGGATAGTGACGATTACGGTGGTCGTGAAGGCGGAAGGTTTAGCAGTGGCGGTGAAGGAGTTATTGCATATCTTCGGTGAAGGGATCGTGAATATTGTGGTGGGTGTTAATATATGTGTCTTCAGTGTTTACCTATCGGAGTATATATTTGTAACACCCGCCAAATTAGGACTAGTAATTAGTGCCTAATCATATGTTAATACATGTAATTAGTTCTGTGTTAGGCTAATTAATGTATCGAAATATATATTGTTGAATATATACGAAAATGCGATTTGATTAAATCGTACGCAATTTAAATCGAATGTATTTCGGTTCCATAAATATGGACGTTGGTGACACAATTTATATTTAAGTATAAAACATTATCTGAAAACATTACTGGGTCCAAACTACTGTTTAAATTTTATTCCCAAAGTTGTCCCGCTTCGTACAATTGAAACTTACCAAATTAACAACAAAATACGCAAATTTTTTAAATCACATTTTAAATCTTTAAATTATTAGATAATTGGTAAAACAATTTAATTAAATTATTAAACAAAAATTCGTATTTTAAAATGGTTAATTAACGTGCAAAATATTTATTAAAACGTAAATGACGGAGAAAACGAACACCGCACGGGGAGCAGTGCACGGACTGAAAAATGGTGGGGATTAAACCACCACCATCTTCCTCTTTTTCTTCATTTCATTATTCCTTCTTCTCTCTCTCTCTTTCTTTTCTCTCTAAAAATAAAACCACCACCACCCCATAAAAATCGCCAAAAAGGAACACGAAACGCACTTGGATCACCATACTCGTTTGGAGAAAAACGTTCCTCTCATCACGATCTACAACGCTATCTTTTCGGATTTTCAATCCGACACTTTGTAAGTTTCCGACAAAATCCTGAAACCACTCGATTCTTAGTATTTTCACTTGATAGTCGTTTATATAACTTATATATGTCAATTACAAAGAGTAGAACACGATTTTATAGCTTAAAAATGAGTTTGAATTGGGTTTTGGCCGGAAAAATCTCGACAGCCGCTATATTCTGGGCTGGTGTTCTTCAATGCGACACAAGCCTTGTGTCGCATGTTATGTCGTATTTTGCATGTTGTGTCGTATAAAATCTTCTATGTCGTATTTTGTGTCGTATGAAGCCAGTTATGTCGTATCCTATGCGACACAATATTGTGTCGTACCTTATGTCGCAAATACCATGCGACACAACCCTTATGTCGCTATTGATTTAGCATCGAACGCTTATGCGACACAACCCTTGTGTCGCTAAGCTCTTGTGTCGCATTCCTATGCGACACAACCCTTGTGTCACATGACAAACTTTTGTGTCGCATATTGTGTCGCAAAACACAGAAAACTCAGATTTTTACTAAGTGTCGAGACTCGAAATTTATCACTCGATTTTACCCGAATTCAGATCCCAGATGCGTTTTTCACCAAAGCAATATAGTAGAAATAAAAATTTTTCTAGCTGACCTGGCATCTCGACCCCAGCCAGGGGCGCTGCCCCCGGACCCCCGTACTTAGATTCCGTAAGTACATTTCTCACCAAGTGTCAAACTTGTATGACTTCAAAACGCTTATACGATACAACTTTTCAAACATAATGGAATATACCTTTTATAACACCCCTCATTCTCCATAATATTATTATATTGAAAACACGGAAGCGAAGTAAATTAAAACATATTTAATTAATATACGTTAGAACAAAAATCATAAACCGATTATAAGTTAAGTCATGTCGAGTTAAACAGGGTTAACAAACACATAATACGGGGTATTATATAAAACTTAACATTAATTGTTACAAAACATAATCAGAGTAGCAAGCTGTCAAAACATTCCCCAGCTCCTAAAGCATCTACTTTCTGCTACTCACCTATTCAAAATATAATATGCAGAAAGTAAATACGAGGGATTAGCACAAAGCTAAGTGAGTGAGTTCATAACACAACATCTAACTTAGCATAATCATATAATTGCTTCAAACAACCGCAATACGATATTCAACAAATCAACAACAACTTAACGAGGATCGGTGGCTCTGGGGATAACCGTAATGCCCGGGTGGCTCCCCAAGAACACTTACCCAACCATATCCGTATGGCCATACGGACGAGACCGATAACTAGTGGTAGTTGAACTCCAATACAGAATCAAACACACAACAAATGAAGTACGACTCTGTATCATTCATTCAACCCCTGCCTAGTTCAACCAACCATTTACCATCTCGTTGACCTCGTTAACAACTGATGCCCGAAGGCCAAACACGTAGCACATAGGTTCACAGTCAACAAGGTATATCAACTAATCAACAAAACATATTCACGTTTATTCGTTGCAATCAAATGATCACAACTAAATTAAATGGTGAGCTCTGAATCCACTCACCGATACCTCTGAAATATCCACACTTAGCTTCTAATCACTGAATCTTTGGTTTATCTGTAAGTACCACATAACATCAAGTTAGTAACTTGTTTCTAACTAATAATAGTCAACTTCACAATTCAAGTTACAATGAGTAATAATAATAACTATTTATATTATATAAACTCAGGTTCACAAACTATCATAATCATCAAAATTTAACAGACAAACGCGATCCGGCTACTGGTGATGGGATCGCGTTCCAATGAAGAAAACATTCGGTCATCAAATAACACTTGGCAACGCGATCCGGGAACAAAGGCGGGATCGCGTTCATAATAAGGAAAAAATTCTGTAACCAAAATACACTAGCAAACGCGATCCGGATACTTGGCCTGGATCGCGTTTCTAAGGCCAAAAACTCAAATAGGTCGTTTACAACAAGGGAACGCGATCCGGAACCATAGCCGGGATCGCGTTCATCTGTTCTTCAGCTCAAGAACAGACCTGAACGAACTTTAACTCCATTTTCAATATTCAAACTTATCAAACTCGATTCTAATGCATTTAACTAGTTACAAATCATCACCTATAATCATATATAACAAATTATCATCATACAATTGCAAGAACAAATCAAATTAACCAATTATTCATAATTCCTAACATTTGAAATAAACTCTATTTACCTTAAAATGGAGAAGATGGTGAATAGAAGTTGTAGATGATGATGATAGCTTGTAGATTATAACCCCCAATCACTTTGTAGTTTGATGATTACCATTGATTTTACTCATTAGGGTTTATGTGTTTGTTCAAAGAGAAAAGGAAATGAAAATGGTAAAGTGATCAAATGGTTAGGTCGGTCCCTAATAAAACCGACCTACAACTTTGGGAATTTAATACCCGCTCTAAATCTATTGTCTGGCACCTAATTGCTAGATGCGAGAAATTCATTTTATTGTACCGTCAACTTTAATATATTAAAACAAGCAACATTTTATTGACCACAATAAGTCCTAAGACCTATTTAACCAAGTTTCACAATAAGCACAATTTATAACAAATAATTATCTAAAACAATTAATTATTCGATTTAAATAGAAAAATACCAGGCCCGTGGAGAGGATGTTACAAATCTCCCCTCCTTAAGGAGATTTCGTCCCCGAAATCTCAACACCATCAAACAATCCAGGATATCTGGACTTCATCGACTCCTCGGACTCCCAAGTCAAGTTGGAACCTAAACTATGTTTCCACTTTACAAGCACCATAGGAATTTGTTTCTTCCTAAGTTTGGTAACCTTCCTATCTAGGATTTCTACCGGTTCTTCAACTAACTTTTGAGTTCTATCAACTTTTAAATCCTTCAAAGGAAGTATTTGTGACTGGTCCTCAATGTTACACCTCCTCAAATAACACACGTTAAACGTACTATGAATACCCGAAAGCTCAGGAGGAAGATCCAACGTCACTGACTGTTCGTTAACCACTTGTCGAATCTTAAACGGACCAATGTATCTAGGTGCCAACTTTCCCCGTTTTCCAAAACGAATTACACCTTTCCACGGAGAAACTTTAAGGTAGACTAACTCACCTTCAGAAAATATAACCGGTCGCCTTTTCGGATCCGCATACTTTTTCTGTCTATCGCGTGCGGCTTTCAACTTTTCACGTGCAATTGTTACCTTATCCGCGGTCATTTGTACAATGTCGGGTCCAGCAAACTGTTTCTCACCGGCTTCCAACCAACATGTCGGTGTTCTACAACGACGGCCATACAACATTTCATACGGAGGCATACCGATACTCGAGTGATACGAATTGTTATAAGCAAATTCGACCAACGGAAGATGTGAATCCCATGAACCTCCATATTCCAACACACAGGCACGAAGCATGTCCTCTAATGTTTGAATTGTGCGTTCTGATTGACCGTCTGTTTGAGGATGATACGCTGTACTTAGATTTACACGGGTACGCAATTCTTGTTGAAGACTTTGCCAAAAATGCGAAACAAAACGGGAATCTCGGTCTGACACAATTGACACTGGAATACCATGTCTTGATACAATTTCATTAAGATACAACTGGGCGAGCTTAGTCAAAGAGGTGGTCTCACTCGCAGCAAGAAAATGTGCGCTTTTTGTCAACCGATCAACGATAACCCAAACCATGTCATTACCTCGAATGGTACGCGGCAGTTTAGTTACAAAATCCATGGTTATATGTTCCCATTTCCACTCGGGAATTTCCAACTGTTTCAGTGATCCGTACGGCTTTTGATGTTCAGCTTTAACTTGCGCGCAGATATGACAATTACCAACAAACCGTGCAATGTCAGTTTTCATCGTGGGCCACCAATACAAAGGTTTTAAGTCGTTATACATTCGAGTACTACCGGGATGAACAGTTAACTTAGACTTATGAGCTTCATTCAAAATTGTATCCCGAATTCCGCCAAGTAAAGGAATCCACACCCGAGACTTAAAAATTTTCAATCCTCTAGAATCGTCCACTAATTCATCTTTTCTTTTCAACATAATTTCGGACTTTAAGTTGTGATCCCACAAAGCTTCTAATTGTACTATTTTGATTCGATCAATCAAGTCAGAGGAAACATTTACCTTCAGATAAAAGATTCGATCAGAAGCACCCTTTCGGCTTAGAGCATCCGCAACCACATTAGCTTTGCCTGGGTGATATCTAATTTCACAATCATAGTCTTTGATTAATTCAAGCCATCGTCTCTGACGCATGTTCAATTCTTTTTGGGAAAACACATACTGCAGACTTTTATGGTCAGTACAAACAACACATCGAGTCCCGTACAAGTAATGTCTCCAAAGTTTTAAGGCAAATACAACCGCTGCAAGTTCTAAATCGTGAGTGGGATAATTCTTTTCATGCGGTTTCAACTGACGAGAAGCATAGGCAATAACTTTATCCCTTTGCATAAGAACACAGCCCAATCCCGAAAAAGAAGCATCACAATAAACAATGAAATCATCTGAACCCTCCGGTAATGCTAACACCGGTGCCTGACACAACATTTGTCTTAACGTTTGGAAGGCATGCTCCTGACGATCAGTCCATACGAATTTCTCATCCTTACGGGTTAATTTGGTTAACGGACCCGCAATCTTAGAAAAATCTTTTATAAACTTCCGGTAATAACCCGCTAATCCAAGAAAGCTCTTTATTTCCGTAGCAGACTTTGGGGCGTTCCATTTCATCACAGCCTCGACTTTAGTTGGATCCACTTTCACACCATCCTTACAAATTATGTGACCCAAAAATTGAACCTCTCGGATCCAAAATTCGCATTTAGAAAACTTAGCATACAACTGTTCTCGCTTCAACGTATCCAGAACTAATCGTAAATGCATGGCATGCTCCTCTTCAGATTTTGAATACACGAGGATGTCGTCAATGAAAACAATAACAAATTTATCCAAGAAAGGTCGACAAACCCGATTCATCAAATCCATAAACACAGCTGGAGCATTCGTCAGACCAAAAGGCATAACCAAAAATTCATAATGCCCATACCTAGTACGAAAAGCAGTTTTCGGAATATCTTCTTCACGAACCCGGACTTGATGATAACCCGATCTCAAATCAATTTTAGAATACACTGAAGAACCCTGCAACTGATCAAATAAGTCATCTATTCTAGGAAGAGGGTACTTATTCTTTACCGTTCTCTTGTTCAATTCTCTATAATCAATACACATGCGCATAGACCCGTCTTTCTTTTTCACAAATAATACTGGTGCACCCCACGGCGAAGAACTAGGTCTAATAAAATCCTTATCTAACAGTTCCTGTATCTGATTCATCATTTCACGAATCTCAGAAGGCGCTAACCTATAAGGAGCTTTAGCTACAGGCGACGAACCCGGCACAAGATCAATACGGTACTCAACTTCCCTAACTGGTGGCAACCCAGGTAACTCATCAGGAAATACCTCAGAGTATTCACACACAACCGGTACATTGGAAATAACTTTTCTTTCAAGTTTAGCATCAACTACATAAGCTAAGTAGGACTCGCAACCTTTGGATAATGACTTCCTAGCCTTCATCATCGAAATCAAGGGAATAGACATACCATCCCGTTCTCCTCGAGCCACAACGTATGACCCGTCGGAGATTGGGATCCTAATCAACTTTTGGTGGCAATCAATGCTAGCCCTATTCTGACTTAACCAATCCATACCAACTATTACGTCAAAACTAGGGATTGGCATCAACAAGAATGAAATAGGGAAAGTTCGGTCATCAATCACAATATTAGCTCCAGTCACCGAGGTGGTAACAGGAACTAATTTACCGCTAACAATTTCTACTTCTACGGGTTTGGTTATCACAGTAGGCACTAATTTCAACTTGTCGCAGAAGCATACAGATATAAAAGTACAAGTAGCACCAGAGTCAAATAAAACACGAGCCGGTACAGAGTTTATAAAGAATGTACCAGTTATAACATCTTCTGTATGCACAGCCTCATTGACTGTCATTTGAAAAGCCCGACTGGTTGCTGGTGGAGGATTCTTCCTTTTCTGACCGGAAGATGCCGAACTCCCGACCGAACCAAGCCCCGATTTCCCCTCATCTGGACATTGACCCACTCGATGTCCCTCCTTTTTACAAGTCCAACACACAAAGTTCGGATAACGACAATTTCTTATCTCATGACCAAGATCACCACATTTCAGACACTTATTTGTTTGCGGAGTACACGGCCCTGAATGTCTAGATTTGCATGTACTACACCAGTTCGAACTTCCCGACGAACTACTCTTACTAACATACTTCTTTGTCTGACGATTACCTTGCCAATTTGATTTCCCTTTACTAGAGGAATCCGCTCTAGACTTGGAAGAATTATCTCTAGATCGTGTTTCACGAGACCCTCTAATGTCACTATCCACTGATCGAGCAAGATTAAAAGCCTGAGATAAACTAGTGGCTAGTCTCACTGTAGTACGATAGTTATGGGGTAAAGTATCCACAAACTGCTCTATCTTCGTCTTCTCCTCCGGAACCCATTGTTGTACAAATCGAAGTTTTTCTGTAAATTGAGCTATCAACTCCTCCATGGTCATATTATCCGTTAATTGAAGGTTCACAAAATCCCTCCTAATTTGTGCCATATGGAAATCAGAACAATATTGATTACGCACTACTTGATGAAATTCATTCCATCGTAAAGATTCCTTTTGTTGTGGAGTAAAATGCCCAGTAATTGAATCCCACCAAACCATAGCATCATCCTTCAGGCACTGCACAGCAAACTTGACCTTGGATTCTTCCTCACAGCTAATCACATCAAACTTGCGTTCCATATCTCTTAACCAATTTAAAGCCACAGTTGGATTGGTACTTCCATGGAATTCCGGTGGTTTGCAAGACATAAAAGTTTTAAAAGTACACATCTTATTAGTCTGAGAAGATGGACTAGCACCAAACACCGAAGATTGTTGTTGCAAAAGTTGCCTAGCTGCAGCTTCCTCAGCTTTCCTTTTAAACTCTCTCAGAAATATCAATTCATCTTCTATCTCATGTATATACTCATCCCTATTGGTTTCTTCACCGCCTTGATGAGATGTACCTTCCCGAACATTTGTCACAACAGGAGGAACAACATACCGAGAGGCATTATTGGGGTTGGGGATCGGTTGTTCGTCATCTGCCATTTCTGAAATCAACACAACACTTGAAACTTGTTAATCGTTAGTACCTATCTACTAACAATTTCACAACCAATGCTTAATCCCATACCCAGGAATGTTTGACATACCACGCTACAGTTTTGGGATTGAACATTCTACAATGCTCAATTACCCCAAAACTATGCTCTGATACCAACTTATAACACCCCTCATTCTCCATAATATTATTATATTGAAAACACGGAAGCGAAGTAAATTAAAACATATTTAATTAATATACGTTAGAACAAAAATCATAAACCGATTATAAGTTAAGTCATGTCGAGTTAAACAGGGTTAACAAACACATAATACGGGGTATTATATAAAACTTAACATTAATTGTTACAAAACATAATCAGAGTAGCAAGCTGTCAAAACATTCCCCAGCTCCTAAAGCATCTACTTTCTGCTACTCACCTATTCAAAATATAATATGCAGAAAGTAAATACGAGGGATTAGCACAAAGCTAAGTGAGTGAGTTCATAACACAACATCTAACTTAGCATAATCATATAATTGCTTCAAACAACCGCAATACGATATTCAACAAATCAACAACAACTTAACGAGGATCGGTGGCTCTGGGGATAACCGTAATGCCCGGGTGGCTCCCCAAGAACACTTACCCAACCATATCCGTATGGCCATACGGACGAGACCGATAACTAGTGGTAGTTGAACTCCAATACAGAATCAAACACACAACAAATGAAGTACGACTCTGTATCATTCATTCAACCCCTGCCTAGTTCAACCAACCATTTACCATCTCGTTGACCTCGTTAACAACTGATGCCCGAAGGCCAAACACGTAGCACATAGGTTCACAGTCAACAAGGTATATCAACTAATCAACAAAACATATTCACGTTTATTCGTTGCAATCAAATGATCACAACTAAATTAAATGGTGAGCTCTGAATCCACTCACCGATACCTCTGAAATATCCACACTTAGCTTCTAATCACTGAATCTTTGGTTTATCTGTAAGTACCACATAACATCAAGTTAGTAACTTGTTTCTAACTAATAATAGTCAACTTCACAATTCAAGTTACAATGAGTAATAATAATAACTATTTATATTATATAAACTCAGGTTCACAAACTATCATAATCATCAAAATTTAACAGACAAACGCGATCCGGCTACTGGTGATGGGATCGCGTTCCAATGAAGAAAACATTCGGTCATCAAATAACACTTGGCAACGCGATCCGGGAACAAAGGCGGGATCGCGTTCATAATAAGGAAAAAATTCTGTAACCAAAATACACTAGCAAACGCGATCCGGATACTTGGCCTGGATCGCGTTTCTAAGGCCAAAAACTCAAATAGGTCGTTTACAACAAGGGAACGCGATCCGGAACCATAGCCGGGATCGCGTTCATCTGTTCTTCAGCTCAAGAACAGACCTGAACGAACTTTAACTCCATTTTCAATATTCAAACTTATCAAACTCGATTCTAATGCATTTAACTAGTTACAAATCATCACCTATAATCATATATAACAAATTATCATCATACAATTGCAAGAACAAATCAAATTAACCAATTATTCATAATTCCTAACATTTGAAATAAACTCTATTTACCTTAAAATGGAGAAGATGGTGAATAGAAGTTGTAGATGATGATGATAGCTTGTAGATTATAACCCCCAATCACTTTGTAGTTTGATGATTACCATTGATTTTACTCATTAGGGTTTATGTGTTTGTTCAAAGAGAAAAGGAAATGAAAATGGTAAAGTGATCAAATGGTTAGGTCGGTCCCTAATAAAACCGACCTACAACTTTGGGAATTTAATACCCGCTCTAAATCTATTGTCTGGCACCTAATTGCTAGATGCGAGAAATTCATTTTATTGTACCGTCAACTTTAATATATTAAAACAAGCAACATTTTATTGACCACAATAAGTCCTAAGACCTATTTAACCAAGTTTCACAATAAGCACAATTTATAACAAATAATTATCTAAAACAATTAATTATTCGATTTAAATAGAAAAATACCAGGCCCGTGGAGAGGATGTTACACCTTTCGAGTATAACACTTCGAAATCAATGTGATAACATCAGGACTATTATTAAAATTAATCACCAACGGGCCGCACACGTTTTCAAACACTTAACAAATCAACCAAATCGTAGTAATTTGGACATATATAGTTGTGTAACAACTACAAGGGTGATCTTTTGAGATACCCAATCATGTTTATAACCATCGCGTGTCGTGGACACCCTCAGGTTACAAGTCTTTGGACTTCATTACTCGGCTAATCAACTCAAGTTTATTAAGTTAAACTCACAAGACTCATGTGAGTCTCATAGCTCCTCTTTTTACTGTTTTACTCAGGGGTGTGATACAATGCTTATTTTTAACATGTGAACGCAAGTACAACTTTTATGTACTACATGAGTTTTACACACTAATCATTTAAAGTCCTCCGTCAGCATAGTTGTTAATACGTTGTAGCGTGAATATTAGTATATGGTACCATATAGGATTGACCCTCCTCGTTCGGGTTAGCAAGCACTAACCGGGTAAACGGACGTACTAATATTTGGGAAGACGAATGTTGATTAGGCATTCGTGGAGGCACCTCGCCCGGAATTCTCTATAGGGGACCCGGCCCTCGAGTTAAGCTCAACTATGTGCTCATGGCTGTATACATATACATTATCAATTGCTGGATGCAATTCACTCATTATTAAATCTTGCGGTTCATACTATATTACTTGATTTCAAACCTGTGAGCTCACCAGCTTTAGCTGACCCATTTAGCATGTATCGCAGGTACCAAGCAGTAGATTGCTTCGGCTTCAGGACTTTTAGCTCGAGTCAGCATACAGACGATTGAGATTTTCTTGCATTAGTATATTTTGTACAAGTACTTATGTACTGAAATCTCCTTTTATTTAAACTCGAGCTATGTAAAGCTATAAATGTTGTAAACATTTTCAATATTAATATATTTTGTTAAAACGACGCATATAGAGTCGTTTACTATATATCTTTGTGCTTTGTTATTGATTAGTAACACCCAAATCGTGCTTCCGCAAATCATTAAAATTTGGGGGTGTTACAATATTTTTCTTTATCTATCTTTTGTTTTTCGTGATGTTTGTGGTTAGTAGAACTTAGAAGAATCAATCTATGGTAAGTTCATTAGTATAAAGAGACACATGAGTTTGCTGTTTTTGTTGTTTGTTTAGATATCTAGTATAGTGAAATTCAATAATTTGTTGTTTTTTGTGTTGATTGATGTTTAGTATATAGAATTTATTCAATTTGTTGTTGTTGTTTGCTGGACATATCATGGATTTTGATTGAAACAAATATTCAGATTTTTTTTGTTTTTGGTAAGAAAGTATTTCTGTATAATTAATAAAAGAATTACATTTATATATTATTGGTGGCGGTTGTTTAAAAGTAAATGGGCCCACTAAATGTGTTCAAGAACCGATCCATAAGAGCAAACGGAGTGCCCAATGTTTTTGCACCGTTTTTGGACCAAAAACGCCGACGTCCGGCGTTTTCCACTCCCGGTCGGCGTTTTTGGTCGGCGTTTTTCGTCGATGTTTTGCCCAAAACGTTGAGCTAGCTGCGTTTTTTTGTTTTTTTATTAATTTTTTTCCCCTTTCCCGAGGCATCCAACGGCTTAAATAAAAAAAAATTAAAAATTTAAAAAATATCCGTTGGAGAGTACCGTTTTTTTTTTAACTTTTATATATATATATATATTTTTTTTTTTTTTAATTTTACACTTTATCTCTTTAAATACCACTCAAACTACAACCATTTTTCATACCTCAAAACTACAACCATTCTTCTACTTCTTCAAACTTTAACAAAAAAAAATGTCTCAAAACCCAAACGACCCATTCAACCTATCATCACAATGGAATCCTTTTCCACCAAACTACAACCCGCAACCACAATCATCTTACAACCCAAACAACCCACAAACGCCACAATCATCTTACAACCCGCATATGTCGGGTTTTGGTCAAACTTACAACCCGCAAACACACGTTTCACCCAACCAATTACCGCCAATAACATCCGATAGTTACCAAGAGTTTTTGTTATGGAAGCAAAGTCAAGTGGTGCCTCCATTGGAGCATTCGGTTGAGACCGAAACACCCACCTCATCTCGTCCTAAAAAATCCAAAGAAAAAGTGGTTGACTTGCCTAAGAAAAAGAAAAAATTTTCCGTCCGCAATCTTTGGACGTCCAAAGAAGAGCTACTTTTAGCTCAATGTTGGATATGCATTTCCGAAGATAAGAACCGCGGCATCGATCAAAAACACGATTCATTTTGGTACTTGGTGATGGACGAGTACAACAAGCGTGCGGATCTTGAAAAAGTAGTCCAACGGGGAAAAGACGCATTGTCGTCTAAGTAGACTTTTTTGAACAACCGTTGTAACAAGTATGGAGGAATCGTTGCTAGGTTGGGAAGACAAAGACATAGCGGTGAAAAAGATGATGATTTTAGGTTGCGGTGTTTGGAGACTTACCGGAATGAGGCGAAGGCGGCTTTCCACCACGAGGTCGCTTGGAACTTTTTGAAAGACAAGCAAAAATGGCTGGTACCCGACTTGGTTGTAGTCGGCCGTAGGAACAAGCGACGGGAGACGGTTGACTTGGAAGATGTAGCGGTGGATTTGGAGAATGACATGGAAAATGAAGAAAACCCGAACGCCGCCCTTTTTGGTGATGATGTACACCCGCGGCCTCCCGGAAAATCAAGACAGCCTAAAAGTGCCAAAACATCTTCCGACTCTTCTGCTGCTAAAAGTAGCACGCCTTCTTTTAATGAGTCGATCACAGCAAACTTTCAACACTTGACTGAAACCAAAGCTAGTGTTTATCGTACCCGAGACATCGCCGAAGCAATGCGGGTTCTGAAAATGACAACGGATTGTTTATCCGAAGATGACGCGTGGTTTCTTAACATGGAAAAGGAGAAGATTCGCGAGAAGTTCGGTTGGAGGCGACCGGGTTCGGGTGGTGGATCGGGTTCGGGTGGTGGATCGGTTTCGGGTGGTAGCGAGTGATTATGTATTTTTAAATTATCGTATTTGAATAAAGTAATTTTAGGAACTTTAATTATGTATTTTTAGGAACTTTAAATTATCGTATTTGAATAATATAATTTTAGGATTTTTAATTATTGTATGAAAGTACTTTTAAATTTAATGTAATTTGTTTTTATTTTGTATTATTTTTATCTACTTAATTTGTTTTTAAAAGAAAAAAAAATCAATAAAATAATCACAATAACACTGAACAAAACACTGAACCCCAAGATTAACCATTACCCCACTTTTCCCTTTCAGTGTTATACTTCAGTGTTTTTAATAACACTGAACAAAACACTGAAACAGTGTTAAGCACTCCTCGTGCTCTAAGAACAAACTAACCGCTCTAATATTGATTATTTGAAACGGTTGTTTGACCGTTTCAAAAAGTACTTCCACTTTTCGTGGCGCCGGTATCCAAGGCGGTCGTTTGACCGTTTCAAAAGGCACTTTTCACCGCCTTAATAAAGCATTTATGTACTAGTGATTCACATGTTATCTACCATCAAAGTATGTAGATTTATAATAATTCCCAAACTTAAAGAGGATGTGTCAACTTATAACGAGAGTGATAAAATAATGGGCCACTGAATCATACAAACACATTGGAAGGTGTTGCACCGAATGATGCTTATAAGATATAGAGCTGTGCTGAAAATTCATCACAAGATATTGGTGAAGCTGTAAAAGAATTGCAAAGAGTTGAAAAGATTGCAAAATACTACATAGTTGCACCAAAACTGGCGAGGAAATACGCCAAATGCCAATGACCTCTTTCGTCACAAAATAATGACAGCTCAACAAAATCGTTATACGTGGCAAAAGAGATAACTGATATTTAGCGAAAAGTTCCTCCACCAATTTCGGTACAATCATGTGTTATTCTGCAAGCTTTTCAACTCGTTAAGGTTCATTAACAGCTTTTCCAGTATCTTCTGAAGAATTCTTTGACACTATTATCTTATATGCAGCATTAGATACAACATCTTCCTATGTGTTTTGTATAATTCAACGGCCCATCGTTATCACTGTTGAAAGTTTGACACATCCTAGTATGTAACTGTCATTAATCTGCATACTTTGTTGGTACATAAAACGTGAAGTATTATAATTCTTGCTATCTGAAAAGGATGAAGTAATATTGTTTGCGACAATTCAAATGTATCATTAAGTACATTAAAAAACTTCAGAAATATACATATTGCAAAGTTTAAGGATGACGATAGAGGGGTCGATTTTGGGTACATATATAATCCAGATGAGCATCATTTAGCTTCATCCTCAACACACATTCTTCTTCTCTTCTCCTTCACACATTTCTTTAACTTCCTGCAACATGAATAGTATTAGTTGTCAAACTATAAGTCAATCTTTGACTTTTGAAAGTCTAAAATACATATTTTTGAGATGGGGTTTGATTATATATTTTTAGAAACTTTAATAGAGTTACCTTAAACTCTTGTATAGTGTGAGCAGCACAGGTTAGCAGAAATAGAAGCAAGAGTGTTATCGTGACAACTTTGTTAGTAATTTAGTGTAATTGAGGGATATGGTTATTTGACTTGGTATAACACCCCTCATTCTGAACATTAATATTATATGATTTTTACTCGGAAGCGTATATTAAAAACATACTTTACTATTATACATAATGGAAATGTACATAACTTTTTCAAAATATGATACATCATAGTTTAAAGTTATTAAAACACTGTACACATATTACACAAACGGGGTATTATATAATTCCAAACTTAGTTTATAACAAAACTATATCAGAGTTAGCAGAGCAGTCAAACATCCCCTGCCAAAGGCATCAACTTCCTGTCCACCCACATATCTATTCATAACCTGCAGGAAGTAAATGAGGGATTAGCACGAAGTTAAGTGAATAAACTTGTCACACACAATTCAACTTAGCATAACTATGAGTTTACATCAAATAACCGTAAACACACAATATTTCAATGAGGATCGGTGGCTCTTGGGATATCATAATACCTGGGGATTCCCCAAGAACACTTATCGTACATATCCGTATGGCCATAACGGACGAGACCGATAACTATTGGTTATTAAACTCATACACAGGTTTCAAACACAACAAATGAATCAAAACCTGTGTAAATCACATAATAACCAAAAGGTCCAACTACACGTTGACCTCAATAATCTGATACACAGAGGTCCACATATCACGTAGATTAATTCAATAACACAGACTAAACAGTCTAATAAACACATCTACGTTTACTTGTTGCAACAAAACAATTACAACTAAATCAAAAGGTGAGTTCCAAATCCACTCACCGATACCTCTGTAGATTCCACACTCAGCAGTCTTATATCACTGAGTCTTTGGAGTATCTGAAACACCACAATACACACAAGTTAGTAACTTGTTCCATAATTATCATTCTAACATACTTATCAAATCAGGTGAGTCCCTGAAGTCTAAACAAATAAAAGTCCAATTTGAAATAAATTCAGAAAGTCTCAAAATGACGTTTAAAAACTGAAAAATGCCATTTTGGACCCCTAGATGACCCCGAATGGCCAAAAACTGACTAGACTCTTAGAATAGAGTCTTGATCATTGGGTCGTTTCCAAGTGGACATGCGAATTTCAGCTCAATCCGAGTTAATGGAAAAATTTGTAAATTTTTAGTCACTAAAGGTGTTAGGAACACTTGTGCACTTTTAAAATTTGCAAAATGAAAACTTTAAAAATTCTCGGTTCGCAGTGATCTCAACTCGCAGGTCAACTCGGTTCGTCAAAAACTCGACTCGCAATGAAATAACTCGACTCGCAGAGCCATCTCGACTCGCTTCGGAACTCAGCTCGCCTCGTTGGACGAACTGGGTTTCGAGGTTTTCGCTGCTGCTACTGATTTTCGAACCAAAACTCCATTTTTTCAGTTTTCTAAGGTTCCTAACAGTTTACTAACTTCATAGAAACGTCATATAGCTCAAAACCGAGCTTCAATTTCACTTCTAACTCACTAACCCATATAATCAACTCTTAAAACAAACTCACTTTGATGATGAAAGAGATATAATCAGAATGAGATGATGATGGTTCTGATATTTTGAATTCGAAATCACAGCAACCACTTTAATTCTAATTTGATTATGGTATTCTTGAGTTTGCAAGTTCTCAAAATGAGAAATGAAGAAAACTTGAGAACATATAGTTTGTAAAGTCGGTTCACAAACCGACTCACATATAAAATGGTATAATTTTATACCCGTCCTAAATCTATTGTCTGGAACTCGAAAATCATTTGCGAGAAAATTATTTTATTTTACCGTTAACTATAGTAAATTAAAATAACCAATAATTTACTATCCACAATAAGTCCTGGGACCTATTTACTTAAGTTTCACAGTAAAACAAATAATATCAGGTAATTCCTAAAACAATTAAATAATTAAATAAACTAGAAATTACCAGGCCACTGGAGAGGATGTTACAAATCTCCCCTCCTTAAGGAGATTTCGTCCCCAAAATCTCAACATGGTCAAACAATCCAGGATATCTGGATTTCATACTATCCTCAGTTTCCCAAGTTAAGTTAGAACCTAAACTGTGTTTCCATTTCACTAATACTATAGGTATCAGTTTCTTTCTAAGTTTAGTAACTTTTCGGTCAAGGATTTCAATAGGTTCTTCAACTAACTTTTGGTTCTGATCAACTTTCAAGTCTTGCAGAGGAAGAATCTGAGACTGATCGTCAACATTACACTTTCTCAAGTAACAAACATTAAACGTGTTTTGAATACCAGCAAGTTCTGGGGGAAGATCAAGCGTAACCGACTGATCATTGACAACTTGACTGATTTTGAAGGGACCAATGTATCTAGGAGCTAATTTACCTCTTTTTCCAAACCGAATAACACCTTTCTAGGGAGAAACTTTCAAATAAACTAGTTCGCCTTCAGAAAATGTAACTGGTCTTCTACGTGGATCCGCATACTGTTTCTGCCTGTCACGCGCTGCTTTCAACTTTTCACGTGCAATTGCTACTTTATCCGCGGTTATCTGAATAATATCGGGCCCAGCAAACTGTTTCTCACCAGCTTCTAACCAACATGTAGGCGTTCTACAACGACGCCCATATAACATCTCATACGGAGGCATACCGATACTGGAGTGATAAGAATTATTATAAGCAAATTCCACCAACGGTAGGTGAGAATCCCAAGAACCGCCATACTCAATAACACAAGCTCGAAGCATATCCTCGAGTGTCTGAATCGTCCTCTCAGATTGGCCATCAGTTTGAGGATGATACGTTGTACTAAGATTCACACGTGTACCCAACTCTTGCTGTAAACTTTGCCAGAATTGAGAAATAAACCGAGAATCTCTATCTGACACAATCGACAATGGAATACCATGATGGGAAACAATCTCATTAACATACAACTGGGCAAGCTTACTCAGTGATGCAGTTTCACTAGTAGCCAGAAAATGAGCACTTTTCGTCAACCTGTCTACGATAACCCAAATCATATCATTTCCTCGAAATGTACGCGGAAGTTTAGTCACAAAATCCATAGTCAAAGGTTCCCACTTCCATTCTGGAATCTCCAACTGTTTCAGTGACCCATACGGCTTCTGATGTTCAGCTTTGACCTGAGCACAAATATGACAAGTACCAACAAACTGTGCAATATCGGTTTTCATCGTGGGCCACCAATACAAGGGTTTCAAGTCATTATACATTTGGGTACTACCGGGATGTACAGATAAACGTGACTTATGAGCTTCAGTCAAAATCATATCCCGAATACCACCAATAAGAGGAATCCACACGCGAGACTGAAAAGTCTTTAATCCTCTAGAATCATCAACTAACAACTCTTTTCTTTTCAACATAATTTCAGACTTCAAATTATGATCCAATAAAGCTTCCAACTGTGCAACTTTAATTTTATCCACTAAATCTGAGGAAACATCAACTTTCAAATAATAAACTCGGTCCTAGGTACCTTTTCGGCTCAAAGCATCAGCAACCACATTAGCCTTGCCTGGATGGTAACGAATGTCACAATCATAATCTTTGATTAACTCTAACCATCATCTCTGACGCATATTCAACTCTTTCTGAGAAAACATATATTGAAGACTCTTGTGATCTGTACAAATAATGCACTTTGTACCATAAAGATAATGTCTCCATATTTTCAATGCAAACACAACAGCTGCCAACTCTAAATCGTGAGTAGGGTAATTTCTTTCATGCTGTTTCAACTGCCGAGAAGCATAGGCAATAACTCTATCTCTTTGCATAAGAACACCACCCAAACCAGCATAAGATGCATCACAGTAAACAATAAAGTCATCAGAGCCATCTGGTAATGCCAATACAGGTGCCTGACAAAGTAACTGTTTCAAGGTCTGAAAAGCTATCTCCTGTGACTCATCCCACTGGAACTTAATATCTTTACGTGTCAATTTGGTTAACGGACCAGCAATCTTTGAAAAGTCTTTAATGAATTTTCGATAATATCCAGCTAGCCCAAGAAAACTTTTGATTTTAGAAGGATTCTTTGGAACATTCCAATTCATAACAGCTTCAATTTTAGCAGGATCAACTTTGACACCATCATTACAGATAATATGACCCAAAAACTGTACCTCCCGAATCCAGAACTCGCATTTAGAAAACTTGGGGTATAAGTGTTCTCTTTTCAATGTTTCCAACACTATTCTCAAATGCATTTCATGTTCTGATTCAGATTTAGAATATACCAGAATGTCATCAATAAACACAATAACAAATTTGTCAAGAAAAGGTCGACAAACCCGATTTATCAAATCCATAAATACTGCTGGAGCATTTGTTAGACCAAACGGCATAACCAGGAATTCAAAATGACCATACCTGGTACGAAAAGCAGTTTTAGGAATATCATGTTCACGAACACGAACTTGATGATAACCCGACCTCAAATCAATTTTAGAATAAAACGACGATCCCTGCAACAGATCAAACAAATCGTCTATTCGAGGAAGAGGATATTTATTCTTCACTGTTCTTTTATTCAACTCCCGATAATCGATACACATTCTGAAAGACCCATCCTTCTTTTTCACAAACAAAACCGGTGCACCCCAAGGAGAAGAACTAGGTCTAATAAACCCTTTATCCAATAACTCCTGTATCTGATTCATCATTTCTCGTATTTCAGAAGGAGCTAGTCTATAGGGAGCTTTGGCTACAGGCGACGAGCCAGGAACAAGATCAATCTGATATTCAACTTCCCTAACCGGTGGTAAACCAGGCAATTCATCGGGAAACACTTCCGGATATTCAGAAACAACCAGAACATCAGATATGGATTTCTTTCCTAATTTGGCATCGATAACATAAGCTAGATAAGACTCACAACCTTTAGACAAAGATTTCCTAGCTTTCATCATACTGATCAGAGGAATATTCCCACTATCCCGTTCTCCTCGAGCCACGACATATGACTCTTCAGAAATTGGGATTCTTATCAACTTATGGTGGCAATCTATACTTGCTTTAAATTGACTCAACCAATCCATGCCAATAATCACATCAAAACTTGGAATTGGCATCAACAGAAAGGAAATTGGAAAAGTCTGCTCATCTATCACAATACTAGCTCCAGTCACCGAGGTGGTAACAAGAACCAACTTGCCACTAGCTATTTCTACTTCTACAGGCTTAGTAATCACAGTAGGGATTAATTTCAACTTATCACAGAAACACATAGAGATAAAGGAACAGTTTGCTCCAGAATCAAATAAAACACACGCTGGTAAAGAGTTTATAAGAAAAGTACCAGTGATAACATCTTCTGTGTGCACAGCCTCATCGACTGTCATCTGAAAGGCCCTACTAGTAGCTGGCGGAGGATTCTTCCGCTTTTGACCGGAAGATGACGAACTCCCGACTGAAACTGAACCCTGTTTCTTCGCCTCTGGACATTCTCCAACTCTGTGACCTTCTTTCTTACAATTACAACAGACAAAATTCGGATACTTGCAGTTCTTAAACTCATGACCAAGTTCACCACATTTAACACACTTGTTCGTCTGAACAGTACACGGCCCGGTATGTTTAGACCTACAAGTACTACACCAGTTGGAACTACCAGAAGAACCACTTTTATTACTAGATTTTTGACCTTGACGATTACTCTGCCACCTTTGATTTCCTTTTCCCGAAGATTCATTTCTGGATTTCTGATCAGATCTATCTTTAGCTGGAAAACCTTGAGCTCTCATATCACTGTCAACAGAACGTGCAAGGTTAAAAGCCTGAGATAATGAGCTAGCCAATCTTACAGTGGTACGATAACTAGGTGGTAACGCATCAACAAACTGCTCGATTCTGGTTTTCTCAATAGGGACCCATTCTTGAACAAATCTCAGCTTCTCAGAAAACTGAGATATCAACTCATCAATTGTCATTTTATCAGTCAAGTGTAGATTCACAAACTCCCTTCTAATGCGAGCCATATCAAAATCTGAACAATATTGTTTACAAACTTCATTACGAAATTTAGCCCATCGAATAGAGTCTTTTTGTTGCTGAGTGAAATGACCAGTGATCGAATCCCACCAAACCATGGCTTCATCTTTCAAACATTGAACTGCATAGGAAACTTTAGATTCTTCTTCACAATGTGTAACATCAAATTTCCTTTCCATGTCTCTCAACCAGTTTAAAGTCACAGACGGATTTGTACTACCACTAAATTCCGGTGGTTTACTTGCCATAAACGTCTTGAAAGAACAAAATTTACTTGACATAGGTGGTGGAACAGTACCAAAAACCGGTAATTGCTGCTGAAACTGTTGATGAGATGATTCAGCTTCCTTCTGTCGGCGATAATCTCTAAGTCTAATTACTTCATCTTCTAACTGGAAAAGATAATCCTCTATATTCGATTCTTCATGAACAGGATTAGAAGTACCCTCATGATGTCTCTCATTATGAGTATCTGAAGGATGAACATCGATCCTTGAGGCATTATTAGGGTTGGCAGTCGGTTGCTCGTTATCTGCCATATCTGTATTCAACACAACACTTGAAACTTGTTTATCGTTAGTACCTATCTACTAACAGATTCACAACCAATGCTAAATCCCATACCCAGGAATGTTTGACAAAACACGCTACAAAATTGGGATTGAACACTTTATAATGCTCAATTCACCCAAAACTATGATCTGATACCAACTTATAACGCCCCTCATTCCGAACATCAATATTATATGATTTTTACTCGGAAGCGTATATTAAAAACATACTTTACTATTATACATAATGGAAATGTACATAACTTTTTCAAAATATAATACAGCATAGTTTAAAGTTATTAAAACACTGTACAAATATTACACAAACGGGGTATTATATAATTCCAAACTTAGTTTATAACAAAACTATATCAGAGTTAGCAGAGCAGTCAAACATCCCCTGCCAAAGGCATCAACTTCCTGTCCACCCACATATCTATTCATAACCTGCAGGAAGTAAATGAGGGATTAGCACGAAGCTAAGTGAATGAACTTGTCACACACAATTCAACTTAGCATAACTATGAGTTTACATCAAATAACCTTAAACACACAATATTTCAATGAGGATCGGTGGCTCTTGGGATATCATAATACCCGGGGATTCCCCAAGAACACTTATCGTACATATCCGTATGGCCATAACGGACGAGACCGATAACTATTGGTTATTAAACTCATACACAGGTTTCAAACACAACAAATGAATCAAAACCTGTGTAAATCACATAATAACCAAAAAGTCCAACTACACGTTGACCTCAATAATCTGATACACAGAGGTCCACATATCACGTAGATTAATTCAATAACACAGACTAAACAGTCTAATAAACACATCTACGTTTACTTGTTGCAACCAAACAATTACAACTAAATCAAAAGGTGAGTTCCAAATCCACTCACCGATACCTCTGTAGATTCCACACTCAGCAGTCTTATATCACTGAGTCTTTGGAGTATCTGAAACACTACAATACACACAAGTTAGTAACTTGTTCCATAATTATCATTCTAACATACTTATCAAATCAGGTAAGTCCCTGAAGTCTAAACAAATAAAAGTCCAATTTGAAATAAATTCAGAAAGTCTCAAAATGACGTTTAAAAACTGAAAAATGCCATTTTGGACCCCTAGATGACCCCGAATGGCCAAAAACTGACTAGACTCTTAGAATAGAGTCTTGATCATTGGGTCGTTTCCAAGTGGACATGCGAATTTCAGCTCAATCCGAGTTAATGGAAAAATTTGTAAATTTTTAGTCACTAAAGGTGTTAGGAACACTTGTGCACTTTTAAAATTTGCAAAACGAAAACTTTAAAAATTCTCGGTTCGCAGTGATCTCAACTCGCAGGTCAACTCGGTTCGCCAAAAACTCGACTCGCAACGAAATAACTCGACTCGCAGAGCCATCTCGACTCGCTTCGGAACTCAGCTCGCCTCGTTGGACGAACTGGGTTTCGAGGTTTTCGCTGCTGCTACTGATTTTCGAACCAAAACTCAATTTTTTCAGTTTTCTAAGGTTCCTAACAGTTTACTAACTTCATAGAAACGTCATATAGCTCAAAACCGAGCTTCAATTTCACTTCTAACTCACTAACCCATATAATCAACTCTTAAAACAAACTCACTTTGATGATGAAAGAGATATAATCAGAATGAGATGATGATGGTTCTGATATTTTGAATTCAAAATCACAGCAACCACTTTAATTCTAATTTGATTATGGTATTCTTGAGTTTGCAAGTTCTCAAAATGAGAAATGAAGAAAACTTGAGAACATATAGTTTGTAAAGTCGGTTCACAAATCGACTCACATATTAAATGGTATAATTTTATACCCGTCCTAAATCTATTGTCTGGAACTCGAAAACCATTTGCGAGAAAATTATTTTATTTTACCGTTAACTATAGTAAATTAAAACAACCAATAATTTACTATCCACAATAAGTCCTGGGCCTATTTACTTAAGTTTCACAGTAAAACAAATAATATCAGATAATTCCTAAAACAATTAAATAATTAAATAAACTAGAAATTACCAGGCCACTGGAGAGGATGTTACACTTGGTAATGGGTTAGGAGGTACGGAGTGTACGCCCATCAAGTCAATAACATCCCTGACCCAAAGCAATTGTGAAAACAGTCATGAAAGAGACAAAATTAGTCTAAAATATACATTAGTCTATTTTAGGCTGAATTAGTCCAAAATAGACTATACAGTGGCTTAATAGTCTAGAATGGATTGAATTAGTCTAAAATTGGACGGAAGTCTGAATTAGTCTAAAATTAGACTATGCAGTGGCTTAATAGTCTAATTTTAGACGTAATGGGTCAAGAGGCTATTTTGACCCATTTGACTGTGACTGTTAGTTATCCTAACTGATTGGATTTTATGGTCTTAATGATTATGAATATCAAAAGGCTGGAATTGCAAGTGATCAATGGTGGACTTTATTGGATAATTCATACCCATTAACTCCATTGATTGTTGAGTGCCCATATATTGAGAAGTAATCTACATGAGAAAAACACACACAACAAGAAATTCTCTGTAGCACCAGGTTTTTGTTTTGTTGCCTCAAACAAGAACACCACTCTTTGTCTTATCCCAAAACAAAATTCTTGTAACCCAAGGCATATAGGGTCGAATTGTTGTTTTCGGAAAGTGATAACACGATTCAAAGGGATATCCGGTCATTGAAATCTTACCCTGTTACAAGGTTTCCTCCAACAATCGAAAACAACAATTTTGGTGATTTCAATGGCGACTACTTAGAAGTGTATGATGGCTATGTGTTGAGAACTCCTTGTCATGAAGATGATCGTGATGATGATCCAAAAAGGATCATGTGAGAGAACGTTGACTACATTGCTCGAGGTTAATCCTCAATGGTATGTCTAACTCCTTATTTGATATTTATCAAAACATTGATTTGCCAAAGATTTACGAATTGTTGGGCAATTAAAATAACACAAATTGCATGTCTGAATCATTCTCGGTTTTGAGTATGATTGATAAGTTACCACCTTCTCGAAACATAAGAAGAGTGGGTTAACTTTGGTACAATTGGAAAATCATTTGTGTATAGAGTAATATCTTTAGACACATAGATAAACCAATGAGCAATAAAATTGCTGAAAAACCTCTTCTACGATTATGAGTGAAGATGACATAGACAAAACAACAACATGTGCCATGATATTAAAAGAAATCTCTAAGATTTCAATGGCGGTTATTTGCTGAAATTTGGAATGAAATATCATTTCATGTAAGATTGTGTGTTGGTGGTCAAGCCAAACATAACAATAGAGCAAACACAAATAAAGGATGATATTATTGCAAAAGGAATGATGATCTTATTACATGGTACACTTATGTAATGATAATAATCTATGACTATGTGCTATAATCACATATGATTATGATCAATCACTTTTATCCTTGGTGTTGAAAATTTGTTGTTGGGGTTTGTTTATGAAAAACAATTACTTCAAGTATTGTTTTGTGTACTGAAAGATCTTAAGAACAAGTCTTGTATAACAATTGTGGTACATGCAGTTTTTGGACTTGATATACATATATTATCAAGATCCGGTGTATTTGTTGTTTTGATATTATATGTTTATGTTGAACTATGATATGGTTATACTATGCATAATTGTTTTTGTATGCCATGTTTCAAATGATGATTAATATGCTTGACATGCTTGATTGAAAAATGCATATTCGAATAAAGATCATGAATTGTTATTCTTAATTTTGGAATTTATTTGTATCATTTGAGGTGATAATAATATATGCTGATCATGTGTTTATGAGAATATAAAATACGATTACATGTTATGCTTATATGATTTAAGATGTTATTCGTTGGTATGATATGCTCATATGTGTATATGTAATCATATTAATACCTGACCTAATATGTGATTACGTAGTTATAACACATGATTGAATGGTATGTTGTATGCTTTAACATATGATTGACTTGGTATGATATAATCATTTGTGTTCATATGTTAAGAAGTGATTAATTGGTGTGTCTTTACCAAGTGTGTTTGCATGTTCGTTATTGGGGATGTTAAAGTTATAATGTGCTTATATGTTTAACATGAGTGATTTTGACTTTAAGTATGATTTTTATGGAACTCCTTCATTAGGTAATAAAATATACTTTGTCACATTCATTGATGATGCTTCTAGGTTTTGTTATGTTTACTTGTTACATGTTAAAGATGAAACTTTAGATAAGTTTAAAACATACAAAACTGAAGTTGAATTACAACTAAATGCATCAATCAAAAGGTTAAGAACAGATAGGGGGGGTGAATAAATTGATCAAACTTATTTTCAATTCGTGGGTATAATTCATGATACTACAGCTCCATATACTCCTCAACAAAATGGTATATTGGAGAGGAAAAATAGGGTCCTTAAAGAAATGGTTAATTCCATGTTATCAGATTCGGGTCTTAGTGATGGATTTGGGGGGAAGCTATGCTAACAGCTTGTTATTTGCTTAATAGAGTTCCTAATAAAAGGAACAAGATTACTCCTTGTGAACTTTGGTATAAAAGGAAACCGAACTTGAACTATCTTCTGGTATGGGGTTGTAGGGCTGTTGTAAGACTTCCAGATCCTAAGAAGAAAAGTTTGGGTGAACGAGGTATAGATTGCATATTTATTGGATATGCTGAGCATTCCAAGGCTTATAGGTTCTATTTTATTGAACCTAATGATTCTGTTTCGGTTAACACCGTTGTTGAATCAAGGGATGCAATCTTTGATGAGAATCGCTTCTCATCTATATCTCGACCAAAGGATATGGTCCCTAGCTCTAGTGGAACCAATAAGGAGGTAAGTTCGGATGTGACTCAAGATAAGTCATTTGAACTTAGGAAAAGCAAAAGAGAAAGAAAACCTAAGTCAGTTAGGCCTGATTTTCAGTTATACTTAATTGAAGGTTCAAGGGATGAGGTTTCTACCCAATATTCATATTGCTTTAATGTTGAGGATGATCCCAAAACATTTGATGAAGCAATGAAGTCTCAAGATGTCGCCTTTTGGAAGGAAGCAATCAATGATGAGATGGATTCTATCATGGGCAACAACACTTGGGTGTTGTCTGATCTACCACCTGGTTGCAAGCCTTTGGGTTGCAAATGGATCTTCAAAACGAAGATGAAGGTAGATGGAACTATTGAAAAGTTCAAGGCAAGATTAGTCATTCAAGGTTTTAGACAAAAATCGGGAATTGACTATTTTGACACTTATGCTCCGGTTGCTCGTATCTCCACTATTAGATTGTTGATTGCCTTAGCTGCAATACACAATCTTGTGATTCACCAAATGGATGTGAAAACTGCATTCTTGAATGGTGACCTGGAGGAGGAGGTTTATATGAGACAACCGGAAGGATTCATCATGCCGGGAAATGAAAATAAGGTGTGTAAACTTGTTAAATCTTTATATGGTTTGAAACAAGCACCTAAGCAATGGCGTCAAAAGTTTGATGAAGTGGTTTTGTCAAGTGGTTATAATTTAAACCAATCCGACAAATGTGTATATAGCTAATTTGACAAATCCGGTAAAGGAGTCATCATTTGTCTATATGTTGATGACATGTTGATTTTTGGGACTGATCAAGATCAAGTTGACTCAACAAAGGAGTTTTTGTCATCAAAGTTCTCCATGAAAGATATGGGGGAGGCTGACGTTATCCTTGGTATTAGGATTAAACGTGAAAACAATGGAATTTCAATTTCTCAAGCTTATTACATTGAGAAGGTACTTAAGAAATTCAATTGTTTTGATTGTACTCCTGTGAGTACTCCAATGGATCCAAGCATAAAGCTTTTACATAATAAAGGTGATGTTGTATCACAACTTGAGTATTCAAAGGTGATTGGTTGCTTAATGTATGCCATGACAAGTACAAGGCTGGATATTGCATTTGCTGTGGGAAAATTGAGTAGGTTTACAAGTAATCCTAGTGCTCATCATTGGCAAGCAATTAGGCGGGTACTAAAGTATTTAAAGAAAACTATGGATTATAGTTTATCTTATGTTGGATATCCTTCGGATTTAGAAGGTTATTCTTATGCGAGTTGGATAACCAATGTTGAAGATCATTCTTCAACAAATGGTTGGGTGTTCTTGCTTGGGGGAGGTGCCATTTCATGGGCTTCCAAGAAGCAAACATGTATTACCAACTCGACAATGGAATATGAGTTTGTTGCATTAGCTGCTGCTGGTAAAGAAGCGGAATGGCTAAGAAACTTGATTTATGAGATTGCATTGTGGCCTAAACCTATTGCACCTATTTCTATCCATTGTGATAGTACTGCTACATTGGCAAAGGCTTATAGCCAAATGTACAATGGAAAGTCTAGACACTTAGGTGTTAGACATAGCATGATTCGTGAACTAATCATGAATGGGGTGATTTATGTAGAGTTTGTGAGGTCACAACAGAATTTAGCTGATCACTTGACGAAGGGATTAACTAGAGACTTGGTTAATAAGTCATTAGGGATGGGTTTAAAGTCCACATAAATTTCTAATGGTAAGACACCAAATTCCCTCCTGATATGAATTAGGAGCTGAATTCAATGTGGAAAGCTTACACTTAGAAATTGAAGCACATGTTTTTACATATGTCATCCCAAGGTTATATGCTCGGACCTGCTGAAGTTAGGTTGAAGTTAACTTCTTAATAGCTCCTTTGAAAAAGTGCAAGAGCGGGTGCATGACGGAAAGGAACTACCTATGTGAATGTGAAGTTTTGCCGCTTCAAAAAGCTTTGGACTTTATGCTTTGAAACATTCATGAATGGATATGGACACATGGCTTATATAGTGTCAAGATCGCTTTAGAGTATTTGAAAACTTGTATGTATATTATCTTCAGGTATTCAAATAGGTTGAAGGGTTCAATTCTTAGAACACCCCAATTCTCGAATATTTGGAATGTGTAATGTACTAAGATGGAAATTCAATCTTCAAGACATTTTCATTTATGCATAAGTTTGTTCTGTTTGATTATCTCATGTAAAGGAATTACATTAAATTGGGGAGGATTGTTAGTAATTTAGTGTAATTGAGGGATATGGTTATTTGACTTGGTAATGGGTTAGGAGGTACAGAGTGTACGCCCATCAAGTCAATAACATCCCTGACCCAAAGCAATTGTGAAAACAGTCATGAAAGAGACAAAATTAGTCTAAAATATACATTAGTCTATTTTAGGCTGAATTAGTCCAAAATAGACTATACAGTGGCTTAATAGTCTAGAATGGACTGAATTAGTCTAAAATTGGACGGAAGTCTGAATTAGTCTAAAATTAGACCATGCAGTGGCTTAATAGTCTAATTTTGGACGTAACGGGTCAAGAGGCTATTTTGACCCATTTGACTGTGACTGTTGGTTATCCTAACTGATTGGATTTTATGGTCTTAATGATTATGAATATCAAAAGGCTGGAATTGCAAGTGATCAATAGTGGACTTTATTGGATAATTCATACCCATTAACTCCACTGATTGTTGGGTGCCCATATATTGAGAAGTAATCTACATGAGAAAAACACACACAACGAGATATACTCTGTAGCACCAGGTTTTTGTTTTGTTGTCTCAAACAAGAACACCACTCTTTGTCTTATCCCAAAACAAAATTCGTGTAACCCAAGGCATATAGGGTCGAATTGTTGTTTTCGGAAAGTGATAACACGATTCAAAAGGATATCCGGTCATTGAAATCTTACCCTGTTACACGGTTTCCTCCAACAAATTTAGCCATGATTATTTTAATTTTAGAGCAATGGATGAATGTAGGAATGGCGGAAGTCATGGTATTATAGTAAGTTATCATTTGAACCTCCAATCATCCCAATTTTTTGTTTTGGTAAATGAAATAGTAAGGAAAGATGAGAAAGGATATATAGTTAGTTACCATTAAATATCAAGATAATTTGTTACTGAATTAGTTTTATTCGGTTATTCTTTTCAATGAGCGTTACATGCATATATTTTCGTTATGAAAAATTAATAATTGCGCTTTCATCACAATTCAGTTGGTATCTATATTATACCTTTTTACAGTTTTCCCATTGACCAAGCAGCCTATCATCATCATCATTATCACTTATAAAAGAGTTTTGAAATATGATTATGTTTATTTCAGGGTGTTATGTTTTATTCTGCATTCTTGTTCCTGAAATGGAACTTATATCCAAAGGTATTAAATTCACTCAGAAAGAGGAATTTTGTGATTCAATCAAGGCATCTGTGAGCACTGCAGTGGTTGTGTATCTTGATAGAGCAAAAAGCCAAAAAGTTACTGATGAAGTGTTTTCTGGTTGACTGATTCTAAGTATCGAAAACATGTTAATAAATTGTGGTAAATGTGTGTAGTGGAGCGGTCGAATTATTATTATTTTTTTTAAATATCTCATCAAGTTCTAACATCATGATTGTTGTACTGTTCTATGTCAAATGTAAATATTTTGAATGTTGATACTTAAGTTTGACTTACTATGGTCAAATTATAAGTCAAACTTTGATTCTTCAATGTCAAACAAGGCGGTTTGTGTCAAGTAGCATAGATTTGTAAGACGGAGTTTTGGCTTTAATTCTATAAACAAATAGGAAGAATATTAGATTACCAAATTATTCATGATTCTTGATTCTTCATGATTCTTTTGGTCTAGAGGAAGAGGATGAAGGTGCATATGTAACATGACTTGTGGAATATATGCTCCTATAATGGATTAATGGGTATGGACTATCGAGAACTACTTTTGACTGCACGCATTAACCCTGTGATCATTTCAACTCAAAAGTAGTATTGCTATATTTGTGTTCAATATTCCTTTGCTATATTATACTACCGTTCCCAAATTATAATATATCTGATCAAGATACTACTAAGTAAATTCTTTCTCGCTAAAGTGGTCATTTAAATTTGTGTAAAGTGACCATGGTCTCTTCTGCAAGTTTTTCAACTCTTTCCGGGTCGTTAACAGCTTTTTCAACTTCTGTGACAAATTCTCAGCCACAACTCTTTCCGGGTCGTTAACAACTTTATTTTAATTTTAATTATTTAATACAAACAACAACAAAACAATGGAAAGAGAATTGTGAGGGGCCCACACTTTTGCAAGTGGTTAACAAGTGATTTGAATCACTTATCCGGTTTCAATCGGTTGCTTCCAAACCGATTCAAAACTGGTTAACCAAGTGGTTACCATTGGCACCACTCAAACTAACCACTTGCTAACCGGTTGGTGAAACCGGTTAGCGTTGGGAATGCTCTAATGATAAAGTGGTATTATTTGTGAAACTTCAAATGTATCCTGAAGTACAAATAAAAAACTTGAGGGAGTTATTGGAGTTTTAAGGATGATGATGAGCATCAAGCATTCCTTTTTCACTTCTCCTTCACACATTTCTTCAACTTCCTGCAACATAAATAGTATTAGTTGTCAAACTATAAGTCAATCTTTGACTTATGAGTGTAAAAAACACAGATTTGTGAGATGGAGTTTGATTATATATTTTTAAAAACATTAATATAAAGTTACCTCGAACTTTTGAGAAGCGGGAGCAGCACAGGTTATCAGAAACATAAGCGTGAGCAACTGATGAATTTGCAGAGGAATAGAAGTCATGGTTTTTATAGTTGGGGAGATTCAGGAACATTACTTTCCACTGTGTGCAGTAAATTCTTGATATCATTTTAATTCACGGATTTCATTTCATTAATGTTGAATTATTTCTTACTACTATTTGAAATCAGTGAACCAATTTATATCGATTATGTATATTTCTCTTTACTATTTTACTTATAGCCTCTTCTATCTAATGTCAGGTGATTCATGGATTAAATTTTGACTATGTATTGGGATAATATGGAAGTAGTGAGTATCAAGAGTCTAGATACATCACATTTAATTTTTCATTCGCACTTGTTGGGCGTATGCAGGATTGTCGATTGAACCTTCACCTATGAATATACTTGTACATAATATATATGTGCATGCACTGTGGTAAATGTATATGGAACAAAGATCCCCATTTTATTGTTTTAGACTTCTAGTAAATAAAAAAAGGTAAGATGGGAAAGATAATATATAGTTACTTACCATCAAAAGTCAAAATGATTTGTTACCTTGCTAGTTTTATTCTACTTTCATTTTTTGTTAGCATCACATTCATATACTTTCAAGATTTAATCAAAATTGCTCTCGTCATCACTGTTTAATTGTGTCCCTATTTTAGCACTTCAGTTTACAGTTTTCCCTTTTGCCTCAAAATAATCATCATCATTCTCACTAATAAATCATATTAAGGATATTGTTGTGTATGCCTTAAAAGAGCAACAACAGATTGAAATTGGTTATGGGTGACTTGATCAAGACATTGGTGAGCACTGCAGTGGCTGTGTATCTTGAAAGAGCAAAAAAAAAAAAAGGATCTTTATGACGGAACGTTTTGTGAGTTGACTACTTCTAAGTATCAAAAACATGTTACGGATATTGTTGTGTGTCTTTAGTGGAGCTGTGGAAACTTTTGTTAAAACATCTCATCGAGTACTACCATCATGATGCTTGTAATGTCTAATGTCAAATGTAAAGATTATGAATGTTGATTCCTATGTTTTATATTATGATGCCGGTGGTAATGCCGTAATGGTACTTGGTTTCTTCATTACTTGATCTATTCATATTGGTAACTTACATGTACCAATGTGAGTTATCATTTGATAACTCAGATTGGCACATGTAACGTGTTGATTGAACCTCCAATCATCCCAATTTTTTGTTTTGGTATATGAAATAAGGAAAGATGAGAAAGGATATATAGTTAGACAGTTAGTTACCATTATACATCAAGAATTCAAGATGTTTTGTTACTGAATTAGTTTTATTCGGTTATTCTTTTCAATGAGCATTCATGCATATATTTTCATTATGAAAATTTAAAAGTTGCCCTTTCATCACAATTCAGTTGGTATCCATATATTACGTTTTTACAGTTTTCCCATTGACCAAGCAGCCTATCATCATCATTATCACTTATAAAAGAGTTTTGAAATATGATTATGTTTAGTTCTAGGTGTTATGTTTTAATCTGCATTCTTGTTCCTGAAATGGAACTTTTATCCAAAGGTTTTAAATTCATCACCCAAGAAAGAGGAATTTTCTGATTCCTTCAAGGCATTTGTGAGCACTGCAGTGGTTGTGTATCTTGATAGAGCAAAAATTACATTGATGAAGTGTTTTCTGGTTGACTGATTCTAAGTATCGAAAACATGTTAATAAATTGTGGTAAATGTGTGTAGTGGAGCGGTTGAATTATTATTTTTTTATTTTTAAATATCTCATCAAGTTCTAACATCATGATTGTTGTACTGTCCTATGTCAAATGTAAATATTTTGAATGTTGATACTTAAGTTTGACTTACTATGGTCAAATTATAAGTCAAACTTTGAATCTTTAATGTCAAACAAGCCGGTATGTGTCAAGTAGCATAGATTTGTAAGACGGAGTTTTGGCTATAATTCCAATGTTTTAAAAACCGGTTCGAACCGGCCGGTTCGACCGGTTCGATCGGCTCCGAAAAGTTTTACGAGTTAGAATGGACCGGTTCTTGACCATTTAGTCGCTCGGGTTCGCTCGTTGACTTTCCCGGTTGAACCGGAAATCGCCAACCGGCTTCAACCGGTTTTGCTTTTTTTTTTTTTCGTTTCCGGCAAGGGTGGTGGTGGTGGTGATGGTGGTGTTTAGTTGGTTCCGTTTGAAAACATATACATCGCACACATCATCTTCCATCTCCAAATTGAAAATCAACAAACCCTAACCCTTGGTATAACCGCCGTTCGCCCCTTCCACCCCTCTCCGTGGCCGTCTGCCACCTCCCGCCGCTTCCCCTCTGCTCCGGCCGTCGCCGGTCTTCCCCATCCTCCTCCGGCCAGTTTTCCAACCATCTCACCGGAGCATCTAATGGTGGGTGGCAAAAATAATAGCAGTTGGGTGATACTAATTTGAGTAATAATAGAAATATAGATGAAGAAGAACAAGAAAAGTGGTGTTCTTATGATCTTATCAACCCAAGATTATTAGATTTTAGTGAATTTTTGGTTTGGGTAATAATAAGATAAAAAAGATGAAGAGATCGATGGGTGTATTATTGGGAGTCAAAACTTTTTAGTAAATTGGTACCAACTCTTTAGTCAAAGATGTCAGGAGTATAATTTTTTTCTTGGTTTTTTCAATCTGTTTCTCAAGTATTAAATTACTCATTTAGTTTTTTTTTTAGCAAATGACAAATGGAGTGGAGAGAACAAAAAGCCCAACAGACGATAGAAGCCCAAAGTCCAAAGTTCAAAGGTCCAAATGCCCCAAAAATTAATCAATAGCCCAAAGAAATGATCAAAAGTCCAAAACTAACATTAAACTATTATAAACGGTTGAACCGGCCAGTTCAACCGGCCAAACCGGTCCGACCGGAATCGGTCAACTTTCCGGTTCGCTTAAAAAACCGAGTTTTAAAACATTGTATAATTCTATAAACAAATAGGGAAAATATTAAATTACCAAGTTTATTCATGATTCTTTCGGTCTAGAGGAACAGAATGACGATGCATATGTAACATGACTTGTGGAATTCATGGTCCTATAATGGATTAATGGGTATGGACTATCGAGAACTACTTTTGACTGCACGCATTAACCCTGTGATCATTTCAACTCAAAAGTAGTATTGCTATATTCGTGATCAAGATACTACTAAGTAAATTCTTTCTCGCTAAAGTGGTCATTTACATTTGTGTAAAGTGACCATGGTCTCTTCTGCAAGTTTTTCAACTCTTTCCGGGTCGTTAACAGCTTTTTCAACTTCTGTGACAAATTCTCAGCCACAACTATCTAATAGGCAGGCATTGGAATAATGGAATCCACACCTACTGTCCTACCATTAGTTCGTATAATTCCGCAGCACATCGCTGTCACTCCCGTTATAAGTTGACACATCCTCTTTGAGTATGTAATTGTTATAAATCGACTTAGTGGGTATGATAATAATAATTAATGCAATCTCAGAAAAATAAAGTGATTGTAACACCACGCTTATCACGACACAAATATTGTTTCTTTTATCCCGAGCGTACGAATTCTTTTAGCGATCACACGAGGATTTCCCTGGAAGGTCACCCATTCTGGTACTACTTTCGCTTGAGCATGTTTAACTGCAGTGTTTTCGATTGTGCTTGTTGCCCCAAAACATGTTGTATCATGAAGGACCAAGGTTTACGTATAAATCTAACATCTCCTATGTTCACGGAAGATGTGAAATTCGCCTAAGGTGTACACATGTGTCTATTTGTTTTTTATCTTCTCTTTTTTCATTGCATTGAATTTAAATTACATTATTCGCTAGTGCGAAAGTAGACTGATGTAATCAGGCAAACAAAAAGAACTGCAAAATTCTAGAGTAACACCATGCGCCTACTCAAGACACTAATATAAAAAGTAAAAATGATAGTAGCAGAGGGGACCGTCTTCACTTTACATCATGATTGTTGTACTGTTTGATGCATCTATCGCAATGGTAGTCACGAGCGATTGAGGCAAAGACGCCTTGAAAAACTGAAATGTTAACACCTCGAAGAGCAATTGGGGAGATTTTCCAAAATTCTCCTTGGGTTGGCGCTTCTGCTTCTTCGTTGTCTATAGTCAAGTTATAATTGAAAGTGAGTGTTGGAAGATTAATGACAAATCAGTAATCAGTAATATGGTTTAAGTGTCTGATATAATTATGTTATTTAGTTGGGTCGAGAACTTGGGCCATAGGCCAACAAGTTCCTGTTCGCAAATAAGGGCCCAGGTATGATAGTTAATAGGAGTCGGTTAGTTTATGAAACGATATTAAGGAGGGATGTGTTGATTAGTGAAACAACACACCTCTAGGAAAGCACCGATTCATATCTATAAATATTGTATGTGTGTAGTCGAACAAAAGCAGTTGAATCCATATTATATATTGTAGAGGGTTCAACCCACTTCTTGTTCTATTCTTCCTTATTGTTGAATGATGTTGTATGCATGATGATCAATGATGATGGCTGGGAGATCTTGGAATTAAAGACCTGTGAAAATCGAACAGTGAGAGCTGCGAGAATGTCAGTGTGGGGGATGTCGTAAATAACCGATTGGGCATTAAAGACGAGTGTAGAGGCTTGGTGCAAGGTGTAATGGGACATCTTGGTTGAAGAATGATCACCAGTTTGTAGTTGCCAAGTGGGTGGAGTGTAGATGTTACCTGAAACAAACTTACATTCAATAGCTCCTGCGGTGGAACAGTTGGGAGCACAATCAGCTAAAGTGGCTGAGGATGTCCAAAACTGACAATAGCTTGTCATGATGTTTAGGATAGATGAAAACCAAGAAGAGTTTTTGTCTAGTCTGAGGGCAGAAGGCCAAGTGTCAAACACATTGGGTTCGTCAATTGATGGGTTGAGGGGAAGCTCAACTTCTTGGAGGAAGGAAGAAGCAGACTGCCAGAGCCTGAGATTACCTGCATAAACTGTGTTAGCACCAGGGGAACACAAATTCAAAACATCATTCTCATTGTTATTACAAGCAACACCAAAAAGGCGAGCTAAATAACGAGGGCCATCGACATCATTCTGAAACGACCGTTCAGTGGTGCCTGGGCGGTTTGCTGCAGAGCAAACAGATCGGAGTCGAGAGAGGTAAATGCTGATATTCGGGAGGTGTTTAACATAAGCGTCACCAAAAATGAATCCACGCGCAACTGTCCATCCAGGAGAGGTTGTAAGAGCTGGAGTAACGTTTCCAAATTCTACAGTAACAGGAGGCTTAAAGCAGCTTAAGTTCTTGAAGAAGGGAACCAGAGGACCGGGACCCACATGCACCTCAGCTCGAATCCTTTCAAAAAGATGGTGATTTCGTGTTGAGCTGGGAGCAGGCCGGAAGCACTCATAGCCCTCATAGTCTGTATTTAGAAGAGGACAGCGATGTAGATCTGGGATATTGGAGGAACCCAGCCCATGCAATTTTTGGTCCACTTATGGGTTGAAGCCATAAGTTGATCCATTTTGCTAAGATAGGACATCAGTGTGGCAGCATTGGGAAGAAAAGTAGAAACGGCTGGATAACAACATTTAGTCATAGGGTAGTTCATCGCCGTTTGGTATATCATGGATTCATAATCAACATTTCGAGTGGGAGTGGTTAAATCAATAGTCTGGGGAGCCATGAAGCTGTTATCCATTAGTCGGAGTTTTCAAAGAGAACAGAAATAAAAGCTTAAGGATAATGATAGTGGGGTTGATCTTGGGCATAAATGAGCATCATTTAGCTTTCTTCTTATCACGCATTTTTCTTTTTCTTGTCCTTCACATCTTTCTTCAGCACCTAAAACATAAATAGTTTAGTGGTCAAGCTATATACCAATCTTTGACTTTTGAGTTTCAAAAACAAAAACGTGAGATGGGTTTTAAATTATTTATGTTATATGAATATAGAGGTACTTTGAACTGTTGTGAAGTGTGACAGCACAGGTTAGCAGAATTAGAAGCAAGAGTGTTATGGTGACAACTTCAGCCGTTATTACTTTGTTCTAGAGTCAATGGATTATAAATATAATGGGGGACACTTTAATAACATGACTGTTTAGTGAAAATTGATCGAAATCACACAACTGTTATGCTATCATTTTATGTGCGCCAATTATAACTGATAACATAAACATATCACTTGGGAAAAATTGAAGAAACACTCAAATAGAGCCTGTTATAACCGATAATTCAAGTTATTCATATAAATTCAGATTGCACATATTAAGACACACAATATTCAAATTATATCATAAAGAGTACACTAATACACTGATCGAACCAACCACACTAAATAAAGATTTGCCAATTTGACATGGGAACGCTATACCTTACCGATCAAAACAGAAGCGTATTTCAGAATTTGATTTACAAGATATAAAATAAGTCAATACATCAGAAGCCTTATATGAGTAAACCAATAAATGAATTACGAGAGATACTCGGATTCAAATGCCAAGATTTCAATATGTGGTCATTGTTGGTGAAAAAAATAATGTAGTCAATATTGTTCAAGACACTTGCAGCTCAATACATGTCAACAGGTATGAAACAAAGTCCAGTTAATAATGTGTCAAAAGTCTACCATCTAGAAAAATGTCCCAACCAGCAATTAACCCCATTTAGCCTTGCCAAGTCATCATGTATGATCCTTCTAGCTAAAACTCCAAATATGCAAGTTGTATTATATTTTATTAATGTGGTTTCACAATTCTGTTGAGCAATCACATAAGCTACATCATATGAGGATTACTACAACGCTATTTAGAATCGCAAGATAATCTAATCAGTTAGAGTGTAACCCTTTCAGATCATCAAAAGTAAATACTCAGACACATACGTAAGCCTTTTTTTAAAAAAAAATTACTTTCACTGGGTAATTTTATCAAACAGTTGGTGATCAGTAAACTGAGGTAGAAACAATGTACGTATACGTTCGAAAATACAAACTGAGATATATACACTGACACACATAAGCATCTTGTTAAGTTTAAGCACATTCTATTTCTGGGTATCATCCAAATATCATAAATCCTCCACAAAATGATATTATAAGATGCAAATATATCAAGACACACTACCAAATGCTCTCATAAGCACATTCACTTTCAAAATAGAAGCATAAGAAAGAAAAGATACCTGATTTCAACTTTAAAGGTCGCAGGTGATGGATCATGCGAAACTATAAGCCCTTGCACGTGGTGGCTCATAAAACCCTTAACCCATTACAGTAGCTGTGTCTTCAAAGAGATAAGATAACTCATCATTTGAGAATGTTTACTCATTTCAGGTAATAATTATAATCTGCACCGATTTAATCAACTTTACTTTTATTGTATGTGTTATAAGTAGTATACTACTTAAAAGTCAAGAACTTCACAGCCATTCTAATCTTTGTCAATACTTTCCATCAATTATATCAAGTCTCAATTGGGAATATAATATGATGTTTATCTATAGATGTTAAAGTATTTTCGTTCCCTGTTTCTTGAAATGGAACTGTTAACAAATAGTATTGAATTAGTGTTGAAGTATAAACTGATGTCCAAAGCTGGGACAGCATTTGTTTCTCTTGTTGTTGGTAGTTGTGCGCTAAAATTTGTGTTGGATTTCTACTAGAATAGTAACTGTGACCCGAGTTTGAATATAGTAAGAGATTTGGGTTGACTCGTTGGTGCATGAAATTGAAATTGGTTATGGGATTAAAGTATGAATCTTAACAAAAAGTATGAATGTTAAGGACATTGTGGTTAATGTGTGTAGTGGAGCTGTGAAAATTTTGTTAAAACATCTCCACAAGTTCTAACACCGTGATTGTTGTACTGTTATTTGTTAAATGCAAATATTTTGAATGTTGATTCCTATGTTTATATTGTGATTCCAGTGGCTATGGTACTTGGTTTACATAAAAAAGATGAAACACCCTTCTTTAACTTCCTATGGTCAAAGAATAAGTCAAACTTTGACCTTTTAGTGTCAAACAAGCTAGTTTTGTGTACTAAGTAGCATAGATCTGTAAGATGGGGGGTTTTTGGTTATCAAAATAGAGATAATATTAGGTTCCCGACTTAAATCATGATGCTTTTGGTCTAGAGGAAGAGGATGAATGTATAAAATGACTACTTGTTGAGAATTATAGGTTACTCACTTCAAGATATCACATTTGACTGTATGCATTAGCCCTGCGATCAATATACTCAGACATGTAAAAATTCATATATCACATCATAGATTTTGAATAGAAATACAAAACATACACAAGATTAATATCTACAAAACCAGAAATGCACCATGTATAAATGAATGGGTCAGTTTGGTTAAAACGCTCATTCATATACAATATACCAGACCGATACAGCAGTTTTAGTTAACAGAGTTTCCATGGCAGCCTCGTATTTTGTAATGGGACGCTTGGTACGTGATTCTCTATCATATGATATGAAGTTTCTTAAATGTTTAGGATACATTAGATTTAAAATTCATGAACAGTATCGCTGTATCCTCCCATAATAGCATTGGTAAACTATATTCTGTTTTGTAGCAATTAAATATGCAGATTGATAGCAACTATATACTCAAAGAGGATGTGCCAACTGATAAGGAGAATGACAATGATATGCGGCCGAATCTTGCGGAAGCATTGGATGGTGTTGCATCTAATGTTGCCTATAAGATGTTGTGGCTGATACTTTAATTTGTCACAAGATGTCGAAAAAGCTGTTAAAGAACTAGAACGAGTTGGCAAATATGCAAAAGATTACATGGGTGTAACAAAACCAGAAGCGGAAAATTACCCAAAATGTAAAAGACCTCTTTTGCCACAAAATAATGATTTTGTTGAGTTTCAAGTAGATTCATTATTTCTGGCTGAAGATGTAATTTACATTTGTGTAGAGTTCCTCCGCCATTTTAGCACGACCATGTTTTCTTGTGCATATTTCCCAACTCTTTCCAGGTGTTTAACAGCTTTTTTCAACTTCTTGTGTTGAACTTTCAGCCACAACTATCTTCCAATGTGTTTGTATAATCCCGCAGCTCATCGTTGTCACTCATATTACAAGTTGACACATCCTCTTTGAGTACTAAATTGTAATAAATCTGCAGATTTAGTTGGTACATGCACACATATTAATAATCATAATTAGTGCTATCTGATAAAGATAAAGCTTTATTGCTTGTAAATTTTCAAATGTATCCTGAAGTACAATTGAAAAATTCAAGGAAATTTTAGGAGGTTTAAGGATGATGATGATAGTGGGGTTGATCTTGGGTATATATATAATCCAGATGAGCATCATTTAGCTTCCTTCTAATCAAGCATTCTTCTCTATCTTCTCCTTCACACATTTCTTCAACTTCCTGCAACATTAAAATAGTATTAGTTGTCAAACTATAAGTCAATCTTTGACTTTTGAGTTTAAAAACACAGATTTATGAGATGGGGTTTGATTATATATCTTTAAAAACTCTATTATACAGTTTACCTTGAACTGTGGTGAAGTGTGAGCAGCGCATGTCAGCAGAAACAGAACCAGGAGTGCTATGGTGACAACTTTAGCCATGATTTTTTTTTTATTCAAGAGGAATGGAATGAATATGTAGAGGAATGTAAGTCATGGTTTTATAGTGGGGGGACACTTCTGTGTGCATTAATTCTTGAATCTCATTTTAATTCACAGATTTCATCATATAAATGTAGAGATATTCCTTACTATATGATAATATTACTTTCCCGATCTATATGGATTTTGTATATTTTTCTTCTTTAATTTTTGTTTATAGCCCGCCTCCTGTTTTAAGCCAACCGATTCATGAATTAAAGTTGTCTATGTGTATGGAATTAGGAGTGAGTACCATAAAGATTTTGAGAAACAAAAGAACAAAAACCATACATCACAACGTTGAATAATGAAACCCCGTTATTATGCATATACTATTGAGCGCGCCGCAATATATAGAGATTACACGAAACATAAAAGAAACTCTAACCGACCCAAAGCTCACAAACGGGTTCGGGCAAACTAACCAAATGTATCCTACACAACTCATTTTTCATTCACTACACCATATGCATATAAAGATCCCACTTATTTGTAAACAAAATAAGGAAAGATGAGAAATGATATATGGTTATTTACCTTAAAATATCCACATGATTTGTTACTAAATTTATTAGCTGTCATTTTCAACGAGCATCAAATCAAATACATATATAATTTCATGATAGTGCCCTCATCATATCATCACTATTCGTGTCCATATTTTACCTCTTTACTTTACAGTTTTCCCTTTACCAAATAATTACCTATATGACAGCCTCAAATTAATCATCATCATTATCACTATTAAAGGTGTATTATTAGTATTCTTATTTAACAGAAATGCAAACAACTTGTTAAAACCTGTCAAAACTCTTATTTCTTTATATACTCTCTATTTCTCTCTCACCACTTGTTCTACAACTCTTTGTTTTACAATTATGGCAGCTACTACCACAACATCCTCAAACTGCACCACCTTTTTCCACACAAGACCTGATCATGTTGAACCCAGGGTCCGATCCACGTCGAACCATGGGTGTGCAAAGTTAGATGGGGTGGCTATGTGGCTCATGAATGGTGTTGCGAACGCGTTTTTCGCATCCTTACAAAGATGTTCTTGTATTCGTATTGCAACTGTTGACGATCACGACGAAGACTCTAACGACTTGCCACTCATTTTTAACGATGGGAATTGGCGGCATGATGGTGGTGATATGGTGGCTGGTGGTGGTGGTAGTAGCAGGAGGAAAAGAAACAAAGGAAAGAAAGGAATGAGTACATTTCTTGATCAGGATTAATGAAGTAATGATTGTATTAAAAGTAAGTTTTAATATACTTCATGTGTGATTTTGTTCTTGGTAAGATGAAGTTAATGATCTGGGATTATGATGTTTAATTTTTTGTTTTTCTTATTATCTTTTTGGAAATACCAATGAACAAATGGCAAAAAGGCTACAACAATTGTGAGCTGTGTTTTACATGTTCATGATAATGTTCATCGATCAATTATGTAATATAATATAATTATATATTTCTTTTCCTTTTCACTTATATCATATATATATATATATATATATATCTATAATAATAATAATAATAATGCTCATTTCTAGTTATCCTTGTTCCCATAGTTAAATATCTAATTCCTTCTTTTTGATCTCTACTCCTATACTAGCTGTAACATAATTAATTAGAGCACCTCCAATGAAGGCTTTTCTAAAGCTTTTTTATGCAAAAAAAGCTTTGTAAAAGCTTTTCTTCATTGGAGAGAAAGCTTTTTTAATCAAAAGCTTGAGATTTCTCAAGTCATTGGTGTAAAGCTTTTTTACTCTTTTATGCAATATAATTTTCACATTAACCCCCTCATTATACTTGATAAAGCTTTGCAAAAACTTTTAAACATTTGAGTGAAAGCTTTTTTGAATAGCTTTTTATGCAAAATGTGAGGTGGAAGGTAAAAAAGCTTTTGAAAGACTTTTTACATTGGAGATGCTCTTAGTCTTATGAAATTTAATATATAATTTTTGCAGCTCCAGAATTTGACAAGAAGTTCTTTTATATGTATAATTTTAATTATTTGTCGCTTAAGAACAAATCAAACCGCCCAGGTCATGGTTCGAAACCTGCAATGGGTATTATCTATCATAAAGTTACCTATCACTAATGAAACGCATGACCCACGACCTTAAAGCTTCGGTGTGAGTTCCGGCTTGAACGTTGTGTATATGTGATAGAGGTGATTTGCCCGGCGATGTTGGACCTTGTGTGGGGTTCAGTCGTGCTCCATTGAATTATGGAGCGGCTTCAGTGGGTGACCCAAATACCCATTCTAAATTATGATATAATTAATAAAGTGCAGTGAAGTAATTAAAATGAAGATTAAAAGGTGAAAAAATGATAGCACATGGTGGGTCGGGATTAGGTTGATAATAATATATGTGTACACATGCACTAGACTAGATATGATAGTGCTACATTTTTTTATTTCTCTCCATGGTAAATATATGCATATACTAGAATTATTAGAATTAAATTAAATTGAACGGATGAAGTAATTAATTAACAAGCTTACCTAGCTAGTTAGCATTTTGTTGTTCATTAATTATTTTAATCACAAACGTTAAAAATTAGGATCTTTATATCTTGATGTTGTATTGATATCATCGACGTTTTCAGATAGGTTCTTTTTTATTTCGGTCATCTCCTTTTTCATAACTCACACATCATGCCTTTGATCGACTTAATCAGGGCCTAAGGGTCGTAAAGTGGTACTTGAAACGTATAATAAGGCTAACTTACATGCGTCATCATATTGGGTTCGAGCGAAGATGTACATATATATGTTAGAGATGGTTTACACATGGGGATCGAAGTTAATTTGTTAGTTTTACAGCATGAACAACTTTTACTTTGCAAAATACGTAAGTAAAAGATAGTAGGTAGGACATCCTTATTAAACGGGCATGAAGAGATGATGATTTACTTTATTCAAACAAATTAAAGTCAGCAACTTTTTGCATGCTTGTATATCATGTTGTCTTGTGGATTATCATGTCGTTGCTTATTTTACTCCTTTTCCCCCCTTTAAAAACCATTAATTATAATGGGATCCAATGAAAGATTACAAAAGATGCTTCTTTTTAATATAATAAGCCCTGAAATATACGATATAAATAATAAATATATAAATATTGTGAAATTGAGTGAGCCATTCAATAATGTAGATTGGATTTGTGAAACGCCCCAAAATTTTTTTTTTTTTTTTTGCACGTAATGACTACTAACAAACTAAACAAAAGCTGAAATCCAAGTTATGACAAAATCAATAGCGACGACCAAAAATAAAAGCGTCACAAAAAGTATAACTAAACACTTATGCAATAAATGCATAAATTTGCATTCCACTGTGACTGTTTTCCTTAATGTTACGCGATCCTGGAGGATGGATGGGATGGCGTATTAACACATGAAATCCGACTGTGACCAATTTCCCTTATGTTACGCGATCCTAGAGATATTCTGGGATCGCGTAATTACTCTTGACTGCAACTTATACCAAACTCAGATTTCAAACCAAATTCGGACACGCATAACTTTTAACTCGTTAAGAGTTAAGACTTGAAAATTTGCAGACACCTCCACTACAACATAATAAACATTTCTTTTTTTACATTTTTTTAAATTTCACAAAAATGAGGATTTCGGACATATGACCAATTTTTGGCCATTTTGACCACTTTTTGATGACAATCAATTTCTCAAACCATTCACAATCAGGTCAAGACTTTTTGCACACTTCTTTAGTATACCAAAACAAGTATAGGGGCCTGTTTACTTTCCTCTTAATGGTCTGTTTCCATATACTTCTTAATCCAGACAAATAAATTGTTGTTTCTTTTTCACTTAATCTGATATGAATGTCTGTTTCTGAAATAGGTAGAAAAATGAAGCCCTTACCAAAAAGAGGCACTTAATAATAAATATATATTTTTTTCACCATTTTTTTTCCAATAGAAATTGAACAAGCTTCTTCTTGTTCAAACTTTATATCATTTAACTTCATCTTTTTTGTCAAAAAAAAAAATTACATTTACTCAAACAGCACTTGTTATAAACAGATATGTTTATCTAAACAGACATCACATGCAAACAGCACTTAATGATAAAAAAGTAAACAGCCCATACATCAAATAGACCATAATGCTAATTCATCCTAAATTAGCATACGAACACTTGAACAGCCCCATTTGAGCACTTTTTGACCCATTTGACCAACCATCAATATTTCAACCAAAGAATCTTTAAAATCACTTTCGTTTATCAAAAATCAATATAAATGACATCATTCTTAATGCGTGTGAAAGCGTCTAGTTTATTATTTATAAAGTACATGATATACCAATCACTACTATCACACAACCAGACAAGAATACCCGATCGGAATAGTATAGCTATGGTAAGTCCAGGTCGAACACAGGAACGATGTTATTCAATTAAATTGGAATTATTAATAAAGCAGTAAAATAGGGGTACGTTTTAGTTCCGTACGAACATTTAAATTGAAGTAACAACTAAAATAACTAAACTTAATTTAAAACAACAAACGGGAAACAATAGGAAGGAACAAGTAATTGTGTAGATAACTCCACTCAGATTCATATATCCCGATTCATTGCATGTTCATTGTCTAATTGTGATTTCTTTTATATTAACTTAGATACTAATCAAAGAGTCCAAGTTAAATGTAAATTAGCCTCCGGTTCAGGTTAACTAATATCTACAACCTAGGGTCCCACATTAAACATCGATACGACGTCGCAAGAATGTTGCTCTATTGCGTGCTTTTCCTTAGATTGTGCATTAAGTATTCACGACTTGTTACGACCAATCCTCGCGGTATGACTCAACAATACCTTCTAATAATCACTTATTAGCTCATTCATTTTAGATTAATTAATTACTATGCTCTTAACCTATCAAACTCAATATATTTAGCAATGATCATAAACCTAAATTCATAATCATCAATAATCAATAGTATCAAAGGAACTCAATCTCAATAATCCTATTGACCACGTTAAGTAGCAATTAATAATCACCAATAAACAAGGTTCTACGGATAACGTAACAATCTTCAATCAAACAACTTATTAAACATGCAATTATAATCGTTCAACAATCATTATCCAAGATTCATTTTACTACACAACTACTAAAGTATCAATTCATCATCAAATAAGCAAAAACCAGATCATTCAATATCAAAAACATCATTGTAATCGAATTAAACGAAGTAAATGCAAACCGAAAGACGAATCACTTGAAACTAATATGAATAATCTTCATCCTTAGCTTCTCGTGCTTCCCGAATGCTCCAAAATGTAGAAATCAGTCGAAACCAGTCGAATGGAATAAACCCTAGCCGAATGTTCTTTTTGATTTAGCGTTAAAACCACGTTTTTATAGTTCCTGAAAAAATGATCCATCCGGCGGATGGAAGTTTCATCCGACAGATGGATTGCTTTTGAGCCCAGCCCAGCTCCGCGTATACTGGGCCTCCACCAACTTGATCCATCCGGCGGATGGATGGAATTTCCAGACTTTTTCCAACTTTTCTTTATTCAATACTCCGGCTTCGTTCGACTCTTCCAAAATGCACCGTTCAACTTATTTCTTGACTGTTTTTTGTTCTTCTCTCCAAAAAGCTTCATTTCCACTTCTAATTGCAAATATAAATGAAATAAGTATCTAAACTTAATTAATTGTAATAATAACATTCAAGAAAAGGGGTAAAATACTACTTAAATATAGTACTTATACGCGTTTATCAATTCTTCTAATGCAATCGACCAAAACTCCATTTCACTATGAAACCATAATTCCACCATTATTACTACTATTATAACCAAGACATACAAAATGAAACAAGACAATATTACCACTTTCATCTTTGACTTTCCAAAGTCAGACATACTATATATTCAATATCAAGACTTCATATTTAACAAACCACTTGACTCTATTATGTGTTGTTTTGGGCGAATTACACAAGTGATAACCACAACGACAATTCAAAAGAAGGAGAAGCTTGTCTAACCATAAAGCAAGCTCCAATCCACGCTACCTTCTTGCAACCACACCTTACTCGTTATGCACATTTGGTTCAACCAAACCATAACACCTACAACATGAAACAAAAGGGTAAGCGAAACGCTTAGTGAGCATACGGGTAATTAAATGAATAATCTACAAAACAAAACTGAAACAACACTTAGCAAATATTAACAACACATATTTGCTTAGTCATAAAACTACCGAGCAATTGTAGAGATTTCACCAAACACTATGCGGATCCGCGGCCAATAGAAACAAGCACGCAAGGCACCATACCACGTCGATATGCATACCAAGCTCAAGAAACAAGCACGCTTAATACCATATCACGTCGATATGCATACTAAGCTCAACAACTCTATGCTAACCGCAGTTAGCGAATCTGATCAACAACAAATCTTTACATATGCTCATTCCACGTAATTTCACGTAATTCAACAACTAGCAACAATCAACAACAATGGCCAACAACAAACCTCAACAGAAGATACAAGCTCAAGATACATACGTATGAAACAAGCTAAAGAAACAAGCATAATCCACTTGATTGTATGAACCTATTGCTCGGAAGCAATCCGGAACACACAATCATTTTAACACGTATCCAACATAATGTGCCATAACCACAATGTGAATAATCAACAAGATATGGAATTCACAACACTAATCAACAAGTAGAAACAAGATAAGATACAAACTATACTCCACTTGATTGTATGAACCTCTTGCTCGGAAGCAATCCGGAACACACAATCATTACCCATTTAACCCCCATGTCACTCACCTTAATGTTTTAGACGAAATTATTACAATAAGTGATCAACGAAAACTTTCCACGTCTTTAACACTGTCACACCCCCAAAATCGGTAATTGTGTTTATTTAATGTTTAGCGGAAGCAAGTTATAATTAGCGGAAGCATCTTGTATAAAACAGTTTAACAGCGGGGGTGATGACGTTACAATTGTGCATTCATCGTATCAGAGCATATGATCATACAGAACATAATATATTAAGGATGCCAGTTTAAACAGTTGTTACAAAAGTAGTACGACTATGTAAGTCGTACAGTAATAATAGAGTTTAAAACATTTAAGTTTTACAATACATATGTTAAGATAAGATTTCATGAGTATAACTGCAATGTCTGCAGTAATACAGAGGAAATCCTCAAAAGCTGTCCCAAAATATATGGCATCCTAAGTAGTCCAGGGTTGTCCATCCTGAATGCATGCGATTCTTACTTTCGTAGCTAATTTCCTGTAAAACATAGAAAGAAAGTCGTCAACAAATATGTTGAGTGAATTCACAGGTTTTGTATAAGTATGTGGTATGTTAAACCATTTATGTTTGTATTGTTGAAATGTTATTCAATAAATAAATGTTCGCAGGTTTTGCAAAATATAAGTTGGTAGGGATTGTTACCCTAAAATATAGTTTTATGTGGGTTGTTACCCAAAATGTATGTCTGGTGGTTCACCAGTATATAAATATAACCAGTAAGTATACCGGTATAAAACAGTTGTAGGATACGTTCATCCTAAATAATATGTGGGAAATACTTAGACTATAATCCCCTGAAAGGTGAGCTAAACCTCGCAGGTTAAAGTATCGCGACCTAACCCTATAACCAAACCACAACCAAAACTTATGTTGTTTGCCTGAAGGACAATTAAGTATACGCTCCATCCACAGGAGGGTCGTCACGGCAATAGTACTATTCGTATACTCAGTGGCTAGAGTCACCTAGCTAATGGTTATAGTCTGCATGACATAAGGTCTTTCATGCACACATTTCAAGTCTGGGTCCGTACTAGGATTTGTTGTCTAATTCCCAATACAGTTGTGAAATAATATTTCATATCAAACAGTTGTATAAAGCAATAAAGCATTTATATAATTTGCTGCATGTGTTTGCATGCAGTTTCTATGTTTACACCCCTATATTTAAAAGCATAAAACATTTGTAAAGTAGGGGCTGTGAACTCACGATGATTTGCTCGGTATGAAAGCTAGCAGCCAACAGATAATTGCCCAAGGTTTGTTAACCTAAATAAAATAAATATATTAACATAAGTACGTTTGATCTGTTTTAATCACTTATGTTAACAGTTTGTTTGTTTGAAGAAATGGTTGATTTCTTAGTAATATAAGTCGTTGAATTTATTTGTGATATTGTGTTGAAATCTTGTTATTATTTCTCTCGTCGTATACTTGGTTAAGTATATAAACAGATATGTAGTTGTGTACTTATTTGAATGTCATTTTGTTTCCTTTGTACATACATTTGTTCTATATATGTATACCTGTAAATAATACATGTTGTATATTATTAGATTATACGTTTGTTAAACGTGAACTTCATTGTGTATATATATATATATTTGTGAATATATATTCTTAAGTGTCGTATGTATATATGTTTAATAAATACATTGTTTACGTATATCAAATATATATAAGTTTTCATTTGTTTAAGAAAACGTATAATCGTGAATATAATTCGAATGTCGTTTGTGTCTATATATAACATGTGTTCTCGTATATATTTACATATTGTAATACGTTGTTTCGTATTTAAAAAGGTTACAAGTTTTATTTGTTATAAAACTTAGATTGCGTTTATAAAATAAACGTCTTTGCATTTAAAATCTTCACGTGTGTTTAATAAGTCTTAAATATCCCGATAATGTAATCGTATTCAAATCGTATAGTTCATAAAGTCCGTAAACATACGTGTTATATATATATATATATATATATATATATATATATATATATATATATATATATATATATATATATTTATATATCGTTTGTTCGTACGAATTTAAATTGTCCAATGTCCGTGTCTCTGATATATCTCATTTATGTATTTATTAACAGTTTACAATGTCTCGTAAATGTCTCCTAACAATTGTAATCGTTTACGGAATCGTTTGTATTTAAAACAAAAGTCAAAGTGTTGGTCAGGTTGGGAATCCGCCGGATTTAAATGAATCCGCCGGATTCATTCGGGTTTAAAAGGATCCGCCGGATCTAACCACTGAGCCGCCGGATCGGGTCAAAATGAGGGGAATCCGCCGGATTCACATGAATCCGCCGGATTCATTCAAGTTTAAGAGGATCCGCCGGATCCCCCGATGATCCGCCGGATCAATCGTGTCTTTTACTCGTTCATCGTTTTAGCCAAAGTTTGTGTGCGAGTCGAAGGTGGGAATCCGCCGGATTCACCACGAATCCGCCGGATTCGTTTGGTTTTCAGCAGAGGATCCGCCGGATCCTAAGGAGATCCGCCAGATCTTGGCTCTTTTCAGTCCCCTGTTCGTGTCTGATAATATATACACACGACCATTTTGGTTCCAATTCTTTGTACATCAATTCCAATCGTTTATATCAACGTAATATAACGTTTTAACATCTTATTAGTTCATTTTAACAAGTTTTCATCCCTCGATTTTGATTATGTAGTTTCGGTTTCTATAACCCATTTTCAAGAACAATCCATAAATCTTTCAAATATATATGTTATATGTTTAGATTATGTTATGTTATCATCATTTCTAGTGAAATTTAAGCAAAGAAATCAAAAGATGGGAGGTTTCCTTACAAAGAGGTTATGACGAAGATGATGATATGTCGATGGTGATGATGGTGATGTTGTGCCTCTGCTTCTTGCTCCTGATGTTGTTGCTCCAGATGAAGAAAAAGATGAAGTGAAGATTTTTATGATATGTGTGTGTGTGTATGTGTTTAATCTTCTGGGAGAAGGAAATGAGAGTGAACAAGTGATCAAACGAGTATGGTTTAAACAAGATACGGTCTCCTCAATTATTGAGGTTTGGTGGCCGATTTTGGTACATCAATTTCGAGTACGAGTATAATTATAGCAATATAAAAATAAACATTTTATATTTTTATTTTGTAGGTGTTCTCCTGGTTCGTTATTTTATAATCAGAATAATGATGTTATCATTATTTTAAATAGTTGTACAATTTTGTACATTTTACTGCGAGCATATAATTGAGCGCCAAATTTCAGTTGAGTTATGATTTCATATTTTGAGGTAATGTTCTAAATACTTTACAACGTGTTAGAAAAATAACACTTTTCAGATTTGGACCTTCTATGTACGTTTTAGAATTGTTTCTGTTCGTTTTATAATACGTTTTATGTTAAACGTATATTTAGACCATTTTATCTATTTGTTATAGATATATAAATACTCGTAATTAATAATTACATTATTAATTATTTTTGTGTCACGAAACTTTTGTTATTTATTTTTGTCGGGTTCGTTCCGATATATTTATACGTAACTTTTAATACTTCGTATTACGTATTACTTTTTGTTTTCAAAGTACTGGGCTTGCTAGGCTTACATCACATCAAAAAGTTTTGTTAAAACTTAATCAGGAAATTAGCGTAAGAATGCACATGATTAAATGTTAATTAATACCTAATTTGGAGAGTTGTCACAAACACCTAAACATATCATACATAACAACATAACAACACATTTAAACTCTAATAATCATCAAATTCAACTAATAATCATCTATAATTCCTCCCCCACATTGGTTACACTTGGTTTGATCTTTAATTAACCAAACCAAAACCACACTTTTCATAATCCAAAATAACTCAATGTCTAATTATCAAACTTTATATTTGGATTCTTGTTTCATCATTTTCACACTCTATTAACACTTCTAGTTACACTTTTAGTTAACTAACATGAATTCACAAAGTTTTAGCAAAATCATGAAATCACTCAAGAACACTAATTGTGATTTCATCACTTTCATCATGTATTATGATTACCAACAATCATAATAACATTAATTAACATCAAACTAAATAATTACTAACCCTAATTTCGGATTAAAACTCACTAATTTCTCAGAACCCACCAAAATCCATTTTCTAGGTTAGAAAATGGAGAATTCAACTTACTTGAGATTAGGGATGATTAAAAGATGATGATTCTGATTTATCTAGCTTCAATTGATGATTTAGAAACTGATTTTGGCTCTTGGATTGTCTCCTGCGATTTGTTCTTGTTTCTGGAAATGTTCTAGAAGTTTTTGGAATGGAAATGAGATAAACATGTATATGTACGTACGTATGTTTATATTTCTATGTTACTTTTATTCCCTTTAAACCCTATTGTCTGGAACTGATAAACCATTTACGATTTCTAATTTTTTTATATCACTTATAATAATAATACTTAAAAATAATTATACACTTATGCACTAAAATAATACTTCAAAATTTGGGGTGTTACAATTTGATTTGAGCCTAATTTGTTGTAACTTACATATTTGCAAATGGGAATTAATGTATATCTTAGTGGCATGTAATATATATGTGGTATCTAATGTACATGAACTTTTTTGGACCAACATGATAATCCTCGTAATGAGAAATGATATTATCACATAATTTATACAAAAATTTATCCATAAAATAGTTTGGTCCAATTAAATGAAGGAAGAGAATCATGAGAGAGAAACAATAAATGAATTTGATTGATTAGTAGCATTTGTTATGTCATTTTGTGAAATTTTCTTTGTAAATTTTATGTGTTTGTTTATCTTGTACACTTTTGCAACCTTTGTTGGTTTGTGGTCACAAATTAAGGATTCGAATGTCAAAGATATTGAGAAGGCTTTATGTCTATGTTTTGGATGTTATTCCACGTGAGATCATAAAAGATTTTATTGGGCTTAAAGATAATTATATGTTATTATAATTAAAAGTACAAGATAAACAAAATGTTCTCATTTCATATCCTTTGTCGAGTTGGGTTGTTCATTCATCTCGATCGAATCAAACACCACCACCAAAAGATGCCAATAATATTAACTTTAACTTTTACGACATATATACTAATTTGTTAGGGATGAAAATTCTTCACATGATCTAAAATTCAACATGAAACCGACACAAAATTAAATGTGTAGGGTTAGAGCACAAAGAGTGGTGACACTGTCACCACAGTGTTCAAAACAGTGTTCTGAAGAATGTTGTGAGTGAGGATTCTGTGGTATGGTGACAGTGTTCTGGAGTTTTTTATTATTAGTTTTTTATGTTTTATTAATACAAATATTTGAATAAATTAATTTTTAAAAACAAATAAATTAAATAAAACAAACATCTAATTTATTAAAACAAATAAAAAAACTGTCAAGTTCATTTTGTTAATATAAAATGATCCCATTTTCATTTTGTTAGCCCATTTTAGTTAAAAAAAAAAAAAATTAGACCAAATAAATTAGCCCAATAAAAAAGCCCAACTAAAATTTTAAACCCTGTCCTTGCATCATCTTCCTGCTGCGTCCCTCCTTTTGCTTCATCTGCTTCTTCATCTGCAAAACACGCAGTTCACACACACGAAAAACACACGAACTATACAAAATTACAAACACAAAAAACAAAAAATAAGTAAAACGTTGCAAGGAGTGGCGTCGAGAATCGGACGGTGAGGCTCGGACGTCGGGAACGCCGGTGGGAACGCCGTCCCGGAGTGGGGGAACGCCGTCTCACGGCGTTCTCGAGGTTGAACGGCGAAAAAAACCATCCCACTCTGTGTGCTCTTAGGATTGTCAACCCTCCAACACATTTTAATTTGAAGTCGGGTTAGGATTTGGGTAATACATAAATAGATTCACCCGTCAACCCAAAACAAGATCTTAAAGCTTTCTTTCTTGAAGTATTAAATTGACCAACCCATAAAATTCGACTTGTTTGACCTGAAATCAATCGACCAACAGGAAATGAACCCGTCAATCCAAAACCGATGTGTCAACATGTACGATACGTTTATCTAAACAAACTGAAAAGGTAATCAGCCACAGCCAAAATATGATAGGAGCTGATGACCTGACAAGTTACGTGGACGAAATGAAGATTAACTTGAATCTTGATTGGGCCTCTGTTGATTCTTAGTGATTAAGCTAATCCCACAAAATACTACTCCGTACTTTCTACCCATCTTTACAACTATAAATTATCTTATTCCCTGATTTCCACTAACGGCGTGCAGTGGTTGGGTAAAATTAACTGTTAACCGGAGTCGGAAACTTATAGACGAAGCTTACTTTTTAAACTGAAGGCTAGATGTTTATAGTTTGAAAAAGACAAACAAGTTTGAGGCATAAAAAAAAATATACATGATTTATAAAGAGTACTTGTGTATTTTCTTATTTTATAGGGAAATTAATCGAAATGTCACTTTTTCGGAACGTATTTTTCGTATTGCCACTTTTTTAAAAAAATTACGGATTTACCCCACCCGGTCGCCGGTCGCATCATGCGACCTGCGACCCGTTACATGCGACCCGCGACCGATTGGTTACCGAGTAAAAGACAAGCCAAGCCGCGTAACGACTCGTTCACCGATCGCAGGTCGCACTCGGCGACCTGCGACCCGGCCGCAACTCATGTTCACTAGTCGTAACTTTTTTTCACTGGTCGTAATTCTTGGTCACTAGTCGTAAGTTACTAGTTTCAGATTTTTCAGATAAAAATTTCTGACATTTTTCAGATTTTTTCAAGATAAGATTTTTCAAGATAAGTTTTTTTCAGATTTTCTAGATAAGATTTTCTGACATTTTTAAGATTTTTTGTACTTTTTGGATAATGATCTGGATAACTTTCATTTTAACAATATCAGATTTTTGTAGTTTCAATACTTTTCATTTTAACATCCATCTCTGCAATCCCTCTCAAATTCTCACACTCCTCTCATCATCCTTTTAACATATCATTCTTCAGGTACAAATTTTCACCCACTCATGTAGTATTGCGTTTTTTGATGGACAAGTTTAAAGTTTTTATATGTTTTGGGGGTCGTTTTGAATATGTTAACAACATGCCAATGTATTTGCCAATAGAATGTAGTAGAGTGCCGTTAAAACTTCCAGTGGCACCAGAGAAGCCCATGACGTGCAGAGTTTTGTTGAAAAACGTATTAAGAAAGGTAGGTCTACCACTTGATTCACCTGTTTGTCTAAAATATATGGAAGGTCAATATGTTGTTGATATAAATGATGATATTGATGATTTTGGTGATTTTCTGTGCCATGCAATTAACAATGCTCCGATAGAAATTTACATTGTTGATCTTGTACGAAATGTTTCTGGTAAGGGTAGCAATCAACCTAGTAGTAGTAGTTCTGGTTTTCAACCACAGAACCAACAACAGACTACTGAATACTACCAACAAGCTCAATATCAGTCATTTCAACAACCCTTTCAACAACCTCAATATCAGCAATTTCAACAGCCCTTTCAACAACCACAATATCAGCAATTTCAACAGCCCGTTCAACAATTTCCGTTTCCTTATCAACTACAATATCAATTTCATTATCATGCTCCTCCACAAAATACAGTTTTCCATCCAACAGAACAACCGATGAACCCTTCACTTAGATTAGTTGAAGAGACCCAAGATAATTATAAATTTGATTCGGATGTTCAATATGATCAATCTCATTCAAATTACTATGTGGAGGAGCCAGATTCAGATCCACATCCTCATGATTATGATCATTATGATGAGGAAAATGTCAATCCACCAAAGGATCATGACCATCCATTTTGTAATCACATTGTTGAAGATGATGAGGATGATGAGGAGGATGAGCCTGATCCAAGAGATATGTACGACAAACCAATACCAGTAAAATCAGTCGAACCTGATATATTCTGGAATATACAAATGCCGTCAGGAGAGGAAGAAAAAGAAGTTCCTAAATGGCCAGATGCAATGTATGAGAAATCTTGTCGGATTCGAGAGGGCCAAACATTCGTAAGTAAAGAGGAATTTCTGCTTCAATTGCATACCAAGTGTCTAGAAGAGGGTTTTCAGATTAAACCAACACAGTCAGACAAAAAAAGGTACAGAGCAAAATGTATTTTGCCTGATTGTGATTGGAAGATAAGCGTAGCGTGTATTCGATATTGTGACAACTTCCAAGTAAGGAAGTTACATGACGCGCACACATGTTCTCGCACCAAAATCTTGGCCAATAGTCGTCATGCAACCAAGAAAGTGCTTGGTAACCTTTTGAAGGAGGCGATGACTTTGGAAGGTAGTGTATACAGAGGCAAAGAGATCAAACTTGATATGACTGAACGGTTTAAAATCAGCCTTACATACAACCAAGCATGGAAAGCAAAGTGTTATGCTATAGAGCTGTTGAGAGGTAGTCCCGCTGAATCGTTTAAGAACTTCCCATTTATCTGCACAACCTAAAACTACATAACCCGGGGAGCACTACGAATCTCCGTACAGACGACGAGGATAAATTTGTAATGTGTTACATGTCCATCGGAGCAGCTGTAAGTAATTATTATTAGTCAATGACATACGTACATTATTATATAATTTACAATTAGTTTTTTCTGAATTTGCAGATACGTTCATTTGTCAACCATACACGCCCAATAATAATCGTAGATGGGGTACATTTGAAGGGTGGGTACTTGGGTACTAACTTAATTACTGTGGCGATGGACGGTAATAATGGCATCTTGCCACTGGCTTATGGCATTGGTGCGGGAGAGACGACCGACGTGTGGACTTGGTTCTTGGGAAATTTACGTGACGCGCTTGAATCTGCCGGTGGGGTTGACAACCTCACATTCATCTCTGATAGGTCTGCAGCAATTGCGGCCGGTATTTCAGATGTATTCCCAGAGGCATTTCATGCCCTCTGTAGCCGTCGTTTGTTAATGAACCTGAAAAGCAAATCTGCAAAAGTCAAGCACTTTGAATGGCATTACTGAAAAATGTGTAAGGCATACCGAAAGTCGGATTTCGATGAACATTTTGATGTCATTTCTAGACATTTACCAACTTCAGCTAATGTTCTTAGAGAGGTGGGGAAAGAAAGATGGTCAAGGCATCATTCAACAAAGACACGATATGCTTACCTCACGACTAATAGTGCAGAATCCATTAACGCCATGACCAAGCATGCAAGAAAACTCCCGGTGACAATGTTACTGGAGTTTTTTAGATCTTCAGTACAACAATGGTATTTCAAACATCGAAACACTGCCGCGGCCGTTAAAACACCTGTCACGCCATATGCCGAACACAAAATTGGTAAGAGGGTTGGCAAATCACTCAGCTGGAAGGTTAACCCATCCACAAACATGATATGTGAGGTGGTGGATCGGCAAAAGAATGGAACAGTCAACTTGGAAGCAAGAACCTGCACTTGTAAGCAATGGCAACTCTCTGGTTTACCTTGCGGACACGTAGCGGCAGTGATCCGTCACTTTAAAATGGACAATGTCAGCTGTTTTGCAGAGAGGTATTTCACCACGAAAACATATCGGGCAACCTACAGTGAGGCTATAAATCCAACACCTCATCCTTCAGAATGGGAAGATCCAGGTAATCTGCAGACTTGCTTGCCGCCGGTACTTGTGAAGAGGCAATCTGGCCGCCCACCTGGCCTTGCTCGTATTCCTTCGAAAGGAGAGGAGAAACGGGAATACAAAAATCAATGTAGTCGGTGCAAGGAACGCGGTCATAGTCGAGTTAATTGTACGGCTCCTTACGATAGAACCGATGAGCCAACCCGATCTAGAACCACCGCAAGATCAAACTCAAGGTCCAAATCAAGATCCAAATCAAGATCGAAGAAAGTAAGCTATTAAATTTATTCATATTAACACATAAAATTTACATTGTGTTATTAATACAATCGTCATTACTTGACTTGCAGCAGACGTCCACAAAATCAACGAAAAGCAAGTTCGAGGAGGATGGAGGAGAGCCATCCCAGGCTACTCAAACTTATCCGAGTGTACATTTGAGTCAACCTTGAGTCACATTTGGATTTGTTGTGATGAAAAAAACTATGTTTGCATTATTGTGTTGTATTTGAAAAAAACTATGTTATGTACTTGTTAGCAATGTTATCTATGTTTGCATTATTGTGTTGTATTTGATTAACTTACTTTGTTTGAACATTACTAAACCTATCATTACATAATGATTATAAATCATATAATTACATTAACGACACAACATAACTGGCCAACGATCCACTTTATTGAAAGAAAGAGACGAATTACAAGATTTAACCAATAACTAATCGAATAAACGCCTAGCGGCAGAAGAGCCGGTAATAACCTTAGACATTGCAAACGGCATTGTTGGATCAGAATTCGAGAAATGTGACAGATCTTTGCGGGTAACATACACCTCAATTTCTCTATGTATTTTGGCATAGTCTTGAGTTGCTCGACATCATCTGTTATCAATTCTAAACCATTATCTAGGTCTTTTTCATGCTCTTTAAAGTAAAAATACCACTTCGGTGGAGGCACGTAACCGAGCTCGTTCAAAGCCGTTTCCAAAAGTTTGGTTGAAAATTCATCGGCCTCAACGCAGTCAAGAAACGTCAATGAACCTTGAGTGTACATTCTGTAAGCGCCCTGAAAATGTCCGGCGTGACGGAAAGCAACACTAAACATCCAGGGTACTTGCGCGTATATTATCTCAGTTGATGGTTCTTCATTTGGAGATCGAAAATACCAAAAATGTTCTTCCAAAACCATTTTCAGAAAACTGATGACGAAGATATATGAAAAAGTTGAGAATGTGGTGAGAATGTGAAGTGTTGATAATTATATCTTTCAGTTACACTATTTATAAATAAATAGAAAAGAAAATCAAGGAAAATCTTATCCAAAAAGATAAGATATCTTATCTCAAAAATAGAAAAAGTTATAAAAAAACTTATCAAAAAAGTACAAAAAGTCCAAAAAATCTTAACAAAATGTCAGAAAATCTTATCTGAAAAATCTTATCTTGAAAATTTTGAAAATTGTATTTTACAACTAGTGCACAAGACTTACGACTAGTGACAAAGATTTACGACTAGTGACCAACAATTCCGACTAGTGACCAAGACTTACGGCTAGTGACCAAGACCCCTCGATGTCGTTCACATACGGGTCGCAGGTCGCCGAGCTTGGGTCGCAGGTCGCTTGGTGCGACCTGCGATCGGTGAACGAGTCGTTACGCGGCTTGGCTTGTCTTTTACTCGGTAACCAATCGGTCGCGGGTCGCATGTAACGGGTCGCAGGTCGCATGATGCGACCGGCGACCGGGTGGGGTAAATCCGCGATTTTTTAAAAAAAGTGGCAAAACGAAAAATACGTTCCGAAAAAGTGGCATTTCGATTAATTTCCCTATTTTATAAGTCAAAAGCTTATTTTAAAAAGCTACTAGACGTAGCTTTTTTTTTTTTTCCTTTTCTAGAGCTTTTTACTTTTCAATAAACTCAAACCAAAAAATGCTAAAAGCTTGAATTTGTAAAAAAATAATTTTAAACTCTCATAAATTTCAATAAACTTATTTGTCAAACACACCCTAAATATAATATTCCGTAGATGTCATAAAAATCTTCCTATCAAATTCGCCTTCAATTTACTTTTATACGCAGCGACCAAATATATTAATGACAATAATCGAACAAATCCCGGTTTTGGTAGATTAATTATTGTAACAGGAACAGAACACATTAATACTAGTACTAACCAATATAAGAGATTGTCAAAATTTCTGTGAAATCCCCCTGAAAACTAAACAAAATCAGAGAAAAACCTGCTAATCTGCTATGACTGTTTATACTTTTATACTTCGATGATGATTACACAAATACTCCAATTAACCACAAATCTTTCTACAGGACAAGAATTCCATGAAAAAAAAATACAAGTCTATCCCTTAGCAACAGAAAGATATTCTACTGAATTTCACCATCCTCTCCGACTTCCCCATCTTCAAGCTCCTCATTACCACCATTTTTACGAGAGTCTCTCTTGTGTTTTTTATGCTTACTTTCACCATCTGATTCGGGTGAATGTGCATGCTACAATGTAATAATAATATTATATCAGACATAGTTGTTAGTACGAGGTGACAACTTCAACCCAATTAGCTATGAATGAGTCGACTTGCGTTGAATAAGTCAAATGGGTCGAACACGTAAAATGGGTAGAAAGTTGGCCAAAATCCGTAGTGTTTTGACCCATACTAAAAAATGAAGCGTTTCGAACTTAATCTAATATGACCCGTTATTACCCAAACTGCCCGGATTACTCATCTTGTAACCTTTAATTGGTAGATAAGATAATGTAAGACGGTCGGATATTTTAAATTAAATGTACCTTTCTTGACTTTTTGCGATCGCTTCCATGTCGACGGGACTTCTTAGATTCGTCCCTTTCGTCCTTGTCAGAACTGACATCGTCTTGATGGCGCTTCCGATGTTTTCTGTCCCTCTTTTTGTCCTCCTTTTGTTCCACAACATCCATGTTCTCACTATCTGAATCATCCTTCTTGGATCGTTCTTTATCTTTCTCTTTTTCACGCTCTTCTTTCTCTTTTTCTTTCTCCCTACGTTCTTTCTCCTTTCTCTTCTCCTTTTCCTCCTTTCTCGCCTGTAAGGTACCCACATCAGGGGATGACCAATGACTAATCAACACAATGAAAATGTAAAATGTGTAACAGAAAATAAATAATAGATTAGTTACCTTCTCCTCCTCCCGTTTCCGTTCCTTCTCTTTTGCCTTCTCCACCAAACGACCAACATATTCCTCAAACGTCTCACGGGCAATGGTCTCATCACCAATAGCTCTAATTCCATGATAAGTAAAAAAAGAAGACAACGGTTTCAAATAAGAAATATAGGAACCCTCATCAAATACTCAAATACAAGAATTAGTTATTTCAACATGAAGGACTGGAATAGATCCAATGTCAAGTTTAAGTACGCAAAGCTAAAATGATCAGTCACCACTGGCAGCATTGAAAACCCTAATTATTTTTTACACCCTAATTATATTTGACCATAGATAACTTATGACAAACAGGGTTTCTAGCCAACCCTGCCCATTTTGACTAAACCCAATTCGACCTTTTATCTTATCCCATCCATTGGCCATCTTCATCAAATACCATACCTGTATTCAGAGCTTTCCTCAAAGAGTTGTTGGCACTCCTCCCATGTAGAAGATGCAGTTATTTCCTGAAGTTGTGCAGCAAGGTAAGATGATCTCTCATGAAGATGCTCAGATGCTCAGATGCATAGATTAAATCATTAATTTTGCATACCTTGATGTCGTACAATAAATCAGTGAAATCTTTGGCAAGACGCTGACGCTTTTTAACTTCCTTCTCTTCTTTCTCCTTCGCCCGCTCAACTAGGTCTTCAAACACAAGCTGAAAATAAGCATAACATTAAAACACTGGTGAGACGCTTAAAAATAATTGAACAACACAAAATCTTATTTATCAAAACTATCAAGTATACCTGAAGATTAATATCTGATATAGATGTAATTACGTCCTCCTCAAGAACAAGCTTGAAATCTTCAAATTTCCACGTTGTCAGAACAGCAACCTTATAAAGTACATGTACAAAAAGGTTAATCAGATATAAGCATCATACTGTCTAAGACAATAATCATATAACTAATCCTACCTTCTTCAATTTCAAAGCATCTTTCACATGGGTTTTATCTTCATGGTACTGTCAAGTATATAAAAAAGAAACATTAAGCCTTAACATCATTATTCATAAGAACTGCAATAACATTTAAGAGCCTTAGATAAGACATCCACAGAGTCATAACACATGAGGTTGAGTATAATTGCTAATAAAATACCTTTTTATCCAACTCCTCAACTACATCCTCATACAGATCTTTAGGAGTTGAGCCAGAGGTATTTGAAGCGACAGCCTGATAAGCTACGGACTCTTTCACCTGCGAAAGATACATAATGAGAACTAAAACAGAACTCTATTATCTATAGACCTGAAAAATTATAAAGATGACAAGTGATTATACTACATTACTACCTTCTGACAGTAGTCACGCCATTGAGTTTTAGCATTGAGTGTACCAGAAACTACATGTTCATCCATCATCTTGCGGAACTCATCACGGTTTTTGCGCTCCACCCTCTTTATGTGTTCCTTCAAGAAACAAAGAGCCAACTTTAATAATGGTGGACAACATATTTCCTTGCACAGTACGAAGTTTTTAATAAGCACCTTTTTTATTTTCCTCTGTTCGTCTTCTTCTTTCTCCAGGTCACGGATATATTCCTGAAATATCTCCAAACGGTCAATTTTTTCAAGGCGTGAACATCTTTCATCATCTTCCAAACGATCTTGAACTTTGCGCCATTGAGTATCAACCTGGATATGAGAAATTGTGTTACTAATATCCAACTAAACAGCAATAATGAGAAGGCCCAAACTGACTCACAGACTCACCTTAATCAAGCCACAAGTTTCCAAAAATTGCCTGTACTCTAATCTGTACTGTCGTTGCTCTTCTTGAGCTTTTGCTCTCTCCTGAATTTAGATCCATGTATTCATTACATTGTATACAAAAAATACCATGTAGAACTGCTAATATATAATGAACTTCACGAGTCTCAGCCAGACATAAAGTACTAAGCATCAAATTTGTGTGAATAGAGTAGATAACATGCTAGGGGTGAGCCAAAAGAGCTTACTTTCTTCTGTAGATCAACAAGGTAGTTTTGGAAAAGATCTTCTCGGTCAGAAGGTCGATCAACGGCTTTATACCGTTCATCATCTTCAAACAGTGCGATCGCTTTGCTACATTACAACATATGAGTAGTACTATTAACATGTTTGAACCAAACGCATATACCGAAATATCATCAGGATCAAACATTGTTTATAAAAAAATTGTAATCAGATTCAAGGAAAATACGTGTTCATCTTTTATTGATAGATGCAAGTCCTATATATACTAAGAATACAGAATCAAGATAAGTAATAAAACTAGCTAAACATGGAAAGTAATTAATCAGAAAATAAATCCTATAAATAATAATTTCTAACACTCCTCCTCAAGTTGTGGCAGTGATGTAAATCATGCTCAACTTGTACTCAAAATCTGTGCCAATCAACCGGTTCATCTTCAATGGCAGACTGTATCGTATTCGCACTAGGAGTGAATAGAAAATCATGAGCAGATGTCGATGCAGATGCCACCTGGGCTTGGGCTTGGGTCGGACGTGGAGGTGGCTGGGATCCGGGTGGACGGTTTGGACAATTGTACTTTGTATGTCCATAATCTTTGCAGTAGTAACATTGGATCGTTTTCTTGTATCCTTCTTTTCCACTGTCTTTAGCACTTGAGGTCGTGAACGCTGATACATCAGTCCCAGGTGACTGTGATGGTGGGTTGCTCGAGTACATCTCTCGAGCCAGATGATACGTGGATGCCAAGGACTGAGAAGCTGAGTGACTCAATAACAATGGACGGGCACTAGAATACGAGGGAGATAAACCTGAAATAAACGTCATCACGTCCATTTTAGCCAAACGCTCCTCCTGAACTTTAACATCGGGAGTGACAGGGAAAAGAACTCGAAGTTCCTCAGACAACTTTGATAAACGGGTGTAGTACTCTGTCAAATCAAAATCGCCTTGCTCGCATCTGAAGTAAGACCCAAACACCGAGTAAGTATGGGACAAGGATTCCTTTGCTGAGAAGGAAGATTGCAAGTGCTCCCACATCTTCTTTGTAGTAGGGTAGTTCTGGGCTATATTCAGGACCTGAGTTTCCATGGCATTCCATAAAGCCATGCGGATTCCACTATCATCGAGCTTCCATTCTCGGGTCATAGGGTTTGGAGGATCTTCAACCAAGTACTTATCTTTGTCCAAACTTTCAAGACCAGTTTGAACAAACATACTCCATTGAGCCCAATTAGTGGAGTTCAGTTTTACTGGAATCTTCAAGACAGCAGAGTAATTGATTATACCTAGAACTGAAAGATCACTAGACTTTGCATCTTTGTCTCCTACCATCAGTAACAAGTAAGGAAAGTTGGAGACGAAAAACAAGAACAAGATCTGAACTCGTACGAGAATCAGGAACACAAACAAGATCAGATCAAAATTGTGAACAAAAATCGGAACAAGACAGATCTGGAACAGGTTCTGGAAACGAATCTGGATCAGGAACAGGTCAGGAACGGATTTCAGGATCAGGTTTCTGATTCAGTTATCAGAATTCAGGAACAGGAATACAGGATCAGGATCAACTTTCAAAATAATAAAATATCTCGAACAGGACAGAAACATGAAACATCAGATTTCAAGATTGCAACATCTTGAACAGGACAGAAACAGGAAACGGGTGGAACACGCAACCGGATTTAGAGCAGGAATCTGAAATTACAAATCTGGAGCAGAAAAGAGCGACTGAAGATTAGGGTTTTGGGGTGTGGCTCTGATACCATGTAATCAGATTCAAGGAAAATACGTGTTCATCTTTTATTGATAGATGCAAGTCCTATATATACTAAGAATACAGAATCAAGATAAGTAATAAAACTAGCTAAACATGGAAAGTAATTAATCAGAAAATAAATCCTATAAATAATAATTTCTAACAAAAATAAATGAGATTTACCTCCATCTCATCGATGACGTCAATTCCTTGGACTCCTGAAAGAGGTTTAGTGGCATATACAAGTTAACACAACATCCATACATACAGACCTATCTCTGTGTGTGTATACATAAAGATATAGACTTCCTGAAAACATAAATACAAAGAAATGTTTTATTAAATTAAACGTACAAGATAAGAAAACATACTTCCAACATCTTTGTGAACTCTTCTTTTGCTTTTCTCTGCTTCAAACGCTTCTCCTCAGTCTCCAATTTCTTTCTTTGCATCAGGTACTATGATAGACATCACAAAAAAAAGATCAGAAAAAAGGATGCATCCAACTGGCAGATACATATATGCACAAGTGCTATAAACCAAAGGGTTTACCTCATTAAACGCCTGTTTTCGTTCACCGTGTGCTTTTAAAGCACCATATCTTTTATCATTTATGATCACTCTCATTGCCTGTTATTGCCATATTCATCATCAATAACAAGCACTTAACAAATAACAAAAAGGGGCAGAGACCTCTAAAAACGGTACCTGCTCCCAGCTCCAATCAGACTTGACATTTGCATCCTCCAATAAAGATTTAAATGCAATTTTTGCCTCCTAACACCAAAGGATATATAAAATTTCACAAGAAATAACCACTACACGAATAGGATTAACAAAATAACAGTATTTTACCTGTTTAGTCGCATATATAAAGGGTTCACCGTCAGCAACTTTCTCTTCTAACGGTGTAGTGTTCACTTTTCCAGCAACCGCCATGCCCTTCTTTGCTTCCTGTCACTCACATCATGTATTCAAATTGTTTGGATATCATTTACTAAAACTAGGAGTATAAACCTCAAAGATGAGGATTTAATTAAGCATACAATGAAGGTCAAATATGAGATTTAAACAACCCGACATTGATGACCGAAGGGAAATCAATGCTTTTATTTTGTTCGAAGTGCCTTTTGGGCCAGCATACCTCGGTATCCTGCGCTGACACTCCGTTTAAGTCTTTTGGAGCACCCAGTGAAAATGAATTCTCTGTTTTGCCCCTGAATTACACATTTTTCACGTTATACAAAACTGAAGAACAAATCATCATTCTAACAAGAATATAAAGAATTACATTGGAGATGACTGCACGTTGGCAGAGATCATTGAAGCACCACCAACTGCTGGAGTAGGGATTGCAACAGATGATGAATCAGACCCCACACTGGGGGGAGCATTGCCAACTGGGATGACAGGTGTGACTGCTACAGGGCTTGAAGAAACGTCATTAGCTGAGATGATAGAAGCTGAAGTCTGATCAAGTGCAGACGGGGTTAAAGTGGCAGGAGACTGGATCCCTCTAGAAGCTTCTTTCTCAGCCAGCTCACGAGCCAACTGAGCATATATAAACAAAAGTTCTGAGCCATCTCCTTTATGTTCTGGTAGAGAGAAAGAATAGCAAAAGAGGTAATAAGTCGTGATTAACCTACCTTTAACTCCTCAGGTATTGTCCATTTAGATTGCTTTGTATCCTTGTTGTAATAGTATCTGCAGCAGTATGAAATAGCACAATAATAAAAATGAAAAGGTAACACTAGGAAATTAAATCAAGTTAAGAGCATGATAAGACATACTTTTTACCCTCTGCAGTTGTGAACTCTTTCCAAACAGTAGAGGCATCGGCCCTCTGCCAATAAAAAAGAACGCGTTAAGCATAAATCACCATCCCAAATATTTTTAAACACGAAATGCAATTGTCAAGTAGTATTACTTCACATAATCCATATGCAACACAAGTCATGCAAGAACTCCATCGCAAGATTAAGTTAAAATTAAATGAGTAATGGTCCTTAGTTTAGTAGAAATACACAATAACAAATTGTTGCCTGCCAGGTGAAACCGCCTTCAAAGTGAGGATATAGAGCAGTTTCCTTCATATTTCCATGACATCTACAAACCAATGAAACATGCAAAGAAAAGAAAGACACGTATAACTCAAACTGATCGATCCATCTGTGACAGCAAGTTTGAAAATCGAGACAGAACGCAACTTTATCCAACTCCAGACCAAACGAAGACATGCTTTGCATATATAAGAGGTTCATTATAATACAGAATCGTGATACTGTCAAGGACATGACTTACCTCCAAAGGGGTCATCAACTCCATAGGCTTCTCCCATGAAGATTGTTTTGTTCTCTTGTTGTAATAGTATCTGCAAAACGAAAGGGTAGATACAATTACTATCAGAATTAAGATCTTATATGATAGACGATCAGGTTCTAAAATAGCATAAACATATACATGAAAGATTACCTTCTTCCATCAGCGGCTGTATATTCTTGCCAATCAGCTGCTGCCTCTTGATTACCATTGATAACACTCGATGTCTGCTATAGGGATGAACAGAAGCATAATTATCGTCAGAAGTTCAAATGAATTAAGTAAATTATTACCAATGAGTTAGGTGTCAGTAACTGGTGGAAACGTTAGAACTCTTTCAGTTAAATAAAGCATCAAAGCTACTCCATGATGATAAAACTGAATATCTTACACAGTTACATATCATCAATAGCAACCAAAAACTTATTTTAAATGAGAGCATGTACAAGCTTTTGAGCCACTAATCAGTAATCCAGAACTTAATACACACCAACTAAGGTATGATATAACTAATCTTGAAAGAAACAAGGAGAAAAGAGGTACAGGTTCGTGCTGTAGATCATGTGTACACTGTACAGATAGCACCAGAAGTAACATAGCTTTAACCAAATAAGGTTAATGATTCTACGAACCATGAAGCAGAGTTTCATAAGTGGTGACCCATGGATGTGGGTTACTTTATGAAAAGAAAGATGTGGGTCAAGACACATATATAGACTCTTACTCTTTTGGAAATGCTAGCCAATTAGTCATTCATATAAAGATGGTTTTTCAAATAAAAGGTTGAGCAGCCGCATGATTCGATAGTGTTCGGCGATGCTACTCACATTGCTCGTTTTTGGTACAATGGAGCTAGCCTCACTAATCCAAGGAGCCTTAGCAACTGGGGTGGAAGAAGAAACAATTAAAACCACTTTACAGAAACCCTTCCACTCATCTCCCACTCAATTAGAGGAAGCACTCAGAGACCTAATTAGTCCATCTCATCTCTTATTTCTTCTCTCTGTTCTCTGTTTCTAAATCCTGAAGACTTAGGGTAAGTTCGGTTGGAACCAAAAGGTAATTGAATGGACAAGGTGATGGGATAAGCAAGGTAACGAAATGAGTCATTACATTTCATCATCATATATGGTTGGCATATAGGAATGTGTGTGTGTGTGTGAGATGCTATAAACTAATTGTTATGTATTAACTTCTCATGCTATAAGTATGTGTGTGTGTGTGTGTAACTTCAATTATATACTTTCATCTAATGCATAAGTTTATGAACAGCATCAAAAGAGTAATACACAAAATAAAAATATTATTCAAGCGAAAAGATCAAGAAGCTATCAAACATAAATTACAATAATATAACATTTTTAGCCATGTTTGAGAAGAAGAATAAATGCTTATATGAATTTAAAAAATGGGGTTATTCATCATTTAAACATAATAGAAAATTTACTGTGGATGGTGTCCGCTGAATGAAATTCAGCAAATAGAAAGAACCACTGCACGCATTCTCTGATTCCAGAATCCCTCATACCATACACTAAACTAAGATTTCATTAGATAGTCATGATACCCCCCCAACTGGTTTACTTATTGTGTACATTTCTAAATCTACCTAGGTGCACGTAAAGAGCTAGCATCCCATAAGAGCCCACTTAACACAAAAGCATCCACCAAAATATAGGTTGGGGTAAAATGAAACTCTCTTAGGCTCCAAGCATCTGACAAGAGAACCGACAACCTTTGACAAACATTCTCCAAATTAATCAGAAATCATAACTAAATTTAAGTAAAACAGATAGTTTGAAAAAACCTATAGCGCAAACCTGAGTCGCTAGCAAGGCATCTTACTTTCTCAACTAACACAGGCAGGTTTGTGATAGGAAATGCATTGGTAGATATGTTATACAACGTCACCAATACCTTGGATCTAGTATCAATATAAGATCTATTTAAAATGCTATACATCCTTTACTCAACAGTCTTTATTAGTGACCAAGAAAAGGAAATGGAGAACTCCACAAGAGCATCATGTAAATTTCTCAGTAGTTCGTAAACCCTCCAGAAGAAGCAGACGGAAACTGAATGATAAATATATACCTGATTTGTGGGGGTGACAGTCGGTGGCTGCTGTCCAGTTTGTGGCAAAGATGTAACAGTCGGTGGACCTTGATTTCCAGAAGACATCCAAGGTTGTCCTCCACTTGAGGCAACAGGTGCATGTATCTGTGAGACAGCATGAAACTGAGAAGACACATTTGTGGGTTGCCCACCAGAGAACTGCGATATAAAAACAATTTTATAGTTTCCAAGGGCGACTACTCAAAGACAAGAACCAAGAAGGGAGAAGAGGGCCTTACCACATATGAAGTAGAATGAGGTAATCCAGGGCCACCCATGGTAGTAGCTGGGTTCTGGAACTGTGATGGCTGCATATAAGACATGGGCATTGGTTGTGACGATGGAGAAGGGTGGCCAGGCTGACCTGGCCTCTGCTGCATCAGTTGAGAATACTGTGGCAGCTGAGGTTGACCCACTGGACGATATTGCTGAGCGCCTAAAGCTGACTGCATGAATGGTTGCCCTTGTTGTGCTGGAACTGCAGGGCGGAACTGCAGCAACATATCATATGTATAGTAATTTATTTGCCAATGGTATTTTAATCAAATGGTTTAGGAAAAAATATCACCAATCCAGGGAAGAAGATACATACTTGCATTGCAAAGTTTGTTCCAAAACTTTGTGATCCAATGGATCCAATTGTGGGTGGCCGCAGAGCCTAACGAAACAAAGTCGTTTACTAAGCCACAATAGAATGTAATAAGCTGAATTTATATACATGACTAGATCAGTAGATCCTACAACAATCATCATCTTTACAAATACAGCTCACATTTCTCCATTCCATACACTCAGAGACATTATAGGAGGCCATATATCTCACTCAGGGTATATCCACATGACGTTTTTATTGTCAACCGTATCCCATTAAATCTATTAGTTTCCAAACAACTCCACTTATCATCACAAGTATATGTTTAAGCTTTATTCGATTCACTCAAGAGAAGACATTAAAATTTCATTTTGACAAAAGAGGAAATATCTTCAAAAAAAAAATGATAACAACCAGATACGACACATCTTTATGAATAAATACATCATTCAATGTGCCGGTATGACAGGTAGTCAAACAATTCAGATTCATAAATGACTTGAGCTGTTTCGTCATAACCATAAACCTAGCGATGCTCGAAACATGAACAGTTTCGTGAACCATGAATCATGTAATTTTACATAAAAACAAACCCTAGGGCAAGGTTACCTTCTATATATACAATGATCACGAATCTAATCTCTACCAGTACTGAAAAACACTCATAGTGATATAAAACGATTGCATATCTTACATAATGATGTATTATACTCCTAATTCATAGCAAGTCAGCATTTATGCAGGACATTTCAAGTGATAGAATATAGCCTCGTGTATCAATCATAAACCCTAGCGAGCCGAATAATAATAATAATTTTATATTATAGAGAGAGGATACGAAATTAGATAAATTAGGGTTTGGAGAAACTGAAAATTACCTGCGAAGGGGGGTTCTGAGGGTTGTTATCCATTGTAGCACATATAAAACGAGAGAAGTTGGGAATTATTATGGAACTAATAAAACCCTAATTTGAGTCTCCTATTGTTGGCAAGATGTTGGGATACATACAATTAGCCGTTGCCTGGTCAGTGATGGTGCGAGACAAATTGACCAAACCAACCCGTTTTCTTTACAACGATGGTTAAAATTATATTCCAAGGTAAGAAAAAAAAAAATAATACTCCCTCCGTACCAAATTTATAGTCCATCTTTCCATTTTGGGATGTCCTAATTTTATTGTCCACTTTATACTTTGAACCAATCAAAACATTTGAATGTGGTGAGATATTAAATCTTATTGGTTATATAGTACGACTAGTACACTTTTCTTAAACTGCGTGTTTTTTGTCTGGGGACAATAAAATTGGAACGGAGGGAGTAGTAAAAATTGGAATGATATAAAATTTTTAGTGTCGTTCAAAATTCTTCGTACACCACTAATAATGTTTTATGAGTTTTTTTTTTCTGGTGTGCGAATTACACCTCTTGCATCATCACTGAAATTAGCAAGTGAGCTATGTAATCGGTTTTAAAAGTACAATCACGCAAATAATACTTTCTACAAGTTTTTTTTTCAGGAGTTTATGAAAAGATATTTATATGTTTCATGTTTCTGAGTTTGAGATAAATAAAAGTAAATGACATTTTTATCATTAATTTAGTCTTCTCCTTTCTTTTATTTCCATATTTCACAACATTTTAGCATACATATAAGTTTAAGAGAAGCATACATACAAATGTCATAACCTTTTAACATGCATATAATTTTAAGATACACATATATGCTAGTTTTAAATAAATTTGATAACTTTTGAGCATATACATAATTTCAGGAGAAACATTCAGGCAAGTTTCATATAAAATTTGTGATTCATAAATAAAAAGGAAATAACTTTAACAAATCAATATTATACATTCATATAGTTAAACAAACAAAGATAATAATTTGAACAAAATAAATCTACTAAACTAAAATGTTTTAAACAACAGATAAACTACATAATAAAAGGTTTACATGAAGGAAAACATATATGCCCAAAGGGTTTATATGTGCTTAATGTGATATCTATTAAATAAAGTCTGCGCGCTCATATATAAATATTATGTCTGATGTTTTCAATTAAACAAAATCATCTACCCTTTCAAGATTTACTATACGAAAAACAAACAAAAACTTTCTTATTTGTGTTGAAATTTTGAAAGTTACAAATAATGGTCATATCTTTTATATATAATTAAAACAAAATCACATGCTAATGAGATAACAAAGAAATTAAAGGTTAACGATGATTCATTAGTCATAATACATAACTGAAATTGATAATCGAAGTATATATTATGGGGAAAGCCATCATTTTTAACATGAACAATGTTTGCTTAAGAGACGGGAACTCCATAAAATTGAACTATCATACTGTAACACCACAAAATCCAAAAGTATTATTTTGGTAAAAATGAAAATAATTGTCTGAAGTTATTATTATTTTAAGTAGTATAAGATAATAATAAATGTGAATGGTTTTTAAGTTCCAGACAATGATAATTACAGCGAGTAAAATTTAAAGAAACACGTATATATGTACGTACGCTTACATACATATCCATATTTTATTCCAAACACTTCCAGAGAGCTAGACAAAGAGCGAGAGAACGCAGGAACCAAAACCTTTAACCAAAATCAGTTCAAAACATCAAATTGAAGCTAGAGAACTTGAATTTATCATCGATTAATCATTCTAAACTTGAGGTAATTATGATTCTCGTTTAATTCTAACTTAGAACCTTGATTTTCATGGGGTTTTAAGGGGGTTTGAATGATTAATGATTTATAAAACGAAATTAAGCTTAGTTATGATTGAATTGAAGTGTGAAAATGTAAAAATCAATGTTAGTAACACTAATTCAATCTAAAAGTGGATAATTCGAATTGTGTGATTAGTGATTAAGGTGGGTTTGATTTAAATGATGATGAATTGTTGTTAATTCACCTTAATTACTAGTTAGAGATGTTACTGGAAAGTTATTAGTGGAAATTGAGTTATTGAATCAAGTAGTTAAACACTTGAGTTAAAAGTGATCATGAAAATGATCATGGTTTTGTTGATAAAATGATGAACATAATGAATTAGTGATGTTTAAAAGTGATTATGGTGAAGTGATGAAATTGTAGTAAATAATTCTTCATAACCTTGAATTGGTTAATGTTAAATTGTAATAAATTAGTGATCACATATTTGAATTGTAGTTGAAAAGAGGTTATCATGATATTTAATCATAATTAAAGTGGTAATTCAAGTGATTAGATACTTGAGTTAAAAATGATCAATGCAATGGGTGGTGGATTGATGACTATGATTAGTTGATTATGATATTTGTTAGTTGCTAAATGTGTTGTTGTATTGATGTGTTACATGTTAGGTGATCAAAAGACATGGCATCAATAACCAAGTGTGAAATCGCATTATTTGCCTAAAAAGCAAAGGTGAGTGATATGGGGGTTAAATGGGTAATGATTATGTGATTCCGGATTGCTTCCGAGTAAGAGGTTCATACAATCAAGTGGAGTATTATCTTGTTTCTAATCATTGATTGATTATTTTGTTGTTATGGTTCGTTATGTTGAATACGTGCTAAGATGATTAGTGTTGACAGAGTTTGTTAATATGTTGAAGATTATATGAAATTATGTGGATTGAGCCTTTGTAGAGATTTGTTGTTGATCAAATTGCTAGCTGCGGTTAGTACTGAGTTGTTTCAGAGTACGTGCTTGCATGTGATGTTGTTGTAATATGCATACTATTGGCCGCGGAACCACATAGAGTTTAGCTAACTGCGGTTATCATAGAGTTGTTGCTAGCATATATGTCGACGTGATATGGTGCTATGTGATATTGGCCGTGGATCCGCATAGAGAAAAGAGTGATATCTACAATTGCTCAGTAGTTATTTGCCTAAGCAGATATGTGTTGATACTATTTGCTATATGTTATTGTTTTGTGGATTATTCATATAATTGCTCGTATGCTCACTAAGCGTTTTGCTTACCCCTTCAGTGGTTTTATGTTGTAGGTGCATGGTTCGGTTGAACCAATTGGATAAATTGTGGTTGAAAGGGGGTGGCTTGGATTGGAGCTTGCTTTATGGTTAGACGAGCTCTTCCTTCTTTTGAATTGTCGTTGTGAATTGCCATTTGTGTAAATCGCCCAAAACTATACTTTGATGACATGTATTGATTAAGATGTAAATAAACTAGTGAATGGTGGAGTATGCCTTTGACTTGGTAAAGTCAAAGTGAGGAGTGGTCAAAGTCAAAGTTGGTTGTTGTGGGGTCAAAATGGGTAAGAATTATGTTGTAAAGTTATAAGTTTGTTAGATGTAAAAGTGTATGATATTGGTCATATTTTGGATGAAAATGTGATCAAAGAGTCAAAAGTGGTATTTTGGCTCATTTGTGTGGTAATGAATCTTTTGTCATATTGAGTTGTAAAAAGGAAGTGAAATCTGATGTTAAATGTTTAATATGTTGTGAGTTTTGTTAAAAGTGTCAAAATGGACCTTAAACGGGTCAAGGTGTCAAAACGAGTCATGATGTAAGTATGTTACTTGTTGCTATTTTCTTAGATGTCAAATGTATGGTAGAATGTGTTGGTAAAATTTGGAAGTCAGAAACCAAGTGGATTGTGTTTTGACTTGTTCACTAAAATGGTCTAAAATGACCATAAATTAGTCATACGTCCGTTTTCTTTGTTAACGTGAAATTTGAAAAAGTGCAAAAAGGGAAACCTTTATTTTGATATAGTGGAGGTGCCTGAAACATTTGGTGGTCTAACTCTTAACGAGTTAAAAGTTATGCGCGTTCAAAGTTCATATTTAAAATGGAGTTGTGCAGGCCCGATTCCTGGGGAATGGGAGTCATTCCTAGGGAATCCGAATCTAGTTGTTAACAGTAGGCCTGATTCCTGGAATGGGAGTCATTCCCAGGGAATCTCTTGTAAATTCACATTTTTCTTATTTGAGTCCTTATTTGATTGAGGGAATGATATAACGAGTCTATAATGTCATATTTTAGACGTGGGACTTTACTAAATGAGTTTTAAAAATCGGGAAAAAAAATTGGGGCGTTTCAAGTTGGTATCAGAGCGATGGTTTAAGAGAATTAGGTAATCCATGATAGGATTGCTTAAACTTAAACCAATATGAATTGCTTAAATTGTTATGATGACTATGCGTAGTAGTAAAGTTGAGTTAGTCAAACTGATATGATTCCCAGTTACGTGTTATTTGATAATTGTTACGTGTTGATTCAATAGCTGAGATGTTAAATGAGACGTTTAGCGTCATGATTAGTTCTAATTGAACTTTAAAATGCTAACATCCCGAATAATCTTGTTTGAGTTTAAATATGCTTAAAATGTTGGAAGAAAGTGTGAAACCAGTAGTGCACATGTGGTGTATTATTTGCAAGGTGTGATTAGAATTCCTTGCTAATAATTATGTGATATTATGATTAGAAAATTATTTATTCCTGAGGGAGAATATGTTTTGACTGCGGTCAAACAAGTAGATGAAATAAATGTGGATATGCTTATGAAATAAGCAAATTGTGGTACGATTTTTATTTAATTGGTGGAGATGTACGTCTTCCCGGTCAAGTGTAAACGAGTTGTTTTGTGAACAGAGGTATGTGTGTTTAATTAACTGATGATTTAAATCGAAAGATGAACTCGTTAGAGGCAAGATTAACTGCCTATTAAATGATGTAAACTAAGTATGTTGAATTGCTTGCTCATGTGAAATTGATGATTATGAATAAATCAATCATAAGTGGTTATAGTAGCAAGTTAATTCCTAATCATGTATCTGTGGCTAAGATGTTATTAAGTGTGTTTTGATTGCTGTTAAGCTATTGTGTTATGTGATTAAGTAAGTAAGAATTACATTAAAGATTGATGTTATGCCTTGAGAAAAATAGAGATGTTTAAACTACGTGAATTACGTGCCGAATATAGAGATGAAAGGTGATAAATTGGATATGAAATATCCATAACTATGATAAATTGTTGTCGGTAAAAGTAAGATAGACTTGAAAGTAGTTGTGAAACTGTATTAATAACCGACATTGAGCAGTTTCTTATGCTTATGAGCATGAAAATCTCAAGTGAAAGTTTCAAAATAAAGAAGTGTCAGAGTAGTATTTGATATTGAAGGTTGTAATTGTTAAAAGATGTCAGCATAAAGTTGAAAAGAGATAGATGTCAGTCGATGTAAAGCAGTATTAACCCACTTAACTGTTGTTCTAATGTGATTTTTGTTATAAAGAGTTGTAAAACGAATCATAAGTGGGGGAGAAAGTTAAAATCAAATGATGTATCATATGTTGACAGAGTAGAAATTGGTTATGATATAACCTAATGTGGATTAATATTCGTAAAATTACGACTGTTAAGGCTGGATGAGGGCTCTAAAGGCCCGAATAGCCTATTTTAGAGAAATAATAACGTCATTTGAATAAGAGATGAAAGTAATATTATGAATATTAATAGTTGAGAACTTGAGATTGATAATGATGTCGCCATTAGAAGAGATTTAAGTGTAATTATTTACATTGTTACAGAACTAATGGCAAAATAAAGCAGTTAAATTGCAACTAGTAAGGATTAAAATGTGAAATGAGCAAATGTAAAGTTCAGCTAACTGCGGTTAGCATAGTGTTAATGTTATTGTATATGTGCTTATTATTGCACCTTATGTTGTTTTAGTATACATGTTGACGTAGCATGGTACTAAGTGGTGTTGATTTAGCATCTATTTTGACGTGATTTGGTGCTAAATGATTTCGTGGATGTGGGTTCACATTGTGAAATTGACCTTTACATATCGCTTAGTAGTTATGTGATTCCGGATTACATACGTGTAAGAGGTTTCATATAACCAAGTGGTGTCTATAATTACAAAGTGTAATTTTGTGGTTAACTAGTTGCAAAAGTAGAGAATACTAGCATTTATGCTAGTCAAGTTGATACGTGAATACTAGCTCTTTTGCTAGTTATGATTAGAGTTGAAACTTTCACTGTTGATATGTGTGTTGTGGTTTTCATTACCACTATTGTTGTTGTAGCAACGATGAAAGTAGTTGTTGTAGTGTAAAGATTCTAGCATGTTGCTAGTTTTTTATTGTAAAAGTTGTGGCAAGTAGTCATATGTTTCACTTATTACAAGTGATTACACTTATTACAAGTGATTATGTATTTTAAAGTGTTTAAGTGGTTGACTATAAATGACACATGTAAGTGGTCATTTGACTCAAGGGAGTCAAGTATGTGCATAGTGTATGTGCGTGGGTAAAAAAAGTTGAATGCACATCTTTATGTGCGCATGTGGAAAGAATTCAATAAACATGTCTATATGCAGTCTTTATGCATAAGCTGTTTAAGTTGTGTGACGAATTCTATGTGTATTAGTTGTTGATACTGCACTTTATGCTGGATATTGCACTCTGTGCCAGTGAGTAGAATAGAGTTGAAAGTACATGTTATGTGCTTACGTTGATAAAGTTGAATGTACACTTTTTGTATGTAAGTTGATAAAACAGAATGCACATGTTATGTGCTTATGTGGATAAAGATATATTATAAGTTGTTTAAAATGTATGCACATCTTATGTGCATATGTTGATTAGTTGTTTATGCTGATTAGAGTTATGTGAAATATATATAACTGGAAAGCTATTAAGACTAATGTGGTATGTTGAATGACCACAATCTATGTACTGTGTTAATGAAGTTAAGTTAAATCTGCTGATGGTAGCAGTGTACTTAAAACTTCACCAATATGAAAATATAGAGTGTACTTACCTTTTAATCTTGGTATATAAAATTGGTAATATGATTGAAAGAATGGGAAAGGGTGTGTATGTAGTTGAATTGAATATGAAACGTTCAAACACATGAATGATGCATATTCATGTCATGAACTAGTGGATTATGTAAAGTATTCCAATAAGAGTAAACACTTCCGCATAAGTAAAGAAAGTGTTAATGTTGATTAGATACGAGAGGCATTCGTGATGACACGAATGAAATAAGTGGGGGAGAGTTGTAACACCCTAAAATCCAAAAGTATTATTTTGGTAAAAGTGAAAATAATTGTTTTAAGTTATTATTATTTTAAGTAGTATAAAAATAATAATAACTGTGAATGATTTTTAAGTTCCAGACAATGATAATTACATGGAGTAAAATTTAAAGAAACACTTATATATGTACGTACGCTTACATACATATCCATATTTCATTTCAAACACTTCTAGAGAGCTGATGAAAGAGCGAGAGAACGTAGGAACCATTACCTTTAACCAAAATTAGTTCCATACATCAAATTGAAGCTAGAGAACTTGAATTTATCATCGATTAATCATTCTAAACTTGAGGTAATTATGATTCTCGTTTAACTATAACTTAGAACCTTGATTTTCATGCGGTTTTAAGGGGGTTTGAATGATCAATGATTTATAAAACGAAATTAAGCTTAGTTATGATTGAATTGAAGTGTGAAAATGTAGAAATCAATGTTAGTAACACTAATTAAATCTAAAAGTGGATAATTCGAATTGTGTGATTAGTGTTAAGGTGGGTTTGATTTAAATGATGATGAATTGTTGTTAATTCACCTTAATTACTAGTTAGAGATGTTAGTGGAATGTTATTAGTGGAAATTGAGTTAGTGAATCAAGTAGTTAAATACTTGAGCTAAAAGTGATCATGAAAATGATCATGATTTTGTTGATAAAATGATGAACATAATGAATTAGTGATGTTTAAAAGTGATTATGGTGAAGTGATGAAATTATAGTAAATGATTCTTCATAACCTTGAATTGGTTAATGTTGAATTGTTATAAATTAGTGATCACCTATTTGAATTGTAGTTGAAAAGAGGGAGCAAGAGGATCATACAATCATGTGGAAGTTAAATTGTAATTCCTTGTTTCTAATTGTGAATAATTGTGTTAAGTATATGAATGGTTTTATGTGTTTCCGGATTGCTTCCGAGCAAGAGGATCATACAATCAAGTGGAAGTAACTTGTTTCTAACGATTGATTATGTGGATGGGCAATAATGTAGAGATTAGCTAGCGATGCTAGCATAGACTTGTTTCTTGAGCTTGGTATCTATTTCGACGTGATTTGGTGCCTTGCATCCTTGTTTCTTATGGCCACGGATCTGCATAGTGTTAAATCTCTACATATTGTGCCGGTATTTATTTATGTAAGAGTTTAAGTGTTATTATGTATAATGTTGTGGATTACTTGGTTGATTGCCTATATGCTCACTAAGCATGCGTGCTTATTCTTTCAAGTGTTTCATGTTTCAGGTGATTTTGGAATAAGGGAAGGAAAGGAGGTTAAGAAATGATAGCGTGGATTGCTTGCTAGTTAGTGAGTGCAAGTTTCTTTCCTTGAATTATCATTTTGTATAAAGCTTGTGTAATACGCCCAAGGGTTGTTTTGAAAGTTAAACAAGATGTTATGGGTTGGTTTTAAAATGTATGTTGACTTTGAAAGTCAACCATGATGTAAAATGTGTGTTCATATTTTGTAAAACTTTGAAGCTAAGTGGTTAAATATAGTATGGGTTGCATACATGTAGTTTCTGATTGGTTGGTCAAAATGAGAGTTGACATATAGTCAACTACGTTGGAAATGGTTAAACATGTGTAAATGAGTAGTGGTTTGGGGTAAATTGGGGTTAGAATGTTTAACGGGTCAAAAAGTGTCAAAACGGGTCATTAAAACGCCATGGTGCTAATTCTAAATGAGTTAGTGTTATGGTGCTTTTGTTTGGTGCTTTAAGTTTGCTTTAGTATGCTAAATAAGTGTGCAAAAGCGCTTGGTCAAATTGTAAGTAGTTTGTGTTTTAAAGTGTTGAGTAAAAGTGTTTAAAATGGTCGAAAACTAGTCATACGTCCAAATCTTGCATTTTGGCGAAATTTGAACAAAGTGTAAAAAGGGAAATGTTCATTTAAATGATATAAATGTGCCTGCAAATTTTCAGGGTCTAAGTCTTTACGGTTTAAAACGTATGCGCGATTGAAATTGGTCAAAAGTCGAAGTTTTGCAGGTTGCTGAATGTGGCCTTGGTTACGCGATCCCAGACATCTTCCAGGATCGCGTATCCCTTTGAAATTTGATCACAGTTGATGTGACCTAAAAAGTCATGTTTTTAGGCACATTATTCTGCACTTATTGGACTTATATTTGGTGAAATCATCTTAAAACATCGATTATTTACTTAAAATCACCAAAGTGGTCTAATTATGGGCGTTGCTGTTAAAATCACCAAAAACATCCGTTTATCACGCAAACGAGGCAAATAATGTCACCTTAAATATTCCCTTCTTAATTTACTTACGGAATCAGATCTTAATTCATATTTTATGATTCCATAGGGAAATCTAAGACCGGAGGTGAAAGAATCAGAAGAAACGGACGAAAGACGGAGAAGATACTAAGTCTGGAAGCTCGCCGATCGTCATCCGGAACACGCAAAAGTTAAACACCTCCAAATTTGGCAAACTCAGTGCCATTAGAAGCGTAACGGAAAAACGAAGCCAACGACGCAAGAATCAAGCAAATCGGAGCCCAAACGAAGAAGATACGGATGAACCAAGCAACCGAGGAATCAGCAGAGGCCAAACGGAGTACCAACCCCCCCTGGACACCTAGGTACCGTATACGGTACCCTAGGTGCCATATACGGCCCTATGGGTGCCATATACGGGGGTGTTTGCCTTGTGAGGTGCCGTTTGACCCCCTTGGTCCGCTTGTCCCGTATGCTGCTTTGATGCTTGTATTTGATGCTTTAAGGCTTGTACCAAGGCTTTCCTACTTTTCCTATAAATAGCCACCTCCATTTCTCATTTTTACACACCTCTTATCTCATTCTCATTCTCTCTCTAGAATTAGGTTAGCATTCTCTCTCTAGCACTACTCTTAGGAGTTAGAGGAGAATTAGTAGGAAATTAGCGTCCTCTCTCTAGCACTACTCTTAGGAGTTAGAGGAGGATTAGTAGGGTAGCTTTTGTAATAGAGTTGGAACTCTTGGAGGATCTCCTTTGTAATATTGCTCGAGATATTTCGGAGCTCTGTCCGTGTAATCTTTCAGCTGCTATTCAATCTACGCATTACTTTCGGTTATTTCTATCCTTATCTTTCATAATGTTGCATGCTATTATTATGTTTGATTTAGGATACATTGCCATGATTAGTGAGTAGATTAGCTATTGTGTTTGTTATGATGTAGTTAGCTTGTTAATACTTTGGGTGATGCTACTTTAAATACAATTGGGATTACATCGTTATGAAACAACGGAGGTAACGTTATACGGCTTTCATTTGTATAGCGCCGGAATCATCACGAATGTGTGTAGTACGGAACGTGGAAGCTATGAAAGTCGTGGGCACAATCCGTTGTGGAATAATGATCCCAATTGTTAAATATTGAAAACCGGTGTACTGTTAACTATACATTTATGATTTTAAACTAAACTAACGCCTTTCCTCCAATAAACGTGGTTAGAACCTTTATGTCAAGGACTCGCGACCCTTAGTCAAACGGTCACTACCTATCTATGTTTTCTGAAAATAACATGGTCTGATTTTGAAGCAATGGAAACACTGTGAATTAATTAGGGATTTATTGGTTTGGGATTATAAAGTGAACGGGTTGTTTAGCTATCATAGATGGTTTACTGTAATACAAGCTTAGATATATTGAGTTCAGATGGCTGTAAAGTATGTAGCCCAATTAAAGCCCTAATACGACTGAGTATCCGGTTTAACGTTGGAAACACCTATGGTGGAATACAAACACGTACAAACTACGGAAAAGTCGAAGGCTGTATATTGTGTTACATCCTGGCTAAGTCTGTGATCCAGGAAAGACCGTAATACGAGTGAATACACTATGTAACTGTGAAAAGCTCTGTTGGTTGAAGACTGTATCACAGCCGAATATCTCTGAACTCAATCACGACCATTAATGTATATGTTAATCAGTCACCACCTGTCTTAAATCTTAAATGCCTCGCCTAAGCTTAGATATCTTTGTCTGTGTTAAGAAAGATCATTGGATAAATTGCGGACTGTCGCCTTATTCCTGCACCCCATCTGGAGGGTCACTTGGTCTCATCATAAGAGACGGTGAGGGGGGTTTCAAGACAGTTCGATCTGATCAGAATCTTGACAGCCTAGTACTCAGTGACATACTGGTTGGTTAATCTGATCAGTAGGGTACTAGTGTTTACACCACAAGGTATCTACGTGAACTCAAGACACAAATCTTAAAAGACGTTTTCAAATATAAAACCCCAATACAACATCACCCCACGTAAAAGCTAACGAAGTCATAACAAACACAAGTCCCTCTATACTAATTCAACCTACTGCTTTTATTTACTACTTTAATTAGTTTTTAATTTTAATTACGGACCTAAGTATAAAACCCCCACTCAAAACTATTTTCAAACCATCGCTAATTTGAACTTTCGTCTCGACAAGTCGTTTCACAATACGGTTAACTCTTCAGAACGACCCTAGGTCATACTTCAGCTATACAGCTCTAGTAGAACTTAGGTCCCCAGCAAAATATAAATTTTAAAACTTCCACACCGACGTGCTGCCATACGGTCGCGTTGACGACGCGTGACGGTTGGTGGCGCGTCAAGTTTTTGGCGCCGCTGCCGGGGAAGTTAATCGTAAGATTCTGAGGCATCCCGACGAACTTTCTCTTTAGTGATACCCGTAGATTAGATTTCTCTCTCGTAACCACCGAAAATTCTTTCCCACAATCAACAACAATATTCGACCCGATCAGTCGGATCTGAACCTCTCATTTTCGTACCCGATCCTGAGTCGATTATCCGTACCATCCGCAAAGAAAGACGTTCCCGTTTTCCACCAATGGCCGCTCGTGTTACTCTCGCCGACAGTACCAAACCATCCATCGAAGGACGAGGAGGACCGATTAGCTATCCAATGATCGACGGACCATCTTTCGAACTCAAATACCACATCGTCGAACTCATCAAGGACAACTGTCAATTCCACGGACTACCCCGTGAAGATCCCAACGCCCACATTAACAAATTCATTCAAATCTCCAACTCGTATAAGCAGAATGGGGTTGACCAGGACATAGTTCGCCTACACCTGTTCCCCTTTTCTCTCGCTTTACATGCTTTGAGCTGGTTTGAGGGGCTTGACACCGGATCAATCACCTCATGGGAGGACATGGGAAACAAATTCCTTACGAAATATTTCCCTCTGTCCAAACAAACTAAAGCCAAGAATGACATCGCGAACTTTTCACAAGCTCACGACGAGTCAATCTACTCAGCATGGGAGCGATTCAAGAGTTTGGTGAGGAGATGTCCCAACTACCAGATGACCAAAACCGATAAACTCTATACTTTCTATAATGGTCTCAATCCTATCCATCGCATCACGCTTGACGCAGCTGCTCAAGGCAACCTCATGAAGTTAACCGACGATGAAGCATGGGCCTTAATCGAAGACATGACGATGCATCACCACGACTGGAAATCCGATGAGCAATCCTCATCCCTGCCTATTGCAAGCACCGCACAAGCTGAAGCAATCAAATATCTGAGCAAGCAGATCGAAACTCTAACGTAGCAGATTGGAGAACTGAAGAAGCAACCACAGCAGGTTCACCAAGTTCAGGCTTGCCAGAACTGTGCCCATCATCCTACCGAGGAATATGCTGTGGAGTATGAAGATCCTTCCGACGGAACTGTCTACTATGCTCAATTCCCAACCAGACAACAAAATCCACCTGGCTTCGCTAGAACTTCTCCGCCAAGAGCACGAGGAACCCAGTTTCCTCCACGGAACAACCAACCACCCAGGTTTCAGCCTCGATATCCGATGTACCCACAACAGCCACAACTTCCATACAATCAACCGCTTCCATTAACCGCCACTGAGGATACCCAGCCTGCTGAACCGGTGAAGACAATCGTCCTAGTCACGAGCACTGATGACAACCTGAACAAGTTTATCCAGGGGCAGAACGCTTTCAATCAGAAGACGACGGCTAGACAAGATCAAACCGACCTATTCCTGCGAAATCAACTCTCGGTTCTCAAGAGCCTCGAGAACCAAATTGGTCAGTTAGCCCATCGTCTTGACACTCGACCCCAAGGATCGCTACCGAGCAATACTGTTCAAAACCCCCACGTTGAGGAGGCCAAGACTCTGAACTCTACGGATAACCAGAAGGCACCGAGCCATTCTGAAACATCTTCTCCGATGAAGAACCCTACTCCTGTCCCGACGACAGTTGAGACCAAACCCGTACCTACTCCTATTCAGGAAGTTCGAGTCCCCTTCCCACATCGTATCGGAAAAAGATATAACGCTAAATCTTTCAAACTCGACGGAAAATTCTTAGACACCGTGTCTAGAATCCCTTCCGGCTCTAAGTACATTCGACGCATGCTGGTTACTAAGGAAAAGGTACCCGAAGTACCTAAAATCTCTCTCAACACTGAATGCTCCGCCGTCATTCAGAATTCCCTTCCGGAAAAACTAGGAGACACGGGCCGATTCACCTTGCCCTGCTCTATCTATCACTCTGGCATGATCCCTTCCTTGGCCGACCTCGGAGCGAGCATCAACCTCATGCCCTACTCACTCTACTCCAGACTTGAATTAGGACCACTGCAACCCACTGGAATGAGCGTCCAGCTTGCCGATCAAACAATCCGATATCCTAGAGGCATAGCTGAGAACGTCATGGTAAAAGTGGATAGGTTCTATTTCCCAACTGACTTCGTAGTGATGGATATTAAGGAAGACATCCATATACCCATTATCCTAGGAAGGCCTTTTATGAATACTGCTCGTGCTATTATTGATGTTTACTCGTAGACTATCAGCCTCAGAGCACATGGACAAACTGTTGCATTCAGAATCATTCAGGCTGATGAGCTTCTCGCAGAGAAAGCAGAGATATACGCCATCTCTATGGGCAGTATCACTTCGGACGACGACACTTCTGATTCAGAACCATCAGACACCTACATACCAGATGAGCACACTTGCCTCATATCATCAACAGAAGAGTCAGAGTCAGAAGAAGAGAATGAAGATTCTGAGCCAGATGAGTCAGAACCGGAAGAAATGAAGGAAGAAGAAACTGAACCAAAACAAGAAGAAATGGAGGAATCCGAAGAAGAAATGGAGGAAGACCCAGAGGAGGACTTATACCAATCCACCCCACCGCATCACTGCTTACCCGATCCTCACTATGTGACAGAAGAAATCGTGCAGATCGAGAACGCTATTCCCTTGTCAGATAATGAATCAGATGATGATCCACCTACAGATGAACCATATGATGCAGGATTCGGCATAACCATGGAAAGGCTTATAGCCTCTGTCATGGACCCCTCTAAGCCTCTTATCTCGCCTCGACTCGACGCTCTGTTAAACATCGAGAAAACCATTGCGTTAGCAAAACAACACCCAGAGCTTAGAGACAAACTCCTGATGAAGATCTCAGCTTACAAAGCTTCCCGATTACCGGAGTTGCATTCAAGAGAGCCTTCCGGAAGGATTCAAACCTTCGACGCATCTGCACCACGAACCCTGTTCGAATTTGGAAGCACCTCTGAATCCAGCCGAGGTACTGATTCTCAGGAGGAGAGAGACATAGAGATGCACTCTTCACAACCGATATCTCAAATCACCGATGACACCCAGCCACCATCTGATCATGTTGAGTTCCCTGATTCCCAGGCTAGGGATTCTCCATTCATAGAAAGTGACGTGGATGATGTCGTCTACACTGACATTCCAATAGATATCCGGTCTATCTATCTTCCTACGCCTCCAACGGATCCACCTTCTCCAGGAATTCCGATTATCACTAGCCATGAGGAGATGATAAGTGCTATCGAAGACTTTGAAGATGACATACCCACTATGACTAGTGTAACACCCCCAAATTTGATGATTTTCGGAAGCTTGATTTGGGTGTTACTAATCAATAACAAAGCACAAAGATATATAGTAAACGACTCTATATGCGTCGTTTTAACAAAATATATTGATAACTGAAATGTTTACAACATTTAAAGCTTTACATAGCTCGAGTTTAAATGAAAAGGAGATTTCAGTACATAAGTACTTGTACAAAATATACTAATGCAAGAAAATCTCAATCGTCTGTATGCTGACTCGAGCTAAAGTCCTGAAGCAGAAACATCCTACTGCTTGATACCTGCGATACATCCTAAAAGGTCAGCTAAAAGCTGGTGAGCTCACAGGTTTGAAATCAGTTAATATAGTATGAACCGCAAGATTTAAATAATGAATTGCATCCAGCAATTAAATGATAGTTATCGTGTATACAGCCATGAGCACATAGTTGAGCTTAACTCGAGGGCCGGGTCCCCTATAGAGAATTTCGGGCGAGGTGCCTCCACGAATGCCTAATCAACATTCGTCTTCCCAAATATTAGTACGTCCGTTTACCCGGTTAGTGCTTGCTAACCCGAACGAGGAGGGTCAATCCTATATGGTACCATATACTAATATTCACGCTACAACGTATTAACAACTATGCTGACGGAGGACTTTAAATGATTAGTTGTGAAAAACTCATGTAGTATATGAAATGTTTGTACTTGCGTTCACATGTTAAAATGAGCAATATATCACACCCTTGAGTAAAATAGTAAAAAGAGGGGCTATGAGACTCACCTGAGCCTGTAAGCGTTTAAATAAACGTAAGTTGATTAGCCGAGCGATGAAGTCCAAAGACTTGTAACCTGAGGGTGTCCACGACACGCGATGGTTATACACATGATTGGGTATCTCAAAAGATCACCCTTGTAGTTGTTCGTCCAACTAGAATGTCCAAATTACATTTGGTTGATTGATTCGAATGTTTGAAAATATGTACGGCCCGTTGGTGACGGATTTGTAATAATAATCTCAGCTATTATTATTTTGATTTCGTGTCGTTTTACTTGAAAAATGTGTTTTGATTGTGTTTTAGAAGCCGTTACGGAATCTAAGTATGGGGGTCCGGGGGCAGCGCCCCTGGTAGCGGGGTCCAAGGGGCGGCAGCCCCTGGCGGGGTCCAAGGGGCAGAGCCCCTGGCTGGGTCGAGCTTTGACGAAAAACGCATCTGGATCCGAATTTGGGTAAAATCGGGTGTTAAAATTTTAGGTCTCGACACTTAGTAAAAATCTGTGTTTTTGAGGTTCTGGTTTGTGCGACGTTGGGTGCGACGTCGCAGGTCCTGACTGCGACGTTGAGTATGGCGTCGCTATGTGCGACTTTCGCAATTTAATGCGACGTTGTGCGTGGCGTCGCTATATGCGACGTTGTTGATTTCTGCGACGTAAGGGCCTGCGTCGCTATACGCGACGTCGGCAACTTAATGCGACGTTAATGACGATGTCGCTATATGCGACGTGGTGACTGGTATTGCGACGTTGCAATTGACGTCGCAATTGGGCCAACCCAAATGCGACGTCGGAGTCTGTTCAGATTCCGGTGGCTTGAAAACCGGTCGAAAGGCTTCCGTTCGGTCCAAATCTTTTACCCAACCCATATTTGGACATTATAAGTTGTTACAAACTACTAACAAGTGAAAACATTTAAAAACGAGAGATTTCGGGATTTGTCGGAAACTTACAAAGTGTCGGATCAAAAATCCGAAAAGATAGGATGATAGATCGGGATGCCGTGAGTCTTTTATTCCAAAGAGCCGATGAAATCCGAGTGCGTTTAGTGGTAGTATTTGGTGATTTTGTGAGGTTATAGGTGTTTGGTGAATCGAGAGAAAAAGAAGAGGAGGGAGTAAGACAGAGAGGGTGAAAAAGAGAATGAGGAGTAAAGTGGGAGGTGAGTGGGGTTTTGAGTCCCCATTTTCGTCCCGCGTTCGTGTTCCGTGCGGTGTTCGTTTACTCCGTCGTTTAAACGTTAACTAATTATCTTACATATTAAATGGTATGTTTTAAAATACAAATTATTACGCGATATTTTATTTAAATATTTTACAAATAAATTTATATTTGAATTATAAAATATAAGTTTGTTTATTTAGTTTGCGCGTTTTAATATCTTAAATTATGTAAGTTTTGTTTGTATGATCCGAATGAATACGAAATATTATCATAATAATATTTTTGATATAAAAGCGTTATTTAATAAAATTTGTCACCAACGTCCGTATTAAACTGAATCGAAATACATTCGATTTAAATTGCGTACGATTTAATTAAATCGCATTTTCGTATATATTCAACAATATATATAATTCGATACATTAATTAGCCTAACACAGAACTAATTACATGTATTAACATATGATTAGGCACTAATTACTAGTCCTAATTTGGCTGGTGTTACATTCTCCTCCTGTTAGAAGAATTTCGTCCCGAAATTTAGTTCGAAGTCGTGTTTGATGTAGAATCAGTGAAAAGTTGAGGATATTTGAGTCGCATTTGGTCTTCCCGTTCCCAGGTGAATTCCGGACCACGCCGCGAATTCCATCTGACCTTGACGATGGAAATACGACTTTGTTTTAGTTGCTTGACCTCACGGTCCATAATTTCAGTGGGTTCCTCAACGAAGTGAAGTTTATCGTCAACACGAATTTTATCTAGTGCGATAATAAGTGTCTCATCAGACAGACACTTCTTCAAATTTGAAATATGAAAAGTGGGGTGCACGCTGCTGAGTTCGGATGGCAGCTGCAATCGATAAGCTACGGGGCCAATCCTCTCGAGGATCTCAAAAGGCCCGATGTACCTGGGATTTAACTTCCCGCGTTTACCAAAACGGATGACGCCTTTCCAAGGCGATACTTTTAAGAGTACTCGATCCCCAACTTGGAACTCGAGTGGTTTGCGTCTCACGTCAGCATAACTTTTCTGACGATCGCGTGCGGCTTTGAGTCGGTTTTGGATTTCCACAATTTTCTCAGTGGTGGCGTGTATGAGTTCAGGACCAGTGAGTTGACTATCTCCCACTTCAGTCCAACAAATCGGTGATCGGCACTTACGACCGTACAGTGCCTCAAAAGGTGCAGCCTTAATGCTGGCGTGGTAGCTGTTATTGTACGAGAATTCGCACAACGGTAAATGTCTTTCCCAGTTTGTACCTTAATCAACTACGCAGGCGCGTAGCATATCTTCTAGTGTCTGAATGGTTCGTTCACTTTGACCGTCGGTTTGATGATGGTATGCGGTACTCACGTCAAGGCGAGTACCCAAAGCTTTTTGAAGTGATTGCCAAAAGTGAGAGGTGAAACGGGCATCCCTGTCAGAGATGATCGAGATTGGAACACCGTGTTGAGAAACGATTTCCTTGATATAGATTTGTGCAAGGCGTTCCATTTTATCGTTTTCCTTGATTGCCAGGAAATGGGCAGATTTGGTGAGACGATCGACGATCACCCAAATGGTATTGCAACCGTTCGACGACTTGGGTAGTTTGGTTATGAAATCCATGGCAATTTGTTCCCATTTCCATTCAGGGATTTCAGGTTGTTGGAGTAAACCAGGAGGTTTCTGATGTTCGATTTTGACTTTCGAGCAAGTAAGACACTTGCTGACATAAGTGGCGATTTCGGCTTTCATGTTTGGCCACCAATAAAATTCCTTGATTCCGTGGTACATTTTATCGGATCCTGGATGGATAGAATATTTGGACTTGTGAGCCTCATCCATCACCAAGTCTCGTAGGCTCCCAAAACTAGGCAACCAGGTTCGGTTTGAGAAATACCTAATCCCGTTAGGTCTGATTTCAAATTGTTTGTCCATACCCCGTAAGGCTTCGTTTTTGATATTTTCAGGTTTCAGGGCTTCGATCTGAGCGGTATGAATCTGAATGGTAAGATCGTTGTGAATGGTCATACTGAGGGCTCGGACACGAAGTGGTTTTGGTCGTTCCTTTCGACTGAGGGCATCGGCTACAACATTAGCCTTCCCTGGATGGTACTTGATCTCGCAATCGTAATCGGTAAGCAACTCGACCCATCGACGTTGCCTCATATTGAGATCCTTCTGATCGAATATATGTTGGAGACTTTTATGATCGGTAAAGATGGTGCACTTAGTGCCGTAGAGATAATGTCTCCAGATTTTGAGAGAAAAAACGACAGCTCCGAGTTCAAGATCATGTGTGGTGTAGTTCTTTTCGTGAATTTTCAGCTGTCGTGAGGCATAGGCAATGACTTTGTCTCGTTGCATCAGCACACAACCGAGACCTTGGTGGGAAGCATCGCAGTATACCACGAAGTCATCGGTGCCTTCAGGTAAGGATAGAATTGGAGCACTGCAAAGCTTTTGTTTCAGAAGTTGGAACGCTGACTCTTGTTTATCGGTCCAATCGAACCTTTTGTCCTTCTGAGTCAGTACCGTGAGTGGTTGAGCTATTTTGGAGAAGTTTTCGATAAATCGCCGATAGTACCCAGCAAGACCCAAGAATTGTCGTACTTCAGTTGCAGAGGTGGGTGCTTGCCAGTCTTTGATAGCCTCGATTTTTGATGGGTCAACGTGAATTCCCTGACTGTCGATCACGTGACCAAGGAACTGAACGGTTTGTATCCAGAACTCACACTTAGAGAATTTGGCATAAAGCTCCTCGTGTCTAAGTAGTTCCAGGATGGTTTTGAGGTGTTGCGCATGTTCTTGCTCGTTGCGCGAATAGATGAGGATGTCATCGATAAAAACAATGACAAACTTGTCGAGGTAAGGTTTGCACACCCGGTTCATGAGGTCCATGAATACAGCCGGTGCGTTGGTTAGACCAAAGGGCATCACTTGAAATTCGTAGTGCCCGTAACGAGTTCTGAAAGCAGTTTTCGGAATATCGGTGTCGCGAACTCGTAGTTGGTGATATCCTGATCGCAGGTCGATTTTAGAGTAGAAACTTGAACCCTGAAGTTGATCGAATAAATCATCAATGCGAGGAAGTGGATAACGGTTCTTGACGGTCAATTTGTTCAACTCTCGGTAGTCGATGCACATTCGAAATGAATCGTCCTTCTTTTTAACAAATAAGACGGAAGCTCCCCAAGGTGAAGAACTCGGCCTAATGAATCCTCTATCCAGAAGTTCCTGTAACTGAGCGGACAACTCCTGAAGTTCGGATGGGGCTAAACGATACGGTGCACGGGCCACCGGTGCGGCACCCGGCACGAGATCAATTGAGAACTCAACCTGTCTAGGTAGAGGTAGACCAGGTAGTTCTTCCGGAAAGACTTCGGGAAAGTCTCTAACAATTGGCACATCCTCAAGTCGCTTCTCCTTCGACTTCTTCTCTGTGATGTGTGCAAGTATTGCAGGGTAACCCTTTCTCAGAAATTTTCGGGTTTTTAAGCAAGAGATGATATTGAGTCCCGTCCCACCGGTCTCCCCCTGTATGATCAAGGTTCCACCGGCAGCGAGTGGAATGCGGACGATCTTATCGTAACAAACGATTTCGGCTCGGTGTTTGGACAACCAGTCCATTCCAATGATGACGTCGAAACTTCCAATTTCAATGGGTACAAGATCGATCGAAAAGGTTTCGTCAGCTAAGTTTAAAGTGCAATTAGGTATCACACTATTGGTTTCTATAAGTTTCCCATTTGCTAGCTCTACAGTGTACTTAACATCTAAGGCAATAGGAGTGATGTCAAGTAATGGGTAAAAGTCATCGAAGATGAAGCTTCTATCAGCACCAGTATCAAATAGAACAGAAGCAGTTAAGTTGTTGAGGAGGAACATACCCGAGACCACATTCGGGTCTTGGCGGGCGTCCCCAGATTTGATGACGAAGGCTCTGCTTCGGTTGTTGTTGTTGTTGTTGTTGTTGCTGTTGCGGTTGTTGTTGTTATTCTTCAGCTTTGGGCACGTGTCCCTGAAGTGCCCGGGGTTCCCACACTCAAAGCAGACTTTGGGTGTTCTGGTGTTGTTAGGGTTGTTGTTGGTAGGAGAGTGGCAATCTTTGGTGAGGTGGCCGTACCTCTTGCAATTGTTGCAAAAGGGACCACATGAACCTTCATGGTGACGGCTGCACTTGGAACAATAGGGTTTGTTCCCAGTGTAGCCCCGTGTGATGTCTGTGGTGGTGTTGTAGGCTTTGATGGTGTCGGGTTTCTTGTTTTGTTGGTTTGAGTGGTTGTTGTGGTAGTCGGACCACTTTCTTTTGTTGTTGTGAGAGGATGAAGTAGGTGGTTCAGAATCTTGGCTCATTGACATCAGGTCTTGGGCCAATAGGATTGCACCGTCAATGGTGGTTTGGTTGGAAGAGGCAACATGCCCCCGAACAGGCTCAGGAAGGCCAAGGATGTACTTCCTGATTTTATCAGGTTCGGTGCTTACCATGGCTGGGCGGAGGGCAGCAAGTTGTTGGAATCTGGTGGTATAACCATCGATATCACCACCCTGAACCTTTAGGTTCCAGAACTCCTCGTCTAGCTTTTGGAGTTTGGTGATTGAGCAGTATTTGGCAGTGAGTTTTGCTTTCAGATCCTCCCAAGAGAGTTGGTAGGCAATGTCAGCACCCACTGATTGGGTATATGAGTTCCACCAAGAGTGGGCATCATCTTCGAGAGAGCAGGTGGCGAAGTTTACTTTGTCGTTCTCCGCGCATTTGCTGACACGGAAAACTGTTTCCATCTTTTCGAACCATCTGATCAGTCCGATGGCTCCTTCAGAACCCTTGAAGCTTGAGGGTTTACAGCTCTGAAAGTCCTTGTAAGAACAAGGTTTAGCAGCAGGGGTTTCAGCGGCATCACTGTTCCTCGTGGAATTTTGTGGAGTATTCCGAGCCAAGGCTTCAGTAACAGCCTGGGTTATAAGGGATGTAAGCTGAGCATCGGTGTATGGTCTTGTCTTTGGCGGCATGATTCTTCAATAAAAGAAATGAAGATACATGAGATTTCGTAGGAAAGTTGTATTGGTTATAGATGTACATGTATAAAAGCAGTAATACATGACATCAACATGGAAAAATGACAATTAATATGAGTTGAAACAACAAGGAATATTTGATAGATAATATGAGTTCAAAGGTTACATCCTATGGATGTATTACAAAAGGCGTCGGGAATTGTTACATCCGACCGAATTATAGAGTAGCGCTTAGATAGTTACTAGATTACAGGATAGATTACAAGGCAAAGACTACACTAGTCTTAACGTAGATTAATTTGTTCCATCATCGTGACAAGACGGTCCACAGTGTTTGCAAGTCTGCTAGCTTGTTGGGCGTTATCTTCTGCTAGGGCTAGTCGTTGTGTTAGTCCACGGGCATACTCTTCTGCTTCATGTGAGCGCTGTTCACATTCTTTCATCCTTTGTCGCAGAAGGTCATTTTCCACGCTTATCTCTATTACTTGGTTGCGAAGGACATCCATGTTGTTGTTTGTGGTTTCAAGGTCGTCGGAGACTTGTTCGATGCGTTCAAGGGATGTAAGTCTCCAGTTTTCGTTCGTTTCCTGCAGCACGACATCCATGGTGCGAAGTCGCTGCTCGTGTTGGTTCACCCTAGCGGCTAAGGCCGGCAAGGTGAAGTGAGTTGGGTACGGGCCAGCTCGAGGCAACCTGTTGTTCCTCCTTGCTACCCTTGGGTTCTGCGACCCGGATTAAGAGCGAGATGAATTGGGTGGGATGTTTGCCATTTCTGAGATAGAGCGTTAGAGAAGGTGAGGCCTATATTCATATAGTTCCTATATAATATAGCCTATTGAGTGTCTAGCACAAACATGTTTAAGTCTCGGTTCTCTCGAGGTCAGAGTCTTCTATCGTATCATGTTCAGCCATAACTACTTTCAGGTCTTACATCATCTTTGCTTAATTGTACATAGTTGATCAGGCTATGTTAAATTAAACTCGTATGATGTAATCACTGAACCAGTTATACCTAATAAGGAATACTGCCTAATGGTCATAGTCTAGGCCCACTAAATGCAACCTAGTTCACTATAACCTTAGGCTCTGATACCAATCTGTAACACCCCCAAATTTGATGATTTGCGGAAGCTTGATTTGGGTGTTACTAATCAATAACAAAGCACAAAGATATATAGTAAACGACTCTATATGCGTCGTTTTAACAAAATATATTGATAACTGAAATGTTTACAACATTTAAAGCTTTACATAGCTCGAGTTTAAATGAAAAGGAGATTTCAGTACATAAGTACTTGTACAAAATATACTAATGCAAGAAAATCTCAATCGTCTGTATGCTGACTCGAGCTAAAGTCCTGAAGCAGAAACATCCTACTGCTTGGTACCTGCGATACATGCTAAAAGGTCAGCTAAAAGCTGGTGAGCTCACAGGTTTGAAATCAGTTAATATAGTATGAACCGCAAGATTTAAGTAATGAATTGCATCCAGCAATTAAATGATAGTTATCGTGTATACAGCCATGAGCACATAGTTGAGCTTAACTCGAGGGCCGGGTCCCCTATAGAGAATTCCGGGCGAGGTGCCTCCACGAATGCCTAATCAACATTCGTCTTCCCAAATATTAGTACGTCCGTTTACCCGGTTAGTGCTTGCTAACCCGAACGAGGAGGGTCAATCCTATATGGTACCATATACTAATATTCACGCTACAACGTATTAACAACTATGCTGACGGAGGACTTTAAATGATTAGTTGTGAAAAACTCATGTAGTATATAAAATGTTTGTACTTGCGTTCACATGTTAAAATGAGCAATATATCACACCCCTGAGTAAAATAGTAAAAAGAGGGGCTATGAGACTCACCTGAGCCTGTAAGCGTTTAAATAAACGTAAGTTGATTAGCCGAGCGATGAAGTCCAAAGACTTGTAACCTGAGGGTGTCCACGACACGCGATGGTTATACACATGATTGGGTATCTCAAAAGATCACCCTTGTAGTTGTTCGTCCAACTAGAATGTCCAAATTACATTTGGTTGATTGATTCGAATGTTTGAAAATATGTACGGCCCGTTGGTGACGGATTTGTAATAATAATCTCAGCTATTATTATTTTGATTTCGTGTCGTTTTACTTGAAAAATGTGTTTTGATTGTGTTTTAGAAGCCGTTACGGAATCTAAGTACGGGGGTCCGGGGGCAGCGCCCCTGGTAGCGGGGTCCAAGGGGCGGCAGCCCCTGGCGGGGTCCAAGGGGCAGAGCCCCTGGCTGGGGTCGAGCTTTGACGAAAAACGCATCTGGATCCGAATTTGGGTAAAATCGGGTGTTAAAATTTTAGGTCTCGACACTTAGTAAAAATCTGTGTTTTTGAGGTTCTGGTTTGTGCGACGTTGGGTGCGACGTCGCAGGTCCTGACTGCGACGTTGAGTATGGCGTCGCTATGTGCGACTTTCGCAATTTAATGCGACGTTGTGCGTGGCGTCGCTATATGCGACGTTGTTGATTTCTGCGACGTAAGGGCCTGCGTCGCTATACGCGACGTCGGAAACTTAATGCGACGTTAATGACGATGTCCCTATATGCGACGTGGTGACTGGTATTGCGACGTTGCAATTGACGTCGCAATTGGGCCAACCCAAATGCGACGTCGGAGTCTGTTCAGATTTCGGTGGCCGGAAAACCGGTCGAAAGGCTTCCGTTCGGTCCAAATCTTTTACCCAACCCATATTTGGACATTATAAGTTGTTACAAACTACTAACAAGTGAAAACATTTAAAAACGAGAGATTTCGGGATTTGTCGGAAACTTACAAAGTGTCGGATCAAAAATCCGAAAAGATAGGATGATAGATCGGGATGCCGTGAGTCTTTTATTCCAAAGAGCCGATGAAATCCGAGTGCGTTTAGTGGTAGTATTTGGTGATTTTGTGAGGTTATAGGTGTTTGGTGAATTGAGAGAAAAAGAAGAGGAGGGAGTAAGACAGAGAGGGTGAAAAAGAGAATGAGGAGTAAAGTGGGAGGTGAGTGGGGTTTTGAGTCCCCATTTTCGTCCCGCGTTCGTGTTCCGTGCGGTGTTCGTTTACTCCGTCGTTTAAACGTTAACTAATTATCTTACATATTAAATGGTATGTTTTAAAATACAAATTATTACGCGATATTTTATTTAAATATTTTACAAATAAATTTATATTTGAATTATAAAATATAAGTTTGTTTATTTAGTTTGCGCGTTTTAATATCTTAAATTATGTAAGTTTTGTTTGTATGATCCGAATGAATACGAAATATTATCATAATAATATTTTTGATATAAAAGCGTTATTTAATAAAATTTGTCACCAACGTCCGTATTAAACTGAATCGAAATACATTCGATTTAAATTGCGTACGATTTAATTAAATCGCATTTTCGTATATATTCAACAATATATATAATTCGATACATTAATTAGCCTAACACAGAACTAATTACATGTATTAACATATGATTAGGCACTAATTACTAGTCCTAATTTGGCGGGTGTTACAACTAGCATTATCCTCAACTCTACCAATGAATACACTCCACGACAGCAAGCCCTGATCTAGGAAATTATAGCCGAGTCTGAAGTCAACCAAGCCGAGAATTCCCAAGATTACAGATTCTTCCACAATCGTCTCAATGCCTTCGCCGAAGATCTCGCTGCTCAGCTCCTGCAACAAAGCGCTAGACCAACATCTGAAGAGCTGGAGTTCTTTGAAGAACAGAAGCGCATCTACAGGAAGATCTATGACACTCTGATCAGATCCGCATTTCCATATTCTCGAGAGCAAAGTGAGTTTTTACACTCATTCCACGAGGAGATGTACCGTGCTACTGGAAACCCTGATGCAGATGCTGACATTAGACTGATGAATAATCTTCGGGGCATACTTAATTCTATGGCAAGGAACGACCACATGGACGAGACTACTCCTCACAGGTTCTACATTGACTGCACTATTGAGTTCCATGCTCACAAGATTGCTGAAGATCTCGAGTATGTGAGTTTTACCGAAAAGGTCGCGTGACATCCCTTCCTCTATACCAGAAGGTTCGATGGTTAACATCGCGAACTTCCTCACAGAACGGATCCAAGAAATCTTTGCTGAGGATAATCCGGACGAGCATCGACAGATATTTCACTATGGTTTACGTGAGGTGTACGATATAGTGTGCAACACCTTCAAAGACTCAAATCTCACGTTCACCAACTACCAGAACAAGCTCATCCAGGATATTCATGATTCAATTCGAGAAATAAGAGGAAGCTCTGGCATAGCAGATCATGATACTTTACACCTCCAATTTCTCGGATTCATGGACTCATTCAGACAGCAGCACCCTCAGAGAGAAATGATTGAATCTGATGGTTTCTCTGTAGTTGATTCCCGCGGACCTATATCCAGAACAATCAGGGATATCACTTGGGACCTTCTGCATATGAAAAGGGTTACTCAGCAACATCTTGAAAGTTTCCCTATCTTTTCAAAAGAGATTCCAAACATTGTTGAAATCATTTCTCACCACTTTCTGAGGATCTATCCACGCAATCCCAGGGTTCCACTTCTGAGCACTTCCGACCTTGGAGGTTCCAGCACCAACTAGACTGAAGGAAGGCAAAGTCAGGCTCTCGACTCTAAAAGCAGCGCTTCTCGGGAGGCAACCCGTGGAATAAAGTCAGGCTCTCGACTTTAAAAGCAGCGCTTCTTGGGAGGCAACCCATGGAATAAAAGAAAGAAAGAGAATATGAGAAATGAAGTAGATCTCCGACTATCCTTCACCCTTGGATGAACCCAACTTTTAAAACATCTTTTAAATACAACTCGTTTTGCAAATAAACCACTGTTCTTGGATGAATAGGAAAATCATCTAGTGTTTCGAGCATTTGAGGTACTTGCATACTACTTTTATGCATTACGCTCGAACTCGTTTAAAAACACATGATTTATAAAACTGGTTTGTGTTAGAAAACATCTTTCAAAATTCAAGACAGTGATTTCCTTTCATTTGCAAAAACAAAACCGAGTTTGTAAAATGGGTACATCCAACGTGTTCACACTTAAGAGATCTCTTCATGAGGATAAAATTGAGATGATGAGATGGAAACAAGCAAGTCGCTTGAAGCCGAGCCGATCCTCATAAAGAACTCAGAAGCAGATCTTGGCCACATCTTCTTCTGTAAATTCAGAAACTCAGTTCCTATGCAACTTACTATCTGGGGAGTATCTGATCCTTTCATCTTTTATCTGTTTTATCTTTATTCATGTTTATTTGTTTTGTTAGTATGATAATAAAAGTAGTCTATACTCTATCCTAAACTTATCACTAAGTGTAGGATTCCACCCCAAAACAAAACACTTGAGAAACATTTTCTTACATGTTCAAACTCTAAGTGTGGGATTTTACAATCTCAACTCAAGAGAACATTAGGGACAATGTTCCTCTAAGTGTGGGATAGCAGGTATAGAATACCTTAGTTTGTTTTAATGATTTTAGTTCAAAATAGTTAACACAGAAAATGTTCCTCTAAATTTTTCAAAATTTTTCAATTTTCAAAACCCTTTTTCAAAAGAAAAACGAGTTTAATCATCCGATTAACTCTGAATTTTTGAGTTTTGTTATTTTTAAGAGAAGTCATTTTCAAAATATGAATAAGTTGTTTTAAAATCTAAGGAAAATAAGTTAATAATTGCTTAAGCAAGAAATGATAATCTAATAAGAACATGACTAGGCACATACAACCCATTTGCAGTGAGGACTTGAGCCTTAAAAGCATTCATCTTTAATGCTACATTGTTCATTTCTTGTGTGTGCCGATGCATGTATATCTAAATTAGAACTTGCTCTTGACATACGCTTCGAGACCACATTGGTGAGTACCGTACGCGGTACAGGTGCAATTAGATGACCTTGACATTCCTTAGGATTTAACCCACTTTTTAGCCTTCTCTTTCAAGCCCAAAACCCTTTCCGATGCTTATTTTTAGTATCGATGATCTACGTAGTAAACCCTGTTGAGCCTAAACCTTTTCATTTCATAAACCCACATGTTTAAACCCCCACTTTCCCAAACTTCCAAAAACATATCTTAGAATTTCTAAGGTTATGAAAAACGCTTTTTAGGAACATCCCATCAAATTGTCTTACTCTCTCGTGTTCTCCGAAAAAGAAATATCCTTGGTGTGAAAAATTGACACCATGAAAAGACTCGAAGAAGAAGGATTCCTGCATTTAATAATCCTTGGAAATTCTCTGGCAAAGAAGTTCTGAAAGAAAAAGAAAAAAAGAGAAAAAGAAAATAGAAAATAGAAAAAAATAAAAGAAAATAAAGCCAGTACTTCGAAGTATCGCCCTAAAAGAAGAATATCCGATAGAAGACAAAAGCTACTTTACTTTCATCCGTTTCTAAATTAAGTTTTTCGTGACCTTAGGAGTCCTAAGATAAGCAACACCCTTACACCCAAAATTTACACTATCCATACCCCTTAACCCTCACAAACATTACAACCCCTGAATGTCTTGGGATAATTAGCATCGTTCTCACCTAAGTGGTGGAGATCCGATTCTCGATCAAGCTTATGACGATGAGTACTGCATGACTGGCTAATTGAGCGATTTCTTTGTTTAGAATATTAGGAAACCCAAAAATCTCTTGAGTGAATTGAGTGACCACTTTAGTGAGATCGCCTGGTCATGTATACCCCAAGATCACGAGATTTGGAAGTATGCTTAAAAAGAGTCATAACTTGTTTCTGAAATAATTATCTTATTTTTCCTGATGTTTTTAGAGCAAATATATGAATATGAGAAAATGATGACTTTTGAAAATGTTCTGACTCACCCCAAAACCAGATTTTAAAATATCTTTTTCACGAGGCATGGATGTGTTGCTTGAGGACAAGCAACGTCTAAGTGTGGGATACTTGATGTGACCTAAAAAGTCATGTTTTTAGGCACATTATTCTGCACTTATTGGACTTATATTTGGTGAAATCATCTTAAAACATCGATTATTTACTTAAAATCACCAAAGTGGTCTAATTATGGGCGTTGCTGTTAAAATCACCAAAAACATCTGTTTATCACGCAAAACGAGGCAAATAATGTCACCTTAAATATTCCCTTCTTAATTTACTTACGGAATCAGATCTTAATTCATATTTTATGATTCCATAGGGAAATCTAAGACCGGAGGTGAAAGAATCAGAAGAAACGGACGAAAGACGGAGAAGATACTAAGTCTGGAAGCTCGTCGATCGTCATCCGGAACAAGCAAAAGTTAAACACCTCCAAATTTGGCAAACTTAGTACCATTAGAAGCGTAATGGAAAAACGAAGCCAACGACGCAAGAATCAAGCAAATCGGAGCCCAAACGAAGAAGATACTGACGAACCAAGCAACCGAGGAATCAGCGGAGGCCAAACGGAGTACCAACCCCCCTGGACACCTAGGTACCGTATACGGTACCCTAGGTGCCGTATACGGCCCTATGGGTGCCATATACGGGGGTGTTTGCCTTGTGAGGTGCCGTTTGACCCCCCTTGGTCCGCTTGTCCCGTATGCTGCTTTGATGCTTGTATTTGATGCTTTAAGGCTTGTACCAAGGCTTTCCTACTTTTCCTATAAATAGCCACCTCCATTTCTCATTTTTACACACCTCTTATCTCATTCTCATTCTCTCTCTAGAATTAGGTTAGCATTCTCTCTCTAGCACTACTCTTAGGAGTTAGAGGAGAATTAGTAGGAAATTAGCGTCCTCTCTCTAGCACTACTCTTAGGAGTTAGAGGAGGATTAGTAGGGTAGCTTTTGTAATAGAGTTGGAACTCTTGGAGGATCTCCTTTGTAATATTGCTCGAGATATTTCGGAGCTCTGTCCGTGTAATCTTTCAGCTGCTATTCAATCTACGCATTACTTTCGGTTATTTCTATCCTTATCTTTCATAATGTTGCATGCTATTATTATGTTTGATTTAGGATACATTGCCATGATTAGTGAGTAGATTAGCTATTGTGTTTGTTATGATGTAGTTAGCTTGTTAATACTTTGGGTGATGCTACTTTAAATACAATTGGGATTACATCGTTATGAAACAATGGAGGTAACGTTATACGGCTTTCATTTGTATAGCGTCGGAATCATCACGAATGTGTGTAGTACGGAACGTGGAAGCTATGAAAGTCGTGGGCACAATCCGTTGTGGAATAATGATCCCAATTGTTAAATATTGAAAACCGGTGCACTGTTAACTATACATTTATGATTTTAAACTAAACTAACGCCTTTCCTCCAATAAACGTGGTTGGAACCTTTATGTCAAGGACTCGCGACCCTTAGTCAAACGGTCACTACCTATCTATGTTTTCTGAAAATAACATGGTCTGATTTTGAAGCAATGGAAATACTGTCTACCTATCGTATAGTACACTGTGAATTAATTAGGGATTTATTGGTTTGGGATTATAAAGTGAACGGGTTGTTTAGCTATCATAGATGGTTTACTGTAATACAAGCTTAGATATATTGAGTTCAGATGGCTGTAAAGTATGTAGCCCAATTAAAGCCCTAATACGACTGAGTATCCGGTTTAACGTTGGAAACACCTATGGTGGAATACAAACACGTACAAACTACGGAAAAGTTGAAGGCTGTATATTGTGTTACATCCTGGCTAAGTCTGTGATCCAGGAAAGACCGTAATACGAGTGAATACACTATGTAACTGTGAAAAGCTCTGTTGGTTGAAGACTGTATCACAGCCGAATATCTCTGAACTCAATCACGACCATTAATGTATATGTTAATCAGTCACCACCTGTCTTAAATCTTAAATGCCTCGCCTAAGCTTAGATATCTTTGTCTGTGTTAAGAAAGATCAGTGGATAAATTGCGGACTGTCGCCTTATTCCTGCACCCTATCTGGAGGGTCACTTGGTCTCATCATAAGAGACGGTGAGGGGGGTTTCAAGACAGTCCGATCTGATCAGAATCTTGACAGCCTAGTACTCAGTGACATACTGGTTGGTTTATCTGATCAGTAGGGTACTAGTGTTTACACCACAAGGTATCTACGTGAACGCAAGACACAAATCTTAAAAGACGTTTTCAAATATAAAACCCCAATACAGCATCACCCCACGTAAAAGCTAACGAAGTCATAACAAACACAAGTCCCTCTATACTGATTCAACCTACTGCTTTTATTTACTACTTTAATTAGTTTTTAATTTTAATTACGGACCTAAGTATAAAACCCCCACTCAAAACTATTTTCAAACCATCGCTAATTTGAACTTTCGTCTCGACAAGTCGTTTCACAATACAGTTAACTCTTTAGAACGACCCTAGGTCATACTTCAGCTATACAGCTCTAGTAAAACTTAGGTCCCCAGCAAAATATAATTTTTAAAACTTCCACACCGACGTGCTGCCATGCGGTCGCGTTGACGACGCGTGACGGTTAGTGGCGCGTCAACAGTCTATTTTGGTCTTGTGTACGCGATCCCACCCAATCCCTAGGATCGCGTATGTATGTGTATTTCGGTTACAGTCGGATTTTAACTACGATACGCGATCCCACTCTATTTCTAGGATCGCGTATGTCTTTGAAAATCGTTCACAGTGGAATGTAAATTCTGAAAATGCATAAGTGTTTTTAGCGATGATTTTCAGTGCACAAATTTTAGTCATCGCAAACTAGTCGTCGCAATTGATTTGATCAGAATATGGATAATGGGACCAAATTAAAGTATATTCTATGGTTGGGTTGGTATAAAAAAAATTTTCTTGAGTTTAGGGGCGTTTCATCCACATAGAAACCTTATCAAACTTCTAGAAACTTCAAACATATTTCACACTGATATAATTATAATGATTATATATTATGTAGGTTTTGATCAACAAGCTAACGAACACAAGTTTAGCCACTAGTGTTCAGATTTCGTTTCATTTTATTTGTCTTCTATTTACCTCCTGATTTATAATATAATTCTTATTCTTATATTATATACACATATACTATGTATATTTCATATTATTATTAATGAAAACACATGAAAAGGTTCTCTAAACATAAAACTATTGTATACAACAACGGCACGTTCTATTTACATTACTATTCAGGATTTATATTTTTTATAATGTTACCCTAACTATAAGAAAATACATATGCTAACCAAAAAATATAAATAATTTAGTTATTTATATAATTAATTAATATGTTAACTATATATATCATTTTTTTATCATTGTCCTTTATTATCATTTTACACATTACAATTAAATCTTGATGTGTAAAATCTAGTTATAAAATTAAACAAAGAAATACTGATCGTTAACTATTACACAACTGAGGTAAGTATACCCTATCGTGTATAGTATAGCTGCAGTAAGTACAAGTTCGTTCCACAAGGATTGTGAATTTAAGAATTAAAACTAAAAATGTAATTAACTTAGTACAGAAAAAACTTGGGTTTTGTTGTGACCGAATTGTCACGTTGCTTAACAACTAAATTTAATAAACGAAAGCAAGTGGAATCAGGAAGAGTCGGATTGATTAATTAAACTTTATCAGATATTAAAAACGTCACTTACTTGAACTAGCCCACTAATGATTTCGTGTTGTATAATAAAATCCAGGTTATATAGCAATCAATGCTCATCTTAATTTAGATCAGGTTTAACGTTCGCCATGACCTTCACATAAATCTTAATTAACTAATTAATAATTTAATATAATGAAAGACGTTCGCCAATATCATCACCTTATATATTTAAGTTTAATTATTTAACTTGTACCAAATCTGCATCCGCTATCATTGGATTAATCATATATAGACATATAATTAAATAATGAAATAACTTTGTGACAAACGTTCGCTATAGCCACTAATTAAATCATTAACAAGCTTCAATAATATATAAAACTTAAACACATAATAGTTTCAATTAAACATTAATTAAATTGCAATAGATAGTTTAATTATGTTGAATATATGAATCTTAATTAAACTAAGATTAGTGCGTCCACTTAACCTACACCTTAATTTCGATTCAATAATTTAAAATTTAATCTAGTGAATAACTTCCGTCAACTTCACCTACTTACACATTCATGTTTAAACGATTTTCTTGTTTAATATCTGTTTCCGCAATCAATTAACAATTATTCATAGACAAACAATTATAATAAACTATTATATGAAAAAACTCCCGCTAAATTGATCATATAATAATTTACCAACAAGATAAATCAATTAATATAAACTCGAATACATAAGGTTCACGATTAAACAAAAATAATTCAACATAAATATTAAATGATAACAACCCTAATCATTAGATCACTTCATTCAAGTAAGTGTTAAAGGATTTAGCTACGCATATTCAAGCAATAACAATCAAAAGTAATAATTGAAATCAAAGAAAACATAATTATATAAATTAATAATGCAAACTGAGTGATTACAATGGTTGTTGATGAATGTGCGTAACCGAATAGCTTTAGACAATGAAAGATCTTCAAAAGTTAATAAGAATACCCCAAAACTCTAAAATATTCGTAACCCTAATAATAAAAATGTGAAAAAGTAGTCTCCAATGCATAGCAGAAGGCTGCTATTTAAATATTGCTGGGGCCAATCCATACGGCGTATGGATGTTTATCCGCCGTATGGTTTAATTTGTCGTACCAAACAAGTTTCTTCCACCGACTCTTGACTTCTCGAATATTCTACGCCTCATTTGTTTCTGTCCGTTGACTTGGGCCTTAAATTGCAACTTCGTAAATTGCATCGTCCCACTTCTTTCTTGTTTTGTTTTTCTTCACACACGGCCCAACTCCTTCCACGTACATCCATATTGAAATGAGCTTTATTGCCATTTCTTGTTAATTCAATTTTCACGTGAGCCCATTCTGCTACAACAAAACATCCATCATCATCATTAATTATTTACTTTATTTATTATTATTAAAGTTATTATTACTTATGGACTATTATTATTATTATTATTATTATTATATTATTAGACTAACTAATATGTATTACTACTATTATTATTATTTAGCTCAACTAATTATTTGGTCAAACTTGTAAACTCCAATAAATCTTTAATCTAATTATTTTTGCGGAATGTATTTAACTTCTCGAACTCAAGTACTTACAAACTTTATTTATTTACATTGGTCTTTAGCCACTTCGTTTCAACTAAATTTAGGTACAATTAACTTTTATACAAAACTTACTTTATTTACTCTACTTTCAACTCATTTTCGTTCTTTACTAATTCAAACTCTATTTCTACCTATTTTATAAATATGAACAAAATTATTATCTTTTATCAAATAATTCTAACTAAAAGTATATAAAAACTATGGAATATTACTATACAAATATAACATTATTCAATGTTATCAATCTGCAGCTAGTTTACCAAACACATTTAGAAAAATATATCTACAGCTTACAGCTCCAATTAGAAGCTACAACTTACAGCTACAGTTAACAGCTACAGCCTACAGCTACAGCTACAGCTCGTTTTGCCAAACATACCCTTGGTGTCAATATCGGGTATTAATTCCCCCGGAGTCAAAATTTTCGTAAAGACGAGCTCTTATACTTTATTTTTCCTTATATATACCACAAACATTTGGGAATATATCTTCATGTTAGAGATATTTAAATTTTCAAACTAACAAATTCTTAACGATAGAACAAATTTCAAACGACATGATAATAATCAAGTCTTCAAACACTAAATCGATCTTCAAATTTCAAATATCCAATTCAAATGACCCACTTATATGATAAGGATTAAAGTCCAAATTTCTAAATTCAAACGCGATCCAAAACCTAATGATCTAATCACAATCAGATCCCTAAACCAAAGATCGCTCCACACAAAAAAATAAATAAATAAATAACAAATAACCGAAACCAAATTCGAACAGTAACTTCAAAAATATATATCTCTCAACTTGAACCTCCAATCAAATATCCCAACGGTCAGACTGCAGATCAACGTGTTTAGAACCTACAATTTAAATTTCGCGACGATCCAATGGTTAAAGAATGCTAAACACTCAATTTTCCTACGGCTGCGCAGAAACTGACGAACCAGAAAACCAACTAACGAAACGAAACGAACTCAAACACAAACGGGATCCCTCCGGATTGCCGACCGGAGGATGACTAATTCACGAACCTAATGCTCTGATACCACTTGTTAGAGATATATCGAACGAATACAAAGAACCAACCAAGACTAATGCGAAGCGAAAACGAATATTCAAATTGCTAATTAAATTCAAAGGTACCAAACAAATCAAACAAATCAAATTCGAATGTTACAAAATCCCTAAACTAATGATCTCTATTTATAGAGCAAATAATTATACCTGATTTTAAACAAACTCGAATACTAATACTAATCCTAATCTAACGAATCATAAACCAAAATATCAAAACCAAATTTACCAAACAAACCCTAGAGTTTAAGTCACTCTAACACTTTAAGTATATCCCGGCTTAATATTTTTATAGCTTTCTAGCGTGCAATGGTCCTTTTAGTCCGAGAAAAAGGATAATCACGTACACTTTCGAATCTGCAGTCAAGGTTAGTACAAAAATTAATAACTTTTTACGTGTATCCCACATTTCAGAATCAATCATGGGTTGGGGGAGTACCAAGTTTGGTTGGTCACTGTGCTTAGTTATAATGCTCCCGGCCATATCGGCAGGACCATAGACGTACGTACACCAAGGTTGCTCCATCTGGTTTGATACTTCTTGCATTTTCGATTATATACTACATGAATCTATGATTTTTACTATTCAATCATTTTTTATGACTAAATTGATAAACAAAGATTTTGTTAATGTTTTTATTTTATTATCGATTTTTTTTATAAATAGATATAATTAACAGTATATATCTAACACATTAAGTTTTTATGATATAAAATAAAGTGATATCGGTAAAATATTCGAAAAACTAATCCGAAGTAGAAGATGACAATATTCATAAAAATTTATTCGATATTTGAAATATTGGTTAAGATAAGTAAGGATTAATTCATCTTAATAGTTTTATGTTTTAAGAGCGAGAATGTGAAATATTGTATACGTATAAACTTACTTAAGAAAATATTTCTCTTTAGTTGCTATAAGAACATACTCGGTATTAAAAATTAAAATGCTACGTAAAAACAATAAATTTTGTAAGGGAACCAATAGGAATGAGCCACGTGTCACTTTACTCTCTCTCCTCCAAATTTTTAAAAATTAAATATCTCTCAAACGGTAAGTCGAAAAATTATAAAAATTGCACTATAAAAATCAGCGTTTTATTCTCTTCGATTAGAGATGTGACAAGGTATACTTTTGATGAACTTTTTTTTCGATTTTTTGGTGGGTTTTGAAATCGAGTAACACATGTGTTACTCGCTGCTAACACATGTGTTATACGCTGGTAACACATGTGTTACCAGCGTGTAACACATGTGTTAGCAGCGAGTAACACATGTATTAACAGCAACTAAAACATGTGTTAACAGCTAGTAACAAATGTGTTACTAATTTTGTAAAACCTAAAAAAAAAGTTCGTCGAAAGTTACCTTGTGAGATGGCATATCGAAGAGAAAAAATGCTGATTTTTATGATTTTTCAACTTACCGTTTGAGAGATATTTAATTTTTAAAAATTTGGAGAAGAGAGAGTAAAGTGACACGTGGCACGTTCTAGTTGGTTCCTCCATTCTCATTTGAACCTCACCCTTAATGGTTATTGAATATTAGCCGAAATAATATAATCTTTGTTACAAAGTATTATCATGAAATCTTCTGCTTACGAATTATTAATCAAGTGAACTTTTGTTGTACTTTGGTGAAATAGCCTTTGCCCTTTGGTGCCTTTGATGTAACGTAAAATGTAACATCCTCTCTTCAGGTCTGGTAAATTCCTATTTTAAATTTATTATTTAATTGTGTTAGGAATTATTTGATAATAATTGTTTATTTGTGAAACTTAGATAAATAAGTCCAACGACTTATTGTGGATAGTAAATTGTGGTTTGTTTTAATTTACTATAGTTGTTTTAATTTACTATAGTTAACGGTAAAATAAAGTAAGTTTCTCACAATTGGTATTTAGGTTCCAGAAAATAGATTTAAGACGGGTATAAAATACCCAAAGTTGGAAGTCAGTTATGTTGAGAGGCCGACCCTTTTTTGTGTTTTTCCCAATTTTAGTTACTCACTTGTAACTCTACTCCTCACTCTAAAAAAAAACTCAAAATCAAAGAAACTAAAATCACAAACAAGATTCCAGGATAATTAGGAGCTGTGATTCTTATAAGATCATCTTCATCTTCTTAAGTTATCATCATCTTCTTCATTAAAGTGTAAGTGTTTTATGTTTTGATAAACCTAAGTTGCTAGATTAGTTTAATAATGAAATTGATGAATTGATTTATGATTTTGTAATTAGTTGATGCTATATGATGATTAACAACTGATTATATAGCTTGAATTAGTAAATTCAAGTTCTTCAATGGTGAATTTGAAACCAAGTAAATGACCTAAATGGTTTCTTTGGATTTTGGTAGGGAAATGATATTATTTGATGCTAATTGATGTATGTGAGGTTAGTTAGTTGTAATATGACGTTATTGGTGTTAAAATACTCCCCTTGTCGATTTGGCATCTGCAATTGTGTGAGAATTGGTTTAGGTTCGGAGTTGTGTAATTACAGGGATGATGTTGAGCTGTAAAAGGTTCAAACGCGATCCCAAAACCCTAGCCAGGATCGCGTTTGTGAGTTAAAACTTGGATTAAACGGATTTTGTGCTTAGGAACGCGATCACAAGCCTTTGTCCGGATCGTGTTGCTTAGTGTATTTTGGTTACAGAACGTTTTCTACTGATGAACGCGATCCAGCCCTTGCTTCCGGATCGCGTTGCCAAGTGTTATTTTGTTACATAATGTTTTCGTCTGTGTAACGCGATCCCACCATCCCGACCCGGATCGCGTTTATCTGTATAATTTTGATGATCATGATAAATTGTGAACCTAGGTGTATACTATACATATATAGTATTGTGACTTGATTATTGATGCTAAGTACTATTATTTGGAGACGAGTTACTAACTTGTGTGTTATATGGTGTTCAGATACCCCAAAGACTCAGTGACTTAGAAGCTGAGAGTGGTGACTGCTGAGGTATCAGTGAGTGGATTTAGAACTCACCATTTGATTTAGTTGTAACTGTTTGGTTGCAACAAGTGAACGTAGATATAATTGTTGAATTATTTAGTTGATATTGTTGATTGTGAATCTACGTGCTATTTGGCCTTCGGGCATCAGTTGTTAATGAGGTCAACAGGTTGAATTGGTTGGTTGGGCTAGTAGATTATTATGTGAATTACACAGGGTCTTGCTTCATCTGTTGTGTGTATAGAACCTGTGTTTGAATATAATAGCCACTAGCTATCGGTCTCGTCCGTAAGGCCATACGGATATGTCTGGATAAGTGTTCTTCGGGAGCCACCCGGGTATAATGGTATTCTCCAGAACCACCGATCCTCTTCATTGAATTGTTGATTAGTTGACTTGTGTGTTTACGGTTGTTTGGTGTAAACAAGTAGTTAAGCTAAGTTAATTGGTGTGTGATGAATTCATTCACTTAGCTTCGTGCTAATCTCTCATTCTTACTTCCTGCAGGTTTATTTTGGGATGTGGGTAGCAGGAAGTTAATGCTCATGGAGCAAGGAACGTTTGACTGATCGTGCTACTCTGATATGTTTTGTAGTAAACTAGTGTTTGAAACAATATAATACCCCGTCTTATGTAGTTTCTTAAACAGTTTTGATTTGATCTTTTGCTGAACATGTGAACTGTTTGTGTACATTATCTTAACGTACAGTAATGAAATGTATTTTAAAATATACGCTTCCGTGCTAATAATATAATAATGTTGTATTCAAATGAGGAGTGTTATAAGTTGGTATCAGAGCCTAGTTTTGAGCTAATTGAACATTGTAAAGTGTTCAATCCCAATTCTGGAGCGTGTTATGTCAAACATTCATGGGTATGGGATTTAGCATTGTATGTGAATCGGTTAGTAGATAGGTACTACCGATTAACGAGTTTCAAGTTGTTGTGTTGATTACAGATATGGCGGATAACGAGCCACCGACCACCAACCCTAACAATGCCTCAAGGACCGATGCGCCTCCTTTGCATATTCATGGTGAACAACATGGTCATGATGGTACTTCCGTTCATGTTGGTGAATAATCGAATAGAGATGATTATATGCATGAATTAGAAGATGAGGTGATTAATCTCAAAGAATTTAAAAGACAAACTGAAGCTGCGTCATCTCAGCAACGTTTTCAACAACAAATACCTGTGTTTGGTACTGTTCCTCCCTTTCAGTCAAATAAAACGTGTTCTTTTAAAACATTCATGGCAAGTAAACCACCGGAGTTTCATGGAAGCACCAATCCGTCTGTGACATTAAATTGGTTAAGAGACATGGAACGAAAATTTGATGTAACACATTGTGAAGAAGAATCTAAGGTTTCATATGCAGTTCAATGTCTTAAAGATGAAGCAATGGTTTGGTGGGATTCTGTCACCGGTCATTTGACTCAACAACATAAGGAAACTATTCGATGGCTCGACTTTTATCAAGCAGTTTGTAATCAATATTGTTCAGATTTTGACATGGCTCGAATCCGACGAGAGTTTGTGAACTTGCAATTAACTGATAAGATGACAATTGACAAGTTGATAGCCCAGTTTTTTAAGAAGTTACGGTTTGTTCAACAGTGGGTTCCTAATGAGAAAACTAGAATTGAACAGTTTTTGATGCCTTACCTCCGAGTTATCGCACCACAGTGAGGTTAGCGGGTACTTTATCTCAGGATTTTACCCTTGCATGTTCTGTTGATAGTGATATGAGAGTTCAAGGTTATCAAGCAAATGATACTTCTTCTCAGAAAGCTAGAAGTGATTCTTCAGGAAAAGGAAAGTCGAGATGGCAGAGTAACCGACAGGGTCAAAGATCGGGTAGTAAAAGTGGTTCATCTGGAGGTTCTAACTGGTGTAATTCTTGTAAGTCAAGACATTCTGGGCAGTGTACTCCTCAGACGAATAAATGCCTCAAATGTGGTGAACTTGGGCATGAAATCAAGAATTGTAAGTATCCTAATTTTGTGTGTTGGAACTGTAAGAAAGAAGGTCATCGAGTTGGGGAGTGTCCTGAGGCAAGGAGACAGGGTTCGGGTTCGGTCGGGAGTTCGTCATCTTCAAGACAAAAGCGGAAAAATCCGCCGTCAACTGCAAGTAGGGCATTTCAGATGACAGTCGATGAGGCTGTTCACACAGAGGATGTTATCACTGGTACTTTTCTTATAAACTCTGTACCAGCGCGTGTTTTATTTGATTCTGGAGCGAATTGTTCCTTTATATCTGTGTGTTTTTGTGATAAGTTGAAATTGAACCCTACTTTAATCACTAGACCTGTTGAAGTAGAAATTGTTAGTGGCAATTTAGTTCCTGTTACCACCTCGGTGACTAGAGCTAGTATTGTGATAGACAGCCAGACTTTCTCAATTTCATTTCTATTGATGCCAATTCCGAGTTTTGATGTGATTATTGGCATGGATTGGTTAAGTCAGTGTAAAGCAAGTATAGATTGCCACAATAAGTTGATTAGAATCCCAATTTTTGAAGAGTCATGCGTTGTGGCTCGAGGAGAACGGGATAGTGGGTGTATACCTTTGATTTCTATGATGAAAGCTAGGAAGTCGTTGTCTAAAGGTTGTGAGTCTTACCTAGCCTATGTGATTGACGCCAAATTAGAAAAGAAATCTATTTCTGATGTCCAGGTAGTTTCTGAATATCCGGAAGTGTTTCCCGATGAATTACCTGGTTTGCCACCGGTTAGGGAAGTTGAATATCAGATTGATCTTGTTCCTAGCTCTACACTAGTAGCTAAAGCTCCTTATAGATTAGATCCTTCTGAAATACGTGAAATGATGAATCAGATACAGGAGTTGTTGGATAAAGGATTCATTAGACCTAGTTCTTCACCGTGGGGTGCACCGGTTTTGTTTGTGAAAAAGAAGGATGGGTCTTTTAGAATGTGTATTGACTATCGGGAATTGAATAAACGAACAATAAAGAATAAATATCCTCTGCCTCGAATAGATGATTTGTTTGATCAGTTGCAAGGATCTTCGTTTTATTCTAAAATTGATTTGAGGTCGGGTTATCACCAAGTTCGCGTTTGTGAACAGGATATACCTAAAAATGCTTTTCGTACCAGGTGATATCGCGTAAAAAGTCACGTTTTTACCATCGATATCTCTCTCATTCTGGAGCAATATTTGGCATTTGGACTCAAACAACGCACGAATTAGTGATAATATGCTAAGAAGATCAAAATGAAGGTTGCACAATGAAAATCAAGCAAAACGGCCAAAAGACGGAGATTCCACGCACGTTTGAAGATTCAAGACATCAAAACGAGATTTTAAGGCAAAAGTACCCATCACCAACATCCATCTTACCCAAGATGTTCGTTTTCAAATTACGAATCCAACATAAGAAGTATCGGCAAAAACGGATGAAGAATGAAGATTCTACGCACGCCGGAAGATTCAAACGATTCGTACGACACATCTAAAGTTCAGAGACATATTTTTGGGATTTCTTTGCATCAAAAGCTTCGTTTTTGAATTACGAATCCAACGCAAAAAGAATCAACGCAAACGGAGGCGTAACGAAGAAAACACGTACGAATCGAGAAACGAGGCAACAGGCGACGAACTGGTGCGGGTAGCAGCCAGCCGCCGCCGGCCACCACCTGGCTACCACCGGCTGCCACCCCCTGCACCGTTCCCGCTTTTTGGTCCTTTCGTGTACCCGGTGCTAGACCTTTAAGTGTTTTTCCGTACCCGGTGCACCACCTTTGCGCCCTTTTTCGTACCCGGTGCACCACCTTTTCCACCTTTTGCTAATGTGTGCTTCCAATTGCTAAAATGCAGCAAAACTCTCCTATAAACAGGAGGCATGGGTTTCATTTGAACTTGCACCATATACATTCCACACTTTGAAAAACACACATTTCTATATCTCTATTTCTTTGTAATTTTAGTTGTAATTCTTCATAGTTAATTAGACTAGCTAATTAACTAATCAAGGAAGATTTGTACGGGGGTACTCCGGGACGCATATTTTAGCTACGAGTTATTGTACTCCCTCCGTCCCACCCCAAGTGTCCTGTTTTGACTTTTCAAAGTCTTTCCATTTCAACTTTGACCTTTAATATTTTTGTTTGTGTTATATAATGTTTGATGCAAAATATATGAATGAGTTGAGTTTCTAATGTATATTCAATGTTATAATTTTCATTAGGTATTATATAACACAAACAAAAATATTTACGGTCAAAGTTGAAAAGGAAAGACTTTGAAAAGTCAAAGTAGGACACTTGGGGTGGGACGGAGGTAGTACTTATTTCCAGGTGTTAATCTATCTTTCATATTTAATATACTTGTTCTTTCTTTAATAAATTTAAATATGCATGCTAGAACTACCATGATTAGCTAAATAACTCAATTGTCTGCTATGACAGTCATTTAGAAAGTATTAAATATGTGACTATGTGGTATGTAATGAGATTGCGGATGGTTTACATTACAAATGGATATAGGAATTAAATCTTTATCGTTTATCTGCCCAACTCATGTTATGACTAAAACCTTATCCAAAAATGAACGTAGCTAACTCATAGGGTACGGGTCATTTAGTTATACTATGTTAGATTGAATCATTGAGCTCGGCATGGCCGGTGTTCTCTAGACTAAAATAGGATCCAAGAGACACGGAATATGGGAATAGAGGTAGATTAAATCCATATAGACGATATTTTTGAGACAACTTTCGGAATATCCTCGACTTGGATAATACTTTTGTATGCTTAAATTGAACTGTTGCTTTGATCGTCTTATTGCATGTTCTTGTTTGATTGTTGCCTTAGGATCATCATAATAGTGAAATATAAACGGCATTGACTATCGTGAAATAATATGACGGCCCCTATTCGACCGTTCTTTGATATAGTACTAGAAACGCTTACGGCGGAGTACAAATGTATGGAAGTCAAGAACGACCGAAGGTAGTTATATTATGAATCGAATAACAAACGTATTACCTAGCTTTCCATTTGTAGCATAAATCACCCCTGTTTTGTCGCATCCCTAAGTAATGTTGATGACTCGTACGAATAAGCGATGACATATTATCCGGCCGCCTAGACCGGTTGGCCCAACCTATTCCGGTGAGGATAACCCTCGTTCATAAGATTGTTTATTCAACAAACTATGCCATGATTCGGACATCTCTGACGACCGAGATTGGGGAATAGGATTCGAGGTTGACTGTCGGATAATGTGGGTATACATTCGAGAGAATTTTCGGTGTGTACTTTAATATATTATGCAATCCACGTGACATTCTATTTGCCTGATTGCGGACACCTCCGCGTTAGCCCGATAGGAGGATTGTAGTAATAGCTCACATTAACTTACGAACTTATCTTCATTAGAACTCCCCATATTTAACAACTTCTAAACCACATCATAGTAGACAATCGCTTTAATTGCTGAACGCCCGAAGTAACCTCCACCTTCTAATTTAGTTTAGTTTAATTTAGGATAGAAAACCCAAAACCAAAACCAACTCTTTTAACCTAGCTAAATACATAAAAGTTTCTAAACCCCCTAGTTTCAATTTGTCGCGCTTTGAAGAACTATCCTAGGTCATACTTATCCTTTGCTAGCCCTTTGATTAGCATAATAAGTAACCCTAGGCCCCATCCTTATAAATTAAAAACCCATTGCTGTGCCACATCACCATTAGAAATTCCAACGACCGGTGCGTGAAGCAACAAGTTTTTGGCGCCGCTGCCGGGGAGCGTCGGCAACCAATTTTAGGATTTAGTAACTTTAGTGTTTAGCGATCATTTTGAAAGATTAACATCAATCAAAAGTTACCTTTTTGCCCTTAGGATTAGTTTAGTTTTAGTTAACAACTTTTAGCCAATTATGACAACACCTTACTTTGATTATACTAACCCACACCAAATGAGTCTTTAACCCAACTTTTAGCTGTTTCCTCACCTACAAACCACTTACCTTCCTCAAAACAATCATCTTCATTAATCTAAATAACTAACAAAGGAATTACACAACATTACCCTTCTTCAACTCAAACATTTAAATTTAAAAATCTGTTAATTCTAAAAACAATTATTAAGAAACTATGAGATTGCAAAAATAATCTACATATAAAATTATTATTCTCAAAACATCAAATAGTTCACAATGATTACTGATATTGTTATCCACTTAAACAATCTATATTTAAATAATTGAGTTCAACTTATTATTATTCACGTAGATGTTCCCTTAAACTCCCAAATGCTATATACTCTCATACTCATAACATGCCAACATTACATATTTTAAAATTTTAATCAAAACAATCATTTTTCAAATCAAGACAGAGGTGACAGGTCTATGCCTCAACACAACAAAGCGACGTAACTTGATTTTGATTTTAGCAATATAAAACTTTTAGTCAAACCATTGGTGGCAGGTCTGTACCTTAGTACAACAAAGCAACTTAATTCGACTACATTTTAAAATCATGAGTTATTAAACTCTTATGCTCTTTTTCATTAGATATACTAACGGAGACCAGGTCTGTACTTTCGTACAACAAAGGAAACAACACTCAGTATATCCCCAAATGATGTTAATTAAAATTCCAAAAATATGGCATATCGCACGCTAATAATATGAAAATTAAGACATACGTCATACATAACTAAAGTTCATCTAAAAGTAACATTCACTCCTTTATTTTCATTTCTTAAAAGCTCAAGAATTCTCACATAGATCGCCTATCAATACATCATATAATGAAATTAAATAACATTTTCCACAATTTTAATATTTAATTATAAGTGTAGAAAATTTTTAAATTAACCTACATTATTACAAAATAATTATCTCTAGAAAAACAAAAATTTAAATTTAAAAATTTGATTGAAAAATAGGCAACTTATAACCTCCTAGTTACATACTTAAATGAGATAACTATTAATCCAAATTACACATTATCTACTTACTTAACAAGACAATTATGTGGAAAGTCAACTCTTTTCTCTTCCATCCCCCACTTAAAGCTGTACAATGCCCTCATTGTACAAATAAAGAATTGCTAGAACGAGAAAAAGAGAAAAGAAATAAGATAGAAAAACTCCCCTGGAATAATGTGCTTAACGGTCATGACAAGGATGATATGAAATTCCCACATCCTCTCGATTCAATTTGTTGCGCTGAACTTACTGCCAGCATAACACGTACTCACAACACAATTCTGAGGGATCAATCAACACACAAGATTAAACAATACCAAATATAAATATCTAAAATAAAAACAACCAAACCTAAAACTACCAATCCAACATAATTAAAGATCCTACAAACAAAATCAGTCATAATAATAATAAAAATAGAAATAGTGTCTGGAATCATAAACCACATAGGATGAACAACATCCTAATCACTATCATCCTCCTGACTCCGGTACTGATGGGATGGCTCCGGCTGCTGATATGTATAGGATGGGCCGGCCTGATCTGACTGTGGTGGTGGTGGTCGCATAAACTCTTGCGGCATATAGTACTGGAAAGGCTGATAGGTAAGCTCAGCAGGATACTGACCAAACAGCTGCTGAAACAAGCCATCCTGATAGTCCAAATGAGCACTAGTCTGATGGAAGTGCTGCCTCTGCATAAACTCAATCTGGTCAAATCTCTGAGTGTGGTGCTGGAACATCTGATCTATCTGCTGCGATAAACGATCAAACTCAGCAGCATATCCTCTGTTACGGCTGCCAGCCGTACCTCTACCTGCATTACTCCCACTAGTATCTCCTCTACCTCTACCCTGCCTGGACTGCAAAGTCTGCCCCACAGCAGTGGTAGGAACCCAATAATACATATCTGCAGCACCACCATAAATACTACACGGCTCAATAAGAACAAAAGCCTCCAACCGTCGTGCAGTCAACCAACCCATGCCAGGCTGAACAATCGTACATGAGCCCATCTCATCCTGAGTCGCCAACCCAAAATGTCTAGCCAACCTAGTAACAAAATGACCTCCACACAAACTGCTCCCATCTCTAGTACCAGTGGCTCTCTTGGACATCCACTTCGCCAATCTCCAGGGCACATTCACTAACCGCTTCATGATAATCGAGCTCAAATAAAACAAGTCAGGCCTAGAAACTTTCTCAGGGGCCTTACGACCAACGATGGTGTAAGTCAACAATCTGTGGATGAGTCGATGACGAGGATCACGAATAGCTCTATAAGAAGGTGTCGAACTACCATAACTACCCTGGGCAATAAACTGCCACTCCTGCGCAACCTCCAAATCAGTGAGCTTCTTCACAGCACCTGCAGAAATATGATCTAGAAAGTGGGGATTATTAAGCTCGTTCGGCTCATATAACCCAATCCCGAGAGCAAACTGAATCAATGACATCCGTCTAGGCTGTCCCCCCAGCTGAAAGTAAATAGAATCCTCAGTCCAACTAGTCGACCTATGATCGAACCTGAATGTGCTATAAAACTCTACAACCAACTCTCTGTAGATATCCTCCCTGATACTGAACAACCGAGACCAAGCGTATGAAACAAACCCAATGTTGCCATCCGCAAGTACGTATGGGGTGGCAAGCAAATTCTTAATAGCCTCAGCACCATTAGTAAACTCATCTCTAGCAATTACATGCTCTAAAACGTTCCAATTAATAGCATCAAAAACCTCAATTGACTGGCCAACATTAGCTATCAGACGCTCTCTGAACTGATTTATGATGGTCTCAGAATATGAATCATGAAAATTGAGATATCTATGAGGTCTGATCATTGGATTCCTCAGAGTCTGACCACCTCGAGCTCTCCTGCTAGACATTCTAACTGCTAAACAAAACAATTGTTAATAATTCAAATAAACAGTTAATGCAAAAAAAAATCACTAAAAATATTCGGCAGCATTTCTACTAAAAATGGAATAATCCACCATAAAGGTTTAGCCTAAAAAACTACCGCAACAATCAATTTCATAATTCTAATTTGCATCTCGAACCAAAATTTCTCAAATGGCTAATAAACATAAGTACTTGATTAATAATCATAGCAATTGTCGATTCAAAGTGAACTATAATAATTTGGTACCAAAATGAACAATAAAATAATTATATTTTACTATCACTAATATTAGTCTCAGTAACTAGCAATCATTAAGAATATTGAACTTGAATTATCATAATCACAGAATCAAAACACGACAATTTTATTACTTAACCGTAATCACAAACATATGTGTACCAAACAAATATTTGCATTAATCATCATGTATCCAGAAAATTAACAAGTATTAAATCAAAACATAGCAAAATTGAATACACATCATATTCACATTCTTTAAACAAACACGGATAAATCGAATAACATAACATATGTAATACATTATAAAAACGAGCATGGCATTGCATAATATATGTTAACAAGAACATAATTCAATCAGTAAATGCCTATAATCATACTCAAATTCGAAATACCCAAAGCACATTCAAAAACACTAACTTCCAATGTTAAAATTTATCCAACAAAAATGAAAATTGGAAGTTATACCTTGTAGAGGAAAGTACGTGGAACACGAAAATATAAAAATGGGGAAGAATGCGTGGCCGGAAGTGGTGGTTTGGTGGTGGCAGTTGGTAGCCGTAGGTGATGGTGGTGGTTTTAGGTTTTAAAAATGGAGAAGAAAGAGGCTGCCTGCGGTTTATGCACTTTTTGATCCATACGACGTATGGATTTCCATACGGCGTATGGATTAAAAAGGCCCAGGTCAAACAGCTTCGACCCAGTCAACGTGCGGCCCATAGTGGTTGAAATCATTTAACTTGCGACTTCAAATGATTACGAGGATTAAGGTTTTTCAAAAGTGTTGGAGATATTACATCCGGACAGATATCGATCGTTATACAAAACGTGATAGGAAGGCGAGAAAGGATTTTAGTCTTTAGGTATATGTCAATACTGATGGTTAATCGGTTCGTACCGAATAGAAGGTCGAAGTTCTTAACTCTACCAGGGTAAGCCTATTTCGAAGAGATGGCTCTCTAAGCCAGGGCACATCCCGGTACTATTTTCCTGACTCGATCAACTTACCGTTGGAGAGTTCTAAAGCGTATATGAACAATAAATTAGTTACCAAGTATCGGAGGATATTAATAGGCCTAACCATATATGTATAACCTATACATACGTATTATCCACCTAGTCGTGTCTAACGCAAAACAAGTACAAGTCACGGTTCTCTCGTGGTCAGAGTCAATTAGTGCATTCCTGTTCAACATAACCCCTTTCAGAGTTCACATCATCTTCATTTAATTGTACATAGTTGATCAGGCTATGTTAAATTAAACTTGTATGATGAAATCCCTGAACCAGTTATATCTAATGAGGAATACTGCCTAACGGTCATAGTCTAGGCCCACTAAATGCAACCTAGTTCACTATAACCTTAGGCTCTGATACCAATCTGGAACACCCCCAATTTAATGCTTTGCGGAAGCGAGTTTTGGGGTGCTACTAATCAAATATCAAACACCAAGATTAAATAGCAAACGACTCTAAATGAGACGTTTTAGAAAAATACATTACATTACCAAAAATAGTACAAGGTTTTAAGTCATAAGTATACATCAACAGCGAGTTCGCAAATTGATTCTGAAGATTTTTAAGTACATAACCAAAGTACAAAAGATAATGCAAGTAAAATCTTCATAAGGTGTATGCATTCGACTCACACTAGCTTAACTTATCCTGCGGGCCGTCACTACTGACGCTGAGTACCTAAGAATGCATCACTAAAAGCGTCAACCAAAAAGTTGGTGAATCTCACAGGTTTGTAATGAATAGTAATAGAAAGTTTAGTACAACATCAGTAAGTAAATCATGTCATTAGTAAATATAATAGTGAGCTACAATTTCAGAATGTAATGGAGTAAGTAGGTAACAATTACGCGCAAGTAATTCGGTAAATAAGTATCAATTACACACAGGTAATTAGGTAAGTAAGTATCAATTACGCAAATGTAATTCAGTAAGTAGGGTCTGCCATGAGCCATCATAGTCAAAGCTTAACGTACGTAATTGTGCCCCTCGTGAGTGCTAATCCAAAAACACTCATATGAAACGAGTAGAAAACGCCCATTTATACGAGTACGGTTCTTGGTGGCGCTACCACCCTAAGCGGGGATTGTCAGTCCCATATGGATCCATATACTAAAACTCACGCTTATCCCATAACTAACAACTATGATTCAGAGGACTTCATTGGATTAAACGGAAACTCATGCAATTCGGTATATCGGTAAGTAGTAAAGCAGTCAGTTGCTAAGTTTGTACAGTGGCAAGGTAGTAAATCAGTACGTAGTAAAACAATGGCTCACTTCGTTTGTAAAGTAGTAAAGTATCAGTATCATAGTAAAACAGTGAGTCACTAAGTTTGTACAGTAATACAGTAGTATATCGGTAAAGTGGTAAGTTTGTGGAGTAGTAACTCCCTAAAGTATTAAACCCATAAGGTAGTAAAGTAGAAATCGGTAAGTTGGTAAATCAGTAAAGCATTTTGTTTATAAGTTTGTAACACAGTAAGTACAAGTAGGAAATCAATACATTTATACATGTATTCAAGTAAAACAAGTAATTTCAGTAAACAAGTAATGCGTCTCCCCCAAAATAGTAAAAACAGTAAAAAGGGGCTGTGAGACTCACCTGAAGAGCAAGCAATCCTAAATGTGCGCGCGTGTACCAAGTGTAACTTCCTAGTACCCTAAACACGCGAGATTATATATTTGTAAGTGGCTGTTTAGTAAATCATTCGTATAATTGTTCACTTGATTAGTTATGTTCAACGCATTCGACTAGTGTTTACGTTTATATGTTTGAAATCCAATTAAGTTTGTAGTTTGTAAAAGTGTACGGTCCGTTGGTGACGGAATTGAAATCATATTTCAAAATACAATTTTTGTACTTGTTTCTAGTTGATTTCATGAACTTTAGATACTTATTTAGCTTGAAATTGATCTCATGTGTTAAGGTTAAAGATTGAGGAAGAAAATATGAAAGGATGGTGCATTTTGCTGATTTGACTATGTTGCACCGTTTTGGCCATAACTTTCTCATACGAACTCGGATTTAGGCGATCAAGCTGCCCAGACGTGCGTAACTGAGAGAACTACAAAACTACAAAAGATGGTGTTGTGGAAGCATGTCACCCGTCCAGGTGAGGCTTCATACCCGTCCGGATGGGGTCTCATACCCGTCCGGGTGAATTTTGTGACCCATCTGGGTAACTTGATCCACCCGTCCGGGTGGGTTGTTTCTTTCGGGTCTGTTCGTGCAGTTAACTCACAATACCAGTTTTAAATCCGTTTTTGCATACAATCAACTTAATAGAATGCTAATACATGAGGATATAAATATAACAAACATGTATTTAAAGTGAAATTTGAAGTTTTCTTACAATTAAAATTTGAGACCGTGGATGATGATGATGAACGATGAAGATGATGATGATCCAAGATGAAGATGGAGATGATGATGATGATGATGATGTGTGATTGTTGATCTTGTTATTGTTAATTGTTGTTGTTGTTTGAAGTTGGAACCGAAAGGAGAGGGAACGAGAGAGAGAGATAAGAGACTTGAGTTGTGTGCTTGTGTGTATCAAATAATTGAGGTCGGTTGTATACCGGCCTCCAATAATTGTGGTTAGGTGGTATTTTCGCTCCGTGTTTACGTACCTGATCGTAAAGTAGTATAATCTTTTAAATTGATAAATCTCTATAAATATAATCGTACATGTTTTTAATTGAAATATTTTATAAAAATATTTTTACGGAGATATAAAATTGTATATTTGTTTTACTTAAAACATACGGATAGTTTTCTGTGTCCAAAATGTATTTAAATTTCTAACGAAGTAAATAATTATTATTCTCAACAATAATACTTTTATTTAAAATTGTTTTGAACAATTGTCCATTTTTAGTTTCTGCGTTTTGTCAGATTCGTGTATACGTGATTATTAAATAATTGTTTCGGGTTATATATATATATATATATATATATATATATATATATATATATATATATATATATATAATACTATGAGTATTAACACGTATATAATACGTGTCTTAAAAGTTTAAATTTGGACCAAGTTGTGGGTCATTTTTGACTGGGTGTCACAATCAAATAGTTGTCACCGAAGACACTATTCGCAACGTTCTTCATTTCGATGATGATACTGAGATGCCAACTCAGTACAAGAATGCTTTTATTGCTGGCGGTTTATCCCGCATGGGCTATCCAGACATTCCTCTAGATCAGTACCGCAAACAATTTTTGATCCAGGTCTGGAGATACTTGGCGCACATTATCATTGTTTGTATGTCTCCGCGAAAGGCTGGATATGACGGGATGAGTTATTCTACGATTTCGGTTATGCTTGCCCTCGTATACAACAAACCGTATAACTTTTCAGGGTATATCTACAACAATATGATCGACAATATTCGGTCCGGAGAAGATATGTGGTTCATGTATCCACGGTTTGTTAAGCTGATTCTGAATTCCCTGAATCTAGGGATTCCAGCCGATCCTATCTCTCAACTGCTGCCACAGCCGATGTTAATGAGAGTTTTGGAGATTGTGCCACACCGCCGAAGGGACATCAACAGCTTCCCGATGTGGATCTCTTTGGTCACATAGTTGATGAAAACTATGTGGCACCACCAAACGATGTTATCTGGACATCGTTGTTCCTCAAGAGCCGGTAAACGAGGAAGAGTTTGTGGACGTTGCAGTTCAGGAGCAACTGGACGATATTGAGCAGGTTGAGCATGTGGATGCAGGTGGTGAGGACGATGGTGGTCCTACACCTGCGGATTCTGAGGGCGACGTGCCCCCACCGGATACTTTAGCGGCTATTCAGTTAGTCAATCCTGCGCGCTTCAAGCGCATTCTTCGCAGGATATCTCAGGTGAGGGTCTTCATTCCCCCGAGGGCAGACAAGAGGCCCCGTACGACCGACATGGATTCTGATACGGAGGAAACTCCTCTTCGTCGTCGTCGTGGTAGCGGTATTGAGATATCTGATGATCCCCAGCCTCAACCAGTGATTCAGCAGCTTCTTGATCGCATAGAGCTCATGAACAAGAGCTTTGAAGAACATTCGAAGAAATTTGATGATCAAGTTGCGGTTATTGAAGCTCAAGCTGCTCAAATTAAAGATTTGGAGATCAAAGCTGCTCGGGTTGCTGAGTTAGAGATTCAGGTTGCAAGGATTCCGGGTCTAGAGTCTAGGCTTCTTGAGTTGGAATATGTAGCTGATGTTTCGGGGGGGTCAGGCCTGCGAGCCTTGGAAACGTCAACTTCGACTCCCCCCAGCCTGAAAATGTAAATCCTTTTGATATCAATGAAACATTAACTTTGGATTATCTTGTGTGATCTGCTCATATTCCAGGTCAACCGGCTCCGCTTAATATTGATTATTCGCAAGTGAACTTGGATTTTCTTCGGAGCATGCTGTATGATGATGATTTCACGGGACCTGAGAAGGAACAGGATTTTGATACCGATGTTAATGTAGAGGTTGAACAGGAAACGGTCAATGATGAAAATATTGACGTTGATGAGGTTTTCATGGGAGATGAGATGGAGTTTTCTGATACGGAAGAGGTTGTGGAACCTGAATCTTTTACAGCTTCTGTCCCTGAGACTGAACCAGCTGATGACTTCCCTGCTCCTCCTGTTCCGGAAAATGAAACGTCTACTTCTGCAGCTGTGGAATCTGATATGTTAAAGACCTGCAAGTTTTACAAAGCAAGCAGCAAACGCATCAAAGGTTGTATTATCAGCTGGAAGTACGATGTTAAGAATAAGGTCATTGTGGTAAAAAGACAGGATGGGTTGCAGTATTTCATTACAAACTTCAAGGTTTTGAGTACTCTTCCTTACTGTGAAATTCTGCATTTGGCTCAAGTCAATATTATCAATCCTACTGATAATGAATTGGCAAATCGAGTACAGAGAATATTGAGAAAAGAGGTCAACAGCAAACAATATTATCTTTTGAGACCGAATCTGGGGTTAAGGTATATATCCAGGAACAGGATCAATCCGACTACCAATAGGCCCGAGGTTAAGGTTGTGTGAAGTACAATCCGTTGGAGAAACTTCCGATCGAAATTTTGAGACGATTACAATATTGGATATACGATGGAATGACAGGTGAAGCTGAAATTATATATATTCCTGATTCTGAGCCAAAAGACTTGTGGAAAGCTAAGTCTACAAGGATTCGTGTTTATGATCCTTTGAGCTTGATCAACCTTACAAAGAAAAATCTTGAATCTCTACATGCTAGGAAGATTGTTTATTATCCAGAGTTCAAGACTGAAGCTTTGCGTTTTCAGAAGGTTGTTTCTGTGTGTTTAGCTCAAGGAGTTCACGCAGGTGGCACGTTCCCTGCAGATTGGAAATGTTGAAGATTTTTGAAGATTTTTGGAAGACCAAGCTGATGACACAGGGGAGTTTGTTGATACAGTTTGTTGATACATGTTTGTCAATCAGTTGGTCTTGCGTCATTTATCGAGTTGTAAGCGTCGTAGTTGGAATTATATAGAAATATTGTTTTTAGCGACACTTACTAGATTAGGGCGACACTTGGACAAGTGTCGCCAAGAGCGACATTCGAAATGGAGCGACACTTGACTTGAGTGTCGCATGATGCAACACTTGATCAGTGGAAGCGACACTTGGCGAGTGTCGCTAAGTCGGTTTAAAGTTTGAATAAATAGAACGTGTAGGTTTCAATTCTGGGGTTGACGAAACCCTAGAACCCATTTGTCGACTAGGCACTCCTGTAATACGAATCTAATAGGTTACAATTATATATACAACGTTTTAATTTCGTATTCGTTTGTTTCGGTTATTCGTTTAATAAATCAATTGCGTGTTTCCGCCACGTGATTGATCACCTCGATCATATCTGGATCCAAGGTGTAAAGGGACTAATAAACTGGAAAGTAAATTTCAGACTCAACTCATCATCCTTACACTCATCTAGCATATAGAGCAATTCATTTTCATTTAAAAGTTGCAAGCTTTAAGATGATTAAGCTCAAACACTAGGTAGATGGTCAGGAGGTCACAGACTCACAGGTAATGCGGAAATTCCCCTAAGATGACGGAATTTGGGGTCTGATTGAAACTGGCCACTTAGCTTATATGCATCGAATGTTAGATCGTTCAGAGAGATACGTCAAACTCGAGGTTTTAATTCTTATTGGGTTCTAAGAGCAAAGATTTTATTTCCGTTTGTATTCTTCCATATGTGAATTTGGAGGGGCGGTAACCACCAGCTTATAGCTCTTATACTAAGTAGTTGAAGAAGGGCTAGATGGATAAAAATAACTATTGGATGGGAATAGAACGCCATCTAAGAAAATTTCCAAAGAGAACAGTAAACAGTTATGACCAGAATCCCAGATTGTCATTTTGTTATTGAATTTTAAGGTGAGAAAAGAAAAGTGGGTATCTTTTGATAAGGAGTGTGAAACCCGGTCAAAAGGATCACTTGAATAAGGGTTCCACATCAACAACTTTCTCTTCTCACGGTGTCGTGTTCACATATCCAGGAACCGACATCCCCTTTTTTGCTTACTATCACTCACATTATTTAATTTAATTGATTACATATCATTTTCTCAAACTAAGAATAAAAGGTCAAAGATGAAAATTTAACGAAACATATAATGCAGGTGAGATTTTATCATTGAATTGTGTTTGCATATCATTTTCTCAAACTAAGAATAAAAGGTCAAATATGAAATTTAACTAAGCATACCTCAGTGTCCTGCGCTGCTGAGACTCCGACTAAATCTTTTGGAGCACCCTGTGAAGATGAATTCTCAGTTACGCTCCTGAAATTTACATGTCATATTAGACATACTGAAGCACAAATTATCATTCAATCAGGAATAAAAAGAGTATTACACTGGAGATGATTGCACATTGACAGAAATAACTGAAGAACCTCCAATTGCAGGAGTAACAGGGATTGCAATGAATGATGACTCAGACCCCACATTAGGGGGAGCATTTCTAACTGGGATGACAGGTGTAACTGCTACATGGCTTAAAGAAACATCATTAGCTGCATTGATAGAAGATGAAGGTGGATCAAACGCAGACGAGGTTAGAGCAGCAGGAGATTGAGTCCCTCTAGAAGCTTCTTTCTCAAAATGCTCACGAGCCAACTGAGCAAACAAAACAAAAGTTCAGAACCATGTCCTTTCTGTTCTAGTAGTGAATAAGTATAGCAAAAGAGGTAATAAGTCATGATTGAAACCTTTAATTCCTTGGGTATTGTCCATTTAGATTGCTTTGTATCCATGTTGTAATAGTATCTTCATTAGTATGAATACTAACATTAGTAAAAATGAAAAAAACAACAATTGGAAATTCAGTCAAGTTTAAAGCATGAAGAAGCGTACTTTTTACCATCTGCAGCTGTGAACTCTTTCCAAACAGTAGAGGCATCGGCTCTCTGCTATATATAAAAGAGAACAAACACATTAACCATAAATCACCATGCTGATAAAAAATAAACCAAAAAAATGCAATTGTCAAGTAGTATTACTCCACAATATCCATATGCAACACAAGTCATGCAAAAACTTCCATGTGGGTAAATTTAAAAAACCAAATGAGTAATGGTCTTATGTATTGTGTAGTAGAAATATACAATAACATGTTGCCTGCATTAAAAAGTGAAACCGCATTCAAAGTGAGGAAAGAAAGTAGTTTCCTTCATATTTCCCTGACATCTACAAACCATTGAAACGTGCAAAGGAAAGGAACAACAGGTGTAGGGGTGTAAACGAGTCGAGCCGAGCCCGAGCTTGCCTAGGCTCGAGCTCGGCTTGTTTCGAGCCTAGTATATAAAGCTAGAGCTCGGCTCGGGCTCGACTCATTTACTCAATAATAATATTTAATTAATTATTATTTTATTAATATATAATAATATATATTTACTTTTTTCTAATTTTTTGCTATATATAATACGATTACCAATATTATATTAAGTATTATATAGGTAGATTGGTACTATTATATAAATATAATATTATATTATTATATAAAAAATTATTAATGCATATAAATGAAAAGCTCGTTTAGGCTCGCGAGCTTGTTCGAGCTCAATATAAGAAGCTCGAGCTCGAGCTCGTTTATTAAACGAGCTCCAAACCATGTTCAAGCTCGGGCTCGGGCTCGTTTAGGCTCGGCTCGCATCGAGCTTTTAACGAGTCGAGTTCGAATAGCTCGCGAGCAGTCACGACTCATTTACACCCCTAAACAGGTGTAAGTATGTAACTCGAACTGATCGATCCATGTATGACAACAAGTTTAAAAATCGAGACAAAAGGCAACTTTATCCAATTCCAGACCAATCGAAGACATGTCTTACGTATATAAACGTTGAGACATAAAACTACAGGATAACAACACTGTCAAACAAATGACTTGCCTCCACGGGTGTCATTAACTCCAGAGGCTTCTTCCATGAAGATTGTTTTGTTCTCTTGTTGTAATAGTATCTGCACAATGAAGGTTAATACAATTAATATGGGAATTATTATCTTGCACGATAGATAATCAGGCTCTAATATGATATAAATATATACATGAAAGATTACCTTCTTCCATCAGCAGCTGTATACTCTTGCCAGTCTGCTAATGCCTCTTGATTGATAACATTTGATGTCTGTGATTGGAATGAACAGAAGCATATTTATCATCAAAAGTTCAAATGAATATGTAATTCACAATCAATGAGTTAGGATTCTCTAATAAGTGACCTCGTTAAAACTTTTTCATTCAGATAAAGCATCATTGCTGCTCCAGCATGATAACATTCAATATATAACACAGTTACATATGAGCAATAGCAACCATAAACCTTTTCAAGTGAGCGTCTGTACAAGCTTTTGAGCCACTAATTAGGACACCAGAACTTAATGCATAGCAATTACGCATTTACGCTGAAAATGAAACTAAATATGGAAGAAACCAAGAGAAAAAAGATACAAGTTTGTGATGTACTGATGTAGATCATGCCTTTAAAAAACAGTAAAAGTTTTGAAGCTCTAAACATATAAGGTTACAGAATTTTCTATGAAACGAAGCAGAGTTACATGAGGGTGAGCCTTGGATGCGGGTTACTCTGTGAGACGAAAACTGTAGGTCCAAGCCCATATGTAGATTCTTACTCTTTGTGAAAGGCTAGCCATTAAGTCATTTGGATACAGATGGTCTTTCTTTTTATAGGTTCAGCAACTATTTAGCGTTTGGAAGAAATGTTATTCACGTTTCTCGTTTTAGGTACATGGAGAATATATTTTTTACAACTGTATCCCATTCAATCTATTTAATATAAAAATGTTCCGTTTATCATCACACGGAGGTGCATGGCTTATTAGATTCACTTAAAAGGAAAGGAATGAATGAACAAGTAAGCAATTCATATACACCAAAGCCGAATACTAAAAAAATTAAAGGCGTGCTACAATGGATCTTTGTGAATAAAATCGACATGGTTCAATGTGCCGATATGATAGGAATTTTTTTGGGTAAAGGAAAGGTACCCGGCAAACTTTATTAAAACAAAAAACAAAAAAAAACAGTTTTTACAGTTATACTTTAGGCATACCCAATGGGGATTTCAATGGACATCCCAACCAAAAACAATAGCACCTATCAAAACTATGACTAAGATTTTAATAACCCACAAACAACTACTGCTAACAATAACCACTATACAGAATTTCATAATTGCACATTGACTTTTCAAATTCAACTTTTTCCAAGTCAATTGCTTGCACCCCCACTGCCTTTTTGCAATTTTTAAATTCACTGTTGCAATGCTTCCAATGACCTCATTTTGACTCATAAAATCTGCAATAAAGCTATCAAAATAATCAATAAGGGCCCTTCTTCTGGAGTTATCATTCCCTTGATTTCAATTGATCAGAATATATAGCCTGTCAACTTTCAAAAATTTATTGCAACCATTCTCAATCTCTAAACCTTTCTTTTCCTCATTACCTCCACAATCCAGAAGCATATCCCATAGTAGAAACTTTCAGTTGCTGCTTATATGCAGACAATTGCATAACCAGCTAATTTGACCAAATATAGTCACCATGCACCCATTTTGCCATCTCTTAATTTTCAAGATAAAACATAGTGGTCCCTTTAATTTCAACCGCACAGACAAAAACTCATGTTGACTTATTCCATAACATATTGCATACGTATGAGTACCAAAGTCACTGAAATAGCCACATCTCTTGTTTCTAGCGTAACCCCAAAAAGTCAACTCATAATCCTGCACTCGATTATTTAGTTTACTGCTAACAATATTAACCCAGAAATATAAACCCAAGAACCAACTCCAGCAACTTGAAAAATTCTCCAGATTTTACTCATTTGATTACCAACCATGCTAAAACCAAATTGATGTTGAAGACTATTGAACCAAAACCACCACCAGATATAATAACAACACCTATAACCCTTCAAGTGGTAATTTTGACCCATTCTCACAAACCAGTCAGACCTCCTTGTTATACTTATTGAATCAATCCATAGGCACATGACTGTCAAGCACCAAATGTAACGGACAAACTCTAAACCTAGACCATAAGGGCTTCAAGATTGACACAAAGCCCTGTTGTCATTCAAAAAATGTGAACGACCTTGACCATGGTAGCCTGACACATGCTTAAAAATCATCACCTGCTGGCTGCTGCCTTAACTCCCATATGTAGGTAAGTCTACTCCTGCCATTCCTTTCAGATTCCTTTTAAGCATTGCCATCTCACCTCCAAATGAATGATAAAGCTCAAATGACACACTTAGGATAAAAGTGAAGTTTTTAATGGTGTAGAACCATTGGTCAGCCCTTATTACTCCTTAAAATAAGTATATTGTGCCAAACCCCTGCACTTTACCCAATATCTCCAATCCTATGCAATCAACAAAACTATCTAAACACCTTATCAGCTTGCGAACAAAAACAAGCCAATAAGTATACAAATCAAGACTCGCAATTTCTAAAACATAATATGGACCATCAGTTACCACTATCCCACTCCCCCTTATAACTCCCTTTCCCATCCCAGTTTCCCAATGGAACATGACACACCCCTCATAAAGCCTTCCATCCTCCTTTTGGGGAAGTCAAACAATTGTCAGGTTCATATATGACTTAAGTTGTTTCATAATAATCCGTAAAAATAGCTCATTTCATAAACAATGAATCACAAAAATATGTAATTTTACAACTTTTCGGCCAGTGTATAGCTTATAATCTATCTTATCTTCACACACAGAACGCATAATAAAAACCCACCCAAGTGATTATCTTCTATCTATATTCTACACAATGACCATGTATCTAATCTCTACAAGTACTAAACAATATTCATAGTTATATTAACAGTAGCATACCTTACATATTGCTGTATTACTATAAATTTTACAATTTATGAATTTAAGCAAGTCAACATTTACTCGAAATCTTACAAGTGATAGAATGTAGTGTATCAATCATAAACCGTAGCGAATTGAATAATTTAATGTATAGATACAAAACTAAATGGAATTAGGGTTTGGAAAAGATGACAAATTACCTGTGAAGGTGGATTGTGAGGGTTATCATCCATTGTAGCACATATAGAGCTAATCACATAACATAAATAGGAATTACAATTGCTGTCAGGACTGATAAAAATGATTTAAAAAATTTCTACACCATTGATAAAACGTATATTGACTTGTACCGAGGAAGAGGATGAAAGAATAAATTTACTTCCCACCTACATTCACATTTTTTTTATTTTTTTGAAAAAGTAGAATGTAGTCTATTTATATTTTTTTCTGATAAATTTTGTTTGATAAAAAAAATAAGAATTTGTTAAAAAAAATATAAGAATTTATTAAAAAAATATAGATAATAATTATAATATATTATTTATGAAATATTATTCTAATTCAAAACTTTAATCCTTCGGATACTTGTTATAACTCATTATATTTCTTTATATTGAAATTAAAGACGTCGTGTATAATGTGATTAAATTTATTTTGAAATTTACGATCCGTGTGTATACACGGGTCTAAATACTAGTAAAATGATAAATAAGAATCTACTTCCACCGGCTTCTAAAAAAATGTACAATTTATGGTGACTAAGAATCTAAGATTACATAAATACTCCTAATCAAATGTATTATATCCATTTCGAGTTTTATTATAACGTCTATATACATGTCACTTCACATATTAAACTCTACCTTCTACTACTTTATCAACATTTCTTATCATACTTCCTTCAACAAAAAAGCAAAAAATAAAAACAAAACAAAAAAGGTAAAAATAAGATAAAAAAGAAAAAAAAAAGGATAACAACTTTTAGACAATGCATATGTAAGTTCTATATTATGTAGCTCACCAAGTACATATATTTAATAATTGTTTTGCTACAATGGGAATATGAGTGGGTTCAATACCATGCAACACTATGCTCTCTTCTATACTATGTAAAACACTTTTAGCCAATTTAATAAAATGTGGCTCACCAATTACAAATATTTCTTGTTGAATGTCTATTCCCACTCACTTTATTTGCATAACATGAAATCAATCACTCAATCATTTCTTAGACGTTGCCACGTCCATGCATTGTAGACGCTCTTAGACCTAACAATCATTTCTCACGCCTGATAAGACTATAAACCATTGTGGTGTCTTATAGAACCATATCTCAACTTAATTGTTTCATCGATGTCTCTTTTAACTCTTTCTTTTATAAAATGAACGTTGTTTTGTTCACGCTATCTGATGATTTTATTGAACACTTATGTGAAATAAGTAAACAATCGGAGTTATACACTTCAAGTCGGCGGGAAGGGCTAAACACACATAATGTTTGCATATAATAAACCTACTATAGTAATTGTAACTATCCATATCAATAGCTCATTGTCGTTAGGGCAAAAACGACACATTGCCTAATTTTAAGTACATGAGACCTAACTGCTGCCAATACAACATTTTTTGTTACGTGATCATGTACAATACATTTGGGCTCTCTAGCCTATGGGCTTACTTAGTGGGCTTGCCCTTTCCCCTTTATAAGAAGGGAAACCCTAGTTAAAACCCTATCAAATAAGCAACAAGCAATAACACAACAATACAAGGAGGAGCCTCCATGCTCTCTCCACCATCTTCAACCAAGGATGAGCCTTGCTCACCACCGAAACCCATCTTCATAGATGGTAACAAGCCGATTCTCGCCACCCTTAGTTTCGTTCTATACACTCTAACGGGTCCTTACGCAAGTCGCAGAGAGCATCGAATCGGTCCAATCCAACCCGCACTCAAGTGTAAAAAAATATGCTTGATAAAATGGCGCCATCCGTGGGACCGGCGTATAAAGCTCGTTCTACTCAACCTTCGGGTCTAAGTTGCTCGTGTTCTCCTTTTCAAAACAAAGATAAGTTTTCTGTTCATATCTCATAAGAACACACATCGCTCTCGGTTAATCGTGGATCTAATATCTCGTCTTATCAAGTGGCTTATGATATTTTTACTTTGATAATCAAAGCGAAGCACTCAATGCATGAGTACAGTTCAAGAAACAACCTACTGCTATTGTGATCTTTATCTTTACGTAATTTAAAAATAAAATCTTGTTGCCATTTTTCACATTTTTTATTACTTCAAATTTAAAACACATGGCATTTTGCAAAACAAAATTATAAAAAAGGGAAAGATGACAGTGGCTACAAAATTGTCTCGTTTGTACATTATTATAGTTGAATCTGTCCAAGACCAAACCCTCTGGTCAATCGACCTAAACTTGGTCTTCAATTCATTACCATCATCGTGTCATCGATGTAATTATAACCTTTATCCACGAGTAACCGTTTGTGCAAACTAGAGGCTAACATAAGTAAAGTGAGCAGTGCAATTAAGTGACTAAATAAAAAATGAATTTTGAAAGACAAATTGCTCGATGAAATGTCTCAACCAATTGTTCAATTGTTCAATTGTTTATGCGTATTGTACAACACACTTTTTGCTGGAATTACTCTATTCTTATTGGCAGGAGACAACTATGGTAGTTTCATACTCGGAAACAGTTTAAATCGAGCAAAAAACAATCTAGCAGGATCGCGGTCGTCTCGTAGTCTCCTGAGTGCAGGCACATTTTTTACGATTGCTAGCAGCCACACGTCAAGCATGCTCACATCCCTTTCGGGTCTGATTTGCACAGTTTGGGTATAATTTGCAGCCACCCTTCGGGCCTGCTTGCATCGTTTTTCTGTCCTGATGGCAGCCCCATTTGGACCTTGTGTTGAAGCTTGTTTTGGGTCTGCTTTGGTACCCATTGGGAACCAATTTGTTGCCCCTTTCAAGTCTGATCACAGCTCTTATTCGGACCATCTGCCCGGGCTATCACACAAGTCATTTGCCAAGACATATGCTGACTTCTACTTGCCACTTTCGGGTCTGCTTACAACCATTTTTATAGGCCTACCAGGCCACATGCTCGTGGTACTATTATGGACTTGCCGTTGCCCGATTCTTATGTACTCTACCGAACTCGGTCTATTCCACATGATTAATACACTACTACGTGTAAGTTCAGATCCAAATCTATTTGTTGACGATTTGGATCAACATTTACTTATTTTCATTATTCTCTTTTACTGAAATACAAGCAACAAAAAGTGTAAGAAACACAAGCAAGTGTGCAATATACACACTTTCAAAATACGACTTACACATTACAACGCACATTGTACATGTCACATGTGCATTTACAGAATCATTCTTAAAGAAGTCAGAGTAGCAATTTTGTGTACAAATTGGGTGACAATGTTGTGAGCAACTAAAAAGTTCTTTTACCACTGTTTTTCATGTGAACTAAAAAGGGGGATATTTCCATAGAGCTCCTCTGTGCTTTTCATCAATAAAAACATTAGAATTTTGACAAAGATGATGTTAAAGGTACCAAGTATTTTTATGATATTTCAAGGTCATGTAGTTTTTAAAATGACACAATAGTTGTCGGATTCGGCATCCATGGTTCAACATGAATCTGCCATAAATTCTTTTTCATATAAAGTGGTACAACATCATCACCATGAATTATACAATTCTTAATATCAAAATTCAATCAATTAAATGATTTACAGACGTGATTTTTGGCAAAACGAAAGCTCTTTCAAAGTATAATTTTTGTATCAACTATGATGGTTTTGCTTATATTCAAATCATTGTTTTATTCTTAAACATGGCCGCCGATCAAAACGAGCAAGCCACAATTGAAGGTCGCAGAACTGAAAGTGGAGGTCCCATGCTCCGCCAACGAATACATTCCGTGCTCGTTTTGGGTCTGACCCGCAGGCCTATTCGGACCATTTCAGATCTATTCGAAACCACCTTCCAGGCTTGCTTGCAGTGCCTGCTGGCAGCCCCATTTGGACCCTCCTTGCGACCGCATTCAACGCCTACCGACGATCACTTTCGGGACTGCTTACAACCACTTTTAAAGGCCTACCAGGCCACCTTCTCGGGACACAGGCCAAGCCTGGTCTAACCAATTCATATGCCGAGCATTCTGCCAAGTTGGTCTGTAAGTTTTCTCCTTCAACAGTAGTAAAACACACAACATTGTGTGTGAATTTTAATCCATATCAAATAACTAACACAACACATGAATGTGTTCAAGAATCTGGATCACATTTACCATTTTCATACGATCCTCACAAAACATACATATGGGCAAGCAGATATATAATAAATACAAAAAACCTTTTGTTAAATACATCCTTGTTTACGAAGGATTCTTACTTTTTCTTAACCAAAAGCATGTTTCTGAAAATTTAACATGATAAGGTACAAGTGCTCGTTGCTTGAGTACAATAACCCAAGCGCTGATAATAACCCAAGCGCTGATAATACCAAGTGCTACTGTTTATTTTTATGAAATATCACCAAAAACATCATCTGCTACTATTTACACATGGATAGGCAACAATCATGTGTAAATCAAAACCACTAGATTTTATGGTCAAAGAACATAGCGTGAAGATGTATATACTCACCTATGGAATGTAATCACCAGACTCTTATCAATTGACCAGAGCTTAGATTTATATTCATTACCCTGAAATTTTATCTGATTTCCGCTGAATGTTGTTAATATAAGGTTATATACAATGGTTCCGCGAACCAATCCAGTTCAAGGTTAGCAAATATTGAATATGCGCGTCGTGTGCTCAATAAAATGTAATAACCAATTGTACAGCTATTTGTGCGTATTATACCACATTTTATTGGCGGGTATAGTGTCTTTTTGTCAGCAGGATACACAAAAGAAATGATCACAACTGCTATAAAGTTCCAGCAAGTCTGATTGCAGACCTGCTTGCGCCAAACGTAGTCGTCTTCGGGCCTCTTTGCAGTCCCTTCCGGGCTTTATTTGTAGCTATTTTCGGGTCTATTTGTAGGCCTCTTCAGACCTATTGCAGCGACATTTAAAGATTGCTCGAGACCCCTGTAGCGCCACCATCTGTGCTTGCAGCCCATCTCGGGCCCAATTTGCAGTCATTTCTAGGCCTGCTTTGCAGCCCACCTCGGGTCCATTTGCTTCCCCTTTTCAGGTCTGATTACAGCCCTCTTCGGGCCTCAATTAAAGTAGCAATCAAAGGGTCGCAGCCATATTTCAAGACTGATTTGCAGCCACATTTCAAGGCTTGCTCGCAGTTATGTTTTGAGCCTACTCGAAGCCACACTCGGGCTTAATATCGGCCTACTGTTGCCTGATCTTGATGCCCACTCCGAATTCGGTCTGTAAGTTTTTCATCTAATTAACACATACTACTACGTGTAAGACTTGATTGATGTGTGCAATGATTTGGACCACCATCTGCCTATCTTTACAATAACACATACCATATATTTCAAACCTCGTTGCTCACAATAGGCAGGTTTATAAATGCTACCCACATATGGCTCATGAAAAGTTTCTAAATAAGGAAAAACAGCTTGATGAAGCCTTGACACGTAAAAATATTTGTCATAATTTTTCGAAGTTTGGAATTCATGACAGTTACAATAAGACTCCCACTTTATTTTAACAATAATCAACAAATTTGTGGCCTATGGAGTTTGCAAACCCACTTCATTTATATATTAATCGAGACCAATCATATGTGAGCAACCATTGAACACATAAAAATGGGCAGGTGTACCTCAAATTCACTATGGCATATACAAATCATGATGCCCATGGTACAAGTAAGCAAAGCGTAGGTACAACTTAAAAGACATATGCTCCTGCCATCTCTTTTCTAATTTTGCCGACATGATTTGAGACCAAAATTTACAAATGGAACTTAATTATAATCAAAAAGGCAGTAGAGCATATGTACCAAAGCATTTTATGATAGCACATTTGTCTTGATGTTGCTAAATTTCGCTAGTCAAATACTTCACATTGTTCTGATAAAATTCATGCTTTTATGATTTTCAGTAAACACTATTATCCATGCTTACACATGATGTGTTTAAGCAACTTGGTCATTTAATATGCAATAGTACCTCATTGCTCACATACTTTGAGTTGTAAGTTGGGTGCTCGATTAAATAACCTAACCAATAATGAATTTTCACACACAAGTTATTCATTTCAACTTGTATATGTTCCGGACTAATTCTTGTTGACAGTTATGATTGTGATTACAGATCACGCACTACCCATGATCAAAGCCCATGTGTTGTTCTGATCGTATCCCGGCAAGTTAGTTGCACAAGAATAATAAGATGTCTACTCATTATTTTAAGTTCAAGACTACTAACAATGTTAGCAATATTGAACTGGGCGAACCATGGTATAGTGTTGGCCTCAATGGGTTTAACGCCCGTCCGAGGTGTTTTATTGCATCTAATCACATTTTTCCTTCCAAGTTAAATGTCTCCCTTGATGGGTCGCTTGAGTTGGTTTGAAATCTCTCCTATCATAATCGCCTGCTAATGTAGTTAATATAAATGATATCCGAGGGCCATCACACTAGACCGGAATAGACCCAACTCACCGCTCATCAGGCATTGAGCTTTCTAGCTGAGCTATTCAGCTTTGAGCTCAACATCATTGAGCTTTACATATGCTTTTCATTATTGAGCTCTCCGGCCCTGCTTCTTGCATTGAGCTTACAAACAGATTGAGCTATTAAGCTCCAGTTATCAAGCAGGATTAAGCTTTTAAACTCTACTTTTCAGATTCAGCTATTAAGCTCCAGTTATCAAACAAGATTAAGCTTTTAAGCTTTGCTTTTCAAATTGAGCTATTAAGCTCCAGTTATCAAACAGGATTAAGCTTTTAAACTCTACTTTTCAGATTCAGCTATTAAGCTCCAATTATCAAACAGGATTAAGCTTTTAAGCTCTGCTTTTCAAATTGAGCTATTAAGCTCTAGTTATCAAACTGGATTAAGCTTTCAAGATCTGCTTTTCAGATTGAGCTATTAAGCTCTACTCACTACACATGGGCGAGTTATTATGATGTGCTTATAAATTGAGCTCTTAAGCTCTGCTATCAAAACGAGCTTTTAAGCTCTGATTTTCAGACAGGGATGAGCTATTAAGCTCTGCTTTCCAGGATGAGCTTTGCCTTTAGATTGAGCTACCATAAACCTTCAAGAAGGTCGTTCAGGCCTATATACAGTACCAACTTAAAAATGTTATTTGTGAACAACCAATGCAGGCCTAGAGGGGAATGATCACCTCCTCTGCCATATGTTTATCGCTTTTCAAGACATTCAATAAAATCAAGTTGTTCATGCCAAAATGTTGTTATTTCTTTATATATATATATATATATATATATATATATATATATATATATACAATTGTTTACCAACGTGTCAGGAGCACTACTTTTTATAAGTATGTCAAAAGCACGTAGAATTGTTTACCAGTGTGTCAGGAGCACTACTTTTTATAAGTATGTCAAAAGCATGAGGCCACCCCGTTGGCCGGAACTACCCCATGCAGTTCCACGTTGCCCCACTCCCTACCCCACTCCCTGCACTTGGCTGACAGAATCACCCGAAATAGCAGACAGGAGTGGCGGTCCTGCCATAGTGGAAGGTGAATTCTAGCCCTATCCCTGGCAGAGATTCACCTCAACCAATAGGTTGGCTAGTGATGAATCAGACCAAGACAGGAATGACACAAGCATCCGCCAATAGGCTTGCTGGCTGATCATTCTTGTACCGAAGGCAATCTAGAATTTGCCAAGTCATGACTAACCAGACAAGATTAAAACAAAACAAAGAAACAAAATTATACTAGTTTGAAATCAAAATCTATTACTCAAGTCAATCGTGTGCTGCAGCACAACAATTAGTTCAACATGGTTCTTGATAAAATTACCATATTGAACTGGGGGAGTGATGATATACTATATGTCACCCCAAAAAGTATACTATGTCAGTTCTATAGACTCGCCACTATTGCAGTTATATTGCTAACTGCCCTGCACTTCTCATCACCCAAATAATGGCGTGCTTATTTTGCTAGCAGGTTCATAGTCGCAAGTTCATTGTCAGGACTGACTCTGACCAGACTACTTTTTTTTACATGTCTTTACAAGACATCCATGCTATGGTCATACTTACATTATTTACATATTGCTAGCATACTCATTATTGCAGGTTCTTTGGTCAGATTATCTTATTTTTGCAGGTCTTTTGACATTTTGACATGTCTCCATGCTAGAGCCAGAGCATACTACTATGCTCGAAGGTTCAGTGTCCCTCTGGGCGAACTTCTATGTCAAGTTTTTGGCAACAACATATTTATAGTTCGACACGACAATTATAAACTTGTCGTACCGAACTAGGGGGACTTGATCATGAACTATACATTTGGGCTCTCTAGCCCATGGGCTTACTTAGTGGGCTTGCCCCTTCCCCCTTTATAAGAAGGGAAACCCTAGTTAAAACCCTAGCAAATAAGCAACAAGCAATAACACAACAATACAAGGAGGAGCCTCCATGCTCTCTCCACCATCTTCAACCAAGGATGAGCCTTGCTCACCACCGAAACCCATCTTCATAGATGGTAACAAGCCGATTCTTGCCACCCCTAGTTTCGTTCTATACACTCTAACGGGTCCTTACGCAAGTCGCGGAGAGCATCGAATCGGTCCAATCCAACCCGCACTCAAGTGTAAAAAATATGCTTGATCATTACGTAGTTTGTAATTTCAAGCACATTTTAAGAAAGACATATGCATGAGCTTGAAAACTTTCTTGACACACCTTAAGCATTGATCTTTTGGGCCTATTCTATTACTCAGTCGAGTCCAAGTGGATATCGTAGTGTAGAACTCTTTCAGTAAGCACCCCTTTTCCATGAAACCTCCACGAATAAAGAAAACACTTTCCTTTTTCCACGAGAATTTATGATCTATAAAAATAAAATAAATAAATAAACTTTTTCTTGGTGTATTACCAATTTTGCTCTTGGAGTTAAAGTACATTTAATTTAACCACTTGCAAGTTGCAACATATATATCTATAGACCAAGAAGAAGATTATAGATGGATAACTAACATGATCTTGGAGAGTTATCCCAAGGGGTTATGCTTAGGATCATTTAAAAAAATGATCCTAAAGTATTTATTGGCCAGGAAGCTTTCTGATTGTTAGGAGTGGAGACTTAGTTTCAATGGTCATTTATCTATCCGGGATCTCTCTCTTTGATTATCAAAGAAAATCCTTTTTCTAGTTTTAACCTGCTGGATCGTAAGGTTTGTTGAAACAAATTGGTCCTGCAAAAAATAAATATATTTGTCTGGCTTGCTTTACATGATAGAATCCCGCATCTTCCGAATCTGGTAAAGCGTGGTTTAAACATTCTTATTATATTGTTGCTTGCACTATTTGTGATTGCGACATAGAAATTATTGATCATGTCCTGAGTCATTGTCAAGTAATTATACTAATTCGGAGGAAGGTGTTTGGATATATGGTGGCAAACAATTAATTTTTAGTTTCGGATATCATATGGTTCTCTTATCACAATAGCGACAACAACAACCATAGATTAAATTTAGTTGGACGTCTAAAGTGTTTCTATGGAACATGTTTGGTTGCAATATGGGTTATATGGAATTGGAGGAATAGAATATATCATGCAAATTCCGATGATAGAGGGAGTTTGAAACATGAAGATGTCTATCCTAAAATTCAATGTTTGCCGCTTCTTATGGATCTCAAATCGTTGCAAAGCGATGAAGGTTGATTGGATATTGTTCTAGCGTAAAAACACTTAATTACAATGATGATGATGATGTATGAGGAACCAAGCTTATCACACTCCGATTAACGTGCAAACCCAGTATCGAGACTCAGTCAGTCGAGGGTGGTGAAAGCTTAATTCTTGGAGAGCAATTGCAAGTAAATTACTCTGTGGATTTACGAGGTGTTAGTTTGAAATGGGAACTATGCACTAGTATTTATACCCAAACCCTAAGCTGATGTGGAGGGTTTGGTTGTGGGCAAGGATGACATTCCCTGTGTTTCGAGCTGACGTGGATGCTTGGTCGTGGGTGAGAAGGACATTCTCTGTGCTAAGGCTGACGTGGACTAATCAAGTAAACCGACCAGGTTAATGGGCAAGCCATGCATATAGTACCTGCATGTAACGGTTACTGGTTGTACTTTTGTCAGAGAATGTCGGATATGTACGGAGCACGCGGTTTCGTTATGATAGCATCATGAATCTATCAAGTGCTGTACTTCAGTTGTGAGGCTATGCTCAGGCCTCAGCAATGTTTATTCGAAGGCATGCGCGGTGAGTGTAACATAATTTGGTTATGGTCGTGCCGTCGTACCCGGACTCCGTCGTCCGGGTCCGGATATGGTTGTACCCGGGAATGAATGCTACCACCTCGGGTGACATGTGCTGGGACCGGAGCGTAATCCGGGGTCCGAGGTCAGATGTGAAGGCGGGCGACAGATCACCGAGTGTATCCTGAGCACGTTCGATTTCCGTGCCCAATGCTATCCAAGCCGAGTATGGTCCGGACTCGTATTATGGCCCGAAGTCGGAGGTGATGGTATGTACGTCATTAAGTCCCCCCAGTTCGTTATCATATTCCAATCCGGGGATATGGTGACGGACTTATAATTAATTAGAGGACGTTGCTTATTCCCGAATGACGGCTCGTCATAAATGCGCATGGATCGCATTAAATGCGAGTCTTTTCGAATTCGGTGACTGGCATACGATGGGACGGGACGCAATGCGTGGCGTCGTGAAGTCAGGGGACAGGCTGGCATGCAACGGTTCATTCGCCAGATCGTGCGATCTGTTGACACTTGTAAGGGTGATGATGAGGCCAACGGTGGTAACTCTTCGAAACGTGAGATCTGGTGACACGTGTAGGACTGCGGATGAGGCCCGGCCCATCTCAGATTTTACTATAAATAGGTGCATATCGCTTTCATTAACTTTTTACGCGAAGTAAAAACTTCGAGATCATTCCGGCCATCTTCAAGCATTCCGACCACCTTCAAAAAACTGTTCCGGCATTCAATCTAGTTTTCGACCAACCTTCAAACAGAAACCCAGGTCCGTCCGTATAACCTTCGCTTGCTTTTTATTTTAAAATTGTACCATGGCTGCCGTTGCCGACGTAGTGGACGTTGTTAAGGGTTCCGAACCAACTGTGGCCGTGGCCGGCGGCGGAGAGGCCGGCACGAGCAGGGTGGTTGAGAGCGTGGCTAATGAGGCCAGTGCCGTGACACCGAAGACACTCGCCACGGTGATGAAACACTTCCGGTGTTTGGCGCAGTATAATCCGGTGGTCCCGACACCGGAACAACGCGCTCACGAGCCACCTGAGGGTAAGGTGGCGGTGTACTGGAGAACCATGGAGAAGGGGAATCTCCGAATGCCTCCAACTCCCTTCTTTTTAGACGTACTCAAGCATTATAAAGTTGGGTTTAGCCAGTTGCATCCGTTCGCGGTGCAAAAAGTTACAATTTTTGAATTGTGGTTCCGTTCTCTGAACCTGTCGCCGAGTGTAAAGGTTTTCCGTGCTTGTTTCCGGATGGCGGCTAGTGGCAACGGGTGGTATACCTTTGCCAAGAAGAACGATTTTGTGGGTGGTCAGGAGTCGTCATTACACGACTGGCATGACTCGTTCTTCTTTATTGATCAATGTGTGATTCCGGCCGACTCCGTAGAGACATTGGTGTGGCAATATGAACGGCCAAAGAACGTTAGCCATACACCAAAGTTGTCGGCGGCAGAGGAGCACCTGCTTAATGCCTGCAAGGAGGCAAAGCTGGAGATGAGAGAGTATCACAGATATGTGCTTGTTCTCAGTTGCATCAGTTTGTACTGGCCGTTTGATAAGCAAAGACCCGTTGTGGAGCAGGGCGACCATGGTATGGGTGGGGGTGTGGATATTTATATTTACATTGGTACGGACATTTATATTTGCCTAACTCTTGTGTTATTTTCCTCTTTTCGCAGAGATGGATCTGAACTCCATTTTGAAAGCTCCCAACCTTGCGGGATTGAAGTACCTGCGCAAGCCGGTGATTGAAAAGGAAGGTGAAGGATCTGGCGCTGGTGGCGGTGATGGTGCGCCCGCGGTCACCGTGGCCGAACCTGGAGTAGTGACCGCCATACCTCTAGCAACAGCGTCTGTTGTTGAGACCTCTGTCAGCGCGGATCTGCTGAAGAGGAAAGGTGCCGCTGCGGGCAAGAAGGTAGGGGACTCCGCTCCAAAGAAAAAGAGGAAGCTGACAGCGGCGGAGGTTGTTGAGGCGAACGTGCAAACGTTCATGACAGCCCCAAGCACAGGTGGGCATTACTTCGTTCCCAATAATGGTTCGTATTCCACCTGTCTTTGAATTGAACTTGTGAATTAATCTAACTCTTTCTTTTCTGCTGTTATCAGCGGTACCGAATCCGTTGGCTACGGAGGTGGCTGAGTGATAAACGCTCAAAAGTACTATATTTTAGTAGTATTTTACCCCTAATCTTGAATGTTTTTATTGCATTTTGTTTAGAATAGATATTGATTTCGTTCATATTTGCAATTAGATGTGGAAATGGAGCGTTTATGGAAAAGGAACAGAAAACAGTCAATAATCGAGCTAAATGATGCATATTTGAAGAATAATGAGAGCCGAAGTCGAAGAAAAGAATGAAATAAGAAAAGTCAAGAAATCGGCTGGAAAAAAGCATCCATACGCCGTATGGAATCCATACGCCGTATGGATTGCAACAGTGGAGGCCCAGGTTACGCGAGTCTGGGCTGGGCTTGAAATCAATCCATACGCCGTATGGAAATCCATACGCCGTATGGATCAAAAATCACAGAAGTATAAAAACGCGTAAAAACCTTATTTCGACAGTTTTGAGAGGGTTTTCGTTTTCTTTCGGTTTCAGACGTATTTTAGGGTTTTAATTTCGTATTTTAGGGTTAGTTTGGAGGTACGGAAGCTAAGGAACGCGGATAATTCGCTCTAATCTTTCGTAGTTTATCGTTAATCGATTCGGTATATTTCGTTTCTTTATTTTCATTGAAGAATTTGATATAATGAATCTGAATATTTCTGTTTTGATGATGAATTGAATATCCAAAGTGATTGTGTAGTTTATTTAACTTAGATTATGATTATGGAACGATTGTTATTGCGTATTGAATAAGTTATTTGATTGAAAACGGTTATATTGCTCGTGGACACTTGTTTATTGGTAACTAGTTATTATTGTTACTTCACGTGGTTAATAATGTTGTTGAGATTGAGTTCCTTTAATGTTATTAACTATTGATGGTCATAACTTTAGGGTTTTGATTTATCACTAAATACGTTGAGTCTGATAGGTCGAGTATACAATAATAATTTACTTTAAAATGAGCAAGACAATAAGTTAATTATTGGGTATTGTTGAGTCATACCAATAGAGTTAATTATAAGGCGTTGTGAATGTTTAATGCATAATTTAGGGAAAGGTACACAATTGACTGATCATCTTGTGACATTGGAATCAGTGTTTCATGTTGGACCCTAGATTATAGGAATTAGTTGGATCCGAAACGTTGGCTAGTTCATATTCGACTTAGTATTCATTGAAGAATTTGGTATTAAGTTGATCTAAAGGAATCACAATTAGATAATCAATACGTAATCAATCGGGAAATATGAATCTAAGTGACATTAACTATACAATTACTTGTTCCTTCCAATTAGGATTTATTATTATATTTATTGGTAATTTTAAATTAAGTTTTATTAAAGTTTGTTTATTTTAATCAATTGTTTTCTAAAATGTTCGCACGGAACTAAAAAGCACCCCTTATTTACTGTTTTCTAGTTAATTGTTAATTTTCTATTATTAAATATTCCACCTTTTCCCTGTGTTCGAACTTGACTTACCAATCTATATTTACAAATGATAGGGTATTCTTGCCTGGTTGCTTGAAAGTATTATTTAGGTATTTCTATTTATAAATTGTAAAACAAGACGCGCTTTCACAAGCGACATCAAGTTTTTGGCGCCGCTGCCGGGGAAAGCGGTTGTGTTTATTTGAATAGAAATTAATAATTTTTAATTCTTTCTTTTTAACAGTTACTTTTGTTAATTAATTTCAGTAAAGTTGTTTTAATAAGTTAATTAAGTTTGTAATTTGTTTTCAGTAATTCACTGGTTGAAACTAATTATCTTTTAATTGGTTAAACTTTTGGGGTTTTAGTTTCAACCGACGGATGGAAATCCGTCCGCCGGTTGGAGTTACATTTATTTAAAATTGTACATGTTATTTAATTTTTGTTTATTTTGTGTGAACTAACTTGTTTTTCGTTAGTGGTGTTTTGTATTTTCAGATTTATTTTTATTTAGGTTTGTCCAATGGCGAGGAGTTTTGAAAGTGATGCTAATGATAATAACATGGTTAAGAGGGATCAGTATGTTACTTCGGATGCTAGTTCCGCCGAGAGTGTGCCTCCTTATACCCAATTAGGGTGTATTCCCGTTCCTATTACTTCATCTTGTCAGGGGTTGCTATCAGCACTTGAGGAGTTTAGAGGGGATATACCTTTCAGTTCTGAGATTATTAGCAGGTCCACTGTGGATTTTACTGATAGTCAGCGAGTTTTGGTAAATGATGTGTTAGAGGCAGCTGTGATTAAGAGTCAGTATGGGATTGATAAGTAATTCTATATTGCCCTTACTACTTTTGGGGAATCTCTAGAAACTAGGATTAAAGAGGAAGAGGAATTCTACACAGCTCAGAAGAAAAGATATACGGAGATATATGAGATTTTGAGGCATTCTGCATTTCCTTATTCGGCAAATCAGACCGCATGTCTTGGCCGTATGCTTAGGGCTCTGTATGAGGCTACTGGTCATCCCAAGGCAGAAGCAGACAAGGAATTTAGGATTGGTTTGAGAGAGTTGGTTAGATTGCTACATTCAGATGATCATTTGACGGATATTACACCTCATCGGTTCATTGTTACGAGTACTATTCATTACTATCTTCATGGAATGGTGACAAAAATGGATCGCTTTGCTAAGGAAGAGGAAGAAAGGCCACACCCGGAATTCATTCATCTTCATTGTGATATTGATTTGGCTACTTATGTGGTACTGAACTTGGATGTTTTAGTTGATAACAATAAGGTTCTAACTATGAGGGAACATTTCCACTATGGGATGGTGGAAATATACACTAAATTGGTTGAAATCTTCAAGGATTCGGGATTAGAACTAACTTGTGTTCAGAATGAGGTAATTACAAGGATTGAAACTAGAATAAGAAGTTTAAGGAAAGAACCGTTTCTGAGTAAGCATGCTGGGATAGTGGCAGATTGTTTGGAGTTTATGAGTGAGTTTGAGAAGAATCATCCCGATCGTGAGTATAAGCTGGTAGGTGATAAGTTAGTATTGGAACCGGAGGGAGTAATTAATAAGGTGATAAAAGGAATCAGCTGGGATTTGGTTTATCTTCAACATGTTACCAATGGACATTTAGAAAGTTTTGCAACTTTTGGTAATGGGGTTGAAAATGTAGTCACTGAAATGATGAAGAGCTTCTTTGTCCTCTATCCATTGAACTAATTTCATGATTTCATTTCCTTTTATATTCCTTATGCTATTGGATTATTTTTAACATTTTGGTTTGTTTTGGATTATGTTAGACTTTTGTTTGTTTGGATTTTTGTTTTTGAATGTGTGGTTTGAATATTAGTATTATTTTGAATATTTTTCTTTTCTAAGTTTATTAATTTTTGTTATTTTATAGTGTGGAATTGTGAAGATTTTGAAGTCGTGATTATCATCCAGGTTTGAAATTTGATTATATAAAGTTAGTGGTGAAATTGGGTTAAAATTTGGGTTGAAAATCGTTTATTGAAAAATTCAGATTTTTCAATCCATACGCCGTATGGAATCCATACGCCGTATGGATTGATTGGGCCGCTGGACTGGGCCGTTGACTGGGTTTAATGAGTTGACTTGGGCCTATTTAATCCATATGCCGTATGGAATCCATACGCCGTATGGATCAAAAATGTTAGTACATGTTTAGTGTCTGTCAGTTGGTCTAGCTCGTAGTTTGTAATTAGATTTAGTATTCCTGACTCCTGCGACGTAGCGTGCAACGTCGCAGGTGCGACGTCAGGTTTTGGCCCTGCGACGTAGTCTACGTCGCATGGGCTTGGGCCTGCGACGTAGCGTGTGACGTCGCAGGTGCCAGATTTTGTATAAATTCGTTTTATGTTTTCTGTTTTAGGCAGACGAAACCCTAAACGCAATTAGTCGAAATCTCTGTAATCTGACCGATTATAATACAATATAATACGTTTCGTTTGATATTCATTGCGTATTGATTGTTCGTGTGTTTAGTGTATAACTTAATCGTTGATTCCGCAAACGATTGAGTGACTCGGTTCGTACTAGATCCTAAGTAAGGGACAAACAACTGGTATCAGAGCAGAAAGTGCTCGTTTTGGCGATTCGGATCGAGTTTGGTTTTTAAAAGGAAGTGATATTCGCGTGTTTTTGTGTTTATCACATTTGTTTTGTGTTTTTACAGGTTTTCGATCAGTATTACTGAGATAATTGAAGGTTTCTGTCGTTCGGCATTCGTGGTTTTGGTTTTTAGGGTTAAAAATTCGTTTTTAGGGTTTTTGGTCGCAAGATTTTGCGTTTTGCGACGTACCATTGCGACGTAAGCTGCGACGTCGCGTGCGAGTAGTGATTTGGACTTTAATTAGTCTGTGCGACGTCGTGTTGCGACGTAGTGTGATTCTGCGACGTCCTCTGCGACGTCATCTGCGACGTACCTCTCAACGTCGCATAGTGTGATTCTGCGACGTCCTCTGCGACGTCATCTGCGACGTACCTCTCAACGTCGCATAGTGTGATTCTGCGACGTCCTCTGCGACGTCATCTGCGACGTACCACTCAACGTCGCATATTTCTGATTCTTAATTGAATCCTTTGCTTTTTGCGACGTACCTCTCGCCGTCGCATAATCTTGGTGCGACGTACTCACCTACGTCGCTAAGATCAGAAGTTTGTTTTTCGATTAAGTAATTATAATGGCAGCTGATAAAGAGGATATTAGAGGTCTAAGAGAAATGATTAAACAAAGTAATGACATAGGTTCAAGTAATAAACCTCCATTATTTACTGCGGACATGGATTATGTATACTGGAGAGACCGAGTTGAACAATACATTGATTTTCATTGTCCAGAATTATGGGGACCATTACGCGAACGTTATGTACCTCCATTAGCTGAAGGAGAATACCGTAATATTCGTCCTGCTAAGACCTATAAAGCGATGTCTCCCGAGGAGAAGAAAGATTTTGATACTGAAAGAAAATCTTTTTCAATGATTAAAATGTGTCTAACTAAGGATGTTCTTTGGCTTTTCAGAACTCATGAAACAGCCTTTGATTTATGGAAGGCAATTGAAACTCGTTGTGGAGGAAACTATAAGTACAAGGAAGCCAAGCTTGAACTGATTAAGAAACAGTACGATATCTTTGACATCCTTCCAAATGAAGACACGACTTCGTTATTCACTAGGTACTCACGGTTAGTTGGTGAGTTGTTTGAAGGGGGTTATACTTTTCCTTCAATTGAAGTAAATAAGAAGCTACTGGATGTGTTGCCAAGTTCTTGGGATGTTAAAGTTCAATTTTTAAAGGAAAATGAAGAACTTGCAAACATGTCGTTGGATACGCTGATCGGGGATCTTCAAGCTCACGCGATGGAGATTAAGAAGAAAGAAACTAGGTCTGGTGCTGCTGTTCAGAATCCTAGTGTGTATGGTGTTCAGATCAACTCTGGGAAGACTTATGGATCTGGAGTCGCTTTTGTAACAAATACAAATGCTTCATCGACTTCTTCTTCTTCCGATGGGATTCATTCTGTTTTCATGACTGGACCTTCTTCAAATCAACAACAGGTTCAGGTCTCACCTGCTATTCAGGAACAAGCTGCAATTTATACAGCTTTCTTAAGCTCATACAAGGATTTGGTTACTCAACCAAATCTTACTTTGGAGCTGACTAAGGAAGACTATGCTCAGCTTGATGAAGATGATCTGGAACAAATGGATTTAACTTGGAATGTGGCGATGATCACCCGAAGAATTCAAAAGTTCTTGCAGAGGACAGGGCGTAAAAGCTTGGAAGGTGATGGAAAGACTGGCTTCGGATTTGACAAGAGTAAGGTCCGATGTTACAATTGTCAAAATTTGGGTCACTTCGCCAGGGAGTGCGAGAAACCCAAAATGCCAGCATCGGGATTCACAACACCATCTACTCCTCCAAAGGCCAAAGAAATGGAAGTTTCTAAGAAAGGGCTTGCTGATAATGCCCTGATTGCCTTTGAGCCTACAAGTCAAGATTGGACGCCAGTCTCACAGCATTACCAACAGTGTTTGATGGCTCACATCGTGAATGAGGTACCTGATGAACCATTAAATTGTATCTCATGTATTAAGTTAACTGAATCTCTAAAGGCATTTCAGAACGAAACTGTAGAGTTGAGGAAAAAGAATGAAAAACTAACCGAGTCAAATAATTTCTTAAAAGCTAATGAGAAACTTTATGAAAAACATCTTGAGGCTCATCGGTTAGATACTCAGAAATATAAATCTAAGGTTTTTAGTCAAGAAGATGCCATTAAAAGCTATCTTGTTGAAATTGAATTACTAAATAAAGAACTTACAGATTTAAAAGCTGAGTATGAGAATTATAAGAGTAAAATCTTAGGTTCAAATTCCTCAACGGTTGTTTTTAATGAAATTCTTAGCAAGCATGGTACTAAAGGGAAGAAGAATGAGGGATTGGGATACAACTCAGTCCCTCCTCCTACTACTCACTGTCCCCTGCCTGTTAAGGAAGGCTTTGAAGAGATTCCAGTTGATTGGTCCAAGCTTTATGGTTTAAAAGCTAAAGATGCTAAAGAGACCAAACATAACAAACCGGCAAAGGAGAAAACCAAACGGCCAGAGTACCCCTTGCCAACGTTTGTTAAGTCTGTGCATGAATCTCCTGTTAGTGTTGAGGAGAGTGTTGAGTTAAAGAATGAATCTCCTGTTATTATTGAGGAGATTGTTGAGATTGAGGACATTACGGATCAGGAGTATCCTGAGGTTAAGAAGGTTGTGGTTAAACCTGAAAAAGTGATTTCAAAGATTGAGCCTGAAATTAAGGTTCAACCAAATAAGGGAAAAGCCAAAGTTTTTAATTCGAAACAACAAACTTTACAGTCACCTGTAAAGATTTTGCAAAATAAAATAGTAAATGAAAGAGTTTCGTATGATAAACCTTCAACTTCAACCTCTCAACCAAAACAAACACTTTCTAAAACATGTACGCATTGTTCATGTTCTAGAAATGTTTCTCCACCTCCTGTGGTAATTCCTCAGCCTCAACCGTTTGTTGAGACTCGTTCTTGTTTCTACTGCAAGAAACAAGGACATTTAATCCGTGAATGTCCAAAGCTGTCAAATCAGCGATATGGGAGAGAGATGCCTAGGACATCTGTTTACAGAAATTCTTTTTCAAAATCTCCACCTAGGCGTTACTCAAACTCTCCCAAGCCTGTTTCGAAACCAAGTAATGTTGAGCAAAAACCTTTGCCAATTCAAAAGCCCAACATTACTTCAATTACCAATTCCGAATCTTCAAAAGTTTGGAAACGTAAAGAGTCTGATGTTGACTCTTCAGTCGTCAACAATAACACATCAGATAAAAATTCTAATTTGTTTAAAGATAAAATCCTATCTGACGTGATTATTGTTGATGACCACGGTTGACCTAAGTCTGTAAAGGCTTGGGTCACCGTTTCTCACTAATCTCCTTCGTTTGTGTGTTGCAGCAGTCAGAACGCGTTAAAGATAGTGAATGGTATTTGGATAGTGGCTGCTCGCGACATATGACAGGCGATGTATCTCTTCTTGTGGATATTAAACCATACGCAGGAGGATATGTTGCTTTTGCTGGAGATACTGGGGGAACCATTTCTGGAAGAGGAACGTTAACTAACGGCAATGTTAGTTTTGAAAATGTGAACTACGTGGAACAGCTTACGCACAACTTGCTAAGTGTTTCACAGGTCTGTGATAAAGATTATACCACCGCGTTCACAAAGACAGAGTGTGTGATACTGAAGCCTGGGTATGTCATTCCAGAAGAATGGGTGTTACTGAGAGCACCAAGAAAGGATGACACATACATTTTGAATATGAGAACTGTTGAGACATCGAACGAGTATACGTGTCTCTTGTCTAAGGCTTCTGAAAAGGATTCACTGCTTTGGCACAGAAGGATGGGACACATTCATTTCCGAAAAATGAATTTCTTGACTAAAAATGACCTAGTGCTAGGAGTACCAAAACAGTCATTTGCTCTAAAGGATGACTGTATCTCCTGCCAAAAAGGAAAGTTACGTAAGAAGTCCCATAAGTCTAAGCAAGTGAATTCCATAAATGCTCCATTGGAACTACTGCATATGGATCTTTTCGGTACAGTTTCTACAAAGAGCATTGGTGGTCGGTCTTACTGCTTGGTAGTTACTGATGACTACTCAAGGTTTTCGTGGGTTTACTTTTTGACCACAAAAGGGGAAACTCCTGAGATTCTGGTGTATTTGTTGGACAAGTTGGCAAATCTGTGCAACTTGCAGGTGAAAAGGATACGAAGCGACAATGGAACTGAATTCAAGAACTCAACTATCGAATTGTTTTGTGCTACAAGAGGTATTGAGCATCAATTTAGTGCTCCGAGGACTCCACAACAGAATGGAGTTGCAGAAAGAAAGAACAGGACAATCATCGAGACAGCTCGGACTATGTTAGCTGACTCCAAGTTACCAATTATCTTCTGGGCTGAGGCAGTTAATACTGCCTGTTATGTTCTCAACAGAGTACTCACGGTTAAGAAAAGGAACAAAACGTGTTATGAACTTTTCAATAACCGTAAGCCAAATCTGCAGTTCCTAGAACCATTTGGGTGTCCATGCCTGATCATGATAACAAAAGATAAGGTCTCTAAGTTTGGTGATAAGGCTGTTGAAGGGATTTTTCTTGGATATTCAGTCAACTCTCCGAACAAAAGAGTCTTTAACAAATCATCGAATCAGATAGAGGAGCATTTTGAAGTGAAATGTTTAAGGTATACGGAACCTCCTCAAGGAACAGGTCCGGATTGGTTTTTCAACTATGGAAACCTCTTCAACTCTTTCAATATTCCGGAAGAAGATGAAACGGAAGAATTGGTTTCTATACTTCATGAGCTTGATCTTACTCAAGATACACCTGTTAATAATAAACCATCCAACCCAAATCCCAATGCAACACCCGCACCTCCACCGACTAATCCTACACCTCCACAAACTACACCTACACCTTCACCACCACCCACACAACCACCCACACAACCACAAACAACTACCAAATCACCACCATCAACACCATCTCCTACTCCATCATCTTCGGCTGCTCCTTCTAAAACAGTTTATACCTACACAAAGGAGCTTCCATATGATCCAAACATGCCTCCTTTAGAGGAACCTCAAGAAGAAGATGAAATGGAGGAAACAATGGCCTACTCTCACTTATTTTCTCGTGAAGATGAAGGAGAAGAAGAAGAGTTAGCCTCTCCTGAGTCTGCTGCTACTCCTGAAACTGAGGGAGATTTGAACAATCTGGGTGTGGATCTTGTGCCAGGTGCCATACCAGAAACTCGTATACATAAGGATCACCCCATTGATAATATCATTGGTGATCCTCATGCATCTGTTCAAACACGACAGCAAGCAAAGCAGACTTCAGCTCAGCAGCTTTTGGGACTTATTGCTCATATCGATTCATGTCATTTGTCTCAAATTGAACCTAAAAAGGTTGAACAAGCCTTAAAAGATCCATCTTGGGTCGAGGCTATGCAGGAGGAACTACAACAAATAAACAAGATGAATGTTTGGGAAATTGTTCCTCTACCCAAGGGTGCTCACTTGACGGGTACTTGTTGGGTTTTCCGTAACAAAATGGATGATCGTGGGGCTGTTATTCGAAATAAAGCCCGTCTAGTAGTTCAAGGATATAGTCAATTAGAAGGTATTGACTATGATGAAGTTTTCACTCCTGTTGCTCGTTTGGAATCTATTCGGATTTTTCTAGCCTATGCTTCATTTAAAGGATTCCGCGTGTATCAACTTGACGTAAAGTGTGCTTTTCTATACGGAGATGTCGACGCAGTGATTTATGTGTGTCAGCCTCCTGGTTTTGAAGACCCAAAGCATCCTAATCATGTTTGCAAACTGAAGAAAGCTTTGTATGGTCTTCATCAATCTCCTCGACTTTGGTATGAGCGACTTGCCAAGTACTTGCTGAAGAATGGTTTTGACAGAGGACAGATTGATAGCACGCTTTTCATCAAACGGGAAGGAGCAGATTTGTTACTTGTGCAGGTCTATGTGGACGACATAATCTTTGGATCAACTAATGATCAGTTGTGCAAGGATTTTGAAAGATTGATGAAATCTGAGTTTGAAATGAGTGCTATGGGGGAACTCACGTTCTTTCTGGGACTACAGGTTGAGCAATCTGACAATGGAATTTATATCCACCAGTCAAAATATGTCACTGACATGTTAAAGCGATATGAATTGCTCAACTGTAAACACTACGGCACTCCAATTGAAGCAAGACACAATCTTGGACCTAATGAGGACGATGAAAATTGCAAGGAGAAAGACTATCGCTCAATGATAGGCTCTCTCATGTACCTGACTGCCTCAAGACCAGATATAGTGTTTGCTGTTTCTCTCTGCTCACGATTTCAAGCAAATCCGAAGGTGTCTCATATGAAGGCAGTAAAACGCATTTTTGGATATCTCGCTTTTAGGCCATCTCTGGGTCTATGATATTCAAACGAGAAAAACTTCGAGTTAACTGCCTATTCGGATTCGGATCATGTGCTAAAAGAAATGTCTATGATCATGTGCTAAACACCTTGTGATGTACGACTCTATGTCTTAATTCCTTAGCATAGCTTGACATACTTCTATTTTTAGATTGTATATCTGAGATCTTTTGGGGGAGTATGCTGATTGTTTCCTCTGTTGTACGTAAGTGCAGACCTGGTCTCAATTCAGTTTACTCTCAAAACTAAGCAAACGTGAGTCAATGCACTTGCAAAGTCTTAAATTTAAGGTACTAAACAAGGTCGCCACAAACTTGGTTTGACTGCGTTTGGTTTTGCTTATACCTGAATCAAGTTATGTTGCTCTGTTGTACGCAAGTACAGACCTGTCACCGCTGGCTTGATTCTTAAAATTGATTCTCTTATATTCTTTCTAAATTTAGAAACTATGTTCATGTCTAAGTTATAGGGGTATATCTATGGTGGGGACCACGGAGAAATATTCATATTAACAATAAAATGTTAACTCACAGACATGGATGTAGCGTGTTTAGGTGGACAAACAATACCAATAATCGTTTTGAAATAATTTTTATAACAGGTGTTTTAAATGTGCCATGTAAATTTAAAGTGGACAAATATACTGATGATCGAAATAACACTTACTATTCCTAATAAATGCATGTTATTCCGATATGATCCCTAATCAGACAACTCAACTCCGTCACCAAAAATAGAGTGTTAGTATTTTTATTTTGTTCATTTTTTACTTTTTGTAAAATTGAAGAAAATACCAAAAAGATTTTTTTAGTTTTATGCTTTATTTTTATTCTGAGTTATTTTTCCAAAGTCACGAGTTATTTTGAAATTATTTGCTAAAATAACGAGTAAACGGTTTGAAAATTCAAAATTGGATCAAAAATGTTATATGCGACGTCACACCCTACGTCGCCTGCGACGTCCCAGTCTACGTCGCATGTAGGGTTAGACTATATATAGTCTCAACTGCGACGTAACATGTCACACTATTCACTATTCACGTGCGACGTACCCTGCGACGTAGCATTGGCGATTTGCGACGTAGCAATTTTCGAGCATTTTTCGTGATTTGTAGCCGTTTTCATTCCGATTCACTTACGTACTTTTGATCTACTCGTTATTCCGCACACTTAGGTACCGATTTTACCATTTTTCACCGTGTATATTACGTTTAAATGCTATATATGTGATACGGGTTAAAAGGGTTTCGGTTTTGGGTTAAATTCGATGGTTAATTGGATGTTGTAACTATTATAACTTATGTTTTTGTGATCACCATCGTTAGCCGCACCTTATTGTGTGATTGATTTTGAAAACCCCTAAATTCGAGGGTTAGGGTTTCTGGGTTGGGGACGCCTGTTCGTCAGTGCGACGTACGCTGCGACGTCGTGGCCTACGTCGCTTTAATTAATTATTATTAATTTCCTACGTCGCCCTTCCCTACGTCGCTTTCACTGCGACGTCCGATGCGACGTACTCCTCTACGTCGCTATTTTAAATAAAGTGATTAAATTCACAATAAATTGCAAAATGCGACGTCCCTCTTGACGTCGCTCGAATTTTCTGCGACGTCAAGCCTTACGTCGCTTTTCAATTTATTCTGATTTTAGGCGACGTACAGTTCTACGTCGCTCTGTGTTTATGCGATGTAAGTGGCTACGTCGCTAGTTCCAGGAAGTTTACAAAGGTTTTTCTTAAAAATGTAACATTTTTGCTAACCTTTTTCGAGTTGCAATCTGTTTCTGTTCTTGCAGATATGGCTTTGATTTTCGAAGCTCGTCACAATACGGCTGCGTACCTTACTGACACTTCTGATAAAGCTGCACCGTATCGTCAGATGATCGCGTTTTTGAGATGTTCAAGGGTATTCCACGCCATTTCCGATAACACTATGGCGTTTGGAAATCTGATCAACCCTTTTTGGAGAAATGCGATTGTTGTTACTGATAACGACGTTAGACGATTGGTCTCTACCGTTCTGGGTACGGAGATCACTATTACAGAACAGAGTATTCGGGAACTTTTACAGCTGAATGATCAACCGGATATGCCTATCGGTTTTGATCATATTTTTGTTACTGGAGCTATGCAACGGATAGGATATCCCGGGATTCCCTCTGATCAGTATCGAAAAGCGAATCTCACACGCGTCTGGAGATATTTGATGCATGTGATTATTGTTTGCTTGGGGAATAGGAAAGGTGGAACGGATGGGATGAGCCGAAGTCTGGCTTCTGCTATGTTAGCTTTGGTATACAACAAGCCGTTCAACTTCTCGGGATTTATCTTCAAGGCTATGGTTGATAATGCGAATGCCGGGGATCAGAAATGGATTTTATATCCGAGATTTGTACAGTTGCACATCAATCGTCATCATCCGGATCTTCAGGCACAGGGTGATATCGATCAGCCGCTCAAGATTTCCCCGATGATGAGTCGGATTTTCACTATTTGTGCAGGGTATGAGAAAGGGGTCGAGGCACCAAGGGATGTTCCCTTATTCGGTGCTATTGTGGATGAAAATTATGTACCGCCTCCAGATCCTCAGTATATGGATATTCCAGTACCTCAGCAGCAGCAGCAACCGCTTGTGAACATTCCAGTTCAACCTGCGGGGGAGAATGTAGATGCTCTATTGGAGAACATCGAGCAGTTCGGGCATGTGGATTCGGACAATCCAGCATCTCACGACACGGTCGAGAGTTCTGATTCCGAAGAACCGGCCAATGTAGGTCCTCAGGATGGGGGTCCGACGCCTGAGCATTCGGATGGTACTGTTTCGCATCCCTCTGAGATGGAACGTATCAGGCTTTCCGATTCATTCAGATATCTAAGAATTCAGCGTCGGATCCGGGCAGGACGCAAGTATGTACCTCCAAGGGATACTGGGAAACGTACACGAGACGGTGATGATTCTGCTGATGAAACTTATCGTCCTCGTCGTCGTGTTCGTCGCTCTTCGTCAACACGAGCTCCAGTCAATCCTCAGCGACAACCTGATTTTGAGATTCAACCGACTCCAGCTTTCATGCAAAAGATTATGGAAGATATGCAGCAGATGAAGCAAAAGCTGGAGGCTCAGGACGAGAAGATTGCTGAACAAGCTGCGTTGATCGAGGTTCAATCTAAGGAGCTTGAGGATACGAAGCTTAGGGTTAATGTTTTGGAAGGCAGGTTACTTGCCTCGGGGGAGTATGGGTCTGGGATACCCACTTTAGAGTCAAGTGAACCTGCGTCTGTAAATCCCAACCCTGTAATTGAAAATGTTAATGAAAATATTTCTAGTTTGGATTATTTTTGTGTTGATGATATTCCAGGGCAACCGAGACCGCTGGCAGTTGACTACTCATTCGCTGACTTATCATTTATTCAGAGGATGGCCAGTGGAGTTGGCTCTGAGGAAGAAACAGAGAATGTTTTTGAGATGAATGAGGATGTTTCGATTGAAGAAGAGCAGTTGAATGCAGATGAAACGTATGATGATGCACAATATGGGGAAGCTTATGATGGTGCACCAATTATTGAATCTGATTCAAGTGAAGACGAGAGTCCTGATAAAGCTCAACATGGAGAATCAAGTTCTGCTGCAACTCCAGCTTCAGAGACACAGGCACCGGACTCAGCAGCGAAGAAATTAACTGCTGAAGAAAAGAGAGAGAGAAACAAGAAATGGTGGCCTAAGGGACGAAATCCAGTTCCTATTCCAGTTAAATGTCAAGTGTACCGGGTTAGTCGAAATTATACCGGTGTTATTAAAAGCTGGAAGTGTCAGAGGAATCTGTTCATGATTAAGAGAGAAGATGGAGTTCAGTACTTCAGAATGCGTTTTGATAGATTGAGCACGTTGCCAAAAGGAGAGATTAATCGATTAGCTCAGCTTAAATTGATTAATCCTTTCGAGAATGATTATGCTGAGTTCATTCAGAGAAATCTACGTCGGGAAGTATTATCGAAGACATATTCGAAATTGAAACCGACGTTGGGAACTCGGTATACGTGGAAAAAGAAGATTGATCCAGTCACCAGGAAGCCTTTGGTTAAAGTTCACTATTCGCCTGCTAACTGTTTGACTGAGATACCTCTGGAATCAGTTCCTTATTATTTTCTGAGAAGACTTGTAAAATGGGAACTTGATCCACAGACTGGCGAAGCGGTTATTACTTTCGTTCCAGATTCTGAACCGTGGCCAGAAGTTGGAGGTATATGGAATTTGAAGCAATCAACGTTTAGACTGTATGATCCGATGAGTTTGATTAATTTTCATGAAAAAGATTTAAGAAAACTCTATGATAATCGGATTCGTGTTGGTCAGAAGAATGAATTCAACAGACGTTTAGCACAGCAGTTTTACAATGTTGTTACTGTTTGTGTGGCTAATGGAATTCATACCGACGGCCAATTTCCTGCGGGCTGGGTTTAAAGAAGATTTTTGAAGACCAAGCTGAAGACACGGGGGAGTTTGTTAGTACATGTTTAGTGTCTGTCAGTTGGTCTAGCTCGTAGTTTGTAATTAGATTTAGTATTCCTGACTCCTGCGACGTAGCGTGCAACGTCGCAGGTGCGACGTCAGGTTTTGGGCCTGCGACGTAGTCTACGTCGCATGGGCTTGGGCTTGCGACGTAGCGTGTGACGTCGCAGGTGCCAGATTTTGTATAAATTCGTTTTATGTTTTCTGTTTTAGGCAGACGAAACCCTAAACGCAATTAGTCGAAATCTCTGTAATCTGACCGATTATAATACAATATAATACGTTTCGTTTGATATTCATTGCGTATTGATTGTTCGTGTGTTTAGTGTATAACTTAATCGTTGATTCCGCAAACGATTGAGTGACTCGGTTCGTACTAGATCCTAAGTAAGGGACAAACAAAAAATGCAGAAAACCGCCAGCAGCCTCCTTCTTTCTCATTTTTCATCCAAAACCCTTTTTCTAAAAAAACCACCTACGGTTTTCACTTCCACAACCCCCAAACGGAAATTCCGGCAACGCATTCATCGCCATTTTTGCATATTCGTGTTACACGCACGTTCCTCTTCAAGGTATAACTTCCCGTTTTCATTTTCGTTGTTTAATTCGCTCGTTTGGAAGTTAGGGTTTATGATAGAATTTTGGGTATTTTGGATACGCGTATGATTATTGGCATGTTTTGATTGAGTTATGTTCTAATTGCTATATGCATTGCAATGTCATATTCGTTTTTCAATTGTATTACATATTCGAGATTATTTGGATTATTCGTTATTGAGGAGTAATTGAGAATATGAGTTGTGCTCAATTATGCTATATTTTAATTCAGTGCTTATTAATTTTCTGACCACATGATGATTAATGCTAATATTTGTTTGGTACACACGTGTTTGTGATTACGGTCATGTGATAAATTGTTATATTGATTAATTGTGTTACAATAATTCATTTTGAGTTTGTATGAATGTTTGCTAGTTGCTAATACTCGAGTTTAGTGATTGTGCAATTTCGTATATTCAGAATGGTACCAAGTTATTATAATACATTTGATTATGCAATTGTCAAGAATATTTATTTAAGTATATACATGTATGCATATTGGGTAGTTTTTTTTAAATTGCAATTCAGGTTAATGAAATTGATTGTTGCGGTAGTTTTAGGCTAAACCTTTATGGTGGATTATTCAATTTTAAGCCGAAATGCTGCCGAAAATTTTAGTGATCTTTTTGCAATTAACTGCTTATTTAGTATTATTAACAATTGTTTTGTTTAGCAGTTATCATGTCTAGCAGGAGAGCACGAGGAGGTGAGACTTTGGGAAACCCATTGATTAGATCACATAGATACCTCACATTTCATGGGTCATATACTGAGACTGCTAGGATGCAGTTTGGAGATCGTCTGGCTTCCAATATTGGCCAGTCTATTGAGGTGTTTGATGCTGTTAATTGGAATGTTTTGGAGCATGTGATTGCTAGAGAAGGGTTTACTAATGGTGCTGAAGCCATTAGGAATTTACTGGCTATTCCATACGTATTAGAGGATGGAAACATTGGATTTGTTTCCTATGCTTGGTCCCGGTTATTCAGTATCAGGGAGGATATCTACAGAGAGTTGGTTGTAGAGTTTTACAACACTTTTAGGTTTGATGCCAGGTCGACTCAATGGACTGAGAACTCCATTTTCTTCCAGCTAGGGGGACAACCTAGACAGATGACTTTGGTTCAGTTTGCTTTGGGACTGGGGCTTTATGAGCCCAATGAGCTGGATAATCCTCACTTTTTAAACCACATTTCTGCAGGTGCTGTGAAGAAGCTCACTGACTTGGAAGTTGAGCAGGAGTGGCAGTTTATTGCCCAGGGTGCTTATGGTAGTTCGACGCCTTCTTACACGCGTCTTCGAGATCCTCGTCATTGACTCATTCACAGATTGTTGACTTACACCATTGTGGGTCGCAAGGAGGGGCCTGAGAAAGTTTCGAGGCCTGACTTGTTTTATTTGAGCTCGATTATCAGGAAGAGGTTAGTGAATGTACCTTGGAGGTTGGCTAAGCGGATGTCGAAGAGAGCTACTGGTACTAGAGATGGTAGTAGTTTGTGTGGAGGTCACTTTGTTACTCGATTGGCGAGATATCTTGGTTTGGCTACTCAGGATGAGATGGGCTCATGCACGATTGTTCAGCCTAGTATGGGTTGGCTGACTGCACGCCGGTTGGAGGCGTTTGCTCTCATTGAGCTATGTACCACGTATGGAGGTCCTGCAGAGATGTATTACTGGGTTCCGATTACTCCGGTGGGACAGACTTTGCAGTCGAGGCAGGCTAGAGCCAGAGGAGATACGAGTGGCAGTGATAGAGGTCGAGGTACGGCACGAGGCCGTAACAGAGGGTATGCTACAGAGTTTGATCAGTTGTCTCAGCAGATGCATCAGATGCAGTTACAGCAGACTCAGAGGTTTGATCAGATAGATCTGATGCAGAGACAGCATTTCCATCAGACCAGTGCACACTTGGACTACCAGGATGGCTTGTTTGAGCAGTTGTTTGGTCAGTTTCCTTCTGGACCCACATATCAGCCATTCCAGTACCAGATGCCACCAGAGTTCATGCCACGACCACCACCACCATCGCAGTCAGAGTATGGAGCGCCTTCTCATCAGTACCAGTATCGCCAGGATGACGACAGTGATTAGGATGATGTTCATCCTATTTGGTTTATGATTCCAGACACTATTATTATTATTGTTTTATTATTATTATTATGACTGTTTTTATTTTGTAGGTTTTATTAATTATGTTGGATTGGTAGTTTTAGGTTTGGTTGTTTTTAATTCGGTTGTTTTTATTTGGTATTGTTTAATTATGTTTGTTGATTGTTCCCTCAGAATTGTGTTGTGAGTACGTGTCATGCTGGCAGTAAGTTCAGCGCAACGAATAATTGAATCGAGAGGATGTGGGAAATTCGTATCATCCTTGTCATTAAACTGCACACTATTCCAGGGGAGTTTTTCTGTTCAAAGTTCTTTTCTCTTTTTCCCGTTTTCTTTTAAGAGTGTCATTATTTGTACAATGAGGGCATTGTACATCTTTAAGTGGGGGATGGGAGAGAAAAGAAGTGAAATTTCCACATTATTATTCTGTTAATAAGTATATGATTTTGTAATTTGGTTAATAGTTATCTTATTAAGGTGAGTAACTAGGAGGTTATGAGTTGCCCATTCTTCAACCAAATTTTTGCATTTAAATTTCTTGTTTTCTTGGGATAATTATTTTGTAACTTTGTAGGTTAAATTTAAAATTTTCTACACTTTTAATTAAAAACTTAAGCTATTAAAGATATTATTTAGCTTCATTATATGATGTATTGAATGGCGATTTATATGAGAATGTTTGAGCTGTTAAGAAATGATAATTAAGGAGTAAATATTTCTTTTAGATGAATTTTAGCTATGTATGACGTATGTCTTAATTTTCATATTAGTAATGTGTGATATGCCATATTTTTGGGAATTTAATTAATAATCATTTGGGGATATACTGGGTGTTGTTTCCTTTGTTGTACGAAAGTACAGACCTGGTCTCCGTCAGTATATTTAATGAAAAAGAGCAAAAGAGTTTAAAAACTCATAATTTTAAAATGTGGTCAAATTAAGTCGCTTTGTTGTACTGAGGTACAGACCTGTCACCAATGGTTTGACTAAAAACATTATTGCTAAACCAAAATCAAGTTATGTTGCTTTGTTGTGTTGAGGCACAGACCTGTCACCTCTGTCTTGATTTGAAAAATGATTGTTTTGATTAAATTTCAAGATATGTAATATTGGCATATTATGAGTATGAAAGTATATAGTTTTTGGGAGTCTAAGGAAATATTTACATAAATAATAATAAGTTGAGCTCGAATATTCAATTATAGATTGTTTAAGTGGATAACAATATCAGTAATCATTGTGAACTATTTGATGTTTTAGAATAATAACTCTACGTGTAGATCAGTTTTTGTAAATCTCATAGTTTCTTAATAATTGTTTTTAGAATTAACAGAATTTTAAATTTAAACATTTGGGTTGAAGACGGGTGATGTTGTGTAATTCCTACTTTAGTTGTTTAGTTTAATGGAGATGACTGTTTTCCCAAGAAATTGATTTTTGAATTGATAGTCTACTTGAGGACAAGTAGGATTCAAGTGGGGGATGTTTGATAAACGCTCAAAAGTACTATATTTTAGGAGTATTTTACCCCTAATCTTGAATGTTTTTATTGCATTTTGTTTAGAATAGATATTGATTTCGTTCATATTTGCAATTAGATGTGGAAATGGAGCGTTTATGGAAAAGGAACGGAAAACAGTCAATAATCGAGCTAAATGATGCATATTTGAAGAATAATGAGAGCCGAAGTCGAAGAAAAGAATGAAATAAGAAAAGTCAAGAAATCGGCTGGAAAAAAGCATCCATACGCCGTATGGATTGCAGCAGTGGAGGCCCAGGTTACGCGAGTCTGGGCTGGGCTTGAAATCAATCCATACACCGTATGGAAATCCATACGCCGTATGGATCAAAAATCACAGAAGTATAAAAACGCGTAAAAACCTTATTTCGACAGTTTTGAGAGGGTTTTCGTTTTCTTTCGGTTTCAGACGTATTTTAGGGTTTTAATTTCGTATTTTAGGGTTAGTTTGGAGGTACGGAAGCTAAGGAACGAGGATAATTCGCTTTAATCTTTCGTAGTTCATCGTTAATCGATTCGGTATATTTCGTTTCTTTATTTTCATTGAAGAATTTGATATAATGAATCTGAATATTTCTGTTTTGATGATGAATTGAATATCCAAAGTGATTGTGTAGTTTATTTAACTTAGATTATGATTATGGAACGATTGTTATTGCGTATTGAATAAGTTATTTGATTGAAAACGGTTATATTGCTCGTGGACACTTGTTTATTGGTAACTAGTTATTATTGTTACTTCACGTGGTTAATAATGTTGTTGAGATTGAGTTCCTTTAATGTTATTAACTATTGATGGTCATAACTTTAGGGTTTTGATTTATCACTAAATACGTTGAGTCTGATAGGTCGAGTATACAATAATAATTTACTTTAAAATGAGCAAGACAATAAGTTAATTATTGGGTATTGTTGAGTCATACCAATAGAGTTAATTATAAGGCGTTGTGAATGTTTAATGCATAATTTAGGGAAAGGCACACAATTGACTGATCATCTTGTGACATTGGAACCAGTGTTTCATGTTGGACCCTAGATTATAGGAATTAGTTGGACCCGAAACGTTGGCTAGTTCATATTCGACTTAGTATTCATTGAAGAATTTGGTATTAAGTTGATCTAAAGGAATCACAATTAGATATTCAATACGTAATCAATCGGGAAATATGAATCTAAGTGACATTAACTATACAATTACTTGTTCTGTAGGTTCCATATGATACGGACCAAATCGAGTAGTTCAACTAGTTTGTTAAAGCGGAAATCAAACAAACTAATATAAGCTAGATTAACACGATAAATAACCACAACACAAAGTGCGTATGTATATATATATATGAAACACTAACAACAATACATACACTTGGACACAAACACACAAAGATCAAATAACACTTGGAGAGTAATCTGTGATAATGAGAGTGTTATGTGTGTGTAAAATGTGGTACCAAAACAGAAGCTGGCGAGCTTCTATTTATAGCCTGATCCAAACTTTATGCGACACAAGCCTTGTGTCACATAGACTCTTTTGCGACACAATGCTTGTGTCGCATGGAATGTTTCTGCGACACAATTCTTGTGTCACATAGAATGCTTCTGCGACACAATGCTTATGTCGCATGGATACAAAAATTGTAATTAAACTAAAGCTAAAACTATACAAAATGTAATTACAATTTCGACACGATTACAGACTGAGACCAACTTACAGACACACATAGATGTACCAACAAACTCCCCCGTGTCTTCAGCTTGGTCTCCAAAAATTCTTCGATTTTCTTCAGTCTTCAGATATCTGGTCTTCAAACCCATCCAGGTGGAAAGTTTCCACCAGCGTGTATGCCGTAGGTGAAGCATATATCAACAATTTTCTGGAATCGTTTCGCTAAAACAGAGTTGAACTCGTTTCCTGGATTGTAGCGAATCCGATTTTTGAATAGCTTCTTCATGTCACTTCTGGACAGATTAATCAAGCTCGTTGGGTCAAATATTCTGAAGTTGGCTTTTCGTAGACCCCACAAAGATCCTGTCTGAGGCTCTGAATCTGGTACAAAAACTAAGACGGCTTCGCCAGTGTGAGCATCCAGTTCCCAGTAATGAAATCGTTTCAGTAGATTGAATGGGACTGTTTCCAGAGCGATTTTAGTCAGACATTCAGCAGGCGGATAGTGAACCCTTACAATTGGCTGCTTTGTCTTGGGATCGAGAATCTTCTTGAACGTGCACCTTGTACCCAGTACTGGTTTAACATAATGATATTTCTTTCGTTTAATTTCCTCACGCATGACCTTTTGAATAACGTCAGCTACTCCGTCTTCGTAAGGATTTATCAACTGAAGTTGAGAGAGACGAACGATGTCATGCTTTGGCAATGTACTCAATATCCTCAGTGATCGACGAAAGTACTGGATACCGTCGAGTCTTTTAATCATAAACCTTCCTTTGCTCACCTTCCAGCTTTTTATCAGGCCTGAATAATCACCACCAACCTGATATTTCTTGCATGTAACTGGTGCAGGTTCTGGATTTTTACCTTTTGGAAACCAGTTATCCCTTTCTCTGATGGGCATTTCCTTGTCAAAAGATACACATTCGGATGTAGACGTGGAAGTACGGGAGCGTCTGACCAAAGGATTCGGATCAGTAACGTCCGAAGAGTCTCGAGGCCTTTTTCCTCGGTTAGAAGATTCAGGGCGTGGAGAAGGTGGTCGATAAGCATCGATCTCACGATCGAGATCCACCAACTCCGGATCCTCGACAGCTTGCTGAACTGGCGGTTGTTGAGCTGGAGGTTGTTGAACCGGAGGCTGCTGCACTGGAGGCTGAGGGATAGGTTGTTCAGGTGCTGGATCATTGAATTGCTCACCAGGAGGAGCAACATAATCAGGATCCACAATGTGACCAAAAAGAGCAACCTCACGTGCTGGTGGTTGACCCTGCTTCGCAAAAGTAGTACAAGTAATGTAGATCCTTGTATTCATCGGTGTCTGCTTGAAAGTGAAAGATGCGACCACCGGAAGATCTGGATGAAGATGATTGAGCAGCAACTGAGTGAACCTAGGATACAGAGCCCATTTATCTTTAGTATCCAAGGCATTGTTCACAAAACCCCTGAAGATATAACCGGAGAAGTTGAAGGGTTTGTTGTATATCAGGGCAAGAATAGCAGAGGCAGTCGAAAATTTCATCCCTTAGAGACCTGCCTTGCGACTGGATAAGCAGACAATGACGATGTGAGCCAGATACCTCCAAACCTTTGTCATGTAGGTTTTCTTGTACTGATCAACTGGAATGTCTTGATAACCAATCGATCGCATGCCCTGAGCAATAGCAGCTGAAGAAAACTGGGTGATCATGTCAGAATTATCACCGAATTCGAAGAAATCTCGAATAAGCTGCTCAGAAAAGATGACTTGGCGGCCACTGACAGAAGAGATGATGTGAGTATCTGCTTCATCATAATTGACCACCGCATTGTCCCAAAACTCGGTAATGTGATTTGTCAGGATCCGAGTATCTGCAGTGATAGCTTTGTGAATACGCGAGCGTCGAAGAAAGGCTATCATTGGGCGGTACGGGCTGGAAGTCTCGACCGTTGTATTCATGAACGCCACAATGTTGTGACGTGGCTCCCAGAAGTATTTAGAGATATCGATCTCTGGGAGTGCTTGAGCAGCTGGAGCAGCTTGAGCAGGTTGTTCAGCCATTTCTACAAAAATAACAGTAATACAGCCAAAACTCGAAATGCGTTAGCGTTAGTACCAAAAATAATTTGCGTTTTATTTTTACAAATGTTCTGCGACACAACAGTTGTGTCGCACGAGAACCATACGACATAAGGACTGTGTCGTATAAGTACAATACGACACAAGCCTTGTGTCGTATGACACGTGTCACGCGGACAGCATTTCCCCTGCATTTAGCATTATTTGAGAAATTAATCTCGAATGCGACATAGGCACTGTGTCGTATGGTTGTGTCGTATAACATGGATACGACATAACATTTGTGTCGTATAAAGATACGACATAAGCACCTGTGATCAATACGACATAAAAACCACGAATCTATACGACACAACGACTGTGTCGTATGTTATGTCGTAAAGATGAACATCAAAGAAACCCAGATTCGATCGATGAACATTTTGGGGTTTTCGAAATCTAGTCATACCCTAGGGTTCGTACACAACAGGGGATCAATAATATGCAATTATCTAACCCTAGAAACCCCTAAACCCTAATTAATTTTGGGAAAAACCGTAACCCCAAACCCTTAAAACTGGACGATTCAATCGAAGGCATAATATCAGATAAAAACATGAAATAATTATACCTACGGATGCGCAAAGTGATGAGGAATAAGAATCGAGCAATGAAATCCGGTGAAAAGCCTTCAAAAACACGAATCCGATCGAAAAACGCTTATGTCGCAAAATCGCACTTATGTCGTATATTTAGTGTCGTGAAAGTTTTGAAAACGTAAATGATTATGTCGTATGATGTGAATAGTTAACCCCTGACCCGCATACGACATAACATACGACACAAAGTAACGGACAAATACGACACAAGTGTTGTGTCGTATAACTGGAATGCGACACAGTGGTTGTGTCGCAGAAGACACAGAAGGCAAAATTTTGAAGATTTAAAATTTTGATTTCGATGCCGATTCGGATTTTGATTTTAGAGATTTCGCAATAAAGATGATTTGTGACTTAAAAAAATAAAATAAAAAGAAAAATACAATATAAAGAATATTAAAGAGATAAAACTAAATATAAACATAAAAGATAAGAAACAAATACAACTAAAGGCGAGAAATTTATAAAATCGTTTAGGTGACGGAGTTGAGATTCTGATTAGGGATCATACCGAAATAACATGCAATTATTAGGAATAGAAAGTGTTATTTCGATTATCAGTATATTTGTCCACTTTAAATTTACGTGGCACATTTAAAACACCTTTTATAAAAATTATTTCAAGATGATTACCGATATTGTTTGTCCACTTAAGCATGTTACAACCGAGTCTGTGGAGTTAACTTTTTATTGTTAGAATGAATAGTTCTCTATGGCCCCCACTAATGATATACCCCTATAACCCAGACAATAACATAGTTTCCATATTTAGAAAGAATAAAGAAAGATCATTTTTAAGAATCAGGCTAGAGTTGACAGGTCAGTACGAAAGTACAGCAAAGCAACCTAACGTGATTCAAGTGTAATCAACACCAATCGCAGTCAAACTGAAGTTGGAGTTTTCCCAAACAGCGACCTTGTTTAGTGTGATTTAGGATTAAGCAAAACCGATCGCAGTCAAACTGAATTTGGAGTTTCCCAAACAGCGACCTTGTTCAGTATAGTCAAGATTTGCAAGTGCGTTGACCTGTATTTGCTTAACCCCAAGTTTATACTAACTGTTACCAGTTCTGTACTTTTGTACAACAGAGGCAACAACCAGCATAAACTCCCAAATGATTTCAGATAAAAGTTCCAAAGATAGAAATATGTTAAGCTATGCTAAGGAATTAAGACATTGAGTCGTACATCACACGGAGTTTACCACAAGATAGTAGACACGTATTTAAATGACTTCTTAATAACCCATAGACCGTTGTGTATCATGCCTACCAGTACATCGCATGATGAAGACAATTTTCATAAAAACAGTTTTAAGTGTGTCAGATAAACCTACTGACACATCAAAGATAAACCTTAAAATTCCATTTTGTGCATGTCACTCGATGTACTATCATATCCCAAGTTGTTTACAGACTCAACTCAACGTCTATTTTAAAATTGTAGCAACCATTGCATTTCTTTGATACTAACGAGTATAAAGAGTGGCGGTTGCCCCTTTTTTTTTTTTAACCAAAAACAATAAAGCAAATAAACTGTACAGAAATTAAGTCACAAATCATTTCTTGAGATCAAGAGAAATCATCCCTATCATATCCACAAGTTCGTCGAAACGAGCACGCGAAAATGCTTTAGTGAACAAGTCGGCTTTTTGCCTAAGGGTATCAATGTGAATGAGGTCAATTAAATGTTTCTCATAGCAATCTCGTATGAAGTGAAACCTAATCTCTATGTGCTTGGTCTTAGAGTGTTGAACGGGATTGCGGATAATAGATATAGCAGCAGTATTATCAATATGAATAGGAGTCAAAGTAAGAAGTAACCCATAGTCACGCAATTGATGTTGAATCCACAAAATCTGTGAACAACAGCTTGCAGCAGCAATGTATTCAGCTTCAGCTGTTGAGGTGGAAACTGTGGTTTGCTTCTTACACTGCCAAGACACCAATCGAGAACCGAGATATTGACATCCTCCTGTAGTTGACTTTTTATCCGAATTGCAGCCGCCATAATCAGAATCAGAATAGGCAGTGAGAGCGAAATTTTTCTCGTTTGAGTACCATAGACCAAGTGATGGTCTATATTTGAGGTAACCAAAAATTCGCTTCACAGCCTTCATGTGAGAAACCTTGGGCTTTGATTGATATCTGGAACAGATAGACACAGCAAACACAATATCTGGTCTGGATGCAGTGAGATACATCAGAGATCCTATCATAGAACGATAGTCCCGCTCCTTGCAATCTTCTTCGTGTTCAGCGGGTCCGAGTTTGTGATCAGTTTCAATGGGAGTACCATATGGCTTACAGTCATGGAGTTCATACCGAGTCAACATGTCATTGACATATTTGGACTGATGAATGTAGAAACCCTTGTCAGACTGCTCAACTTGTACACCTAGAAAGAACTTAAGTTCTCCCATGGCACTCATTTCAAACTCGGACTTCATAATCTTCTCGAAGTCTCTGCACAAAGAATCATTTGTTGAACCAAATATGATGTCGTCCACGTAAACCTGCACAAGTAACAAATCTTTTCCAACCCTTTTTATGAAGAGAGTGCTATCAATTTGGCCTCGTGAGAAGCCATTTCTCGTGAGATGATTTGCCAACCTCGCATACCAAGCTCTTGGAGCTTGATGAAGACCATATAATGCCTTGCCTAACTTGCACACATAATCAGGATGGTTTGGATCTTCAAAACCAGGAGGTTGCAAGACATACACATCCTTCAAAACCTCTCCATACAGAAATGCGCTCTTGACATCGAGTTGATAAACCCGAAAACCTTTAAATGTCGCATAAGCCAGAAAAATGCGAATGGACTCCAATCTTGCAACTGGAGCAAACACATCATCATAGTCCAAACCCTCAATCTGAGTTAAACCTTGAACAACTAGCCGAGCCTTATTCCGAATAACTACGCCTCTGTCATCTTTCTTCACGCGATAAACCCAGCGAGTTCCAATTGGATCGACATCTTTCGGTAAAGGAACCAACTCCCAGACATCAAGCTTTTTGAATTGATTCAATTCTTCCTGCATAGCCTCAACTCAGTATGGATCTTTCAAAGCTTCAGCAATTTTCTTTGGTTCATTCTGAGACAAGAAGCATTCTACCAATTCTTATTCAACACAGGCAAAAGTGGCAGATGAAGATTCTTCACGGACTTCATTAGCAACAGTTTGATGCCTAGTTAAAACACCTTGTTGAAGCTCACCAATGATATTTTCAGTGGGGTGAGTAGAATGAATTCTAAGCTGAGGAATCGGATCAGGCACAATGATCGAATCCAAATTTGACTGATCACCTCCTTGACTTTCAATTTCAACTGAGCTATCAGTGGCAGTACCCTCATTGTCAATTGGTATGACAATATCAGTTTCAGTTTGAGGATTAGAGTCAGAAGCCAGTTGATCAACATCGGATGGATCGTCATCATTGACAATATTCTCAGGAGGTACTACTCTAGAATTGGAGATTGAGTCGTCAGAAGTAAGATCCAATCCATGAAGTAGAGACACCACCTGTTCTTCTTCACTAAATTTGGGAAGATTGAAAGAGTCCACCAACTTATCATACTCAAACAAGGACTCAGGTCCCTTGCCTTTTGGAGAATCAGTATATTTCATAAACCTTACTTCAAAATGTTCCTCTATTCTCCCAGTAGACTTGTTGAACACTCTTTTATTCGGCGAGTTCACAGAATATCCCAAAAATAACCCATCGACTGCTTTTTCATCAAATTTGCCTACCGAGTCCTTAGTGATTAAGATTGTGCAAGGACACCCGAAAGGCTCAAGAAACTTCAAATTTGGTTTGCGATTATTCAACAATTCGTAACATGTTTTCTTTCGCTTTTTAACAATCGAAACCCTATTTAACACATAGCAGGCAGTGTTAACAGCTTCTGCCCAAAAAGTGGTTGGCAGGTGCGCATCAGACAACATGGTTCTTGCTGCCTCAATGATTGTCCTATTCTTTCTTTCAGCTACTCCATTTTGCTGAGGAGTCCGAGCAGCACTAAACTGATGAAAGATTCCCTTTCGAAGACAATACATTTCCAAGGTTCTGTTCTTGAATTCGGTTCCATTATCACTGCGCAGTTTCTTGATTTTCAGATTACACAGATTTTCCAGTCTATCGAACAAGTAAGTTAAAGTATCAGCCGTTTCATCCTTTCCAGCCAAGAAATACACCCAAGAAAACCTTGAGTAATCATCAATAACAACCAGACAGTATGATTTTCCTCCAATACTTTTCTTATTCACAGGACCAAACAAATCCATGTGAAGCAGCTCCAATGGAGATTCAATAGAGTTCACCTGCTTAGACTTATGGAACTTCTTGTGTTGTTTCCCTTTGAGACAGGAAACGCATTCATCATCTGTTACAAATGACTTTTTAGGCACACCTATCACCAGATCATTATTAACAAGATAATTCATTCTGCGAAAATGAATATGTCCCATTCGTCTGTGCCAAAGCAGTGAATCTTTAGAAGATACTTTTGATAGCAAACAAGTATGCTCCTTGGTAACCACAGTTTGCATATCCAAAATGTACGAGTTGCGTACACGGGGTGCTCTCAGTAACACCCATTCCTCGGGAATAACAAATCCCGGTTTCAAAATTAAACATTCAACATCTGTAAATGCGGTAGTGAACTTCTTGTCGCAGACTTGAGAAACACTGATCAGATTGTGTTGCAGTTCCTCGACATAGTTCACTTTATCAAAACTCACTTGCCCATTTGAAAGAGTACCCTGACCCGTTATGTTACCACCTGTATCTCCCGCAAAAGCAACATGTCCTCCGCGATATGGTTTCACATCAGACAGAAGAGACATGTCACCAGTCATGTGCCGTGAGCAGCCACTATCCACATACCACTTGCTTCTTTGTATATGATCTGACTGCTACAGCACAACATAGAGAGAGTTAGTTAGAAATGGAGACCCAGGCCTTTACAGACTTGGGTACTCCAGAGACCTCATCAATAATAACTACATCAGTTAAAACTTTGTTTTTCAATAAATCAGGTGTAATTCCTGATGCAGTATTACTTGATGATGAGTCATTTAAAGACTCTTTTGGTCTCCAAATTTTTACAGGAACAATAGTGGGTTGCTTGTTAACATTGTCAGGCTGTTTAACCAGAGGTTTACTAGGCCTAGCAGCATTAACTTTCGGGATAGAAGTATGAGAAAGTGAACCCTTCTTTGAAAAAGATTTAACAGATGAATTTTTGTAAACAGAATTTCTGGGAACACCTTTTGAAAACTTCTTTCTCAAAAGCAACGGGCATTGATTAATCAAATGACCTTGTTTCTTGCAGTAGAAACATGATCGTCTTTCCTTAAAGGTTCGGTCGTTACTGCCTAAAAATTGAGGTGAGACAGGTAACTTATGTGAGCATGTTGAAGTGGATGCCCCAGAATGTGAAACAGAAAGTTTAACAGAATTCTTAATTGATTTGTCATTAATATTCTGTAAATCTTTCCTTTTATGTTCAGCCTTAACCTTAGTATTCATTGGAAAAGTTTCATCATCTATTTCAGTAGTGAGAATGTGATGTTCAGGCTTAATGTTTTTCTTTTCACATTGAGGCACAAACTTACAGGGAACATCCTCAACCTCGACCTCTTCTTCAATAGTTTTTAAGGGAGCAGGCGAAAAACTACCAAAGGGGGTAAACTTGACGGTTCCTGAGGGGGTAAACCTAACAGGTTCAAAAGGCTTCACAGGTTCAGCCTTAATTGTCTTAGGTTTCTTCTTATCATGGTTTACTTCTATGTTGGCTTTATAGAATTCAGGCAACTTAAAAGGATTCAAACTAACAGGTTCACATACAGGCATAACTACTTTCTTAACAACAGGCTCATTAACTGATATTTTAATGGGCTTTGCATCTACTAACGCAGTAGGCACAAAATCTTTAATTTCATCCTTAGACGGTCTACACAAATTCACATCTAAAGACGGAGGCGGTTGATGATGATAACCATAACCGGACTTATCTTTAGAACTAGTTCTACCCGTCTGCAGGATATCAATAAAGACCAAGGCTGAAGTGTTGATATTCTTGAGTTTTCGTTGCAAATCAACAGCTTTGGCTTGAGAGTCAGCCAATTCCTTTTTTAAATGAGCAATCATTTTTAAGTAACTGTCAATTTCATCTTGATTACTGAAAATTAGAGCTTTCAGCTCCTTTTTATCTTCAATAAGTTGATCAATGTTACTTTCAAAATGTTTCTCATTATTTTTTAAAACTTTGTTTGCTTCCATCAAATTCAAGATATCTGACTTCAAGTTGTCATTATGTTCCATAAGCCCATTTACTTTACCAGTTAAACTAATACATGAATCACAAGTAAATTTAGCAAATGGTACCTCATTGTTGATAGCCATGAAGCATTGCTCTTGAGTTTCATGAGCAGAAAAATCATAAGCATCTCCATCCTCAATTAACAATGCAGCCTTAGCAGTAGTATGCTCAATCTGTTTTGGAGCAGCAGATGGTTTAGTGAAACCCGAAGCAGGCTGTCGTCCTTTCTCACATTCGCGGGCAAAGTGTCCAAGATTCTGACACTTATAACACTTGATTTTGCTTTTATCGAATCCCGTTGGTGTTCGGTCAGCTGTATCTTCAAGAGATCTCTTTCCAGTTCGTCTTAGATAGTTTTTGGCTCTACGAGTGAGCATAGCCATATTCCATCTAATGTCGATCCTTTCTAACTCATCGGGATCAACCTGATTGAAGTCTTCATCAGTCAGTTCCAATGTACTGACTCTTTTAGAAAGAAAGTCTTCATATGATGACAAGAAAGTAGTAAACATGGCTGCATGTTCATTGGTGGTTGCTGAAGTAGGAACAGTTGATGATGAACATGTACTGCTTGAAGAAGCATTATAAGCTGGCAGGGCTGAAAATGTTCCTACAGTAGGATTACTGTAAGAAGAGAATCTCTGAGAATTTGACTCAGCTGAGATGAAAGCTGTTCCACCATGACTTGATTCTGATGCACGAGCAGTAGATCTTGTTTCCTTCTTTTCAATATCCAATGCCCCAGCTTCAAGTTTTCCAATGAGATCATCCAGAGACAATTGCTTTGTCTTTGGATCGCTTTCTAATAACAAAACTCGTGTTTCCCAACTTGATGGCAGAGCAGCTAAAGCCTTTTTGTTAATCTCAGAATTTTTGAGATTATATCCGCCAGCTTGCAGTTCATTTACTATGCGAGTAAATCTGCAAAGCATGTCTCTGACAGTTTCATTCTTCTGGATATAGAAATAATCAAACTGAGTTTTGACTAATTCCAATTTGCTTTCGATGTACTCAGTGTTGCCACAAAATCTTTTCTCAATTGCAGTCCAAAGATCATAAGCAATAGTTTGTGGAAACATATCCAAAACGTCAGTTGGAAGCGACATAGTAATAGCAGAATGAGTCTTCCGCTCAATTTCCCATGCTTTACGTTCTTCGGGAGTGTATGAGCGAATGGGTTTGGGTGGAGGAACACCCATGTGTTCTCCAAGAGCAACAGGCGGAACATATCATTCAAGAAGGGCCAACTCCATATCAGGATCGGTGAATAAAACAAACGACATGAACCGTTGTTTCCATGCTCGAAATGGTAAACCCGGTGCAAAATAAGGAGGTTTATTTGCACTACCAATCGTAGCATTATGTTGTAAAACTGCATCAACGCTTTGAAGAGACATGATGAAAATCTGCAAAACAAATCAGAAAAATACACACAAAACAAACTGATTTTTGTCTAAGTCTGGAATTATGCGACACAGTGTTGTGTCGCAAAGTATCAATACGACACAGTCTTTGTGTCGCAGAGAAGCAATACGACACAGATGTTGTGTCGCTGAAGTAAATCAGACAGAAGACAAAAATGCAACACAACCGTTATGTCGTAGGTTATGTCGCAACTTGTGTCGCAGACCAGCCAAGGTCAAAATAAGTTGTGTCGTAGGCTTATGTCGCACGTTATGTCGCAGACAATTTAATGTCGTATGGTTGTGTCGTATGAACAGTGGATACGACACAAATATTGTGTCGCAAAAGTGCACGTGCAGACAGTTTTTGATCCCACAAAAAGTTTCAATTTTCAAAACAAATCATTACAAACCAACCCCATGCTTTTCTTCAGACTGAAAGGTGATTTTTGAAGCAAAATGATTACCACTTTTTACCAAACAAATCAACAACACCAAACTTTGAAGATTAATAACCACAATATACTCAAAAACAAACTTTTTGAACCAAGAACATCAAGAACACCAAGAACATAAAATGTGAAAATAATATTTTTAGACCAAAATCTAGCAAAAACTAACTCGAAACCGCAACTCAAGAGTATGCGGCTCTGATACCAATTGTAGGTTCCATATGATACGGACCAAATCGAGTAGTTCAACTAGTTTGTTAAAGCGGAAATCAAACAAACTAATATAAGCTAGATTAACACGATAAATAACCATAACACAAAGTGCGTATGTATATATATATGAAACACTAACAACAATACATACACTTGGACACAAACACACAAAGATCAAATAACACTTGGAGAGTAATCTGTGATAATGAGAGTGTTATGTGTGTGTAAAATGTGGTACCAAAACAGAAGCTGGCGAGCTTCTATTTATAGCCTGATCCAAACTTTATGCGACACAAGCCTTGTGTCGCATAGACTCTTTTGCGACACAATGCTTGTGTCGCATGGAATGTTTCTGCGACACAATTCTTGTGTCGCATAGAATGCTTCTGCGACACAATGCTTGTGTCGCATGGATACAAAAATTGTAATTAAACTAAAGCTAAAACTATACAAAACGTAATTACAATTTCGACACGATTACAGACTGAGACCAACTGACAGACACACATAGATGTACCAACATATACCTTCCAATTAGGATTTATTATTATATTTATTGGTAATTTTAAATTAAGTTTTATTAAAGTTTGTTTATTTTAATCAATTGTTTTCTAAAATGTTCGCACGAAACTAAAACGCACCCCTTATTTACTGTTTTCTAGTTAATTGTTAATTTTATATTATTAAATATTCCACCTTTTCCCTGTGTTCGAACTTGACTTACCAATCTATATTTACAAATGATCGGGTATTCTTGCCTGGTTGCTTGAAAGTATTATTTAGGTATTTCTATTTATAAATTGTAAAACAAGACGCGCTTTCACAAGCGACATCACTGAGTTGAGGTCCGTGCTTAGGCTTAGGGACGAGCCGGACGAGGAGGATGAGAACCCTCTGGTTGCCCGTCGTAAGGCTTCTCACAACGGCGCCGATGCCGGATCTACCTCTGCGGCAACTCGGAGTGGTGAAGCAGGAGCTCACGCTAATGAACAGGAGATTATATCCGTGGATTCTCCCTGCCAGCCTTCACCACCAGGAGACCAACGACAACCGACGCCACCACGGGCACCGTCTCCGCCGGCCTCCGACAGGATGAGGTAACTGGTCAAACACTTGTTATTTTTTGCTTTCTTTTATCGCTTTTTGACTTAATATGTGGACCAGGACTGACAGGCTGAACATTGTCAGGTCGATGCTCTCGGAGCCGCTCCATCCGGATCATTTTTTGAAGGTTCCAGCCTCCAGCCGTGCCAGCACCGGTTCCACGTTTGTGCCGGCCTGGGATTTTAAAGTTGACAACCTAGCCGTGGATGCGCAATCTCTGCGCGATTTTGCTGGACATGTGATTCCTCCGGTGGTGTCCGAAAAAATTAAGAGGATGTCCGCCGTCGATGCCAAGCGCGCCCGCCTTCTGATGTCCTTCTGGGACTTCGCACTCTAGTGCGATGAACAAGAGCGCACGGAGGAGGCGGCAAAACAGCAGAGGACGTCATTTGGCGTGATTAGGCGCCAGGAGGAGGAGATTGCTGCATTGAAAGAGGAGTTAAGGGTGGCCAATGAAGCAACAATGAAAGCTGAGGCCATCCTGAAAGTTGTACAACTCCAAAAGGGTGAGGCCGAGGCCGCCCTTGCTCCACTGCAGGAGTGTGTTGGGGTGGTGGAAGCGGAGAATGCTACGCTCATTGAAAAAGACAAGAAGCTTCAAAGCCGGTTTGATGATCTGACCACCGACTTGGCCGATGCCAGAAAAAAAATTACCGCACTGGAAAAGACCAACGCTCTGAACTTGAAAGATTTTAATGATGCCGAGCGCAAGAACATAGACTTGGTTGACGAGCTAGAGCGTCTCTAGAAGGGTATTCCTGGGCTGGTTAAGTTGGCTTTGGCATCGGACAGCGTGACGGCTCCCTTTAAGGAGTTCCTTTCCGCTGTCCAGGAGGTGGAAGTGCTACAAACGGTGAACTTGTTTACCGAACATGTTCCGGACCTTCCTGTTCCACTTCCTGATGCCATAGTGTCCAAGGTCAATCCGGACTGCTTTCAACGGGCGTAGCAGGCCGGAGAAGTGTTGAAGTCTATCACCATCCCGTTCATAGAGAGGATAGGTAATGAGATGGAACTTTCTGTGGATGAGATTTTGGAAATGCGGCCATAGATTTGTATAGGATTATTTGTAAGGCCGGCATTTCTCCGTTGTTGTAATGAAATTTTTATATATATGAATGCAACGTTTATTTTGTAATTGCACGTGTTCGAACTAGTTCTATGTACGTTTTATTTTGTTGTCATGACTTAGTAGATTTCTAGACTACTTTATGGGTTGGTGTATGAGTTAACCGAATTCGACCAATGGCGCTCTGGTCACACCCCGGCGATAAGTGCCAGCCTGGGGGGACCTCTGCCTTCGGGAAGCTAGAAGGCATTCCCTTATGGGGGCAGGCTCGTTGCACGCCCTGGGCTTATCTGATGATGGAAGTCATATGCCGAACACGTAACGACGACGCCTGATGGAGGTTTTTTTTTTTTGCAATGTTTATCTATAACGCAATGTATAGAGGTAATAAATTTGCAAGACAGAAGAATAATACGCAACCAAAACTTTTATTTCATAAGGATAGATGCTACAAAGGTGGGGGATCAGTCCGGCCTGAGCTATTACAAAGTTTGATTACATATAACATTTCTTTAAATTAGTCACGTGCCAAGTGTGGGGCACGGATTTGCATCCAGAGTGGCCAAGTGATAGGAGCCGTTGACATTTGCTTCCACAATTTGGTACGGGCCTTCCCAGCATTGTCCCAGTTTGCCAATGTTCTCGGACTTGCTGGCCTCGTTGTTGCGCCAAACGAGGTCACCGACTCGGAAAGAGAGTGGGCGCACACGCTTGTTGTAGTAGCGCGCCATTTTTTGCTTGGTCATAGCTTGGCGTATATCAGCCATTTCCCCGCGCTCTTCCAACATGTGGAGATTCTTCTGTTGTGCGGTCATGCTCCCGTCCTCAGTGAAGTTGATGATTCTTTCACTGGGGACGTTGATTTCTACCGGGATGACCGCTTCGCAGCCATAGACAAGGCTGAAAGGAGTCTCCCCAGTGCTTTCCTTCGGCGTAGTGCGGTGGGCCCATAAAACGTTGGGTAGCTCGTCCACCCAGCCAGTGTGGCTGTCACTTAGTCTGGCCTTAATGTCGGCGACGATGTCCCTATATGTGACCTCAACTTGACCGTTAGCCTGGGATGACAGACTGAGGCCAATGTTTGCTTGACGTTGAGCTCGGCGCACCAGGCTTTGAATGGATTTTCAGTGAACTGCTTCCCGTTGTCAGTGATGATTTCATGTGGGATACCGAATTGACATACAATGTTGTCCCATACAAAGTTGCGGACTTGTTTGCCACTGATGTTCAGCAACGGTTTTGCTTCAACCCACTTGGTAAAGTAGTCGATGGCCACAATCAAGAATTTGATGCCGCCGTGACCAGGCGGGAAAGGTCCCATGATATCAATACCCCACTTAAAGAAAGGCCATGCCGACGTGATTGGGATCATGTCATGTCTGGGAGACCGGGCAACGGGCGCATGAATCTGGCATGAAGTGCAATGCTTTGTTACTTCCGCTGCGTCTCGGTACATCGACGACTAGAAGTAACCTATGCGCATGATTTTAGCCACAACAGTTTTATGGCTTGAGTGCAGGGCACATGATCTCTCGTGCACTTCCCGGATGACGTTCTCAGACTGCTTTGGACCCAGGCACCTTAAGTTCGGTCCCAAGTTGATAGAACGTAATAACGATCTAGCTCAGATTGTTTAGATCTTGATCTAGGATAAAATAACATTGAATTAATCATAAAGTGAGGAATAACAATAAGAACATCAATGTTATGACAAGATTTTTCTCTCAAGCCCCAATTTTATTTGATCAAAATAAAATGGTTACACGATTATAACAGGATCAAGAATACCTTGATCTTGAGGCTAAACAAAACCCTAGACGTCTACATCTTTTTCGTGCACCCTTTTTCCTACACCCAATATCTCTTTATATACTAGAGATACTAGGTTTACAAGAAACCCTAATTGTATAAGGAAACTAATTTAACAGTCTTCACTTTTAGTCCCTCATCTTTAAATATTTTGTATCATCAAATCAATAATTCCTTACAATCTTCCCTTATTTGATGATGACAAAATAAACATCTTCTCGCACAAACTTCCCCTTAATTCTTGATTTCTTGTAAACATGCCATGCCATGCATAATAAGCTGCAAATCTTGATCCTCAATTCTTCTTCCCCTTTTTGTCATAATCCAATAGGGATCTTCCAGAAGATAAGCAACTTCAATCTTTACAACCACATGCTATATAATACACTACTAATCCAACTTTCTAATGTCTCAAATTACCCTCCATGACGCATACTAAGAATAATGAATTTGAACAATAGAAAATTACACTAATAGTAGTAATATATACCTAGCAGTAGTAATAAAACCTTTGTCCCCAAATAATTATGCATGAACATCTTCTGATGATTAATCACTTTTTCGATAAGCTTCCCCTCAAATCAATATGTTTTAACCATCTCTTGAATCCCGAACTTTGTAGGCTCTATGTAATGATCACTTATGAAGAAAATAGAGTATAACAAACTTGATGAAGAAGTTAAACCTTTCAAACTTGTACCTTATATCTTGTACTAACCACGACGTCGAACTTATAATCCTATGTATAAGTAGATCTCAATCTCTTTGACAAAAATCCTTATTCTCCATAATAAGTCACCGAGCACCCCACTCTTCCAAATGCTAGCAAATGTGATCATTGAGCACCATAAGTTTGTAATTCTCACACGTTTGCTAGATTTGTCAAGTCTTCGTCGTCACCATACAAACCAAACAAGTTATCTTCAAAGTGTTCCACCTCACTTTAAGATATGATAAGATACAAACCTGTAAAACGCAACTTCAATATCAAATAAATTATAATCAATCTTCTTCGTAATCACATCTTCAAATAATCTTAAAAAACGAGCCATTAAATCAATAAGAATAAATTGTTATGAAAAAAAATTTGCATTCAAGATCCAAAACTATCAGTGGTAACTGTTTTACACTAACAGTTTTAACCACATAGCACCAACTATTTTATACTAACAGTTGTAATTGTTATCACTAACAGTTTTAATCTCCAACTCCAAGTCCATAAACAACTAACAGTGGTAATTGCTTCCAAAAACAGTGGTAACTTTATTCCATGCACAGTTTTAACCTCCTTTAACTATCAGTGGTAATTTCGAAATCCACTAACAGTGATAACAATGATCCATTACGCAAACAGTGGCAATCATCAAACCATCAATAGTAATCTAAGTAACTACTGCACATGTCTTCGTTTTTACTCCTGTACCACCAAAATCACTATCATTCCATTGACCATCTTCGTTTTATCGTTTCTGCTATTGTCTCTGCGTCAATATAGCTGAGCATGTTTTCTACCATGCATGATATCCCCACATCAGCTTACTTCACCACATTATAATATCACCAGAAACACATTAATTCGATCAGAGTTTAATCAAAAACCCTATCATCTCGCCAATCCAATGTCAACCTGTAGAACAGCAGTTATCTCATCAAAACGATCTTCCCATGCATCTTTCTGAATTCGCATATCAACATCATCACCAGTGGTCATCCAAGTAGCAATTCTTTATCATCAGACTCTATCATGCTATAGAGCGATCTCTTCATCTCGATCTTGAGCAGACTCGATTTCCAGTCATCTGTCATTCATCGAACAATAGCATTCATTCACAGAACATGAAAACCCTATAATCAGAACTTCTTCTTAAGTTGTAAACGTTTGATCGAATAATCACATGCTGTTCTTTTTCTCGATCACTAAAATCATGACCTGCTATTTATTAAACTTTGCTGCTGCATGCTTTCGAAACCCAAACGAGATACTACTATCGTATACGAAAAACCAGAAACCATCACACATAAACGTTAATCTGTCTTGAACTTTCAGAAACCCCAATTGGCTATACCTTGTGTCGCAAGAACACAACTATAGTTTCGCTTTCAAATAAAACCAGAATACTATTGCTGCAATAACAAAACGATTTGAAAAACCATAGTTCTGAAAATCGCAAACCTTAATCTCAAAAAGTTGAATTGTAATTGAATCATCAACAATCGACTTTTTGCTGCTCATAATAATTCTTTTGTTTTACTTCCTCAAATCAATAAGAACGTGAGATATACTCATAAGAAGTAATATGTCGGCAGAAAAGAAAACTCCACATGCAAGCAACGAAATTGTGAATAATAATCAAATCATTGTCATCAATTATGAATCCCACTCAGAATAATATATCAATATGTCGACTAGAGTGAAATCTTCAGCGCAATATGTCGGCAAAATAAAACAAGATCATGTGATAAATTGAAGCCGCATAAGCAATTAAAAAAGGAAATCAAAACCCTTAAATTAATATTCGTATGTCTAAGAATTACGAAATCGATTTAATGAGAAGGTTTAAAAATCACCTTTGTAGATCCTAGATCATGAGCCACCGTTGCTCTGATACCAATTGATAAAATGTAATAACGATCTAGATCAGATTGTTTAGATCTTGATCTAGGATAAAATAACATTGAATTAATCATAAAGTGCGGAATAACAATAAGAACAGCAATGTTATCACAAGATTTTTCTCTTAAGCCTCAATTTTATTTGATCAAAATAAAACGGTTACACGATTATAACAGGATCAAGAATACCTTGATCTTGAGGCTAAACAAAACCCTAGACGTCTACATCTTTTTCGTGCACTCTTTTTCCTACACCCAATATCTCTTTATATACTAGAGATACTAGGTTTACAAGAAACCCTAATTGTATAAAGAAACTAATTTAACAGTCTTCACTTTTAGTCCCTCATCTTTAAATATTTTGTATCATCAAATCAATAATTCCATACACAAGTAAGATTTTTTCATGAGCTTGCCTTTTTCCATGAAGTACATCGGAGCTTTCATCCGGATTTTTCTTGCTTCAATTGGGTCCTGGGCAGGGTTCCTGCTCGGAGGTATGCCATGATCGGGATCATCCAGTTATCCCCTTCTTCTTCAACTTGAGCGACGACGCTGGCCGGGTCAATAGATTTTTGCCCCAGGACCTCGACCAGAACCTTCTTGGTGAGGTGGGCGAAGGTGAGTGATGCCAGTTTGCTCAGTGCGTCGACTTTCTTGTTCTTGTTTCTCGGGACCTGCTCTATCACGAACGACTCGAATTGCTTTGCCATGCTCTGAGAGAGTAACAAATATTGTTTCATTGATGGATCCTTTGCTTTGAAGGTACCGTTGAATTGGTTGGCTACCAATTACAAGTCAACGTATGCCCGAAGGTTTTGTATGCCCATCTCTGCTGCTATGCGGATACCTGACAGAAGTGCCTCGTACTCGGCCTCGTTGTTAGAAGCAGAAAAACTGAATCGGAGAGCATAAGTGTGTTCTTCTCCATCGGGCCTTATAAGAATAAGTCCGGCCCCGGCGCCCTCCGAACTTAAGGCACCATCAGTGAACAACTCCTAAATAACTGGATTCTTCGAGGTAGGGGTAACTGTGGTACACCTGCCCTCTACCCCCCCCCCCCCCCGAAGCTCGGCAAGAAAATCGGCCAGTACTTGACCCTTGACCGCGCTCCGGGGGCAAAATGTGATTTCATGTTCGCCCAGCTCGATTGCTGATATCGCGTAAAAAGTCACGTTTTTACTACCGATATCTCTCTCATTCTGGAACGATTCTTGGCAAATTAACTCGAATATAGCATAAATCAGTAACATTATGCCAAGAAGGTCAAAACGAGGTTGCACGATAAAAATCAAGTAAAACGGATGTGAAACGAAGATTCCACACACGTTTGAAGATTCAAGGCATAAAAACGAGATTTCAAGACCAAAGTGCCCTTCACCAACATCCATTATTTCCAAGATGTTCGTTTTCAAAGTTCGGATCCAACAGAAGAAGAATCAACTGAAACGGGTAAAAATTGAAGATTTCGCGTCCGCCGGAAGATCCAAATGATCCATACGCAATATCTGGAGCTAGGAACCTCATTTGAGGGCATATCCTATGTCAAAATCTTCGTTTTTGAATTACGAATCCAACAAAAAAAGAATCAACTCAAACGGACGTATAACGAAGAAAACACGCACGAATCAAGAAACGAAGCAACAAACCACGCAACGGGGCGGGGTGGGGACCACCGCCGCCGGCCACCTCACCACCGCCGCCGGCAGGTGGCCCACCGCCGCCGTCCACCACTCCCCTGCCTCGGTTTCCGTTTTTGGTAACTTTTGGTACCCGGTTCGCCTACTTTTCGCGTTGTACGGTACCCGGTTCGCCCACTTTTCGCGTTGTACAAGCCACTTTTGGAAAGTCTTCTAACATGAGCCTCAAGGACAACTTGTGCTAATGTGAGCCCAAGCTCACCTATAAATAGGAGGCTTTTGGTTCATTTGAAAAACACACTAACAAAACCAACACATCTTCACATATATCACATATGCACTAGTTACTTTCTCACTTTCTCATTCTACTTTCTTTAAATTAGCATTAGGTTAGTTTAGCATCTTGTTTAAAGTAGAAAGAAAGCTAGGAACGTGTTGTAATCTTTGGTGTACGCTTGGAGTTACGCTCATTAATTCAAGTCTATTCCTTCTCGCACATTAATCTCGGTTATCTCTATCCTTATCTATCTTAATTAAACATGTTTGCTTTAATTATGTTTGCGATCGTTATTACCATGATAAGCGAGTAGATTACTATTGTATTTGTTGTGATGTAGTTAGTATATATAATTGTGGGATGACTTTGAATACGTCGTGAAATAATATGACGGCCCCTATTCGACTGATTACTCGGTATAGTATTGGAAATGCTTTGGAGCATAGTACAAATATATGGAAGCCAGTAACGACCGAAGGTAGTTGTATTATTGATCGACGTTGTAAAATTGGAAACTTTGTGGACGGACTTATCTTGTGATTTTAAACCTAAAACTTATATTCGCCTTTCGATTAACAAACGTGATTGTAACCTTGTAAAGAGGAGTCGCGAACCTCAATACTCGGTCAATAGTTATCTATGTAAAAACTATGTTTTTAATCGCAACGTCATGCAAGCATTATAAAATGCAATGTGATTACGTGGACTTGCCATGAGTATTGTACACTTCTGATCACATCGTACTTATCATGTGAACATCGCGAAGCGATTGAACTCACAATAGAAACGTTGGTAAACAATTTAATACGTTGTGAATTACCATAGTATTTTCCGACATGGTCTGGGTTTAACTTTCTGTAAAAAGCCGTCAGCATTTTAATTAGTTGTTTAAATTAGATTAGATTAGGTAGGCTAAAGGCTAAATGTCCATTTACGAAAACCTAGGGATTTGTTAATTGTATCGAGAAAGGCAAGTTTAAAATCCAACTTAACCCAATACTTTTTATTAAAACCATGAAACCTAAAGTACGGTAAGCAAGAAACCGAAAGGCTTTCCCTCGTTTATCATGCTTAAGTTTCATTGGTAGAATTGATTAGATAAGTCCGGACACGAATTCTAAGTTAGTTGTTTAATGGATTCATAATCATTGTGGTATTAAGAACGGCTAGACATGTTATGGACCTGCTACTCTATTCCTTCGCCCACAAGCGAATACGTTCAATAATATGGGCCACTGACTCCGTCACAGGAGAGTGTGGAGAGTTGAGCATTGTTTGTCTGGTCAGAATCACGACACCTTAGTTCCTCGTGACATATTAGTTGATAACCAACTAATAAGGAATCTATTGGTTATACCATAAGTTAATGAATCTCATAAGCAACCCAATTTAGTTAATCGTTTTCCCGTAAAAGTCATCATCCCATAATTATTAACTAACGAACTCACAACAAATACTACTTTGCCATATCTGATATCCTATTACATTTTATCCGCTTTATTTAGTTTAATTAGTAACTGAACCAAAACCCCCAACGCACTCTTTTAAAACATTTACTAGAAAAGAAAGATTGATTGGATCACCTCAGTTTCAATTCAGTTTCTCTTTAAGAACGACTCTAGGTCCAACTTACCGCCTACTAACCTTTTGGTTCAGTATCAGTAAGTCACACTTAGACCCCAGCAATTATAAATTTAAAACCACCCGTTGTTTTCAATAGCAACAAGTTTTTGGCGCCGCTGCCGGGGAGACTAACTGTCCGATCCAGAGGCCCAACCAATCCCAATTCTAGTAAAACCCTTAGGATAAAACCTTTTTTTTTTTTTTAAAAAAAAACACAAAAACATTTCCTTTATTGTCTATTTTCCTTTATTGTCTTTTAGTTTATGACCTGTTCCCCTAGATCTGCACCACTATTTAACTTTCCCGATCCAGAACTTATAATACGCACTATTCGACGAGAAAAGAAACAATCTGCACTTAAGCAAGCAATGGCTGAACGCATCGCTCTCGCTGATAACAGTAAACCCTCTATCGAAGGAAGAGGAGGACCAATTCTCTACCCTGAAACCCCTGGTCAATCTTTCGAGCTCAAACACCACATCATCCAACTAATCCAAAACCACTGTCAATTCCATGGATTGCCCAGTGATGACCCAAACTCTCACCTCGACAAGTTCATCTCTCTCTCAAACTCCTACAAACAAAACGGAATTGGCCAAGACACAATCCGTTTATACCTTTTCCCTTATTCGCTCACCCATCATGCGCAAACATGGTTTGAAGGATTAGAGACCGGCTCTATCCCTTCATGGACTGTGATGGCGACAAAGTTCCTAACCAAGTACTTTCCGCCCTCTAAACAAACCAAACTCCGAAATGACATCATGAACTTTCGACAAGCTTTCGATGAATCATTATATACCGCATGGGAACGATTCAAATGAGCCTTAAAGAAATGCCCTAATCACCGACTCGATAAGTCTGCACAATTGTGCACTTTCTACAATGGTTTAGATCCTAACCACCGAACTACCCTCGATGCTGCTGCACAAGGAAGCTTCATGGCAAAGACCGATGAAGAAGGATGGAACCTGATAGAAAACATGACTATGCACCACCACGATTGGAATTCCGGAGATCATTCAACATCTTCCAAACCTATCGCTGCTGCAAACCGGATTCCAGTCGAAGCGATTAAGACACTAACAGAGAAAATGGACTCGCTCGTCAAACAGTTTGGAGAACTTAAGAAACAACAGCACCAAGTACACCAAGTGCAAGTCTGTCAACACTGCACCAACCCGCAACCATCTGGAGAATACCAAGTTGAATATGAAGAAGCGGATGGCACTGTCTACTATGCTCAGTTTCCAGCTCGACCTCCCGGTTTCAACCAAAACAACAACCAACCCAGAGGACCTCCCTTTCCACCGAGAAACAACCAACAACCTTTTCAACCTCGATACCCACCTAGATATCCACCCTACCAACAACAATCACAACTTCCTTACAATCAACCCCTTGCACTCCCTGCACCCACTTCTGACACAAACCAAACCACTGAACAAACCACCAAGGCGAATGCCCCAGCTTCAAGTTCAGACGAAGCCTTCACTCAATTCATGCAAGGTCAACACCTGCTCAACCAAAAGACGTCCGCTAGACAAGATCAAGCCGACCTCTTCATGAGAAATCAATTGGCTGTGTTAAAGAATTTGGAAGCTCAAATTGGACAATTGGCACAACGTCTTGAGAATAGACCCCGAGGAAGTTTGCCCAGCAAAACGGTTCAAAATCCGCATATTGAGGAAGCAAAGCAACTTACAACACCAAAGGAAGCAGCCACTACTCCACCTGCTGCTGTTCCAGTAAAGGAAGAACCAAAGGTCAAGATACCAGCTGTGGAAACCACTCAAACCATGAACAAAGAGGTTAGAATCCCTTACCCTGCTAGACTTAAAGTTCAACCTAAGAAACTGTCATCCTTTAAGTTAGATGGGAAATTCCTTGATACCATGTCTAGAGTTCCCGGTCGTAATAAGTATATTAGAAAATTGCTATCCACCAAAGATAAATTGCCCGAAGTGAACAACATTCCCCTTAGTTCTGAAACCTCAGCCCTACTTAAAAATAGCCTTCCCGAAAAATTAGGAGATACTGGTAGATTTACACTCCCTTGTTCTATCTACAATTCCGGAAATATGAGCGCTTTAGCCGACTTAGGAGCCAGCATTAACCTTATGCCCTACTCCCTGTTTAAGAGGCTAGAACTTGAAAACTTGAAACCCACTAAGATGACCGTCCAGCTAGCCGACCAATCTGTTAGATACCCCAAGGGAATAGCTGAGAACGTCCTTGTTCAAGTTGACAAATTTTTCTTTCCAACGGATTTCGTGGTAATGGATATCCATGAGGACATAAACATCCCAATTATCCTTGGAAGACCATTCATGAACACAGCTAGAGCAGTGATTGATGTGTATAACCACACGATTGTTTTACGATCGCATGGTGAAAGCATTACTTACAAGATCGACCAACCGGAATGCACCCCAGAAGAGGAAGAATGTTGTGCTATATCCACAGGAAAAGTCTGTTCCGACGATGAATCAGAACCAGAGGAGGAACCACAATTCACCCGATCATCAGTTCTCATTTCTGACACTGAATACGACCCAGAAGAGGAAGAATACGAGGAAGCAGATGAAGAAATTGAATCTGACCCCGAAGAGGAAGAAGAAGAAGAAGAGGAAGAGATGGAAGAAGATGAAGATCATACTGATTCGCCACAAATGGCCGAAGTTAAAAGGATACAAAACTGTGATGACTGCTCTTCATCAGAGGAATCAGTTGACTACGGAGCCATTCGCCAAGAACTCAGATCCTCTCATCTAAAAAGAATGGGAAACATCCTGAATTCCTATCTCTATCCATCAAAACCCTTTACCAGAACTCGACTCCGAGACATTGAAACCTTTAAAGAAGGACTCCGATCATCACCACACCCGGACCAGTATGCCAAACTACTACAGAGAATCTCGGCATATAAGGCACGTCAACCAGGAAGCTTAGAGAACATTCATGACATAACAACCGAAGTCCAAACCATCGAAATCGATAGTTCTCGACCCTTCAACAACGCGCCCTCAGACGAAGAACTCCACCAATTTCCCGATTCACGTGATAAGGACTCCGACTGCAACAGTGAATGTGATGACGACTACGTCAACATCACCCTCGATGAACGCTCTATTCCACAATCTCCTCTTGCTCCCCCTAATTCCCCTGCTGTCGCAACAGAGAGACTAGAAATTCCTCTGATAGATACTCATCAAGACATGATCGAGATGATTGACGAATACAACGATGTCCGAATCATCATAGAAGCCATCAAAGAATCAACTAACGACTACAACACCGCACAGAGACACATGATAAGGGCAATCATACGAGACTACGATTCATACCTCGCCAATTATGGAGAACCAGAGCCCAGCACTCTTCGTAGAAACATTCGAGCATTCTCTGACCTGCTTCAAGAACAACTTACCAGAGAAGCTCGACAGCGAGAAAGACCCAACTACCCAATGGGAGAAATCGAATTCTACGGAAACCAAAGGCGAATATACCAAAAAGTATATTGTGCCTTAGCAGGGTCAGCCTTTCCGTACTCATCAAGTCAAAAAGCTATTCTTGCATCAATGAGAACCAATCTGGAAAGAGCCACAGGGAACCCAAGAAGTTATGTCGACATCAGAATGGTGGGAGATCTATGAACCCTTCTAGATCTCATCGAAACTGGAGAGCACCTCACAGCGTCAGAGAACTGCAGGATCGTCATCCAATCCACCATTGGGCACCACATTGAACTAATAATTGATGAGCTGAACGAGCCAGCCTATGAAGAGGAAACTCGTGAGGTACCGAGATTTATCCCGCACATGTCACAAATCAATTTAGCCACTTATGTGACTACCCGACTACGCGAAATGTACCAAGAAGAAGATGTAGAACTCGACGTCTACCGAAATGGATATCGTGAGATATTCAGCAAGTTAATTTGCATCTTCACAGACTCGGATTTTCCTTTCAACCGCGAGCAACATCAACTAATCAGACAAGTGTGCCAAGCAACCAGATCCTTCGGAGGAGACCCTTGGGCTAATGATTTTGAAGAAGTGAAAACCGAATTCATGGCTTTAATCGCCTCGACAGGAAGAAACCACCCACAGCGTGAAATCGTTCGAACTTACACCTGCACTCGCATTGACCGTAAAGGCCAGTTACAAGGGCAGTTCGATACATCTGCTATGGAATGGCAATTCTCGACCGACTCGCCACCGATCACTTCAAAAGCTTCAGGATGTTATCCACCAACCCACCAACTCTCATTGCTGACATGATAAAGCAATTCCTGCAGTACTATCCTCCAGGATACTCTCTACCAAGGAACCACAGTGACCACGCCACCACTACTGATGCATCAAGCATCATCTGAGGAAGAAGAGAACTAAGTCGAGCTCTCGACTTTAAAAGAGCGCTTCTCGGGAGGCAACCCGTGTTTTATTTCCGCTATTTTACTTTCCAAGAAGTGATGACATCTCCGACTATCTTTCACACTCGGATCATACAAAGAATGCTCCAGCTTGCAAGAAAGCATCAACAACCGAAGAATAGTATATCCGACGTGTTCACACTCACGAGACCAATCACAAGAAGACTTAACCAAGAGCGCACCAAAGAAGACAAAGACCGACAGATGCAACCAAAAGAACACTACAATCACCGGGGAGCATTTCTAAAACCGTTTCTCTCATTCAATATCCATTATGCTTATCACTAAGTGTGGGATTCAAACCCAGCACACACACTGACAGAATAAGTTTTAGATGTTTAAAACCCTAAGTGTGGGATTTTACCCCATTCAGAGCTTAGTATAACATCGAGGACGATGTTCCTTTAAGTGTGGGATAGCAGTAGTTGCACTACTGTTAAATGGATATTGGTATATCCTTGATTCTAAATCGTTGCTCTTTATTAGACTTTGCTTCTCCATAGAAGTAAACAAAATTTTTCAAAACTAAGTTAAAAATATGTAGAAAATGAAAAATTTTAAAAGAATGATTTACTTTGGGGAATAAAGAAAAATAAAATATAAGTTCTTTCGAAAAAACTAGTTTGACAATCCCATAAAGAGCATCGCATGACTAAGCACACAACAAACCAACTTTCGATTCGTGAGGTATCTTGAGCCATATGAAAAGCATTCATTTTTCGATTCTTGAGTGTGCTGATGTATGCGTTTAGAATCAGAACTTGCTCTTGTTATGCATTTCGAATCCAAACTTGTGAGTCAAAAAGGAGATCGAATCACATCATTCTTGAACCCATCCATACACCCAAAATAAGTACGTTACCCCTTACCTACTCAAAAACATCCCTCAAACTTCCTACAAAGTTCCAAAGATGAAAAAAGAGAAAAATCAAGGATATGACGTCAAAAGGAAAGAAAAAGTCCCAAGAAAATTCAAAGTCAAGAAAGTCAAATGGAGAAAGAAGACTCCGACCAAAATAGAAAGAAGGCGTCAATCCTCCCGAAAATTCAAAATTTCCAACTTTCCGCTTCACCAAAAACAAAACCCAACAAAACCCCTCTCACACCACCAACATTCTACCACTAAAAACCTTACATCACTTCCCGTAGAATGATTGTGGCTAGATCGACTTCGCGCTCACCAAAAAGGTAACGATTTGATACTCGATCAAGCCTATGATGATAAACAATACATGACTGGCGTTCTGAGCGATTGATATAATAGAATAGAAAACCCTAAACACTTTGAGTGATTGGAGTGACCACCTTGAGAGGATCGCCTAGTCATGTATCAACGATCAATGATCAAAAGCATGCTCCTAAAGATTACAACCTTGCTTTCTAAAATACCAAATATCTTTATTTTTCCAAAACCCCCCTTAGTAAAAAGTTCCCATCTTAAAATAATTTCATTATCTGCTTATCTGTAACCATGTTGAACGTTAGTTTGCTTGAGGACAAGCAAAGTTCTAAGTGTGGGATACTTGATATCGCGTAAAAAGTCACGTTTTTACTACCGATATCTCTCTCATTCTGGAACGATTCTTGGCAAATTAACTCGAATATAGCACAAATCAGTAACATTATGCCAAGAAGGTCAAAACGAGGTTGCACGATAAAAATCAAGTAAAACGGATGTGAAACGAAGATTCCACACACGTTTGAAGATTCAAGGCATAAAAACGAGATTTCAAGACCAAAGTGCCCTTCACCAACATCCATTATTTCCAAGATGTTTGTTTTCAAAGTTCGGATCCAACAGAAGAAGAATCAACTGAAACGGGTAAAAATTGAAGATTTCGCGCCCGCCGGAAGATCCAAATGATCCATACGCAATATCTGGAGCTAAGAACCTCATTTTAGGGCATATCCTATGTCAAAATCTTCGTTTTTGAATTACGAATCCAACAAAAAAATAATCAACTCAAACGGACGTATAACGAAGAAAACACGCACGAATCAAGAAATGAAGCAACAAACCGCGCAATGGGGCGGGGTGGGGACCACCGCCGCCGGCCACCTCACCACCGCCGCTGGCAGGTGGCCCACTGCCGCCGTCCACCACTCCCCTGCCCCGGTTTCCGTTTTTGGTAACTTTTGGTACCCGGTTCGCCTACTTTTCGCGTTGTACGGTACCCGGTTCGCCCACTTTTCGCGTTGTACAAGCCACTTTTGGAAAGTCTTCTAACTTGAGCCTCAAGGACAACTTGTGCTAATGTGAGCCAAAGCTCACCTATAAATAGGAGGCTTTTGGTTCATTTGAAAAACACACTAACAAAACCAACACATCTTCACATATATCACATATGCACTAGTTACTTTCTCACTTTCTCATTCTACTTTCTTTAAATTAGCATTAGGTTAGTTTAGCATCTTGTTTAAAGTAGAAAGAAAGCTAGGACCGTGTTGTAATCTTTGGTGTACGCTTGGAGTTACGCTCATTAATTCAAGTCTATTCCTTCTCGCACATTAATCTCGGTTATCTCTATCCTTATCTATCTTAATTAAACATGTTTGCTTTAATTATGTTTGCGATCGTTATTACCATGATAAGCGAGTAGATTACTATTGTATTTGTTGTGATGTAGTTAGTATATATAATTGTGGGATGACTTTGAATACGTCGTGAAATAATATGACGGCCCCTATTCGACTGATTACTCGGTATAGTATTGGAAATGCTTTGGAGCATAGTACAAATATATGGAAGCCAGTAACGACCGAAGGTAGTTGTATTATTGATCGACGTTGTAAAATTGGAAACTTTGTGGACGGACTTATCTTGTGATTTTAAACCTAAAACTTATATTCGCCTTTCGATTAACAAACGTGACTGTAACCTTGTAAAGAGGAGTCGCGAACCTCAATACTCTGTCAATAGTTATCTATGTAAAAACTATGTGTTTAATCGCAACGTCATGCAAGCATTATAAAATGCAATGTGATTACGTGGACTTGCCATGAGTATTGTACACTTCTGATCACATCGTACTTATCATGTGAACATCGCGAAGCGATTGAACTCACAACAGAAACGTTGGTAAACAATTTAATACGTTGTGAATTACCATAGTATTTTCCGACATGGTCTGGGTTTAACTTTCTGTAAAAAGCCGTCAGCATTTTAATTAGTTGTTTAAATTAGATTAGATTAGGTTGGCTAAAGGCTAAATGTCCATTTACGAAAACCTAGGGATTTGTTAATTGTATCGAGAAAGGAAAGTTTAAAATCCAACTTAACCCGATACTTTTTATTAAAACCATGAAACCTAAAGTACGGTAAGCAAGAAACCGAAAGGCTTTCCCTCATTTATCATGCTTAAGTTTCATTGGTAGAATTGATTAGATAAGTCCGGGCACGAATTCTAAGTTAGTTGTTTAATGGATTCATAATCATTGTGGTATTAAGAACGGCTAGACATGTTATGGACCTGCTACTCTATTCCTTCGCCCACGAGCGAATACGTTCAATAATATGGGCCACTGACTCCGTCACAGGAGAGTGTGGAGAGTTGAGCATTGTTTGTCTGGTCAGAATCACGACACCTTAGTTCCTCGTGACATATTAGTTGATAACCAACTAATAAGGAATCTATTGGTTATACCATAAGTTAATGAATCTCATAAGCAACCCAATTTAGTTAATCGTTTTCCAGTAAAAGTCATCATCCCATAATTATTAACTAACGAACTCACAACAAATACTACTTTGCCATATCTGATATCCTATTACATTTTATCCGCTTTATTTAGTTTAATTAGTAACTGAACCAAAACCCCCAACGCACTCTTTTAAAACATTTACTAGAAAAGAAAGATTGATTGGATCACCTCAGTTTCAATTCAGTTTCTCTTTAAGAACGACTCTAGGTCCAACTTACCGCCTACTAACCTTTTGGTTCAGTATCAGTAAGTCACACTTAGACCCCAGCAATTATAAATTTAAAACCACCCGTTGTTTTCAATAGCAACAATTGCCCATTTGGCCAGGCGGCCGAAGATCTTAGGTTTTGATAACACTTGCTTGATCGGTTGGTCAGTGAGAACTGTGATTGGGTGGCTCTGGAAGTATCGACGGAGGCGTTGTGCTGAGTGCACGAGCGCAAGCACCAACTTTTCGATTGCTGAATAGTTTAGCTCGCCTGGCTGCAGAGCGCGGCTAACAAAATACACCGGTATCTGTGTTTTGTCGCGCATGGCCATGAGTACAGAGCTGACGGCGCTCTGCGACGCCGCTAGGTACAAGGTGAGTGTTTCACCAGGGATGGGAGCTGTGAGGGTTGGCAACTCAATTAAGAATGTTTTCATGTCTTGGAATGCTTGTTCCGCCTCCAACGTCCAGGCGAAGTATTTTTTGTTGATACATCCCTTCAGTGTGTCGAAGAACGGCAATGACCGCTCAGTGGCTTTAGACAAGAAACGCGCCAGAGCCGCTAGCTTGCCATTTAAGCTCTGCACGTCTTTTTTGCATTACGGGGATACCATGTCTGCGATAGCCTGTATTTTCTTAGGATTGGCTTTGATGCCTCGAGGGGTCACAACATGGCCAAGAAATTTGCCATCCTCCATTCCGAAGGAGCACTTAGCCGGATTGAGCTTTATATTGATTTTCTGCAGTGAGGCAAAAGTTTCAAGGACATCAGTGAGTAGTTGGGACTCGATGTTGCTTTTGATCACGATGTCGTCAACATACGCTTCTAAGTTTCTACTGATCTGAGGTTGGAAAGCGCGATCAACGATGCATTGGTAAGTTGCTCCTGTGTTCTTGAGGCCGAAGGGCATCTTGGTGTAGCAGAAGATGCCTTGGTCTGTGTGGAACGAGGTCTTCTCTTCATCATTTTTGGCCATAAAAATTTGGTGGTATCCCTTGTAAGCGTCCAGAAAAAATTTGAACCTGAACCCGGATAAGGACTCGACCTTCCAGTCGATCTCGGGGAGCGGGTAGTTGTCCTTTGGACATGCTTTGTTGATGTCTTTGAAGTCCACACACATTCGCCATGAGCCATCAGATTTTTTGACCAGAACGGGGTTGGTGACCCACGTTTGGTACTGAACCTCACGCATGATGTCGGCATGTACCAACTTGTTTACTTCTTCGAAGATGAATCGGCTGCGATCAGGGGCCATGCCCCGCTTCTTCTGCCTGACCGACGTGATGTTGATGTTGACATTGAGCTTATGCTCGGCAAATGATCGTGGCACTCCGGTCATTTCCGAGTCCTGCCAAGCGAACACGACAGTGTGATTTGCTAAGATTTCACAAAGTTTCAACCTGGTGGGTGCGCTTTACGCAAGGCCCACTCGAACCTTCTGCTCCGAGAACCTGGGGTTGATAGCTACCATTTCATCACTGGTCATGGTGAATGGTCCAGGGGTGGATTTGTAGACTTGTGCATAGATTGGCAAGGCTGTGCAGTGTAGCAATGCCAGCTGGGGTCGGAAATTTCATCATTCCGTGGACCGTGGACGTGATGGTCCCGAACTTGTACAAGGCGGTGCGGCCCAACAGGAAATTGAAACAAGAAGGGGCACGCACGATCACGAATTCCAACTCCACCGATCGACAACACGGGTAATCACCCAAGGTGACAGCCAAAGTAACCCGACCAATGGGCCATCTAGAGTCGTTTGCATAACTGGCTAATGGTGAAGTCGGCTCCTGCGATTTGTTCTGAATGTGCGAAGGCAACTGTAGAAAATAGTGCGTTCTTGTACATGACTTCAACAGCGCTACAAGTATCTGTGTAAACCCTAGAGACCTGGCAATTGGCTATGCGGGCTGTAATGACAACAGGCTCCGAGAGTATAACAGCCCGCAAAGGTGGGAAGGAGATCGGTACCAACTGCCAGTCATGCAGTGTATCAGCTTTCCTTTTTAAACCTGTACCCACCAAATGAATCATGTGAATGACGGCATCCGGGATCCCTTGTGTCATCTTTCTTCTGCCAGCCATAGGTTTTTGAACCGTCCGCCTTTTTAAACTTCTTTCCAGGCAGCAAATGGTTAAGCTTGCCGGCCTGGATGGCGGCCTTCACTTCTTTCTTTAGTTGCCTACAGTCGTCAGTGTCGTGACCGTACTCTTCGTGGAAGTCACAGTACTTCCCATTTTTCAGAACGTCACGATGCTCCATTGGGGGTAGAGGATTAAACAAACTCCACGCCACGGACACAGTGAGTAGTATCTTCTTTGTGGACTTGGTCAGAGAAGCCAAGAGAGAATTTTTATCATATGGCTGGCGTCGGGCCGCGTCGCGATGATCACCATGGCGGTTGTCATGCCGTGTATCACGATGGAAATCCTGATGGTTGTTGTCACGCCGACCGGAGCCAGAACTGCCCTCGTGCTGACGGCCATGGGATCGATCTTGATCGATGCGGTGCGCGTCCTGAGCTGGCGCTTTGTGCAGCTCCGTGTCCTCGCCGGACCGCAAATAATCACGAGCCATGGCGATGGCTTCGGAATATACCTTCGGCAACTTCCTCTTCAACCGATAGTAGAGAGTGGGGTAGCGGTCCTTGTCAATGCCGTATATGAACCCGGCAATCTGTTGACTTGGCGGTAGGTCTTGAATCTTCTGGAATTCAGTGGTAAAACGAGTGATGAAATCATTCAATGTTTCCCGGCTCCCTTGCTTTATTTCGTAGCAGTCGAGATGAGTAAGGGTATGCTGCTTCAGATTGTGGTATTGTTGCAAAAACTAGAAACGGAGGTCAGGATAGCTGACAACACTACCCGCCGGTAATTTTTCGAACCAACCACGGGCATTCCCCTATAACACCTACGGAAACATGTGGAAGGTCACATCGTCTTCCCAATGTTCCGTCTTGATAGCGCCCTCGAACCTTTGAAGGAAGTCTTCCGGGTCAGAGTCGCCAGAGTATGTTCCAATGGCCAGCGGTATCGTGAGTTTTGCTGGCAGCGGATGGTTTGCTATTTTGGGAGCAAGCCTAGCAGTGGTGGTTGAGACCGGGACTGGCCTGTAAGGTGGAATAGAAGTTTGCGATCAAAGTGTCCGCCGCTGACTCATTAGAGCAATCCGGGATTGACCCAGGCGGAGCCGCGCTAAGGATCAAATCAGCTAGCATTTTGCTACTTGCAGCCCTGTCCATCGTTCCACCTTGGTGAACCGGTAGTGGTGGCACGTCTTGCCTTGGAGGAGACAGCGTTGGAGTTCGCTGCTTAGGTGCTACCACGAAACCCATTTCTGCCAACATTCGTTGGGCTTCAGCATTGGAAATGGACTTAGGCGTTGCAGATGTGTTTTGTGGTGTACGCTCCGGCGGCAGCCTGTTTTCCGCCAGAGTTTCAGTTGTAGAATCGGAATCATTCTGACTGGAGATTAGCTGCCGCGGATCAATCTTGTGAACCCCTGTCAGGCCTGAAGCCGGCGGCTGCATTGGGTTAACGACGTTGGTCTGAGGAGATTGATCGGAGAAAGGTGGTGGTGATGGGTGATTTGCGTTAGCGCCGCCGCCACCACCATCACTAGGTGATGCAGTAACCATCGTGCCGAAGATTTTTCCGGTGTACGGATGGTTATAAAGTGGTCGTTTTCTGGTAAATCAACCGTGGATGGCGCCAATTGTTTAAGCGTAAAAACACTTAATTACAATGATGATGATGATGTATGAGGAACCAAGCTTATCACACTCCGATTAACGTGCAAACCTAATATCGAGACTCAGTCAGTCGAAGGTGGTGAAAGCTTAATTCTTGGAGAGCAATTTCAGACACCTAATATGAAGCTGTATGATGGAACGACGGATCCTGAGGAGCACATTGCGCAATATAGGGAGAGGATGAAAATCATTCCAATTCCTTCTGATCTTAAAAGAAGCATGTTTATGCAAGGGCTTAGGCTCTACTCTCACAGGATCCGCGCTAAAATGGCTATTGAACGTTCCTCCTTACTCTATTACTTCATTTGCTCATTTGGTTAATTTATTTAATAATCAATTCTCTTGCAGTAGGACGTTTGAAAAATTAACAACTGATCTATAAAGAATTGTCCAAAAAGCTAACGAGTCTCTTCGAGATTTTGTAGGGAGATTCGGGAGAGAATCCTTGAACATACCTAATTTGGATATGCCTACTGCTGTACAAGCCTTTAAGATGGGAATCAAAAGGGATTCCCCATTTTATGAGGATCTTGTTATGAATCCTTGTAGGAACCTCGATGAAGTCAGAAACAGGGCTTTAAGGTTTATCAGACTGGAAGAAGATGCAATGATACAGAAGAGGGTAGATACTCAATCAGCATACGATAGACCTAATAGGAAGTCAGACTCGTCCTCATTCAGATCAAACCGGAACAAACCTTATACCAGAAATGAGGATCGTCGTGTGAATGCGGTTGACGAAGATGACGAAGAATATCCTAAAATAACTGATTATAATTTTTCTGTAGATACAACAGATATATTGTGTGCCATGCAGGATCTAGGAGACAAGGCAAAGTGGCCGAAGAAGAACGATAAACCATATGCATGGAAGGATAAATCTAAATGGTGTGCCTATCATGAGGATTTCGGCCACACAACTGAGAATTGCATAGCTCTCCGGAAAGAGATCAGTCATCTACTCAACAAAGGATACTTGAAGGATCTGCTTGGAAAAAAGAAGGATCACGCGAAGGATCATGATAGAGTTCAGGATCCTGAGTCTCAGGATAATCGCAGGATCCCTACTAGAGCAGGATCCCCACCTTCAGACGCCAAGGTAATCAATTTTATTTCTGGTGGTTCTGATATATGTGGGACTTCTTATTCTGCAGCAAAGAGGCACACAAGGGAATCTAAGTCAGAAAAGCCATATAAACCTACAAGGACTTCCATAAAGAAAGATGAGAAGATCATAGCATTTGATGAGGATGATCTGCAAGATGTTCAGGATCCTCACCATGATGGTTTGGTTATTACTCTCTATGTTGCCAATCACTTTGTGCGAAGGATCCTGATTGATGGAGGAAGCTCAGTCAACATCATTCGTCTGGAGACTCTGAAAAGAATGGGTATCCCAGAATCAGAAATCACTTCGAGATACACTGTATTGGTAGGATTCAGCGGAGAAGCAAAGAATACGGTTGGTGATATCAAGTTGCCAATCTACATTCAAGGGGTAAACTCTATTCAAAAGTTCTGTGTTATGGATTGTTTGTCAAGCTATAACATTATCCTAGGAAGACCATGGTTACATGATATGAAAGCGGTACTGTTGTGTCCGAATAGGTCGGTGTCATTAACGATAACTATCCGGTTACAACAGTGGGTTTTTAATTTATAAGGCTGGGGCCTAGGGTTACTACTATTGCTAATCTAAGGGCTAGCAAAGGATAAGTATGACCTAGGATCGTTCTTCAAAGCACGACGAATTGAAACTAAGGGAATTTAGAGACTTTTAAGAATTTAGCTAAGGCGAAAAGGGTTGGTTTAGGTTATGGATTTTCTATTCTAAGGTTAAACTAAATTGAATCAGAAATGGAGGTTACTTCGGGCGTTCAGCAGTCAAAGCGATTGTCTGCTATGAAGTGGTTCAGGTGATATTAAAGCGGGAAGAGTTCTAATGAGGATAAGTTCATAAGTTAATGTGAGTTATTGCTACAATCCTACTATCGGGCTAACGCGGAGGTGTCCACAATCAGGCAAATAGAATGTCACGTGGGTTGCAGAATATATTAAAGCATACACCGAAAGTTCTCTCAAATGCATGTCCATATTATCTAACAGTTAATCTCGAATCCTATTCCCCAATCTCGGTCATCATAGACGTCCGAATCATGGCACAATTTGTTGAATAAACAATCTTGTAAACGGGTTTTACCCTCGCCGGAGTAAGTTGGAAAAACTGGTCTAAGCGGTCAGATAAGATGTCATCACTTATTCGTATGAATTATCAGCATTACTCAAGTATGCAACAAGACAGGGATGATTTGTATTACAAATAGAAACTTAAGTAATACATTTGTTAATCGATTCATAACACAACTACCTTCGGTCATTCTTGACTTCCATACGTTTGTACTTCGCCATAAGCGTTTCCAGTACTATATCGAAGAACAGTCGAATAGGGGCCGTCATGTTATTTCACGATAATTAGGGCTAGGTGTATTTCATTAGTATGATAATCCTATGTCAACAATCAAACAAGAACATGCAATAAGACAATCAAGATAATAGTTAAACCTAAGCATACAAATGTATTAATTAAATCGAGGATATTCCGAAAGTTGTCTCAAAAATATCGTCTGTCCGAATTAAATCTTAATCTACCTCTATTCCCATATTCCGTGTCTCTTGGATCCTAATTTGGTCTAGAGAACACCGGCCATTCCGAGCTCAATGATTCAATCAAACATAGTATAACTAAGTGACCTATACCCTATGAGTTAGCTACGTTCATTTTTGGATAAGGTTTTAGTCACAACATGAGTTGGGAAGATAAACGATAAAGATTCAATTCCTACATCTATTCATGATACACAACACCCGCAATCTCATAGCATACAATATAATCACATATTTAAATCTTTCCTAAACGACTATCATAGCAGACAATTGAGTTATTTAGCTAATCATGGCAATTCTAGCATGCATATTTAAATTTATTGAAAAAGAACGAACATAATTAAATATGGAAGATAGATTAAAACCTGATAAGTACAATACAATAACTCGTAGCTACAAATGCGTCTCGGAGCATCTCCGTACAAATCTTCCTTGACTAGTTAATTAGCTAGTCTAATTAACTAAGGAAGTATTACAATAAATAAAGAGTTGGCGTAATGTGTGTGTGAAGGTGTCTTAAAAGGTGTATATATAGATGTTCTTACAAATGAACCCAAGCCCTCTATTTATAGGTGAGTTTAGGCTCACATTAGCATCAAGGGGTGCACATTAGCGTAATATGGGTAAAAAGGTGCACCATGTACTGTACAACGCGGAAAGGTGGTGCACCGGGTATTGTACAACGCGGAAAGGTGGTGCACCAGGTACGCGAATTAGCCAAAAAAGGAAAGCGAGGCGGGGGACAGCAGGCCGGCGCCGCCTAGCTGGTGGCCGGCGGCGGCTGGTGGTAGGCCGGCGGCGGCTGGCTGCCACCTGCCCCGTTTCGCCGTCTTTTGCTTCGTTTCTTGATTCGTGCGTGTTTTCTTCGTTATGCGCCTGTTTGAGTTGATTCTTTTTTTTGTTGGATTCGTAATTCAAAAACGAAGATTTTGACATAAGATAGCCCCTGAGATGAGGTCCCTAACTCCAGATATCGAGTACGAATCATTTGGATCTTCCGGCGGACGTATAATCTTCATTCTTTATCCGTTTTAGTTGATTCTTCTTCTGTTGGATTCGTATTTTAAAAAAGAACATCTTGGATAAAATGGATGTTGATGAAGGGCACTTTAGTCTTGAAATCTCGTTTTGATGCCTTGAATCTTCAAACGTGTGTGGAATCTTCGTTCCTCGGCCGTTTTGCTTGATTTTTGTCGTGCAACCTTCGTTTTGGTCTTCTTAACATATTATCACTGATTTGTGCATTGTTTGAGTCCAAATGCCAAGTATTGCTCCAGAAAGAGAGAGATATCGGTGGTAAAAACGTGACTTTTTACACGATATCAAGTATCCCACACTTAGAGTTTTGCTTGTCCTCAAGCAAACCTTCAGCAAGTTTGTGAAAGGCTGGAAGGGTGTCTTCGTATTCCGGAGAACTTTGATTCCTGCAGGTTTGGTAGAAAGATTTCGGACGAGGTTCCATCCTTTGATGTTCCCTCAAACTTTTGGTTCTAACGAGCTTTCTTGTCAATCTTCATAATGTAAGATATACATGACTGGGGCCCTCACAGGTGGTCACTCAGTTCACTCGAGTGTATCGGGTTTCCTAACTTCTAATTCACTCAGGGGCCAGTAATGTAGCTCTTCCGTTGTCATAAGCTTGATCGAGAATCAAGTCTATAATACTTAAACGAGGACGGTGCTAATTATCCCTGGACATTCGCAAGAGGGTGAAGATGGTGTATGGGATAAGGGTTTTTGTAGGTGGTTTAATTTGAGGGTTTAATATAGCCTAAGAGTTGCCTGTGATGACTTATCTTTGACTTTTTAGTTGATACCTCCTTTCGGATTTCTCTCTTTGAGAGCCTTCTTTTCATAGCTTTTTCTTCTTTGAAGAACTTTTCCCTCGGCTTTAAATGATCCTTGGGTTTTTAGCTCTTTGATTTCTTTGGCAGCTTTGTTTGTGCTTTCTTCGGAGTCCTTTCATGGATGATATTCTTTTTCCCTTGGGGATTCCTTCTAGAAGTATGTTTCTTGCAGTGATGTTGCTGACATAACAGAAACTTAGGCTATGGCCAAGAGATGTAAAGAAAGGATTGGTTCTTGAAGTGAATATCCGAAACGAAAAGGCTAAGGCTCAATGGGTTTTCTAAATGATCTTCAATGCCGAAAATGGGCATTGGTCGGGTTAGACTTGAAAACGGGGGTCTTACGAGAGGGTTTTATCCTATAGAATGTCAAGATCCTCTAATTGCACCTTTGCCACGTATGACGCTCACTTTTGTAATTTCGAAATGTATTTTCCGAACAAGTTCTAACTTGAGAAGGCATACAACGGCACACTCACAAACGAAAAAGTGAAGCATTAAATGTGAATGCTTTTATATGGCTCAAGATTCCTCACTCATTTTTGGTGGTTTTGTGCCTAGTCATGCGATTGCTTGTTTGAAACTTAGTTTGAAAGTTATCAAAGAGTTTTGCTCGTCGTGATCGATTTGCCAAGCCTTTTGAATTTTTGTTGACCGAAAATACCCTTTTTGGGCTTCCCATGATTCAAAAATTTTGAAAATTTTGCTAAAAATATGAGTTTTGCTAAAAAGCTTGATCAAAAGTTTATGTTGCAATACAGTAGTGGATACTACTGCTATCCCACACTTAAAAGAACATTGTCCCTAATGTTCTCTATCTCTAAGTTAGGTTAATCCCACACTTAGATTTTGAATACGGGTCAATATTTTCAAAGTTATTCTCTATTTGTGAGTAATAATCCCACACTTAGAGTTTTTCTTAAAATTCTTGCGTGGTTCAAGCAAAGTAAGGTTAGAAGAGACACTTCATTGTGCTGCGTGTGATGCCACTGGATTTAATGGACCAGGTTCAAGTGTGTGAATTCGCTGGACATGGACCAGGCTCATTAAAAATGAACTCGTTCCATAAATCCTATTCCAAATTCTGCATAGTACACACCCTTCATAAAACACAAATGTTAACACAAGTCAATACATAACATAAATAATAATAACTAAAAGTAGCTAATCCGTGTCAGCATAGAGCGCCTCCCAGTCGGTGAAGTCATCATCCATAAAGATCGTGTTTTCCACGATCGATGTAGGAGATGCTGACTCCTCGATGGTATAGACAGGAGATGCAGCACCATCCTCTGGATCCAAGCGTCCAGTGCAGCAGTCTCCTCCTCTAGTGCGGCCATAAATGTGGGGTGGTCCTGCGCAGTCAAGCTCCAAGATGGGAATAAATCCCATGGTGGAATGTGCGGAGCGGGATCAGGTCCCATCTGAAAGGGGCACACAGGTGTAGAGGTAAGGCCCAGAGCAGTGTGGATCTCAGAGATGGCGGTGTGCTGGACCTCAAGGGCTCTCATTATAGACCAAGTGACAGCAGGGTCCGCAGTAGTAACCCCATGCTCGAAGATGGGTACTCTGGAGGTCCCTGCAGTCTGTCCCACTGGTCGGTGAGATGAAGGTAACCTGGCCTGGATGGGACGTAACAGGAATGACTCCTGAACGTGCACCTCCACCAAGTCTGCCGAGATCTCATCCAAACTAGGAGGTGGTGACTGGGATCCTCTGACAGTGCTCATGCTACTACCCGGTGATGAACTCCGGGAGTGGTGCATGGTATGCGAGCATCTCTGTCTGGGGGCTCGTGCTCTGTCTGACTGCGAACTCATCCTGCAAAATATAAAAGGTTAATGGTCTAGGATCATCAGTCCTTCATAAGGTGAGGTACTGCATAGAAAATTGGATTAGCTTAAACACAACAGTAAGATAAAATTAATGCTGAAAACATAAGATAGGCTTGGGGTGCCTCCCAAGAGCGCTTTGTTTATCGAGTCTCGTAGCTTGACTCTTCTACCTTTAAGTGTTCGTCAGGATGCTTTTCAACCGTAGACTTCCTCGGATGGGGGAAAGTCTTGTACGTAATGTTTTAAACGATGACCGTTTACCTTGAAATTTCCATCTGGAGCCTCGAGTTCAATGGCGCCATAAGGGAAAACCTTAGAGATTGTAAATAGGCCGCTCCACCTCGTTTTGAATTCACCGGAAAATTTCTTAAATCGAGAGTTAAAGAGTAGAACTTTATCACCTGGATTGAAGCGTGTGGGGCGTAGTTTTGCATCGTGGAGCAACTTAGTTCTTTCCTTGAACTTGTAGGAGCTCTTGTATGCTTGATCTCTTAGTTCTCCTAACTCGTTTAGTTGCATTTTCCGGTGCATTCTCGTTACTGTAGGATCTAAGTTGCAATTCTTTAGTGCCCAGTAAGCTTTGTATTCGAGTTCGATCGGAAGATGACATGCCTTTCCATATACGAGCCTATAGGGGGTCGTTCCTAATGGTGTTTTGTAGGCTGTCCGGAATGCCCATAACGCATCATCTAGCTTGTCTGCCCAGTTTTCCTTGTGTTGACCAACTGTTCATTCCAAAATTCTTTTTAGCGCTTGGTTTGTTATTTCTGCTTGCCCATTTGTCTGCGGGTGGTAGGCCGTAGATGTCTTATGGGTAACAACATATTGTTGAAATATCTTCATGAACTGAGTATTGCAAAAGTGTGTGCCGCGGTCACTGATGATCGCTCGAGGAGTTCCAAACCGACAGAATAGCTGTTTTAAGAACTTTGTTATGACTCTCGAGTCATTTGTTGGGAAGGCCTGAGCTTCGGCCCATCTGGATACGTAGTCGACAGCTACTAGAATGTATTCCTTTCCGTAGGATTTCGGAAAAGGTCCCATGAAGTCTAATCCCCATATATCGAATATTTCACATGCTTGGATATTCGTTAACGTCATTTCATTACGCGTTGTGATATTTTCAAACCTTTGGCAAATATCGCAGCATTTCACCAAGTCTTGTGCGTCTCTGAAAATAGTTTGCCAATAGAATCCTGAGTCGTATACTTTCTTTGATGTCAAATTGGCTGCGTGATGTCCTCCGGTGGGTCCGTGATGGCTTTGATGGAGGATGTGTTCGGCTTCCTTTCCATCAACACATCTTCTTATAATCTGGTCTGGACAGACCTTAAATAAATACGGATCATCCCAAAAGTAGTACTTGATATCGCGGAAGAACTTTTGTCTCCGTGATTACGGCATTCCTTTCCTTATGATCCCTCCAACTACGAAATTGGCTATGTCTGCAAACCAAGGATCGTCCGTGAATTGTGAGCCTTGCAATTGCTCTCCTAAACTCATTAACTGCTCTTATGGAAATCGATCTTTGATGTCCCCCTCTGCAAGTTGTTCCATTGATGGATTTTCAAGTCGACTCAGATGGTCTGCGGCGACATTCTCTGCTCCCTTTTTATCTTTTATCTCAATGTCAAATTCTTGTAGGAGTAGAATCCATCTTAACAGTCTTGGTTTTGCGTCTTGCTTCTTGAAGAGGTATTTCAGAGCTGAGTGATCCGTGTACACTATTGTCTTTGACAATATCAGGTAGGATCGAAATTTATCAAAGGCGAATACTACAGCCAGCAGCTCTTTTTCGGTGGTTGTATAATTCTCTTGAGCATCTGTGAGAGTTTTGCTAGCGTAGTAGATTGGCCGAAAATGATTATCTTTCCGTTGCCCAAGAACTGCCCCTACAGCGAAATCGCTTGCGTCGCACATGATTTCAAATGGAAGACTCCAGTCCAGAGCGACCATGATTGGCGTGTTGGTTAGTTCTTTCTTTAGGTAGTCAAAGGCTTTCATACAGCTTTCGTCAAATGTGAATTTGATGTCTTTTCCTAACAGGTGGGTGATAGGTCGAGAGATCTTGGAGAAGTCCTTGATAAAATGACGGTAGAACCCAGCGTGACCTAGGAAACTTTGAATGGCTTTAACGTTGGTGGGCGGTGGAAGTTTCGCAAGGGTTTCGACTTTGGCTTTGTCTACTTCGATTCCTGACTTTGATATTCTATGTCCTAAGACTATTCCTTCCTTTACAATAAAGTGGCATTTTTCCCAATTCAAGACGAGATTCGATTCTTCACACTTGGCGAGCATCCTATCGAGGTTGGATAAACATGATGCGAAAGAGTCTCCGAAGACCGAGAAGTCATCCATGAAGACTTCCATGCATTGTTCAATCATGTCGTGGAAGATTGCAACCATGCATCTCTGAAATGTTGCAGGTGCGTTGCATAATCCAAACGGCATTCGTCGATATGCGAATGTTCCATAAGGGCATGTAAATGTCGTCTTCTCCTGGTCTTTTGGATCGAGCGGAATTTGGAAATAACCGGAAAATCCATTAGGGAAACAATAGAATTTGTTTCCTGACAGCCTCTCGAGCATTTGGTCAATAAACGGAAGTGGAAAGTGGTCCTTGCGAGTTGCTTCGTTTAACTTTCGGTAATCAATACAAACCCTCCAACCGGTGACGGTCCGAGTTGGTATGAACTTATTTTCTTCGTTTGTAATGACCGTCATTCCTCCTTTCTTCGGTACGACTTGAACAGGGCTAACACTCGGTGAGTCGGATATTAGGTAGATTAATCCAGCATCTAAGAGTTTGATAACTTCTTGCTTAACCACGTCCTGAATCTTAGAATTTACCTTTCTCTGCCTCTGTACGGATGGTTTGAAATCGTTCTCCATAAGGATCTTGTGTGTGCAATAGTTTGGACTAATTCCTTGTATGTCGGAAATTTTCCATGCAATTGCCTTCTTGTGTGATTTCAACACATCAACTAGCTGAGCTTTCTCTTTTGGTTTCAACTCTTTTGAGATTATCACCGGGAGTTGGGAGGTTCCTTGGAGGTAAGCGTATTCAATGTGAGGTGGTAATTCTTTTAATTCCAAGTTTGGTGGTTCCTCAATAGACGGCTTCATTCTATCTATCTCGTCTCTATTCAGCTTCTCATATTCAGCTTGGAATGGTGCTTCATCTGTCTCGGGTTCAGATGTGGAGATTGATGCTATTTCAACCCACTCGGTTCTGTTTGAGAATTCGTCCGTCTTTAGCTCGTACTTGTTAACTGAGGATGAGGAGACTTTGTCATTTCTGGTGATAATGACCTCTCCGTCGTCAGTGAATTGGAATTCTTGATGGTTTATGGTGATTTCAGGGTTTAGAAATGGTAGTGGTCCGGGTTGGTTGATTAATTGGGGTTCAAATGGTGGTGGCTCAATACTCATTTCTTTGAATGAATCCATGATTTCTTTAATTGAAGGAGCTGGATTCGGGTTATTGAGTGTGGATGTATCTCTTTTTAGCCAAGGTATTGGTGTACCGCATCCCAATGGGACAGCTATTGTTTTGCCATTGGTGCAAGATGGCTTCTTTTCAAACAAGGGAAATAGTAGTTCTTCAGACTTGGCTGGCGAAGTGATTGCGGACTGCAGCCCAGGATCCTCGTTATATAATCTTCGAACGGTGACTACCGTGTTAGGTATCGGGTTCTGGCTGGATAATGCAAACACTTCGTGGAGATGTTCATCAAAAATGTCCTGCATAGTATCGCACAAACCAAGGTCCTTTTCCAGAGGTTGCTTCATTAATCGATCGACATTAAAGGTGACCTACTTTTTCCCAACTCTTAGTTTTAAAGATTTTTCGTTTACGTCGATTACGGCCTTGGCAGTATTTAAGAAAGGTCTGCCAAGGATGAGTGGGATGTGGGGTGTCTTCCTCTATATCCATGATAATGAAGTCCATTGGAAAGACGAACTTATTGACCTTGACCATGACATCTTCAGCAATTCCTCGAGGGAGTTTAACTGATCTGTCTGCTAATTGGATCGTCATACGAGTAGGCAGTAGGTTATCTAATCCTAATTTCTTATAGAGGGAATAAGGCATATGATTAACACTAGCACCTAGGTCAGCTAAGGCATTACTAATTTGGATATCTTGGAGAAAACAAGGTATTGTAAAACGTCCAGTGTCTCCTAACTTAGGTGGAAGACCATGTTGTACAATTAAAGAGCATTCAGCATCTAAGGGTAAACTAACTATTTGTCTAAGTTTCTCTTTGTTTGAAAGAAGTTCTTTAAAGAATTTGGCACATGTGGGCATTTCTACTAAAGCATCTAATAATCTAACATTTAAGTGTAGGCTTTTAAACATTTCCAGATATTTACCGAATTGGGCTTCTTGCTTTTCCCTTCTAAGTCTACCGGGATAAGGTATTCTCGTGCGAGGTACATTATCCGGAGTTTTGGTTGGTGATGGGTCAGGTGTTGTGACAGGGATGTTAATGGACACAAGTTCACTAGGTGTAGGTGTAGGCGAAGAAGTGTTTTCGGGGGTGTTATCTGGTGGTGGTGGATCAACTTTGGTTATTTTTCCTCCCCTATTGACGACTAGCACATCATTGGGTTGAATGGTAGTTGCCGACGTACTTTCCTCAATAAAATTCAAATTTTCCAAAATAGACTCCATGTTAGAATTTAATTTGTCGGAAATTTTTATCATGGCATCAATGTTGTCTTGAAATCCGGCTATCCTTTTGTTTATAACATTTTGTTCTAGTATAAAATCAGATAAAAGTTGTTTTGAGGAATGTAAGTGGGTTGTTGGTGAAGGAATGGCCAAAAGTTGGGTTGATGATCCACTTGGTGTAAGGTTGGTCAAATCAAAATAAGGGTTGACATGGTTGGTTAATAAAATAAAACTAATCTAATCCTAAGGGCAAAAAAGTGTAACTTTTGATTGATGTTAATCTTTCAAAAGGATCGCTAAATACTAGAGTCACTAAACTTCCTAAAATCGGTAGCTGACGCTCCTCGGCAGCGGCGCCAAAAACTTGTTGTGTCTGAATAGGTCGTTGTCGTTAACGATAACTATCCGGTTACAACAGTGGGTTTTTAATTTATAAGGCTGGGGCCTAGGGTTACTACTATTGCTAATCTAAGGACTAGCAAAGGATAAGTATGACCTAGGATCGTTCTTCAAAGCACGACGAATTGAAACTAAGGGAATTTAGAGACTTTTAAGAATTTAGCTAAGGCGAAAAGGGTTGGTTTAGGTTTTGGATTTTCTATTCTAAGGTTAAACTAAATTGAATCAGAAATGGAGGTTACTTCGGGCGTTCAGCAGTCAAAGCGATTGTCTACCATGAAGTGGTTCAGGTGATATTAAAGCGGGAAGAGTTCTAATGAGGATAAGTCCATAAGTTAATGTGAGTTATTGCTACAATCCTACTATCGGGCTAACGCGGAGGTGTCCACAATCAGGCAAATAGAATGTCACGTGGGTTGCAGAATATATTAAAGCATACACCGAAAGTTCTCTCAAATGCATGTCCATATTATCTAACAGTTAATCTCGAATCCTATTCCCCAATCTCGGTCATCATAGACGTCCGAATCATGGCAAAGTTTGTTGAATAAACAATCTTGTAAACGGGTTTTACCCTCGCCGGAGTAAGTTGGAAAAACTGGTCTAAGCGGTCAGATAAGATGTCATCACTTATTCGTATGAATTATCAGCATTACTCAAGTATGCAACAAGATAGGGATGATTTGCATTACAAATAGAAACTTAAGTAATACATTTGTTAATCGATTCATAAAGCAACTACCTTCGGTCGTTCTTGACTTCCATACGTTTGTACTTCGCCATAAGCGTTTCCAGTACTATATCGAAGAACAGTCGAATAGGGGCCGTCATGTTATTTCACGATAATTAGGGCTAGGTGTATTTCACTAGTATGATAATCTTAAGGCAACAATCAAACAAGAACATGCAATAAGACAATCAAGATAATAGTTAAACCTAAGCATACAAATGTATTAATTAAATCGAGGATATTCCGAAAGTTGTCTCAAAAATATCGTCTGTCCGAATTAAATCTTAATCTACCTCTAATCCCATATTCCGTGTCTCTTGGATCCTAATTTGGTCTAGAGAACACCGGCCATGCCGAGCTCAATGATTCAATCAAACATAGTATAACTAAGTGACCTATACCCTATGAGTTAGCTACGTTCATTTTTGGATAAGGTTTTAGTCACAACATGAGTTGGGCAGATAAACGATAAAGATTCAATTCCTACATCTATTCATGATACACAACACCCGCAATCTCATAGCATACAATATAATCACATATTTAAATCTTTCCTAAACGACTATCATAGCAGACAATTGAGTTATTTAGCTAATCATGGCAATTCTAGCATGCATATTTAAATTTATTAAAGAAAGAACGAACATAATTAAATATGGAAGATAGATTAAAACCTGATAATTACAATACAATAACTCGTAGCTACAAATACGTCCCGGAGCACCTCCGTACAAATCTTCCTTGACTAGTTAATTAGCTAGTCTAATTAACTAAGGAAGTATTACAATAAATAAAGAGTTGGCGTAATGTGTGTGTGAAGGTGTCTTAAAAGGTGTATATATAGATGTTCTTACAAACGAACCCAAGACCTCTATTTATAGGTGAGTTTAGGCTCACATTAGCATCAAGGGGTGCACATTAGCGTAATGTGGGTAAAAAGGTGCACCAGGTACTGTACAGCGCGGAAAGGTGGTGCACCGGGTACTGTACAACGCGGAAAGGTGGTGCACCAGGTACGCGAATTAGCCAAAAAAGGAAAGCGAGGCGGGGGACAGCAGGCCGGCGCCGCCCAGCTGGTGGCCGGCGGCGGCTGGTGGTAGGCCGGCGGCGGCTGGCTGCCACCTGCCCCGTTTCGCCGTCTTTTGCTTCGTTTCTTGATTCGTGCGTGTTTTCTTCGTTATGCGCCTGTTTGAGTTGATTCTTTTTTTGTTGGATTCGTAATTCAAAAAAGAATATTTTGACATAAGATAGCCCCTTAGATGAGGTCCCTAACTCCAAATATCACGTACGAATCATTTGGATCTTCTGGCGGGTAGAATCTTCATTCTTTATCCGTTTTAGTTGATTCTTCTTCTGGTGGATTCGTATTTTAAAAACGAACATCTTGGATAAAATGGATGTTGATGAAGGGCACTTTAGTCTTGAAATCTCGTTTTGATGCCTTGAATCTTCAAACGTGTGTGGAATCTTTGTTCCTCGGCCGTTTTGCTTGATTTTTGTCATGCAACCTTCGTTTTGGTCTTCTTAACATATTATCACTAATTTGTGCGTTGTTTGAGTACAAATGCCAAGAATTGCTCCAGAAAGAGAGAGATATCGGTGGTAAAAACGTGACTTTTTACACGATATCAGGTACCGTCGACGTATCATCAATGTGTCAAGTTACTAACTCCATAGGGGGTGGTCAAGATCAGCAGTGACCAACAAGAAGCAAAGGATTGTTATACAACGTCAATGAAATCTACTGCCAAGCCTCCGTCAGCATTGCAATTAAAGAACAAGGCATGGGATGTCCTGGATACAAAGAAGCAGGACATCAAAGAAGTGCCGCTGAGCTCAAAGGATCCTGAAGAAAGGGTGCTTATAGGGTCAAGCATCCCAGAGGATCTTGAACAGAATCTGATGAAATTCTTGAATCAGAGGAAATCAACTTTTGCCTGGAAGCCAGAGGATATGACAGGTATATCTATGGATATTATAACTCATAAACTTGGAATTGATAATAGTTTCAGGCCGGTTCAACAAAAGAGAAGGAAATTTGCACCGGAAAGGAATGCTATTATCCAGGCAGATGTTGAGAGATTACTTGCTACTGGCATGATAAGGGAAGTAAAGTTTCCAAGATGGTTGGCAAACGTGGTGGTGGTACAAAAGAAGAATGGGAAATGGAGAGTGTGCGTGGACTGTACGGATCTCAATAAAGCCTGCCCGAAGGATCCTTTTCCATTGCCTCATATAGATTCAATGGTGGATGCCACGGCTGGGCACGAGATCCTAACTTTTATGGATGCTTCATCAGGATTTCAACAAATTCAGATGGAACCTTCAGACCAAGAAGACACAGCCTTCATAACCCCCACAGGTATTTATTGTTATGTTGCTATGCCTTTTGGTCTTAAAAATGCAGGTGCAACATACCAAAGGCTAGTCAACATGATGTTCAAAGACCAATTGGGAAGCACAATGGAAGTATACATCGATGACATGGTAGTAAAGTCAAAGAAAACTGAGGATCATCTTCAGGATCTTAAGGTGGCCTTGGACATTCTGGATCAGTATAACATGAAGCTCAATCCTGCTAAATGGCACTTTGGAGTGGGGGCAGGAAAGTTCTTGGGATATATGGTGACCAAGAGAGGGATAGAAGCTAGCCCAGAACAGATCAAAGCTATTCTTAATCTGAAGTCTCCATCAAGTCCAAAGGATATACAAAGGTTAACGGGAAGGATAGTAGCTCTGAACCGTTTTATTTCAAGATCCTCAGACAGATGCAAGGAATTCTATGATATCCTAAAGAAGAACAAAAAATTCGAATGGGGAGAAAAGCATGAAGCTGCATTTCAAGGATTGAAGGATTACTTGTCATCAGCTCCTTTATTGATGAAAACTGAGAATGGTGATGTCACACCCCCAATTTCATGATTTGCGGAAGCGACGATTTGGGTGTGACTAATCAATATACAAAGCACCAAAGTATAAGCAAACGACTCTACATGAGACGTTTATAAATATTACAAAAGTAATACAAGTTTTGAGTTAAAGTTTACAACATAATAGCGAGTTCGCAAAAGTAGTTTTGAAGATTTTAATACATAACCATTATACAAAATATAATGCAGGAAAATCTTCATGTCAAAATGGATGCATGCGACTCGTGAGTAGATAGCTTATCCTGAGGGCCATCCTACTACTGCTGATCACCTGAGAATACAACGCTAAAAGGGTCAGCTATAAAGCTGGTGAATCTCACAGGTTTAACATAAACATTGATGTGATCAACATGATAATTTGACGATAATAAAATGTTTCGTCTGAACAAGGATTTAAATTAATAAACCAAACAATGATTTAAAACAATTAAGTTTTCTAAAACCATGATTTAACCAATTAAGGTTACTAAATAATGATTTGAACCTACGCAGGTTCCTCAAACAACCATGAAACCAACGCGGGTTTTCTAAACAATGATTTAACAATTTAGTTTTCAAAACAATGATGAAACCAACGCAGGTTTCCTAAACAATGATTAAACAGTTTAGTTTTCAAAACAATGATGAAACCAACGCAGGTTTCGAAATAATGATTTTTAAACAATGGTGAAACCAACGCAGGTTTCGTAATATTGAACAAACCAACGCAGGTTTTAGAACAACATTAAATTTAACAATGATGAAACCAACGCAGGTTTCGTAATATTGAACAAACCAACGCAGGTTTTTGAACAATAATAATTTAACAATGATGAAACCAACGCAGGTTTCGTAATATTGAACAAACCAACGCAGGTTTTTGAACAATAATAAATTTAACCATGATGAAACCAACGCAGGTTTCGTAATATTGAACAAACCAACGCAGGTTTTTGAACAACATTAAATTTAACAATGATGAAACCAACGCAGGTTTCGAAATAATGATTTAACAATGATAATCAAGACCAAATAATGGTAGTCAAACAATGTAACTAATATAGTTATCTGAACTAAATAATCATTTAATTCCTTGAGTTAATTCTCAAATTAACTAATCAAATAACATATGATCACGAAAACATGTAAGCATTGTATCTCACCCCAATATTTGAAACAGTAAAAATGGGGCTGTGAGACTCACCTGAGTCTATCCGAGCAGTGAATATATCCAACGAGGAACGTATGGTCCAAAGTCTCCTAATGTCCTAAACACGCGAGATTCTAATGAGCATTTGATTGTATAATCCTTATTTGTATTAATATGTATTCGATCATATTATATTCCAATGTTTAAGTTTGTATTTCCGTTTCAAAGTTTGTAAAAATGTCACTGAATAATTCTGACCCAGATTAGAAAATCACGCGATCGCGTGAACTTCCCAACCGATCGCGTGACATCCCCCTTGACCCGATCGCGTGACCCTTTCGGCCGATCGCGTGACTTCCCCGTTTACCCGATCGCGTGAACTCTTTGAACCGATCGCGTGACAAGTTAAAAAGTTGGCTTCTTTTGTACATCACGCGATCGCGTGATAGTATTAAATCGTAAAACATGTTTTTCACTTGGAAATGACGCGATCGCGTCATTCCTTTGGAGCACTGTAGCTCATCGTTTTCACAGAGTCTGGTTCTCAAATTTATAATTTTCTACATATGTTTTGGTCTCAAATCTTTCACAATAAGCTATAAACATGTTATAATATGTATATTAAACACGAATTTAAACAAAAGTTAAAGTTTCCTTACAATTAAAAATTGAGACCGAGAGATGATGACGATGATGAATTTGATGATGATGATGATCCAAGATGATGATAATGATGATGAATTTGATGCTAAATCTTGTTATTGTTAGTTGTTGTTGTGGTTTGGAGTTGGAACCGAGAGAACGAGAGAGAGCAAAGTGTGCGTATGTGTGCATTTTACATTATTTGAGTCGGGTATATACACCGGCTCCAATAATTGATATTGGTGGGTATTTTCCGACCCGTGTTCATGTACCCGATCGTTATTTAGTAAAATGTTTTCAAACGATAAATTTCTAAAATTTAAATCGTATAGGTTTTTATTTGAAGTATTTCACAAAAATACTTTTAGTGTGATACTAAATTATATCGTTGTTTCACTTTGAACTTACGGATACTTTTAATTATCCAAAAAGAGTTTTACAAATTTTCTGAGTATCGTAATATTATTTCTGTTAATAATATTCTATTTGGAAATGTTTTGGGACAACTTTTATTTTTATGTTTCCTCGGTGGTTTCAAGTTTGTTCGCGTGTGATTATTAAATAATCATTTCATGTTATATATATATATATAGTTATATATATTATCCGAATACTTTGTTTTTGATTCGTACCGAGTACGAATAATTAAAGTTTAAATTGGCCCCTAATTTTGGCCCTTTTTGACCGGGTGTCACATTCTCCCCTTGTTAGGAGAATTTCGTCCCGAAATTCAAGTGAAACCTATGCTCGCGTGCTAATAAGGCCGACTATGTGATATGTCTAGCACTAAGACATCCGATTTATCCTTCTCCCCTTGTTAGGCTTAAACCTACTGATCTCCAATGAATAATGGAGAAGTCCGATTCTTTACCCGCCCGTTACCTACATAACAGGGTCGGTCCGTATTACCAAGTGTCACTATGATTTGGATTTATAATCCACCGAATTCAATGAGTTCCTATGGTGTTCTTATAGTTCAATGTAACTATCAACACTGACATAATGTACACATGCCCTATATTAACAAATATAGTGTTTCGATTCTTATCCAATGTTTTGTCACTAACGTGATAACCATGTTCCGACTAGATCACCGCAGTGATAATCAATTTATATGCCACAACATGCATGCCTAGCCATATACTGTTTTAGCTAATCGAATATTGTAGCACATATTTTCACTGATACATTCATGTTTAGGAAAACGATAAGTTTCCTGCAACAATGATTCCAACAAGATGGCCTATTCGCCTATGTATATCAATAATGATATCCCAATTACCGCTCTAGACCAAAAAGCCTAGCCATTGAATTCTAAAGTGTAATTACGTTTTACACTTCCTGATTCGATTAACCACAATTTGCTAATCTAATTGTATATTTATCATCAAAGAATAGAATAGACATGACGCACAATTGTACGTACCAGTGTCAGGGTCTGCTTGAGCGTCCTTAGCTCTCAGTACGAAGAACCTTCCTTTGGCAGTGTTGGTGTTTTTCAGCTTAGGACAGTCGTTTCGGTAGTGTCCCATTACACCACATTCAAAACAAGCTTTTACTCGGCAATCTTTTGCAAGATGCCCAAAACGCTTGCACTTCTCACAGGGGTCGCCACAAGGTCCATCATGATGGCGTTTGCACTTTGAACAGTAGGGTTTTGTTCCATAGTACTCCTTCTTGTTTTCTGTTCCAGATCCAGATCCAGAGGCATTGACTTTGGTGGTTGCAGACTTCTTGGTAGCCTGACTCTGGTTGTCAGAGTTTCCCTCAGATTTCCTTTTGTTGTCCTTTCCTTCCTGAACAACCTGTACCATGAGGCTATGAGCCATACGAACGGCACCCTGGATGGTTCCTGGTTTGGAAGCAGTCACCATCCCTCTGATACTTGCAGGAAGTCCCCAGATGTACCTCTCCACCCTTTTATACTCGGGGTTAACCATTGTTGGACACAAGAGAGCTAGTTGGTGGAAGCGAGTAGTGTATCCAGCTATGTCATTGCCGCTGATAGAGTGATTCCAGAACTCTGTTTCCAGTCGTTGGATCTCTTCCCTAGGGCAGTACTCTTCGGTCATCATCCTTTTCAGATCATCCCAGGGAAGTTTGTAAGCCTCATCAACACCCACCGTCTGGGCATAAGTGTCCCACCAGGTGAGTGCACCCTCCAGTAATGTGCAGATAGAGAACTTTACCTTGCAGTCCTCCGGGCAGTTGCAGATACGGAAGACAGACTCCATCTTCTCAATCCACTGTAGTAGACCGATGGCTCCTTCCGTACCTTTGAAAGTAAGAGGGTTGCAATTGAGGAAGTCTTTGTAGGTGCAGGGTTTTGGCACCGGAGCGTCGTTGTTGACTTCTGTGCTCCTCGGGTTTGGTCCAGATCCACTGTTGGGAGGAGGTTGTTGTGCAGCCAGTGCTTCAGTCACTCGCTGGTTGATGAGTCGTTCCAGTTCAGCATTTGTGAAGGATTTTCGTTTTGGAGGCATGTTCCTTCAATAACAAGATAAGGAACATGTCAGAGTTTGAATCGAAGTAAATGATTATCTTAATCATATGAATACTGAACAAATGAACTGACGTATGAAATGTCATTTGACAATAAGAGATAATAGGATTGTAATCAGTTAACATGCAAGTCTAACAGATTACAAGAGTTGAAGTTTACAGAAGTGTCAAGAATATCTCATCAGAACAGATATTTAAATTTTGTTTGTTATCCAACGCGGGATTATCCATTGGGTGTTTGCCGATTTGAGAGAATTGGTTAGGAATGATAGGAAAAGATCTCAATCCTAAGAGGAATATTGATTTTGATCGTTAAGCATAACGACAGATGAAGAACAAGATTTTCTATCCTTACCGGAGTAAGACTCTCTCGAAGAGATGACCCTCTATACCTAGGGCACATCCCGGTACTATTTTCCCTGATTCGATCTACTTACGACCGGTAAGTCCTTATGATTTATCCAAGGCCCTATCGTATATTTCATGTCCAAGGCATATCCATATATATACATTATATATATATAATAGCTTTATCATATACGCACATACCATATACGCGTATATATCCGCCTAGTTGTGTCTAGCACAAAACAGCTTGAGTCCCGGTTCTCTCGTGGTCAGAGTCTACTATTGTCTTCCTGTTCGACATAACCCCTTTCAGACTTTACATCATTTTCATCTAATTGTACATAGGTAGCTAGGCTATGTTAAATTAAATTCATATGATGTAATTCCTGAACCAGTTATACCTAATGAGGAATACAGCCTAATGGTTATAGTCTAGGCCCACTAAATGCAACCTAGTTCGCTATAACCTCAGGCTCTGATACCAATCTGTCACACCCCCAATTTCATGATTTGCGGAAGCGACGATTTGGGTGTGACTAATCAATATACAAAGCACCAAAGTATAAGCAAACGACTCTACATGAGACGTTTATAAATATTACAAAAGTAATACAAGTTTTGAGTTAAAGTTTACAACATAATAGCAAGTTCGCAAAAGTAGTTTTGAAGATTTTAATACATAACCATTATACAAAATATAATGCAGGAAAATCTTCATGTCAAAATGGATGCATGCGACTCGTGAGTAGATAGCTTATCCTGAGGGCCATCCTACTACTGCTGATCACCTGAGAATACAACGCTAAAAGGGTCAGCTATAAAGCTGGTGAATCTCACAGGTTTAACATAAACATTGATGTGATCAACATGATAATTTGACGATAATAAAATGTTTCGTCTGAACAAGGATTTAAATTAATAAACCAAACAATGATTTAAAACAATTAAGTTTTCTAAAACCATGATTTAACCAATTAAGGTTACTAAATAATGATTTGAACCAACGCAGGTTCCTCAAACAACCATGAAACCAACGCGGGTTTTCTAAACAATGATTTAACAATTTAGTTTTCAAAACAATGATGAAACCAACGCAGGTTTCCTAAACAATGATTAAACAGTTTAGTTTTCAAAACAATGATGAAACCAACGCAGGTTTCGAAATAATGATTTTTAAACAATGGTGAAACCAACGCAGGTTTCGTAATATTGAACAAACCAACGCAGGTTTTAGAACAACATTAAATTTAACAATGATGAAACCAACGCAGGTTTCGTAATATTGAACAAACCAACGCAGGTTTTTGAACAATAATAATTTAACAATGATGAAACCAACGCAGGTTTCGTAATATTGAACAAACCAACGCAGGTTTTTGAACAATAATAAATTTAACCATGATGAAACCAACGCAGGTTTCGTAATATTGAACAAACCAACGCAGGTTTTTGAACAACATTAAATTTAACAATGATGAAACCAACGCAGGTTTCGAAATAATGATTTAACAATGATAATCAAGACCAAATAATGGTAGTCAAACAATGTAACTAATATAGTTATCTGAACTAAATAATCATTTAATTCCTTGAGTTAATTCTCAAATTAACTAATCAAATAACATATGATCACGAAAACATGTAAGCATTGTATCTCACCCCAATATTTGAAACAGTAAAAATGGGGCTGTGAGACTCACCTGAGTCTATCCGAGCAGTGAATATATCCAACGAGGAACGTATGGTCCAAAGTCTCCTAATGTCCTAAACACGCGAGATTCTAATGAGCATTTGATTGTATAATCCTTATTTGTATTAATATGTATTCGATCATATTATATTCCAATGTTTAAGTTTGTATTTCCGTTTCAAAGTTTGTAAAAATGTCACTGAATAATTCTGACCCAGATTAGAAAATCACGCGATCGCGTGAACTTCCCAACCGATCGCGTGACATCCCCCTTGACCCGATCGCGTGACCCTTTCGGCCGATCGCGTGACTTCCCCGTTTACCCGATCGCGTGAACTCTTTGAACCGATCGCGTGACAAGTTAAAAAGTTGGCTTCTTTTGTACATCACGCGATCGCGTGATAGTATTAAATCGTAAAACATGTTTTTCACTTGGAAATGACGCGATCGCGTCATTCCTTTGGAGCACTGTAGCTCATCGTTTTCACAGAGTCTGGTTCTCAAATTTATAATTTTCTACATATGTTTTGGTCTCAAATCTTTCACAATAAGCTATAAACATGTTATAATATGTATATTAAACACGAATTTAAACAAAAGTTAAAGTTTCCTTACAATTAAAAATTGAGACCGAGAGATGATGACGATGATGAATTTGATGATGATGATGATCCAAGATGATGATAATGATGATGAATTTGATGCTAAATCTTGTTATTGTTAGTTGTTGTTGTGGTTTGGAGTTGGAACCGAGAGAACGAGAGAGAGCAAAGTGTGCGTATGTGTGCATTTTACATTATTTGAGTCGGGTATATACACCGGCTCCAATAATTGATATTGGTGGGTATTTTCCGACCCGTGTTCATGTACCCGATCGTTATTTAGTAAAATGTTTTCAAACGATAAATTTCTAAAATTTAAATCGTATAGGTTTTTATTTGAAGTATTTCACAAAAATACTTTTAGTGTGATACTAAATTATATCGTTGTTTCACTTTGAACTTACGGATACTTTTAATTATCCAAAAAGAGTTTTACAAATTTTCTGAGTATCGTAATATTATTTCTGTTAATAATATTCTATTTGGAAATGTTTTGGGACAACTTTTATTTTTATGTTTCCTCGGTGGTTTCAAGTTTGTTCGCGTGTGATTATTAAATAATCATTTCATGTTATATATATATATATAGTTATATATATTATCCGAATACTTTGTTTTTGATTCGTACCGAGTACGAATAATTAAAGTTTAAATTGGCCCCTAATTTTGGCCCTTTTTGACCGGGTGTCACATTCTCCCCTTGTTAGGAGAATTTCGTCCCGAAATTCAAGTGAAACCTATGCTCGCGTGCTAATAAGGCCGACTATGTGATATGTCTAGCACTAAGACATCCGATTTATCCTTCTCCCCTTGTTAGGCTTAAACCTACTGATCTCCAATGAATAATGGAGAAGTCCGATTCTTTACCCGCCCGTTACCTACATAACAGGGTCGGTCCGTATTACCAAGTGTCACTATGATTTGGATTTATAATCCACCGAATTCAATGAGTTCCTATGGTGTTCTTATAGTTCAATGTAACTATCAACACTGACATAATGTACACATGCCCTATATTAACAAATATAGTGTTTCGATTCTTATCCAATGTTTTGTCACTAACGTGATAACCATGTTCCGACTAGATCACCGCAGTGATAATCAATTTATATGCCACAACATGCATGCCTAGCCATATACTGTTTTAGCTAATCGAATACTGTAGCACATATTTTCACTGATACATTCATGTTTAGGAAAACGATAAGTTTCCTGCAACAATGATTCCAACAAGATGGCCTATTCGCCTATGTATATCAATAATGATATCCCAATTACCGCTCTAGACCAAAAAGCCTAGCCATTGAATTCTAAAGTGTAATTACGTTTTACACTTCCTGATTCGATTAACCACAATTTGCTAATCTAATTGTATATTTATCATCAAAGAATAGAATAGACATGACGCACAATTGTACGTACCAGTGTCAGGGTCTGCTTGAGCGTCCTTAGCTCTCAGTACGAAGAACCTTCCTTTGGCAGTGTTGGTGTTTTTCAGCTTAGGACAGTCGTTTCGGTAGTGTCCCATTACACCACATTCAAAACAAGCTTTTACTCGGCAATCTTTTGCAAGATGCCCAAAACGCTTGCACTTCTCACAGGGGTCGCCACAAGGTCCATCATGATGGCGTTTGCACTTTGAACAGTAGGGTTTTGTTCCATAGTACTCCTTCTTGTTTTCTGTTCCAGATCCAGATCCAGAGGCATTGACTTTGGTGGTTGCAGACTTCTTGGTAGCCTGACTCTGGTTGTCAGAGTTTCCCTCAGATTTCCTTTTGTTGTCCTTTCCTTCCTGAACAACCTGTACCATGAGGCTATGAGCCATACGAACGGCACCCTGGATGGTTCCTGGTTTGGAAGCAGTCACCATCCCTCTGATACTTGCAGGAAGTCCCCAGATGTACCTCTCCACCCTTTTATACTCGGGGTTAACCATTGTTGGACACAAGAGAGCTAGTTGGTGGAAGCGAGTAGTGTATCCAGCTATGTCATTGCCGCTGATAGAGTGATTCCAGAACTCTGTTTCCAGCCGTTGGATCTCTTCCCTAGGGCAGTACTCTTCGGTCATCATCCTTTTCAGATCATCCCAGGGAAGTTTGTAAGCCTCATCAACACCCACCGTCTGGGCATAAGTGTCCCACCAGGTGAGTGCACCCTCCAGTAATGTGCAGATAGAGAACTTTACCTTGCAGTCCTCCGGGCAGTTGCAGATACGGAAGACATACTCCATCTTCTCAATCCACTGTAGTAGACCGATGGCTCCTTCCGTACCTTTGAAAGTAAGAGGGTTGCAATTGAGGAAGTCTTTGTAGGTGCAGGGTTTTGGCACCGGAGCGTCGTTGTTGACTTCTGTGCTCCTCGGGTTTGGTCCAGATCCACTGTTGGGAGGAGGTTGTTGTGCAGCCAGTGCTTCAGTCACTCGCTGGTTGATGAGTCGTTCCAGTTCAGCATTTGTGAAGGATTTTCGTTTTGGAGGCATGTTCCTTCAATAACAAGATAAGGAACATGTCAGAGTTTGAATCGAAGTAAATGATTATCTTAATCATATGAATACTGAACAAATGAACTGACGTATGAAATGTCATTTGACAATAAGAGATAATAGGATTGTAATCAGTTAACATGCAAGTCTAACAGATTACAAGAGTTGAAGTTTACAGAAGTGTCAAGAATATCTCATCAGAACAGATATTTAAATTTTGTTTGTTATCCAACGCGGGATTATCCATTGGGTGTTTGCCGATTTGAGAGAATTGGTTAGGAATGATAGGAAAAGATCTCAATCCTAAGAGGAATATTGATTTTGATCGTTAAGCATAACGACAGATGAAGAACAAGATTTTCTATCCTTACCGGAGTAAGACTCTCTCGAAGAGATGACCCTCTATACCTAGGGCACATCCCGGTACTATTTTCCCTGATTCGATCTACTTACGACCGGTAAGTCCTTATGATTTATCCAAGGCCCTATCGTATATTTCATGTCCAAGGCATATCCATATATATACATTATATATATATAATAGCTTTATCATATACGCACATACCATATACGCGTATATATCCGCCTAGTTGTGTCTAGCACAAAACAGCTTGAGTCCCGGTTCTCTCGTGGTCAGAGTCTACTATTGTCTTCCTGTTCGACATAACCCCTTTCAGACTTTACATCATTTTCATCTAATTGTACATAGTTAGCTAGGCTATGTTAAATTAAATTCATATGATGTAATTCCTGAACCAGTTATACCTAATGAGGAATACAGCCTAATGGTTATAGTCTAGGCCCACTAAATGCAACCTAGTTCGCTATAACCTCAGGCTCTGATACCAATCTGTCACACCCCCAATTTCATGATTTGCGGAAGCGACGATTTGGGTGTGACTAATCAATATACAAAGCACTAAAGTATAAGCAAACGACTCTACATGAGACGTTTATAAATATTACAAAAGTAATACAAGTTTTGAGTTAAAGTTTACAACATAATAGCAAGTTCGCAAAAGTAGTTTTGAAGATTTTAATACATAACCATTATACAAAATATAATGCAGGAAAATCTTCATGTCAAAATGGATGCATGCGACTCGTGAGTAGATAGCTTATCCTGAGGGCCATCCTACTACTGCTGATCACCTGAGAATACAACGCTAAAAGGGTCAGCTATAAAGCTGGTGAATCTCACAGGTTTAACATAAACATTGATGTGATCAACATGATAATTTGACGATAATAAAATGTTTCGTCTGAACAAGGATTTAAATTAATATACCAAACAATGATTTAAAACAATTAAGTTTTCTAAAACCATGATTTAACCAATTAAGGTTACTAAATAATGATTTGAACCAACGCAGGTTCCTCAAACAACCATGAAACCAACGCGGGTTTTCTAAACAATGATTTAACAATTTAGTTTTCAAAACAATGATGAAACCAACGCAGGTTTCCTAAACAATGATTAAACAGTTTAGTTTTCAAAACAATGATGAAACCAACGCAGGTTTCGAAATAATGATTTTTAAACAATGGTGAAACCAACGCAGGTTTCGTAATATTGAACAAACCAACGCAGGTTTTAGAACAACATTAAATTTAACAATGATGAAACCAACGCAGGTTTCGTAATATTGAACAAACCAACGCAGGTTTTTGAACAATAATAATTTAACAATGATGAAACCAACGCAGGTTTCGTAATATTGAACAAACCAACGCAGGTTTTTGAACAATAATAAATTTAACCATGATGAAACCAACGCAGGTTTCGTAATATTGAACAAACCAACGCAGGTTTTTGAACAACATTAAATTTAACAATGATGAAACCAACGCAGGTTTCGAAATAATGATTTAACAATGATAATCAAGACCAAATAATGGTAGTCAAACAATGTAACTAATATAGTTATCTGAACTAAATAATCATTTAATTCCTTGAGTTAATTCTCAAATTAACTAATCAAATAACATATGATCACGAAAACATGTAAGCATTGTATCTCACCCCAATATTTGAAACAGTAAAAATGGGGCTGTGAGACTCACCTGAGTCTATCCGAGCAGTGAATATATCCAACGAGGAACGTATGGTCCAAAGTCTCCTAATGTCCTAAACACGCGAGATTCTAATGAGCATTTGATTGTATAATCCTTATTTGTATTAATATGTATTCGATCATATTATATTCCAATGTTTAAGTTTGTATTTCCGTTTCAAAGTTTGTAAAAATGTCACTGAATAATTCTGACCCAGATTAGAAAATCACGCGATCGCGTGAACTTCCCAACCGATCGCGTGACATCCCCCTTGACCCGATCGAGTGACCCTTTCGGCCGATCGCGTGACTTCCCCGTTTACCCGATCGCGTGAACTCTTTGAACCGATCGCGTGACAAGTTAAAAAGTTGGCTTCTTTTGTACATCACGCGATCGCGTGATAGTATTAAATCGTAAAACATGTTTTTCACTTGGAAATGACGCGATCGCGTCATTCCTTTGGAGCACTGTAGCTCATCGTTTTCACAGAGTCTGGTTCTCAAATTTATAATTTTCTACATATGTTTTGGTCTCAAATCTTTCACAATAAGCTATAAACATGTTATAATATGTATATTAAACACGAATTTAAACAAAAGTTAAAGTTTCCTTACAATTAAAAATTGAGACCGAGAGATGATGACGATGATGAATTTGATGATGATGATGATCCAAGATGATGATAATGATGATGAATTTGATGCTAAATCTTGTTATTGTTAGTTGTTGTTGTGGTTTGGAGTTGGAACCGAGAGAACGAGAGAGAGCAAAGTGTGCGTATGTGTGCATTTTACATTTTTGGAGTCGGGTATATACACCGGCTCCAATAATTGATATTGGTGGGTATTTTCCGACCCGTGTTCATGTACCCGATCGTTATTTAGTAAAATGTTTTCAAACGATAAATTTCTAAAATTTAAATCGTATAGGTTTTTATTTGAAGTATTTCACAAAAATACTTTTAGTGTGATACTAAATTATATCGTTGTTTCACTTTGAACTTACGGATACTTTTAATTATCCAAAAAGAGTGTTGGTGCATTTTGTGTGTCAGTCAGTTGGTCAAACTATTGTAATTGTCAAAGTCAATTAGTCTACGAATGTATAGTGTTTAGAGTGTGTATTCGAGTCTGTAAATGAAATATACATAGAATGGTGACATTATAATTGGGCCTGCGACGACATGTGCTACGTCGCATTGGGCCTGGCCTGCGACGTTGGGCCTAACGTCGCAGGGTCCAGTGGGTCGAGTATAAATAGCGAGTTAGAGTTTCATTTGTGGGTTGATCAAACCCTAGATAGCAGAGGCGTTTTTGGTGTAAGAGAGGAGAGAACGAGAGTGTGTTTGTGATTGTAACGTTTATAATCAAGTGTTAATATATACGAAAACGTTATAGAGATTTGTGTGTTCGTGATTCATATATTGATTGTTAATCATTCCGCAATAGCAATCGATCAAGTGATCCGATCAGATCCCACGGCACGGGACTATCAACTGGTATCAGAGCCGTAGAATCAAGGATTCGTCGGTTTCGGATCGTTATTTTGAACGTTTTTGGTTTGATTCGCAAAGGTTTAATTGATTAATCTTCGTTTCTGAGTTAGTTTGCTTGAAGAAATCGATTTCTGGAATTGTTTTTGGGTTATTTCGACGTTTGGATTTCGAAATTTCGTTAGGGTTTCGAAAATTTTCGATTTTTGGGGTTTTTGGTCGCTGCAGCCCGACTGTGCGACGTAGCCTGCGACGTCACGTGCGACGTCGCGTGCGACGTAACTGATTTTGCGACGTAGAGTTGCGACGTTACCTGCGACGTCGTTATTTTGACCTTAAGTGGTTATTGCGACGTAGGCTGCGACGTCGCTAGGATCTGCGACGTTGAACTGCGACGTAGGACGCTACGTCGCATTTTCGATTCTTAATTGAGTCATCGGACTTCTGCGACGTTGCTATTTTTCTCCGACATTAACCTCGTTCTAGATTCGTAAAAAAAAAAAAAAAAAAAAAAAAAAAAAAAAAAAAAAAAAAAAAAAAAAAAAAAAGTTTTTTGGCGGGAATCTCCGAAAAAATTTTGCGTTTTCAAATTTTTTCCATAGGCTTAAAAGTGTTCAATTTTAGTCTGGAAAAAGTTTCATTTTACCCGGCCAGTTTTTGACGTTTTCGGACGAAATTTTGGCGGGAAAAACGCGAAAAATTTTGTAATTTCAAATTTTGTTTTTAGGCTTAGAATCGCTTCATTTTAGTGTCGGAAAAGTTTCGCTATACTCGGGTAGTCGTCAAAATTATTCGAATTCAGTATTGGAGGGAAAAGTCGCAAGAGGCCAAATACCTTTCTGGTTTGAAAATGTCTTCTAAAGCTCATATGCGTTGCTATAGTGGAGCTGTTAGTGAGATTGAACCCCCCATGCTTACAGATGATACTGATTATGCTACATGGAGATTTGAGTTCGAAGCCTTTATGTCTGAAAATGATCCAGATATGTGGAACTCATTGGTTGAAAGATATGAAAGACCAGTAGTTGGAACAAAGAATTTAAGAGTATCACCACAAAAGTCTTACATTGGCATGACACTAGAGGAAAGAAAAGCATTTGATACCGAAAGGAGAACTTATTCAACAATTGTCAAATGCTTATCAAAGGAAGTTCAACAAATGTTTAAACATTATGTTATTGCATACGACCTCTGGCATGCAATTGAAACACGATGTGGTGGATATGAAAAATATAGGAGAAATAGAGTGGAACTTGTCAAGAAACAGTTTGACACATTTGATTTACTATCAAATGAATCTTTAGAAGCACTCTTCAAAAGATATTCCCAACTCGTAGATGAAGTGGCTGATGGAGGAATAGTACTTAATAATGGAGAGGTAAATAAGAAGCTATTACGGGCATTACCTAAGGACTGGGCTACCAATGTGGAGATTTTGGAACAAGATCCAGAAATTGAAATCATGGATTTGGAAGAACTCATCAGAAAGTTACAGGCTGATGCTCTTGACATGAAGAAGAAAGAAAAGATGTCAGCGGCTTCCACTCAAAATCCTAGTCTCAATGAAACTTCCAGATCTAATTCCAAGTCAGCTACATCTCCTTCTGGTAGCACTTCAAATGCTTCCTATACTTCTCAAACAGCTCCTTCACAGGCTACTGAGGATCATGCTACAATCTTTGCAGCTTTCCTCAATTCGTATGAGAATTTTCTTTCCAAGAAGGCTAGTACTCTGCAGCTCACTGAGGAAGACTTTGAACAGATCGACTCTGATGATCTCGAGCAAATGGACATCAAATGGAGCATGGCCATGATAACCCAAAGAACTAAGAAATTTCTTCAAAGAACGGGTAGAAAAGACCTGGATGATGATGGTGATACAGGTCTTGGTTTTAATAAAAGCAAGGTGAAATGCAAAATCTGTCAGATTCATGGACACTTTGCTAAAGAGTGTGAGAAAGTAAAATATCCTTCATCTGGATTCACTACTCCTACAGTTCCAACGACTCCAGAGAAGAACACAACATCACAGGCTATGAAGGTGTATTCTCAGGAAATGTTTGATTTTAGTGCACTTCAAGGAGAGGTTCAACACAGTGCGCTTTTGGCAAAGATACATGCGGTACATGATGAACCTAAGGTACCCATAAACTGTGTTTCTTGTTTAACATTGACTGAATCTCTTAAGAATTATCAATATGACAATTTAGAGTTGCGAGAAAAAGTTGTTAAACTCACCGAGTCAAACAAGTTTTTGAAAGCTAATGAATTTCTTTATGAAAAACAAATTGAGGCTTATAAGTTAGACACTGAAAAATACAAGTCTAAAGTTTTTAGCCAACAGGATGCTATTAATAGCTATCTTAAAGAAATTGAACTTTTGAATAAAGAACTTTCTGAGCTAAAGTCTGAGTCTGACAATTTTAAAAAGGGAATCACGAATTTCTCAAATTCTCATAAACTCTTCGATGAAATGGTTGACAAGATGAGGACAGATAAAAGTAAAGCGGGACTTGGGTATCCACCTCCCACTAACTATTATCCTAAGCCTGTTAAGGAAGGCACCGAAGAACTTGTGGCTGACTACTCATCATGGTCAGCTACAAAGTCTAAAGAAGCTACATCCAATCCCAAAAGGCAGGCAAAGGAGAAAACTAAGCGGACAGAGTATCCCTTGCCTACTTTTGTTAAGTCTGATAATACACCTCCAGTTAGTGTTGAGGAGGTCGTTGAGGTAGAAGATATACCTGAAGAGTCTACCATTAAGGTTGAGAAAATAAATGTCAAACCTGAAAATTTCATCATTACAACTGAAAATGATGATTGTTTTACATGCAAAGGCAAAGCTAAGGTTGACAATGAATCCTCAAAAGTTGAAGTTGATAAATCTGAAAAGAATAAACCTTCAAAATCAACTAACTCAACCTCAGGAACATCTACTTCAACATGTTCTCCTAAGAGTGCATGTTCAACAAATGTTCCTGGTCATAGACCTTCTGTGTATTGTCCTCCACCGAAACGATTTGAGGGAACTCATTGGAATCAATCTTATGTTGAGAGACGTTCTTGTTTCCATTGTGGACAACAAGGACATATAATTAGGGATTGTCGGTTATTATCCCTAGATAGGTTTGGTAGAGGGATGCCAAGAACTTCCTCCTTTAGGAATTCTTATTCAAAATCGTTTTCTAGGCGTGCTTCGTATTCGCCTATATCAAGATATGCATCCTCTTCTCCAAAACCCGTGGCTAGAGTAAACAAAGTTGTGCCTAGTAAACCTCAAGTTCAACAGCACAACATTGTTGAAAACAACTCATCTGAACCTACAAAGGTTTGGAAACCCAAATCCACAGACAACGCATCAATGAAATCTTCTGAGTTTTTAAAATATCATAAACTCATTGATGTGATGATTATGGATGACCATGGACAACCCAAGTCTATCAAGGCTTGGGTGTCCCATAAGTACTAACGCTTAATTGTTTGTGGTGGTGCAGTCAGGTTTTAATAGCTAATATTTTTAGTGACTGCAAGGATGTTGACATTTTTGAAAGATTTTGTCATGGTGGTTATGTGTGATGAGTTGTGTTTTGGATGAGTATATTGAAGTTTCGAGGTGGTAAAAGCGTTAAAAGGATTTGATTTGACTTGATATGTGATTTTGATACTTTTCTTTTAAATTTTATTATAAATGCAACAGCCATTCTTTATACTTTTTAGTATTAAAGAAATGCAATGTTGCGAAATTTATTCAATTAAAAAAAAAAATACAAAAATATGTTTAATGTTTAAGGGGAGTATTTTTTGGATTGGATATAAGAATTTGCTGTTCAGGGGGAGTAATTCTGAATATTAAAAATTCTGATTATTTAATTCAGAAATGTGAACAGCAAGATTCTTAAGTCTTGAAAAGACGATGGGTTGTGTCTGTAAACAACTTGGGATATGATAGTACATCGGGTGACATGCATAAAAATGGAAATTTTAAGGTTTATGTTTGATGTGTCAGTAGGTTTATCTGGTATATTTAACACATCTTTTATAAACATTAGCTTCATCATATGATGTATTGGTAGGTATGGTACACACCGGTTTGTGAGTGAGTAAGAAGTAATAATAAAACTTGTTTATTACTTTGAGAAAAATGTTATATGATGTATGACATAAGTCTTAATTGATAAATGGAAGTACTATCATACACTGTCATAATTATGTAAATGTAAAATGGGCATATAGTGATAATATGATTATTCGCCTAACTAATGGTGACTATTGTTGTACTCACGTACAGACCTGAATCCATTAGTTATGCAAATAGTCTCAAACTTGTTATGTTCATACTAAGGGACCCTCTGTTGTACTTTGTACAGATCTGGGGCCACTAGTATCTTCATAGTCGGTTTGATGTATGCCTAAATATAAATATCAAGTGTATGTTACGAGAAAACCGAGATAAACTTGGTCTTGTAATCTCTACCTTGTGTGAATATGCAGTGTTTGTTTTACTGAAGTTTATCAGTATATCATATAATAGGTTTCTCAAAATTAATATTCATACTAACAATAAAGGTTAGCTCACAGATACGGATGTAACATGTTTAAGTGGACAAACAATACCGATGATCGTCTTGAACTAATTTTTATAAAAGGTGCTTTAAATATGTCAAGTAAATTTAAAGTGGACAAATATACTGATGATCGAAATAACACTTACTATTTGCTAATAATTGCATGTTGGCCTGATATGATCCCTAAGCAGACTTAAAACAATCCGATCCCCAAATTTATTTTAATCTTTGTTATTTGTTTTTCCTTTATAAAGAAAATACAAAAAGATTTTATTTCTATGTTATTTTCTTCAAACATCATATATCTTGTTAAAGTCAAATATTGAAGATGCAAAGGATGTCAGTTATTCTCCAAAGATTGTGAAGATAATTCTATCGGAGAAGCTGCTGATGATTGAGAGATGGTCACAGAGTTTGAAGATCTTATTGTATGATAAATTTGTGTCAGTCACATGAATTTGGACACCAAGATTTCTTTGAAGACCATGCTATCTCAGAGGGGGAGTTTCTGATTGTCAAAGACGTGAAGAGTTTGTTGATGAAGACTAATTGAAGACTTATTTGACCAAGCTGATGACAAGGGGGAGTTTGTTGGTGCATTTTGTGTGTCAGTCAGTTGGTCAAACTATTGTAATTGTCAAAGTCAATTAGTCTACGAATGTATAGTGTTTAGAGTGTGTATTCGAGTCTGTAAATGAAATATACATAGAATGGTGACATTATAATTGGGCCTGCGACGACATGTGCTACGTCGCATTGGGCCTGGCCTGCGACGTTGGGCCTAACGTCGCAGGGTCCAGTGGGTCGAGTATAAATAGCGAGTTAGAGTTTCATTTGTGGGTTGATCAAACCCTAGATAGCAGAGGCGTTTTTGGTGTAAGAGAGGAGAGAACGAGAGTGTGTTTGTGATTGTAACGTTTATAATCAAGTGTTAATATATACGAAAACGTTATAGAGATTTGTGTGTTCGTGATTCATATATTGATTGTTTATCATTCCGCAATAGCAATCGATCAAGTGATCCGATCAGATCCCACGGCACGGGACTATCAAAGAGTTTTACAAATTTTCTGAGTATCGTAATATTATTTCTGTTAATAATATTCTATTTGGAAATGTTTTGGGACAACTTTTATTTTTATGTTTCCTCGGTGGTTTCAGGTTTGTTCGCGTGTGATTATTAAATAATCATTTCATGTTATATATATATAGTTATATATATTATCCGAATACTTTGTTTTTGATTCGTACCGAGTACGAATAATTAAAGTTTAAATTGGCCCCTAATTTTGGCCCTTTTTGACCGGGTGTCACAGGTGAACCGTTGTTTCTCTATTTATCAGTATCCAGAAATGCTGTAAGTGCAGTGCTCGTGAAGGATCATGAAGGGCAACAACATCCTGTGTACTATGTAAGTAAAAGCCTATTAGATGCTGAAACCAGGTATTCTCATCTCAAAAAACTTATACTTGCATTAGTAATGGCATCAACTAAACTTAGGCATTATTTTGAAACACACCCTATCCATGTAAGAACCAATTATCCTATTAAAAACGTTTTGAGAAAACCAGAAATGTCAGGACGTTTAGCTAAATGGTCTGTAAAATTAAGTGATTATAATCTAATTTATGAACCTAGAAATGCAATTAAATCTCAATCTTTAGCGGATTTTATTGCTGACTTTACTAGTGATCTCCTAAATGAAGTAGATTTAGAAGTGCAAGAACTAAATCAAATAAGTGAAAGATGGACATTATATACTGATGGTGCTTCTAATGTAAAAGGGACTGGATTAGGAATTGTATTAAAATCACCTCAAGGTGATATCATGCCTCAAGCCATAAGATGTGAATTTCAAGCTACAAATAATGAGGCAGAATATGAAGCATTAATTGCGGGATTACAATTAGCTAGGGATATTGGAATAAAATACTTAAATGTGTAGGTTGACTCATAGTTAATTGCTAATCATTATAATGGATCTTATACTGTAAAAGTAGATAGATTAGCTACGTATTTGGAGATTGTTAAGGATCTTGCAGGTAGCTTCGAGATCTTCGACATTCAACAGGTACCGCGTGAGGACAACACTGAAGCGGATGCTTTGGCTAATCTAGGATCAAGTCTAAGGATCCCACCAGATGTCAAAATACCAATTATACATATTGCAGCGCCTGCCATCGCTGATAAGGATCACAACGAAGAGCAAGTGTGTGACATTGAGGATCCTCAGCTTGGAGACAAATCGAATGCATCAGGTTCTGGGGGCAAGTCGGGATCATGGATGCAGCCGATTATGGAATATATTCAACACGATGTGATCCCTAAGGATGAAAACAATCCTAAAGCCTTCAGGTTAAAGGTATCCCATTTTACTATTGAAAATGGTATATTGTATAAAAATTCACTTGCAGGACCATTATTGCGATGCCTTGAGGATCCTGAAGCAAAAATAGTTCTCAAGGATATACATGAAGGCGATTGTGGGAATCATTCTAGGGGCAGAGCATTATTTTCAAAAGCATTGAGAACAGGATACTTCTGGCCTACTATGAAGAAGGATTCCATGGATTTTGCTCGCAAATGTGACGCTTGTCAAAGGCATGGAAACATTCATCATCAACCAACAGAACCGATGCATCCGATTATTTCACCATGGCCGTTTATGAAATGGGGGAAGGATATTGTTGGAAAACTACCTGTTGCTCCAGGAGGAAAAGTGTTTATGCTTGTAATGACGGATTATTTTTCAAAATGGATTGAAGCTGAAGCATTCGTTCAAGTAAAGGAAAAGGATGTTATCTCATTCATCAAGAGAAATATCCTCACAAGGTTTGGGATCCCGGCAGAAATAGTGTGTGACAATGGATCTCAATTTATTGGAAGAAGAACAACTAAGTTTTGTGAAAGTTGGGGAATCAAGATGATAACTTCAACTCCAGTCCTTCCTCAAGCCAATGGACAAACAGAATCTAGCAATAAAATTATAATCAACAATCTGAAGAAGAGGCTGGATGCTAAGAAAGGAAGATGGGCTGAAGAATTGCCTTTTGTTTTATGGGCTGATAGGACCACAGAAAAGGAGGCAACTAAGCAAACTCCTTTTTCTTTGGTGTTTGGATCCGAAGCTATGATCCCAACAGATATGGTAATCCCAACTGCAAGATCCCGGATGCAGACTTTGGAAGCAAACAAGGAAGCGTTGATTCAGGATCTGGACACTGTGGATGAGTTAAGGGATCGTGCTAAATTCAGGATTGCAGCATACCAACAGAGGATTTTAAGATCCTACAACAAGAATGTCAGGATAAGAAGGTTTCGAGTAGGAGATTTGGTATTAAGGAAAGTATTTCAAAATACTAAGAATCCTGCAGAAGGAAAGCTAGCACCAAAGTGGGAAGGTCCATATTTAATAGATTCGGATGCTGGAAATGGGGCATATTGGTTGGCCAATATGGATGGTGAACTACTTCCAAGATCCTGGAATGCCATTCATTTGAAGCTCTACCATGTGTTAGTTGAATGTTTTTATTTCAACACAAAAGGTACTCCTGTGATCCTTGACTTTTCATTGATTTTAATACTTTTTACTATATATGTATGTGTGTATTATAATTATAGATATATATGCATGAAAGTTTATTATGATTATTATTCTCATTGAATACCCTATTGACTTAAGCATCGGAGGGGTGTTAGGCAAACTAACACCCACCTTTACCCAAGATTTTGTATTTGTTGTAGTTCATATACTTAAGGATCATGGAATGAAGATTAGGGGTTGTCCACCTCTCCTCCGTTAAGGATCCCAGCGATTCTCTAAGGTTTAGAGGTTTCCGTACGGATAAACACCTCTCTACGAAAAGGGTTTTGACACCTCGCTGGGTGCGCACGATGTTTTATTATAGTGCCACGGTTAGGGAATCGGTGATGCCTCTGGTACCCGACAACTTCATTTCCATTGGCCTATAGATCAAGCGCTAACGAATGTCGATACTGATGTGCACTCTACGTATCGATCTAAGGTTTGTGTCGTTTTCACGTCACTCTAAGGTTTGTAATGTTTTCACATTACCAATTGGTTAGGCATTTTCATGTCTCAAATGGCGTAGCCCAAGAATCAAACGGTTTGTGATGTTTTCACATTACCTAATGGTTTGGCATTTACATGTCACTTTTATAGTTTTCATAAACTATCCAATGGTTATAATGTATTCACATTATCAAAATTTTCATTGGTTAAGTCTAATAAATAACTTTATTAGCTCTAATGTTTTCATGATTATCAAAAGCTGTTTTGATCTAAGGATCGCAAAATCTTTTTAAGATCACAACATTTTTCAAAAAACAAATTGTTTTCACAACTATTTGACAAATTATTAACATTTATATGTTATAGGAATTACTCATTAGGAGTTCCTCATTATCGGTAGTTTATTTTAGGATCTTGAAATCTCAGGATCCTAAATTCCAGTTTATATCAAATCCAGTTAAGGATCCTTGAATCTAAGGATCCTAAACTAGAGATTATTTCAGATTCAATTAAGGATCCTTGAAGTCTATGGTGCTGAATGCATGTTGAGAGAATCCTCTCAATGTCTTAGATGTATCTTGAGGGAATCTCCTCAGGATCCTATTTCTAAGCAGATATCGAGCAAATATACATACTGAGGGAATCTCCTCAGTATCCTAAAGACGCAAGACATAGATGATGTCCTAATATTATTAACAGCGAAAGATCTAAGGATTGTACAATCTTAAGATCAAAGTTTAAAACCGTAGGAAATAAAAAATGTCTTGTGGCCTACATAAACCACATTCAACACAACCATGGTTGACCACACCGGATCAACCTCATCCCGAAATAATTGTTTGTTACAACCACAAAACAAGAAAATAAAATGCTTAAAGATAAAAGTTGGGCTCTGGCTAGTCATTTGCCTTCCTCGCCCAATGTGTTGTCTTCTGCTATAGATGCCAACCCATCAAGGACTTCTGAAATTGATGCCAGCCGATCCATTTTTGAAGTCCCTTGATCTTGAGGATCCGCAGGAGGACTTACCAATCTGTAACACCCCCAAATTTAGTGATTTGCGGAAGCATACTTGGGTGTTACTAATCAATATACAAAGCACAAGATATACAGCAAACGACCTCTAAATGAGACGTTTTGTAAAATAATTACATTTCATAATTAAATCGTTTGAAAACATATAGTTTTCTTTACCAAAAATATGTAAGCCTAGAGTCCGCGTATGTGGCGGGAGATTCTATTACATAACCATAGTTACAAAAGATAATGCCAAAGAATCTCCGTTAAATGCAGTTTGGAAATCATGCGACTCTAGCTAGTAATCCTGGAGTGATCCTACTCCGTAAGTGTACCTGAGAATACACGCTAAAAAGGGTCAACCAAAAGGTTGGTGAATCTCACAGGTTTATCAGTAAATAATCAGTTTGAACACAAGATTTCATCAGTAGTGCCCGTAGGCGTATATCAAGTATTTGCAAATCTCGCAAAAGTAAAGTAATCAAGTTATACCGTTGCCATAAGGCTCATAATCGAAGCTTAACCCGTAAATAATCAGTTGCTCCCGTGACATGCTCGAAATTGAGCAAGCATAAGTAACGAAATAATAGCCACCCGTTTCTACGTGTAAATCAGTACGTGGTAGCGCTACTACCCCGGGCAGGGAGGGTCATTTCCCTAATGGATCCATTAACTACTGTTCGCGCTTAAGTCCATAACTAACGATATATGATGGAGAGACTTCAGTAATTAGTAATTAACTCATGCAATTCCGTTTGGTATAGAAATCAGTTTAGTACTTGTGTTCAGGAAAAATAAGTAGCATGTATCTCCCCCAATAAGATAAAACAGTAAAAGTGGGGCCGTAAGACTCACCTGAGTCGTTACAAGTGCGTTTATATCAATAAACGATTAAGTAATGTCAACAGTTGGTTCTCCGAACCCGTAACCTCCAAATGCCTAAACAGGTAATGTCAAGTAAGTAGATGTCTCGCAAGATCATCTAGGCTAGTTGTTCATACAACCCATTGTGTCCGAATGTTGGTTCGTTATCGTTTGTTCTTAGAAAACAAGGTTGGACCGTTGGTGACGGTTTGTATTAAGAATCCAAGGTGTTATCGTTATATGTATCGTTGAATCAGATTTCATTATTCGTAAGTGTTTGACATTTAGTGTGAAAAGTATTTACGACATCTAATGACGGGGGTCCGGGGGCAGCGCCCCTGGTAGCGGGGTCCAAGGGGCGGCAGCCCCTGGCGGGGTCCAAGGGGCAGAGCCCCTGGCTGGGGTCGAGCTGCCAGGTCAGCTTGGAAAATTTTTATTCCTACTACTTTCCTTTAGTGAAAACGCATCCGAAATCTGGATTTGGAGTAAAATTAGGTGGTAAAATCTTGGTTCCGACACTTAGTAAAAATGTGAGTTTTCAGGGTTCTGGTTTGTGCGACGTCGCATGCGACGTTGCAAGCGACGTAAGGTGCGACGTGGGCATGTACGTCGCATGATGCGACCTTCGCAAATCAATGCGACGTAGGGGGGTGGCGTCGCTAATGCGACGTTAGTTCGGTTTGCGACGTTAAAGTCTACGTCGCCATGTATGACATCCGCAAATTAATGCGACGTAAGGGGCTGCGTCGCTAGTGCGACGTTGAGATTTTTGTGCGACGTAGGTCGCGACGTCGCAGAGGCCCCTGGCCAGGTGCGACGTTGCGGTCTGATGGCCGGAAATTTAGTCGAAAACGAGTTTCCCGGTTTCCGTTGGGTCCAAATCTTTTACCCAACCCTTATATGAACATAATAAGCCTATAGAACCCATAATTTAGTAAAAATGATCAAAAACGAGAGATGTCGGGATTTGTCGGAAACTTACAAAGTGTCGTAATGAAAATCCGGAAAGATGGAGTTGTAGATCGTGAAGTGGTGGTGCTTTTCTTCCAAATGACCGAGTAAAACCGAGTGCTTTTTGAGGTAGTATTTTGTGAATTTAATGAGGTGTGGTGGTGTTTAATTTGAGAGAGAAAAGAAAGAAAGTGAAAGAAGAGAGAGAGAGGGAGTTAGTGGAATGAGAAAGAAGAGGGGAAAGTTGGGGGTTTTGATGAAAGCCCCCATTTTTCAGTACACGCGCTGTGCTCCGTGCGGTGTTCGTTTTCTCCGTCTTTTACCTTAACTATTTATTTCTACCCGTGAATTATCCTTTTTAAAATACGAAGGTTATTAAATAATTTACTTAAATTATTTCTTTAAATCTTTAATTGTTTGAAATATAATTTAGTTTAAATACGTTTGAATACTTTTGTTTTTAAATCGTGTAAACTTTAACCAAGTGATACGAGATAATTTCTAATTATTGAAAAATAGCATTTTGGGTCATAATTGCGTTATTTTAGTTTATAAACATTTGTTCACCAACGTCCGTATTAATCGAATAGAATTTCATTCTATTTAAATTGCGTACGATTTAAGTCAAATCGCAAAGTTGTATATATTTACCAATATATAATCCGATACATAAATTAGCCTAACACAGAACTAATTACATGTATTAACAAAGAATTAGGCACTAATTCTAGTCCTAATTTGCCGGTTGTTACATTCTCCCCCTGTTAAAAGAATTTCGTCCCGAAATTTAAGTCGAAGTCGCGTTCGGGGTAGAATTGGTGAATAAGTGGGGATACTTGAGTCGCATTTGGTCTTCCCGTTCCCAAGTGAATTCCGGACCACGTCTAGAATTCCACCTGACTTTGACGATGGGAATACGACTCTGTTTCAGTTGTTTGACCTCACGGTCCATAATTTCGACTGGTTCCTCAACGAAATGTAGTTTGTCATCGATGCGAATCTCGTCAAGGGGTATAATGAGTGTCTCGTCAGACAGACATTTCTTTAAGTTAGAAATGTGAAAAGTAAGGTGCACGCTGCTGAGTTCAGAGGGCAGCTGCAGTCGATATGCCACTGGACCTATCTTCTCGAGAATCTCAAAAGGCCCAATGTACCTGGGGTTTAATTTTCCGCGTTTGCCGAATCGGATTACGCCTTTCCAAGGCGATACTTTTAAGAGTACTCGATCCCCAACTTGGAACTCGAGTGGCTTGCGTCTCACGTCAGCATAGCTTTTCTGACGATCACGCGCGGCTTTGAGTCGGTTTTGGATTTCAACGATTTTCTCTGTGGTTTCATGTATGAGTTCAGGACCAGTGAGTTGACTATCTCCCACTTCAGTCCAACAGATCGGTGATCGGCACTTACGACCGTACAGTGCCTCAAAAGGTGCAGCCTTTATGCTGGTGTGATAGCTGTTGTTGTACGAGAACTCGCACAACGGTAGATGTCTTTCCCAATTTGTACCGGAATCAACTACGCAGGCTCGTAGCATGTCTTCCAGTGTCTAAATAGTTCGTTCGCTCTGGCCATCGGTCTGAGGATGGTATGCGGTACTCATATCGAGACGGGTACCCAGTGATTTTTGGAGTGATTGCCAGAAGCGAGATGTGAATCGAGCATCCCTGTCAGAGATAACCGAGATAGGGACACCATGTTGGCAAATGATTTCTTTGATGTAGATTTGTGTAAGGCGTTCCATTTTGTCGGTTTCTCTGATTGCCAAGAAATGAGCCGATTTGGTGAGCCGATCGACGATCACCCAAATGGTATCGCAACCGCTCGCCGATTTAGGTAGTTTGGTTATGAAATCCATGGTAATTTGCTCCCATTTCCATTGAGGAATTTCAGGTTGTTGGAGCAATCCGGAAGGTCTTTGGTGCTCGGCCTTGACCTTGGAACAAGTTAAGCATTTGCTGACGTACAAAGCAATGTCAGCTTTCATATTCGACCACCAGTAAAACTCCTTGATGCCGTGATACATTTTGTCGGATCCCGGGTGGATAGAATATTTGGACTTGTGAGCTTCATCCATCACCAAGTCCCGCAGGTTTCCGAAATTAGGCAACCATATTCGGTTAGAGAAATACCTAACTCCGTTGGGTCTGATCTCGAATTATTTATCCATGCCTCGCAAGGCCTCGTTCTTGAAGTTATCGGGTTTCAGGGCTTCGAGTTGGGCAAGATGTATTTGGGTGGTGAGATCGTTATGAATGGTAATACTGAGTGCCCGGACTCGGAGTGGTTTTGTTCGTTCCTTACGACTGAGAGCATCAGCAACCACGTTTGCTTTGCCCGAATGATATTTGATCTCACAGTCGTAATCGGTGAGTAATTCAACCCATCTACGTTGCCTCATGTTAAGATCTTTCTGGTTGAAAATGTGTTGGAGACTTTTGTGGTCGGTGAATACAGTGCTGCGGGTACCATAAAGATAATGTCTCCAGATTTTTAAGGCGAATACCACGGCCCCTAGCTCGAGGTCGTGAGTTGTGTAGTTTTTCTCGTGAACTTTAAGTTGTCGGGAGGCGTAAGCAATGACCTTGTCTCGTTGCATCAGCACGCAACCGAGACCTTGGTGAGAAGCATCACAGTATACCACGAAGTCATCGGTGCCTTCGGGTAGAGATAGAATGGGTGCACTGCAAAGCTTGAATTTCAACAGCTGAAATGCCGACTCTTGTTTATCGGTCCAATCGAATTTCTTTTCCTTCTGAGTCAGCACGATGAGGGGTTTGGCAATTGTTGAAAAGTTTTCGATGAAACGGCGGTAGTAACCGGCCAATCCCAAGAATTGGCGTACCTCGGTTGGAGTGGTTGGTGCTTTCCAGTTCTTGATTGCCTCGATTTTTGACGGGTCTACATGAATTCCCCGACTGTCTATAACGTGTCCAAGGAATTGAACGGTGTGTATCCAGAACTCACACTTAGAAAATTTGGCGTAGAGCTCCTCGTGTCTAAGTAGTTCTAGGATGATTCTGAGGTGTTGTGCGTGTTCATGTTCGTTTCGCGAATAGATAAGGATGTCATCGATAAAAACAATGACAAACTTGTCGAGGTATGGTTTGCACACCCGATTCATAAGGTCCATGAATACAGCCGGTGCGTTGGTTAGGCCAAAGGGCATTACTTGAAATTCGTAGTGCCCGTAACGGGTTCTGAATGCGGTTTTTGGGATGTCAGCATCGCGAACACGCAACTGATGATAACCTGATCGAAGATCAATTTTTGAATAACAGCTTGATCCTTGGAGTTGATCGAACAGATCATCGATTCGAGGAAGTGGGTATCGGTTCTTGACGGTTAGTTTGTTCAACTCTCGGTAGTCAATACACATTCGAAATGAACCATCTTTCTTTTTAACAAACAAGACCGGAGCTCCCCAAGGTGAAGAACTCGGTCTGATGAATCCTCTATCCAGGAGTTCCTGTAACTGCGTGGACAACTCCTGAAGTTCAGATGGAGCTAGGCGGTACGGTGCTCGGGCCACCGGTGCGGCACCCGGCACGAGATCAATCGAGAACTCGACCTGTCTAGGTGGAGGTAAACCAGGTAGTTCTTGTGGAAAGACTTCGGGAAAGTCTCTAACGATCGGCACATCTTCAAGTCGCTTCTCCTCCGACTTTTTCTCCGTGATGTGCGCGAGTATTGCTGGGTAACCCTTTCTCAGAAATTTTCGGGTTTTTAAACAGGAGATTAAGTTTAGTCTCGACCCACCGGTCTCCCCCTGTATGACCAAGGTACTACCGGCGGCGAGAGGAATTCGGACGATTTTATCATGGCACACAATTTCGGCCCGGTGCTTGGACAACCAGTCCATACCCACGATGACATCGAAACTTCCCAGTTCAACAGGCATTAGATCGATTGAAAAGATTTTGTCGGCTAAGTTTAAAGTGCAATTAGGTATCACACTATCGGTTTCTATAAGTTTACCATTTGCAAGTTCTACTGTGTACTTAACATCTAAGGCCGCGGGGGTGATATCAAGTAGTGGACAAAACTCGTCAGATATGAAACTTTTATCAGCACCGGTATCAAATAATACTGAAGCAGTAAGATCGTTGAGAAGAAACGTACCCGTTACAACATTCAGGTCTTCCCTAGCTTCCCCAGCTTTGATGACAAATGCTCTGCTGCGAGCAGAGTTGTTGTTCCGCTTGTTGTTGTTGTTGTTGTTGTTTTTCTGCTTAGGGCAATTATTCTGAAAATGCCTAGGACTTCCGCACCCATAACAAGTCTTCGGGGCACTGGTGTTTCGACAATCCTTGGCCAGATGCCCAAAACGTTTGCAGTTTGTGCAAGGGCAGGAACCGTCGTGGTGACGATTGCATTTGGGGCAGTAGGACTTGCTTCCACTGTACCCTTTCTTTTCTGAAGAGCCGGATGAATAAGCCCTAATAGGCTCGGGTCTTCGGTTGGTGATTTGGTTGGATGAGTTGGGGTTTCCTTCCCACTTTCGTTTGTTGTTTGCAGGTGGGGCTGAGGTGGTGTTACGGCGGACAGCGTTTGCCGTAAGTTCATGGGCCATACGGATGGCGTTCTGGATAGTACCTGGTTTGGATGAAGTCACCAGGTCCTGGAGTTTCTCGGGCAGTCCATCAACGTATTTCTCGATCCTCTTGTACTCAGGATCGACCATGGTTGGGCACAGAAGTGCCAGTTGGTGGAAACGATTGGTGTATCCGGTGATATCATCACCTTGCATCTTGTGGTTCCAGAATTCCAACTCCAATTGTTTCAATTCATCCCTGGGGCAATACTCGCCCCTCAACATCTCCTTCAACTCCTCCCATGGGAGTTTGTAAGCATTAGCAACGCCCACAGTTTTGGCATAGGTGTTCCACCAGGTGAGTGCGGTGTCAGTAAAAGTACTAACGGAGAACTTAACTTTGTCCCCCTCCGCACAGTTGCAGATGAGAAATACCGATTCAACTTTCTCGATCTAGCGTATTAGGCCGATCGCTCCCTCAGTACCTGCAAAGTTCAGCAGTTTGCAGTTTTGGAAGTCCTTATATGAGCAGGGCTTCGGCTGTGGTCCATTGTTAGCGGTGTCTTCACTACCGGGAGTCAAGGTCCGGGTAGCTAGAGCTTGGGCCACACTACGGGCAATCAGGCCCGCAACTTCGGCTTCAGTGAGGGTGATCTGACGACGAGGAGGCATGCTGCTGATCAAGAAAAGCACAAGGAAAGTTGAATAAGATAATTGCCTGAAATTTGATGATATATCACAAGTGTGTATAATGAGATATACAATAACAGTACGAGGTGATAATCACATTCCATTAAATAAAAGTTGGATACAAAGTACTGGTTTTCAAAAGATTACAGAGTAGTGGTAGTAGTAGTACAAAAGTACCGGGAATGGTTACATCCGGTTGAATTACATAGGTCCTAATTAAGTAGTTAACTGGTTACAAGTTACAGACTGATCTAATCTTGATACAGATTAATCTGCTCCATCAGCGCGACAAGGCGGTCCATGGTTTCTGCTAGTCTGTTGGCTTGCCTGGCGTTATCTTCAACCAAGGCCAGTCGTTGTACTAGCGCTCGAGAGTGATCCTCAGTCTCCTGTGAACGCTGTTCACATTCCTCTAGTCGGTTTCTTACGAGTTCATCCGCACCTAATTCAGCGGTCATTGAATCCTGAATTATGCTTACAGAGAGGCTGGTATCTTCTTGTTCTCGCTGGAGTTGTGATATGCGGTCAAGAGCTTGGCGAAGCAGGTAGGTCATTCGGTGTTGTTCCCGTTCGAGATTTTCAAGCCTTTGCTCCTGACGGCGGAGTTGGGTAGCCAACACTGGCACCGTGAGATGAGCCGAGTTCTGAGAGTTATGAACATGATAGGGGTTGCTTCGAGGTGACCTAGTGGTCCTCTTGGCTATTCGCGGGTTTCGAGATCCTTGCGGATGAGAGCGTGATGAATTGGGTGATGTGTTTGCCATTCCTGAGGCAGAGTGTAAGTAAGACGAGGCTAATATATATAAGTATATAATATCCAGCCTAGTGTCTAGCACGTATCAAGTAATGGTCTGGTTCTCTCGTGGTCAGAGTCAACTAACGCATTCCTGTTCAACATAACCATTTCAGACCTCACATCATCTTTCCTTAATTGTACATAGTTGATCAGGCTATGTTAAATTAAAGTCGTATGATGAAATTCCTGAACCAATCATGCCTAGTAAGGAAATACTGCCTAATGGTCATAGTCTAGGCCCACTAAATGCAACCTAGTTCACTATAATCTTAGGCTCTGATACCAATCTGTAACACCCCCAAATTTAGTGATTTGCGGAAGCATACTTGGGTGTTACTAATCAATATACAAAGCACAAGATATACAGCAAACGACCTCTAAATGAGACGTTTTGTAAAATAATTACATTTCATAATTAAATCGTTTGAAAACATATAGTTTTCTTTACCAAAAATATGTAAGCCTAGAGTCCGCGTATGTGGCGGGAGATTCTATTACATAACCATAGTTACAAAAGATAATGCCAAAGAATCTCCGTTAAATGCAGTTTGGAAATCATGCGACTCTAGCTAGTAATCCTGGAGTGATCCTACTCCGTAAGTGTACCTGAGAATACACGCTAAAAAGGGTCAACCAAAAGGTTGGTGAATCTCACAGGTTTATCAGTAAATAATCAGTTTGAACACAAGATTTCATCAGTAGTGCCCGTAGGCGTATATCAAGTATTTGCAAATCTCGCAAAAGTAAAGTAATCAAGTTATACCGTTGCCATAAGGCTCATAATCGAAGCTTAACCCGTAAATAATCAGTTGCTCCCGTGACATGCTCGAAATTGAGCAAGCATAAGTAACGAAATAATAGCCACCCGTTTCTACGTGTAAATCAGTACGTGGTAGCGCTACTACCCCGGGCAGGGAGGGTCATTTCCCTAATGGATCCATTAACTACTGTTCGCGCTTAAGTCCATAACTAACGATATATGATGGAGAGACTTCAGTAATTAGTAATTAACTCATGCAATTCCGTTTGGTATAGAAATCAGTTTAGTACTTGTGTTCAGGAAAAATAAGTAGCATGTATCTCCCCCAATAAGATAAAACAGTAAAAGTGGGGCCGTAAGACTCACCTGAGTCGTTACAAGTGCGTTTATATCAATAAACGATTAAGTAATGTCAACAGTTGGTTCTCCGAACCCGTAACCTCCAAATGCCTAAACAGGTAATGTCAAGTAAGTAGATGTCTCGCAAGATCATCTAGGCTAGTTGTTCATACAACCCATTGTGTCCGAATGTTGGTTCGTTATCGTTTGTTCTTAGAAAACAAGGTTGGACCGTTGGTGACGGTTTGTATTAAGAATCCAAGGTGTTATCGTTATATGTATCGTTGAATCAGATTTCATTATTCGTAAGTGTTTGACATTTAGTGTGAAAAGTATTTACGACATCTAATGACGGGGGTCCGGGGGCAGCGCCCCTGGTAGCGGGGTCCAAGGGGCGGCAGCCCCTGGCGGGGTCCAAGGGGCAGAGCCCCTGGCTGGGGTCGAGCTGCCAGGTCAGCTTGGAAAATTTTTATTCCTACTACTTTCCTTTAGTGAAAACGCATCCGAAATCTGGATTTGGAGTAAAATTAGGTGGTAAAATCTTGGTTCCGACACTTAGTAAAAATGTGAGTTTTCAGGGTTCTGGTTTGTGCGACGTCGCATGCGACGTTGCAAGCGACGTAAGGTGCGACGTGGGCATGTACGTCGCATGATGCGACCTTCGCAAATCAATGCGACGTAGGGGGTGGCGTCGCTAATGCGACGTTAGTTCGGTTTGCGACGTTAAAGTCTACGTCGCCATGTATGACATCCGCAAATTAATGCGACGTAAGGGGCTGCGTCGCTAGTGCGACGTTGAGATTTTTGTGCGACGTAGGTCGCGACGTCGCAGAGGCCCCTGGCCAGGTGCGACGTTGCGGTCTGATGGCCGGAAATTTAGTCGAAAACGAGTTTCCCGGTTTCCGTTGGGTCCAAATCTTTTACCCAACCCTTATATGAACATAATAAGCCTATAGAACCCATAATTTAGTAAAAATGATCAAAAACGAGAGATGTCGGGATTTGTCGGAAACTTACAAAGTGTCGTAATGAAAATCCGGAAAGATGGAGTTGTAGATCGTGAAGTGGTGGTGCTTTTCTTCCAAATGACCGAGTAAAACCGAGTGCGTTTTGAGGTAGTATTTTGTGAATTTAATGAGGTGTGGTGGTGTTTAATTTGAGAGAGAAAAGAAAGAAAGTGAAAGAAGAGAGAGAGAGGGAGTTAGTGGAATGAGAAAGAAGAGGGGAAAGTTGGGGGTTTTGATGAAAGCCCCCATTTTTCAGTACACGCGCTGTGCTCCGTGCGGTGTTCGTTTTCTCCGTCTTTTACCTTAACTATTTATTTCTACCCGTGAATTATCCTTTTTAAAATACGAAGGTTATTAAATAATTTACTTAAATTATTTCTTTAAATCTTTAATTGTTTGAAATATAATTTAGTTTAAATACGTTTGAATACTTTTGTTTTTAAATCGTGTAAACTTTAACCAAGTGATACGAGATAATTTCTAATTATTGAAAAATAGCATTTTGGGTCATAATTGCGTTATTTTAGTTTATAAACATTTGTTCACCAACGTCCGTATTAATCGAATAGAATTTCATTCTATTTAAATTGCGTACGATTTAAGTCAAATCGCAAAGTTGTATATATTTACCAATATATAATCCGATACATAAATTAGCCTAACACAGAACTAATTACATGTATTAACAAAGAATTAGGCACTAATTCTAGTCCTAATTTGCCGGTTGTTACAGCACAGCTGTTGGGGTCTTGGATGCTGATGCGTCCACCACTTCTGGACCATTGCCCTTGATTTTGGCAAGCTTGGTTTCCCAGGTGTTAACTGGCCACATTGAAGTGTCATAGCCCTTCTCAGAAGCTTCATTGACCATCTTTAGCCGAGCCTCTAGGACAGTCATGGTGGCATCCCTCTTTACCCTAGCAACCAGCTCCTCCTTCATCTCCTCAAATTTGGCATCGGCTTCGGCAGTTATCTTCAGAATATATATAAGCTTTGAGATCCTTGTTCTCCTTCTTCGACTTTGCCAGTTCGGCTGCATCTTTGTCATGAGCATTCTTCACGACTGTTGATAGTTTGAATATGTCATTAAATGCATTGGCTTTCTCTTTGCAACACTTTGAAAGATGCTCGATGGTCTACACAAAATCAATGTATAAGTGGAGTTATTCTTAAAATAAAAAGCAACGTGAATAAGGATTTTTGTTACCTTGGCAATTTCAGAATCGAGATTGGCAGGATCGAAGGTATCATCAGCCTTCCTTTTCTTTAAGGATCTAGAATGCAGGTTGGGCATCTTGGACTTTGCAGCAGCTGGGGTTGACTTTTCCGCCTTATCTTCAGAAGAATCGTTGTCAATATCTAGCAAGTTGATGAATGGGGCTGAAATTCAACAAGAAAGGGAATAAGTCAAGTTAGTATTATGTGAACAAAAAGTGTTGAGTTAGTTTGAACTTACCAGACATGGGGGTTTGGGATTCCTGTGATCCTGCACTTTCGGGTTGATTGGGATGCTTGAAAGTCCTTTCTTCTTCAGGAATCTCTAGAAAAGTTCTTAATTTGCCTTCGGTATCCAAATCAGGGAGCGCTAATGCTGCGAAGTCAGCTGAAACGAGCGAAATCAGGTTAAAATTCATATTTTATATTTTATAAACCCTATAAAAGACAATCTCCTACCCTTGAGCAACCAGGAAGAAGGAATTTCATTGCTGTTGGATAAAGAATTACGATCAACAAGAAAGAATCTGCTCCTCCAGTTTAGGTCATTTTGTTTGGTTCGCAATACCAGATGAGTGCGATGGGGTTTAACTTTGAACAGGAAATAATGCGAACCGTGGGTTCTGAGATGGTAGGTTTGGGCTAATTCAGGAGATCCTAAATCTATGGCATGAGAGTCAACTACGGTCTGAATCACAGAGAGGGTACGCCAAATCATAGGCATGGCTTGAACAAAACAAAGCTTGGTGGTAGTGAAAAACTCAGTGATTAAAGGGGGAAACGGGGATTTAAGACCGATTGTAAAAGGATATTCCAGAAAGCAAATCCACCTGTCGGAAGAAAGGTCCGGTGGGCATAAAGGGTCGAAAGCTTTGAAAATGGTTTTAGGGGGAAATGAACCTTTGGTTCTCAGTAGCTCGATATCGGAATCGTTAAGAGAACAAGGTTCAGGGTTTAAAACCAAACCCTGAGTATCGTACTCCGGATGATTATCTCCGTTTTTAAAAGGAATTAAAGACATGATGGACAAAACGATCAGATATGGAAAAAGGGGAAATAAAGATTTTTACCTGCAAATCGGTGGCGGTTAACGGCAGAGTGAAGATGAATAAAAGGATTCAAGCATCGAAATGGATATAAACCCTTAGGCGCGGTAACCGATACATCTACCTAACACACTTTGAGCAATTATCTTGGGAAGTTATAACGTTCAAGGATCCTTAAAAACGTTATAACTTCGGGGGCAATTGTTGTGGGTAGATTTTTATCTAACTTTGCAGGATCCTTACCAGCATCATAATACTATTACTCATGTATGAAAGTTGTTTACATTTATTATTCGTATCAAAGGATATTGATGGTTTGTAAGTCTGCATTCATGATTACGGATATAACTGAGGATCCTGGGAGTATCTTTATTATTTGTCTTGCGGGATCCTATTCAGGATGTATTTATCTAACACAATTATGCAGGATCCTGAACCAGGAAGATATTTATTTCAGGATCCTATGATCAATCTCGGAGTACACATAGCTCAGGATCCTGGACTTATCTTAGTTCAGGATCATGAACTATATAACACGTTTATTTTCTTGAGTATTGACCAGGTCTTGGGAGGACACGTCAACTGAACTGTACTCCGGACTATGTGGCGAGCTCTTGATACGATTTTATGAAGACTAAGTCGCCAGCACGTGTAAAATGAAGTCAAAGGAGACGTTGGGAGTCTTCATCATTCCTCGGAGGATCCCTGATATTTCGGAATTATTGTTAAATGCTCTTAGTATTTAAACGGGGCTCGGATGATCATTTAGGTTAACGAATACTTACCATTTTTACCTGCAACTCACACCAACACTCTGTTATTTCTTTCTTTTACGATTATTTCATCAACACTTAGCTAAAATCACACACAAAATCACTTAGCCGATCATCCTTGTGCTCTTAGTTTGTAATCTATTACTTTCGTTTCTATAAGATTAACAAAGGCAAGGATCGTTTGATCCTTCCCGAGGTTTTGTGCCGGCGATCAACCTTGATCAAGGGCTTTCCTCGTATATCATCGTGTCGATTTTATTTACTTGTCATTTATATTGCTTCCATAGCATTCTGTTCACATTTTTATCGTCAACATTGTCATTATCTTTGATTTATACTCGAACTTTGATATTGAAACGTTTGTTCAACAAGGACCCACGGATTTAATCAATCTTTTTAACACAAAATATTGACTTACTAATAGAGATAATCGTGTAAAGGCGTAATTATCTTGATAGTAATTTTTACACCGGACCTCACAAACTAATTTTTGATCACTTAATTGCTTTTAGTAATTTTTGACCAAAACACGTAGCATCACCACATTCATTGTTATTAATTGGTTTTGATAACAATAAAAAAAATGATCCTTGTTTTTCTCACTTTTTGTGAGAGGACCGACAAGGAAGTATAGCAAACCATTGAATCATTTTTATAACTTTGCTTTATCAAGAATAATTGTGAAGAAAAGATACAGAAGAAGATAAGTAACCGATTAGAAAAAGTGGTAAAAAAAAAAGACTTTTTTACATGGTTCGTCCTTGTGGTTTGTCTAGAATTTCACTCGTCGTCCTTGTACTTTTTTTTTGGCACTGGTCATCCTTGTAGTTGCTAATTCTTGCATTCGCAGTCCTTGTCACTAACGGTCGTTAGTTTTCTTCGTTAAAGGACCATCTATGTTATTTGTTTTTTCAAATTTTAAGTTTTTTTAAATTTAATATTATTTTTAATTGTACTTAACTAATTTATTTTTTGAATAATCTAATTAATTTAATTTAATTATTTTAAACAGGCTTTTTCGTGACAATTAATTTAATTCCATTTTTTAAGTGTCCCGATCTATATAAACCCACTAAAAATATAAATAGTTTAAAAATATAAAAGTTTTTTAAGTAGTTTATACTCTTAATTTTACATATCATCGTTGATTTCATGACTCCGTATAGACAATTCTACATGCCTACATATATATTGCTAATAGTTTTGTATATTATGAACGTACTCAAATTGCACATTATCAACATGTAACATTTGTTTTTGAGTTAATTGTATAATACTAAATTGCAATAACTACGTAGCTTATAGTATTAAATAACTGTATTTAGTTAATTTTCTTTTTCAGTAATAGTTATTTTATTTTTGACAATTAAATTGATTAATTTAAATATTTTCTTATTCAAAATTTTTTAAGTGTCATAATTGATGTCGTGTAAACGGGGTTTTAATTTAAAAATGGAAAATATCTAACTTACTATACACAACACATGCAAGAATACCTGATCATATATAGTATAGCTTTAGTAAGTCCGAGTCGAACACAGGGAACGGATGTCAATATCAACAAATTGGAAATTGCTACAATTAATTAAAGCGGTAAAGAGTGGGGACGTTTTAGTTCCGATCGAACAATTGATAAACAATTATAAAAGAAATGATTTATTAAATAAAACTTAATTATAAAATAAAGAAATAATAAAATAACTTAATTAAAATAAAAGATTAAATTCAAATGGTAAAAGAAATACAATTGTTTAGACTAGTTTCCTCAGAATCCGATTATCACTTTACTGAATTGCAGATATGTGGATCTTATTGTGACATGACAAATATACCAATTATCCTTACAAGATTAATTGATTAAACACAATCAAGAAAGATATAAAGTTGTTTTCAACCCGCTAACAGTTCAATTTAACGTTATCCACCGAATTGTGTTATAGATTAAAACTACACCGTTTATATGATTTACCCTTATAACTTGAATCAACAAAGTCTATAACTATTACTAGTTATCACATTCATTGCTAACTCTTAATGATAATTGATCCTAGCCTATCAAACTCAATCTATTTAGTGATAATTATCAATTTAAAACCAACAATCACCAATAATGACCAATCAATAAAGAACTCAATCATAAATCAATGGATCACCACGCTAGGTTATCATCAAGATTCAACAATTAAACATGGATCTTCGAATAAACATATAAACATTCATAAAAACCAAAATAATCCGCAATTCAATAATCAAATCATCATCTGAGTATATTCATCTAAACAATTGTAAATAGAACTTAGCCAATCATAATTTCACAAACAATCAGATTCAATATCATATCTATAATCATAATCAAATGAAAGATATAAACGAAATCGAACCGAAAATGTCGAATAACAATTAGAAGAACAAAAGCCCTTGATTCCTTTAGCTTTAATCCCCCCAAATGCCTCTGGAAATTGGGGTTTTTGTTGAGAGAATCGTCTGGAGAAAAGTGGTGAAGAGTTGTGCAAAAATGAAAGCAAAATAGAGTTTTTAGGGTTTCTGCCTAATCAATCCATACGCCGTATGGAATTCCATACGCCGTATGGATTGAAAAGCCCATGGATCTGACCCGCGTCTTCTGGCGGCCCGACTCATTTCATCCATACGCCGTATGGATTCCATACGCCGTATGGATTGCAAATTCCAACTTCTCAGCCAATCGACCTCCATTCTTCAACCTTTATTCTTTTTTCGTATCTTTTCTTCGATATTCACTCGATTTCCGCTTCTTTTGTAATTCAAGCTCCAAATAATTCCTAAATGCAAATATGAACGAAATGAGTATCGAATTCAATTAAAAAGCATAAGAATTCATCTAAATAAAGGGGCAATTAGCACTATAAAATAGCACATTTTGGCGTTCATCAATAATCTACATCGACCCTTTAAGAATACAATAATTTTTCTTAAAAAAAACAATGTAAAAAATTATCAGGTACTATCCGTATAATTTTTCTACTAATTTACATAATTTAATATGTGTCGGTTATTTGAAAGAAAAAATACATAATATTCAACATACGGAGTATAATAATACTATATGTTACGTAGTTATTGCAATTTAGTATTTCACAGTTTTTTCTTCAATTAACTCAAAAACAAATGTTACATGTTGATAATATACAAAACTATTAGCAATATATATGTAGGCATGTAGAATTGTCTATACGGAGTCATGAAATCGACGCTGATATGTAAAATTAAGAGTATAAACTCTTTAAAAAACTAATATATTTTTAAACTATTTATATTTTTAGTGGGTTAATATAGATCGGGACACTAAAAAATAGAATAAATTAATTGTTACGAAAAAACTGATTAAAATAATTAAATTAAAATGATTAGATTAGATTATTCAAAAAATAAATTAGCTAAGTACAATGAAAAATAATATTAAATTTAAATAAACTTTAAATTTGGAATTTTTTTTACAAGGATGGTCCTTTAACGAAGAAAACTAACGGCCGTTAGTGATAAGAACTACGAGTGCAAGAATTAGCAACCACAGGGACGACCAGTGTGAAAAAAAAAATAAAAGGACAACGAGTGAAATTCTAGACAAACCAGAGGGACTGATGTGACCTAAAAAGTCATGTTTTTAAGTATATATTTCCGCACTTTTTGGACTATTATTTGGTGAAAACATTTCCAAATCATCATTATTTACTAAAAATCACCAAGGTAGTCTAAATATAGACGTTGCTGCAAAAATCGGTTAAAACGTCCAAATAACACGCAAACCGAGGCAGAACCGTCACCTTAAATATTTCCTTCTTGATTTTATTATGTAATTAGATCTTAATTTATATTTTATGATTCCATAGGAAAATACAAGACCGGAGGTGAAAGAATCAGAAGAAACGGACGAAGAACGAAGAAGATGTGCAGTTCGGAAGCTCGCCGATCGTCATCCGGAACACGCAAAAGTCAAACACTTCCAAATTTGGCAAACTCAGTGTCATTAGAAGCGTAACGGAAAAATGAAGCCAACGGCGCAAGAATCAAGCAAAACGGAGCCCGAACGAAGAAGATACGGACGAACCAAGCAACCGGAGAATCAGCGGAGGCCAAACGGGACACCAACCACCCCCCCTGGGCACAAGGGTGCCGTATACGGCCCCTAGGGTACCGTATACGGCCCTAAGGGTGCCGTATACGGGGCCTTGTGCCTTGGAAGGTGCCGTTTGACCCCCTTGGTCCGATACCCCCCGTATGCGCTTTGATGCTTGTTCTTTATGCTTTGGGACTTGTACCAAGCTTCAACCTCCTCATCTATAAATAGAGGGCTCCTCTCATTCATTCAACACACCTCATACACCTTACACCTCTCATTCTTACAACTTCTCTTTCTCTCTCTAGAATTCTCTCTCTAGCACTACTCTTAGGAGTTAGAGGAGAATTGTTCTTGTAGTTAGTTCTTCTCTCTAGTTTCTCTCTCTAGCACTACTCTTAGGAGTTAGAGGAGAACTAGAGAGAAGATTAGGATTAGATTAATTATGTAGTTAATTAGTAGAGGCTAGCTTATGTAATGCTTGGATATTAATGAAGAAATACAAGTGTTATTCTGCTCGCAATTCCTATCGGTATTTTCTATCCTTTCTATTATTAATTTGTCATATTGTTCTTGTTTGATGTATGTGATTTATTAATATTAGAAATGTCTATTGCTATGCATTGTAAGTAGTGTGCTTGTATGTTTGCCATGATTAATGAGTAGTTTGTGGTGATATATCTAATTGGGATAACACCATTATGAACAACGGAGGTAACGTTATACGGCTTTCATTTGTATAGCGCCGGAATCATCACGAATGTGTGTAGTACGGAACGTGGAAGCTATGAAAGTCGTGGGCACCATCCGTTGTGGAATAATGTTCCCAGTTATTATATATTACAATTGTTTGTGAACTTATAAGCTGAACCTCTACCCGTTTATCTGTCCAACTTATGCTGTGGTTTGTATCCTCCTCCCTAGAACCTGACCAATTGCTAGAAGTAGGATTGCCAACTATTCTGTGTTTGATGATCAATGAACTCAACATGGTCGTTGTTCCCTTGATTGAAATATATCTGTGAGGGACACGAAGCATAGGATTAGAGATAGATTAGGTTCATGCTTATCTGTTGAGTATGTTTGGGACAACTTCCGGGGTACCCATGATGTAATCCTTAGGTCAGTACTGTGATGCTAGTATTCCGTCCTATTGCATGTTCTTGTTTGATTGTTGCTTAGGTACTGCATACTAGACATACAATAACACTGTTGCTGCCTTAATGATTATGTTTTCATAAACATGATAAATGTAATACAGATAGGTTTGAAAACTTGTGGTGCAGTTTAACTATACATTTATGATTTTAAACTAAACTATCGCCTTTCCTCCAATAAACGTGGTTAGAACCTTTATGACAAGGAGTAGCTAACCATTGATCAAACGGTCACTACCTATCTATGTTTTCCAAAATAAACATGGTCTGATTTTGAAGCTGTGGAAATACTGCCCAACTTATCGTATAGTACACCGTGAATTAATCAGGGATTTATTGGGCTGGGATTTATAAAGTGAACGGGTTGTTTAGCTATCATAGATGGTTTTACTGTAATACAAGCTTAGATATATTGAGTCCAGATAGCCGTAAAGTATGTAATCCAGGATAAAGCCCTAAAACGTCCGAGTATCCGGTAAGCCGTGGAAAGGCCGTAGGCTGGACACTGTATTACATCCTGGCTGAGTCTGTGATCCAGGAAAGACTGTAAAACGGGTGAATACACAATGTAACCGTGGAAAACCTGTAAGTTGAAGACTGTATCACAGCCGAATATCTCTGAACTCAATCACAACCATTAATGTATTAGTAATCAGTCACCACCTGTCTTAAATCTTAAATGCCTTGCCCAACTTAGATATCTCTGTTTGTGTTAAAGAAAGGTCAGTGGATAAATCGCGGACTGTCGCCTTATTCCTGCACCCCATCTGGAGGGTCACTTGGTCTCGTCACAAGAGACGGTGAGGGAGGTTTCAAGACAGTCCGATCTGATCAGAATCTTGACAGCCTAGTACTCAGTGACATATTGATCGGTTAACCCGATCAATAGGGTACTAGTGTTTACACCACAGGGTATCTACGTGAACGCAAGACACAAATCTTTAAAAGACGTTTTCAAACTAAAACATCATCTCAGCTATTCTAAGTCATGGTGAACCACGTCTTTGTTATCCTTAAGTGTTATATATGCTAGTCTCCCTTTAGTTTTATGTTTATTTAGTTTCAGTAGTTTAATTTAATTAAATATAAAAACCAAAACAAAACCCTTCCAAGTCATTAAAACCCTAGCTTAATTACTGATTAATCGAAACTAGCTCTGTTTCAATTCTGCAGTCGTGATGAACGACCCTGGATCATTCTTACCGCTTACTCGTATCGGGTATTCATACCAGTTCTAGTAGGTAGTACGGAGGATTAGGCTCCCCCCGACTATTATAAATTTAAAACTACCCTGCCGTGTGTCTCGGTGGCCGGACCAACGACCGGAGTAAAATCCGACCGACCGCTGGGGGCACGACAGGGACGAACAGTGTAAAAAAGTCTAAAAAAAGAAGAAAGTGGTAAAAAAAATTAAGAAGAGAGAGAATATCATTTGACTGAAGAGAGAGAAAATTACGTGGCTGTATTAGTCATCTCGCCATGTAAGTTAGTGAGAAAGTGTTTGTAAAAAATATGTGAATAAATCATTTCTCTTCTTAGTCACTAGTTTTTGGATTTGAACTGTGGTCGTTTCTCTTGGTGCTTTGGAGTTTTTACTCGTGTGGGTTGAGTTGGTTATACTCTTTTTGGCCATCTCTTTTCTTGTAATTTTGTTGCTCTTTTTGTTGCAATAAAATTCCTATTTGCTTAGGGAAAAAATGCAGCAACATGTTGTTGGTAATTTTAGTGTAATTGGAACTTACTCAAGACCAAATGGTATTTCAAGTTAAGTTATAACATGAGTTTGTAAGTGAGTGCACACTTGTTTAAACTAACTTGGACTGCCACTAAAAAGCGGGGATCAAGGGGATTGCACCCCATTGAGAGGTCAAGGGGCAGAGCCCCTTGCGGGGGTCTAGGGGGCTCATAGTTGGTTCTCTTGAGTCTTGGACAAACGAAAACACAACCTAATCTCTTTGTTATGCTCAAAATTCTCTACCAAGATATTGAGTGATTTCTTGACTTATCGCAATAAGGATTTCATAATACCTAGGCATTGTTGGGTCGAAATATTTTATTGTGAAAATAATTCTACACAATTTAAAGAATTCGTCCAGATTATCATCACATCGCGTTACACATATCTAACACATGTATGTACCAAAACTTACGGTAAAAGTAATGATGAGTAAAATAAGGAAATTAGTAATTAATAACTATCAAGAATTGACAATGACAATTACATTTGAACAAACTAAATTAACAGTGAAGATAACAGAGTAAATAAATTGTTATTTTAGTATTGTTCATCTTTTACCTTTTTGTTATAAATCCATTTCATAGATATCTTTTCCCTAAAAACCTTCTTTCAGTTGTTTTATACTTGAGGGGAACTTTAACTCGGGATCACTATTAAAAAATTAGAAAAACCATATTTTTTACTGTTCAAAGTTAAAACAAATCAAATGTAAATATAACGAAAATAACAAGAACAAATCAAATTAAAATCATGACCGTTTTGTACACACACAAACACTACATGTCAACTCATAACAACATCATCCTTTTTAAGACGACAATAAATCAACTCATACATACAAATACGAGGCTCGATGATCCCGATCAGCCTCGTTTTAAGGCCTCTAGGCCGGTTAAGATTGGGATTAAACCCACTAAAAGAATGGTTAATTAAAGACGAAAATATGCTTAGAAAATAATTAGGCCCTTACCTTTGATTGCATATCAAAAATCAAATACAAGTAATAATTATGAGGTATAGTATATCATACAACAACTTAACAACTTTAATGCATTTTTTTTTTTACATATAATACCATTAAACTTCTAACCTTGATGCTTAACTACCTCAACTCTTTTTCTATCAGGGTTTGATAGAGGAATATGAGCAACCCTTACAATACTATCATCCCTCACAGAACAAGAATACTTACAAGATCCAAGAAAAGAGTTCTTTCGAGTCAAGGTACCTTTTTTATTGCTTTTGGTACACTCTTTATAAGCCATGAGAAAAGGGTCATTATCTTTATAACTTCTTCTTGAACTACTTCTCATAGGAGTTGGAAAACCACATGGAGGAAGAGGAAGTCCTATATCATGAGAAATCGTCTTATTTGCGTTCTCACATGGTGGCGGTGGTAGCGATACCTTGACTCTTCCTTCTTTGGTTGACGAGGTGTCGTGAACCACCACCTTCCACCCTTTTATGGTGGAAGACTTGTCGTGAACCGCCTCCCTCCACCCTTCTCCGATTAGGTTTTCTTGGCCATCTTTTCGGACCCCGGGTCTATTTTCCCATGAAAAAGGGATATTTCCTTGAGAGTGATCAATATTGGTGGTGTACATGTTTTTATTAAGAAACTGTGTTTATGAAGTGCTAGTTGTGGATTGAGGTTTGAGAAATTAAAATGAAATGGCACAAGAAAAGAGAGAATATTGGAGTGAAGGTTAAGTTGTGGTTTACGTCAGAAAAGTATGCAAAGAAGTTAAGGAACTATCAAACAAGCTTGACTTAGTACACGGTCTAGTTTCTTTTGAAGAAATAATAATAATGAGACATCATAAAGTATTGTAATGGTTTCCTTTTTATAGTTGGGCATACAAAAACACGTTCATGGCTATTTACTTTATTATAATCTTGATGACATGATATGATATTTGATTAGGATATGATGATGAATTACCGATACATTGTAATATAGTTAAATTTAAAGTAATAAAACTTTGTTTATGAAATACTCCGTATTTCCTTTTATCTTGTAAAACAAAAGAAAATGGTAAGTGATTATCTGGCGACCCCATCAACCGGTCTCACGGCAAATAGAGAGTGGTAAATCGCATAACTCGCGGTTAAAGGAACATGGGAACAAAGATTGAATCCCTTACCTCCACTTTCACTTTTATACCGTATATGTTTTTTGAACCTTTCTAGATAAAACATATTCGGGGTGATCAGGGTAAAAAAAGGTTATTGAGATACCTCAATCAGATTGTGTACATCTACCTAAAACAAAACGAACCTCATTCTACCTGATTACATAAACAAAGAAATTACATCCTTTTACCCGTTTGTTTTTTCTTGTAGAATTTGTTCTATTTAATATCTAATATTTATTTGAGATAGACAAATCTACAATTTAATACAGATTTATCACGAATATAGAGATTTAAATTCACAAATAGGCTCCTCTAATACTACTGAATCAACGGCACTCTGCTTTGCGCTCTATAAGATAACGTATTTTCTATATATCATATTCCCATTGTAGCATTGTAATTGTAATTTCAATTGTCTATTTTTGTCCTATTCACAACGTGAAACTAATTATGTGACTTCTTTTTTCTTTTCCCCTTTTTCTTTTCTTTTTTTAAGATATGTGATGTGATATGTGATTTTATTCCTACGTATTTTTTCTTATAAGCCAGGCACGAAATCTTCCATATCATGCCGTAACTTTAACCCAATTTATATCAAAATTATGATGCAAAGAAAATGAGTTATTTTTCAACCTCCAACTCTTCAACTAGTAATCAGTTTATCCGATTTCTCAAGGCCAAAATACATTTTAGTACCCTGAATTTGGTTAACCGGATCCTCTAGTACCCTGAACTTGTAAAGGTATAGTATAGTACCCTGAACTTGGAAAATCAGTAAATTTACTACCTTGACTCAGCTGACTCAGTCATGTGCATATCATGTGACTACTTTTCGTTAAAATTTAACTGACATTAACAAATAAGGTTAAAAAAAGTTAGATTAGGATTAAAAAAAAAACAAATTCATCTCAACTTATCGAAATGATGAGATTAATAATTTAATTATGGTATAAACAATTTATTAAATTAATTGGGTCTGAAATTAAAATAAACAACAACTAGTTTGTAATCTTTCTTTTTCTAAAATAATAAATAAATGATAATTTGGATTTGGATAACGTAGAGTTTGTATCGTCTTTTATTGATGGAGTAGAAAATGTAGTAGAGATTCAAAGCCTCTTCCGTCATCAAATCGTGAAATGCGTCGTGCTACACTGCTACAAACGTTCATGAATTAAACCAATACATGAGCCAACTCATATCTAAATCAAAATTAAATGATTTAAAAAAGAACACCAATGAGTAAAGTAACTAATCGATGCAAACCCAATAGTCAATTAACATGATTTATACAAACAGAGTTCATACCTAAATCAATTACTTACATAATATAAATCAAAACCTTCAAAAGTTTTAATGGATTCTTTTATCTTTAGTTATTCGGACGAAATGATTAAAACTATAATAAATTTGGTTCATAGACACCTAATTTCTAAAGCCTCTGGATATGTAAATTAAAGTGCTTCGTTTACGGTTACGTCTCGATTGCATCGGGATATTGAGTTTATGATTTTTTATTTATTTATTCTTTCTCTTTGCTTTTTTCCATCTAATATGGGCACGAAGACTAAATCATCCTAATTTAACTTTTCCTAACCTTATTTGTTAATGTCATTTAAATTTTAATGAAAAGTAATCACATGATAAACACATGACCGAGTCAACTGAGTCAAGGTAGTAAATTTACTGATTTTCCAAGTTCAAGGTACTATACTATACATTTACAAGTTCAGGGTACTAGAGGACCCGGTTAACCAAATTCAGGATACTAAAATGTATTTTGGCCATTTCTCAATGTTACGATTTGGGGAAATATATCAAAAACAACGGACAAAGTTTGAAAGTACAATTAGAACGTGAAATATATAAAATGTATGTTGTATAAATAGGAATAAAACTGAGAATTTGTTATGTTCTTTAACCCAATAATAAATAATAAATTATAAAACTAGATATCCTAGGAGACAAAATATAATCTTCTTTGTTCGACCTTCAACGTAAGTATTATATTCGGTGGATACATAAATAAACATATGTATCTCATTCTCATAACACGTATATTCGCTTTAATTGACTAATAAATCATTCATTTGAATTTTCTTTAATTATTATATTTTTTTGTCTTTTTAAAATAATTAAACTAAAATAAATAATAGCATATAATAACAAAATAATAGTTTGTACTACATGGTTTGTCATGTTTGGTGCCAATTATGCATTAATCGAATCAATATAGAATTGTCTCCGTCTCTAAATTATATTATCCCTATTAAAAAATTGAAGTGTGGCGTACTTGTATTTACATAACAACCCACATGTAATTTATGAAATGAAAAGAGTCTATTGCGTATAACTATACAAAATTGCTTACTCTAACAACTATTTTTGGAAGACTTTACTTCACTAAGTAAGATGTATCTATTCATTTATGCACGCGGATTTTGTTACAGGTCAGACATATGTTATAATCAACGGTGACACGTATTACTAGTCAATTAAGTCGACTTATTATAAAATTAGTTGAAAATGATTGGTTCTTAATGAGTGTTACTTTCATATATATTCAGGTGGAACATCTCAGCGTTTAAAAAAAATTAATAAACTATCAAGTAGAGTCACGTTCAAATTTTTTGTGATATGAGTGACTAGATTTTCTGAGTTCCGTCACTGATTTTTTAGTACTTTAATTACCCGTATTATAAATAACTCTCATATCTATAATGTAACTTTGAATTAAAAATAAGTAACAATACTCAAACTTTATTTAAAAGGCCTAATTGTAAGAGAATATTTTTTTGTGAAAAATTCATACTCCGTAATATGTAAGGAATATTTTATTATATGCGTGTTTGCATCACATGCATGATGCATGCCTAAAACTATGGTGATATAATTTGATTGATGTCCGAATAAAATAAACAATTGTTGGTAATGATATGAAATTCGGGTGGGGTTCAAATAAGAATAGGAATTTGTGTGAGAATGCGTTATTTTATTATGCATGACGGTCAGTTTACCAATCACATGATAACACGCATAAAAGTGTTGTACATGACGGTTATTTATTTATTTTAGGGTGACGTATTTTATTGTACAACACTTTTATGTACGTTAACGATAGCCCTAAGGGCTATGTTTAGAAAAATCCATCATATTATTAAAAACGGGATATTAAATATGAAATTTCATATTAAAAATCAATGGCCCGTATATATAAACGGGTCTAAAGTCTAGTAATACTATTGGTTAATATCATATATCCCCCTATTAAGCATCAAAATAACATATTTCCCCACCTACACTAACCTGGTTAATTTATGAAACCAAACGAAATTTAAGTTTTTTTCTATATTTAGTAAACTTACTTTTATACTACATATATTTCATGTCCATGTTGTACTTTTAACTTTTGTTATTTTTTGATCATAACTTAACGTGAAAACCAAATCCATTGTCAATATAAATGAACACAATAATGAAATGTTGTACAATGATTCAAATGATATACGAGAAGTTCTTAATCATCCAAGTAGATCAGCGAAAAAAATCATACGTTAGAGGTTGTGTATTTGTCAAACTTTAGAGCTTAAAATTTTCAAGTCAAAGTAAACGTTTTGAGTTAGACGCAATAAATTCAATATTCCAGTTACATAATGGAGACAAAAGTTAAACTTATAATGAATAGATGACATAAAAAAACATATATTGTATATGAATAGACCATATGAAAATACATTGTACCTATGTTACTCTACTTTCTGAAAAGCTTTAACTAAGTTACCGGACTATTAATTTGTTCGATTGAATTACCGAATTTAACAAATGATGATATGTTAGTTACTTAACTTATAAATATATATTAACACTCAAATTAGTTTACTTAACTCATGAGTTTAATTAAGTTACTCAAATTACAAATGTTACAACATTAAAAAGTCTAACTTGGATACGGAAATAGTTTAGTAATTCAATTAAAAAATTAACAGTCTACTAACTTATTTGAAAATTATCGCAATGTAAAGTAACATATTTGTCTAAAAAAAATAGTTTAAGAAAAAAACAAATTATACCATCCGTAGCAGAAGACAGAAAGACGACTAATTAATGTGCGACAAACAGAAAGCTAATTCAGTTCGGTACAAACAAGTAGTAAGATAAACATATTTGTGGTTGATATTCAAGAATGAAAACGAATATTAAGACGAAACACATCAGTCTAAAACCAAATTTTTGGAATTCATGTATCATACGAAAGACGATAAAGGTTATATTAATTCAAAATTAAATTAATGATAGGCAACGATGATGGCTATTAATCATGACTCGTGTTAGAAGGATAAAAATAAAAATGTGCGCGTATTGAGGTTATGTACAGTTATAAAAGGTCTACAAAACTTTATTTACAAAATGAGATGAACTAATTATATTATGATCTTATGGGATAAATGTGAGTTTATTCACGTTTATATCAGATTAAGTTTACTTGGTACCCAACATCTCTTGTATTGTAGCGTCTATATGTTGATATATATATAATTGTCGCGTTTCACTTCCATTTTACCCGTAGAAATGTGATCAGTTTGAAACGGGTAATATGGTCATTTGTAAAATCTTACATTTGTGGGTTAAATTTTTGAAGGGCATAAATCGTAGTATGATATAAACCACATAGATGTTTTTTATAATTTACTAGATCTATTCTTATATTACATCGGGTTTTTATATTAATTTATGTTTATTTGGATCAGATAATGATGATTATGACGAACGTGAATCCTCATGAACTTAAGTAGTAATTAAAAAGTCCAATACTACGATCACGAGAACATAAAAAAACAAAAATACGTTTGATTAAATAATAATGGGGGATGGTAAGTTTGGATGAAGACGGCTTTGTTGACGATGTGTGATTGTTTGGAAATACTTCCATTTTATTTATCAGTCAATTATTTATATTTTAATTCAATTAATAGCCTTTTATATATTTCAATATAAGAGAATGACAAATGGAGGTAAAAGGTCTATAATTTGGTCTATAAATATCTTCTAAATTCTATTTTATTAGCAATGACAAGGAATAACCCATTAATACGACTTGTTCGAATACTCATAAACAAGAGCTAGCACACCAACATTTACTTGGTTCCCCTTCCTATAATCTAAATTATTGATTAAATATAATTTTCAAGAAAGTCTTTGGTACTTGGCTTCATTACTTCTAAATACTAATATTAATAATAAATAATTAAATAAAAAATAAGCTACGTAATACACTAATACTTGCAAGTTAGAAGATCCCTTACTTTAGATACAAGGTATTTAAAAGATTATTTACCAACCTTTGTAGAAGGGTAAGTGTCAGTGTGTCACATATTGACATATTTTTTTTTTAGAAAAGCATCAATTTTATTCAAACAATTATTATATACATACACTATATTTAAACCCGTACGATGCACGGCAATTTAAATCATGAAATTTCAAGGAAGAACAACAATCTTAATACAAACACCTTACATACATAGGGTGTGTTTGGCAACCATGTTTGAAGGGATTACGGGAGATTCTAGGAGATTGAGATTCTCATTTTAAGAATCTCAATCCCTTATAAATTGATAAGCCTTGTTTGACATGAAAGTTAGAAGAAGGATTCAAATAAAAAAGAATCCCCAAAATTAGAAGCTAGTTAAACTAGCTTATTTAGAGAATCCTTGTGACACCCGGAGAAAAAGTATAAATTTCGCGCCCAAATTTAACGATAAAATTTCGTAAATAAAGTTTATTAGTTGCAATAAACCTTATGCAATTGGGCAAAAATGTTAGACAATTGAAAATACACACCATCTCAGTTTAAAAACATGATTTTATTCAGTTGAGATCACTCAGAAACCGAGTACATTTTTTTGTAATTCAAGTGAAATATATTTTTATATAGTTACGAAATTGTATATACAAAATTATAAATTTAAAGTATTAAATTTATATTATGATCGGGTACGCAAACACGGGCATTTAAAACCACAATTGGGAACAACCAAACCCACCAAAAATGATGGGCCGGCTGCCCTTTTCTTCCCCTCCCCAATTATGTTTTTCATTTCACCAAACACACCTCCATCTATCTCTCTCTCTCGGTTCCTCTCTAAACCACCACCACCGAGACCACCACCATCATTTTCGGAATCATCATCAGAGAAAGGGAAGCAAGAAGAAGAACAATATCATCATCTTCATCATCACTATCTTCATCATCCCGATTCACCATTTTGAGCTCGGTGAGAATCTCTCCCTTTCCTTCGATTTTTCGTGTTAGAAACATTTAAAACATCATGTATAAGTGTCCTATCGACTGATTATGTCCAAGAAAACCATCGAAAATGTTTTAAAACTCGAAACCCACCTCAATTTCTACATCAGTTCGTCGTGCGAGTTGAGACGAACTCAACTCGCGAAACCCTATCCGAACTCAACTCGCGAAACCTTATCCGAAATCTGTGAACCGAACAGACTTGCGAGTCGAACTGAGTCGCGAGTTGACTTGCGGACCGACTTGTTTGCGAATCGAGCTGCGAAGCGGCACGACCCGCGAACTGAGTTGAGCTGCGAGACGAGACTTGCGAGTCGACCATGTCTTGCGAGCTGACTCTATGAACTGGCCTTGCGAACTGACCTGCGAGTCAGGCTCGCGTAACGAACGAATTTAAATTTCAGATGCGTTTTTCACCAAAGCAATGTAGTAGACATAAAAATTTTTCAAAGTGACCTGGCAGCTCGACCCCAGCCAGGGGCTCTACCCCTTGGACCCCGCCAGGGGTTGCCACCCCTTGGACCCCGCTACCAGGGGCGCTGCCCCCGGACCCCCGTACACGGTTTCTAAACCTGAATGACAAATGAATATTTACACAAGTCGCTTAGACAAATTGATTGTCTCTTACTTATATAACCTCACATGTTTAGGACACCAGGAGGTTACTATTGGGACAACACACGTATTATAGGATCACTGACAACTCACAAGTGAGTTCATAGCCCCACTCTTTCAACTGTTTTACCATTTTCAGGGTGAGACGCATGCACAATTACTGTTTTCGAATTATGTTGGAACATAGTTTGTGACAACAGATCTAGCTTGAAATAGTACTAGTGTAATTATTATCATGTTTGTACATTGGTTTAAATTTGTAAATGGATATTTGTTTTGTTAGTAATATTCGTTAAATATATTAGCATATTAAAGTGTTAGACGAATATCGTAAATGAAATAAATAAATACATTTGGTGCGAGTCGAGTTCTCAAGTCGCAGCGAGTTGAGCTGCAAGATGAGAACTGAACTCGCTAACATCAGTAGGTCTTGGCGAGCCGAGTCCATAAGCGGGCTTGGGCTGCGAGTTGGGCTGGACTCGCGAGGCCCATGCGAGCCGAGCCGAGCCGAGACAGAAATATATAAACGATTTTCTTTGTAAAATCGTTAACACTTCATAACTTTTGTCATTCAGATTGGAGACCTGCGAATTCAATATACCCAGAGAAAATAACCTAACGGCTAGGCTTTGACGTTTATACGTTTAAGCAAAGTATTAGTAAACCTAAAACGCGAACTTATTCGTTGTTAGTAAGATAACATCGTATTGAGGGATTCCGCACCTTAATACTACAGATAACGAAGTTATCGATCCTAAGAACTAGGGACTTACATCTGGTATCAGAGCTTTCGGGCTAAAATACGAGTAAAGTTTGAAGATTTAGGATAATCACGTTTGATTCGGATTGTTTTTGTGTGCATAAGTACATATTAACGATCAAAATCATTTATTTGGACGATTTAGGGTTAGTTCACGGTCGAAATTTCCTGTTTCAATCGTAAAAATACCTTAAATTTTCGTTTTCGGGTTTTTTCAGCCGTTTCTCGAGTCGAGATTAGGGTTTCAGCGTAGCCTGCGAACCGAGTTGAACTAGCGAGTCGAACTGAGACTTGCGAGTCGAACCGAGATCTCTCGCGAATTGAAATCGCTTGCGAATCGACATCACAGCAATCCGAACTGAGACTTGCGAGTCGAGCTGAGATTGCGAGTTGAACTGAGTCTTGCGAATCGAGTTGTTCTGAATTCGCGAAACAGTTTTACTTTACGTTTTTAAGATGTCTGACTTAAGTAGAATGATCGAAATGGACCACGAGGTGGGAAAATCAAACGTTCCACCTAAATTGTTGAGGATCGAGGACTACTACAATTGGAAGGACAGATTTGAATCTTACTGTAAATTCCATGACCTGTCAATCTGGATGTGTATCAAGAGTGGATACACCGCACCTACTCAAACTGTTCAGAATGCCACTGTGGTTCTTACCTATCCGAACATGAGTGATCAACAGAAGGAAGAATACAAAAATGAAAATAAAGCACATTCCTGCATAAAGATGTGTCTTCCTAAAGAGATCGATCATCAACTGAAGTCTTTTCATACTGCTAGAACGCTCTGGGAAGCTCTAGAAAAAGAGGTGAGGGAAGTCCACAAGTGAGAGCTGGCAAGAGGAGTCTTCTCAAAAAGCAGTTTACTATGTTTAAAGCTTTAAAAGGAGAAGATCTTGATGCCTATGTCACGCGTTTCTATCATCTGCTAAGTGAACTGGAATACCATGAGATTGTTGAAGAAGAAGCAGCTAAAACCGACAAGTTTCTTGAGGGTTTGCCTTCTAAATGGGAAATGTATGGCGTTATGATTAAGGATAACGAAACCAGGTATTCTACTATGACCTTATAGCAAGTCATTGACAAGCTGAAAGGTTATGATTTCTCCAGAAAGTCAAGAGATAGTGATTCTGATCAGGTTCAGAACCCTGGGTTATATCATGGAAAGACAAAACTTTCGACTGCGTCCTCTAGTTCGACAACTGCACTGTTAGTTGGTGATACTGGTGAAAATGGAGAAATGATTTCTGAAGACCTGTGCTTTATTTCCTCCTCTAGTGATGAGACAAAGGGAAAGAATTCTGAGAAGTCACCTCAAGAGCATCAGAAGATGCCTATGAGTGTGAAATCTGCTGAACAGCAACTGTCTGTTCTTGCTTCCTTTGTGGCATCATATGAGAATTACATAGAGGGAAAGATCAATGATCCTGTTCTATTTGACGAGGATTATGAACAGATAGATCCGGATTATGTTGAGGAATTGGAACTTCAAGAGATGTTAGCATTGGTTTCAAGAAAAGTTAAAAATTTCCTCAAGAGAACTGGTAGAAAAGTGTTGGGCAATAGATCAGGGTTTGATAAAACCAAGGTCAGATGCTTTAACTGTCAGGGTGTTGGTCATTTTGCTAGAGAATGCCAAAGACCTAAAGTAGAAGCACAAGGAAAACAGGGTTCGGGAAGTACTCTTGCTTCCAAAGCCTTAGTGGTGAAGCAGTTGGATGGCTCTTATGATTGGCAAGCTCATTCTGAGGAAGCCTTGATGGCTGAGATCGAAGAGACAACTGCTGGATCAGTGTCCTACATGCCCACTGATATGGAACAGAGAGTAGCAGTGCCTGAGTCTGAAGTGAAGGCAAGTGATGATGACGTGCTATATATGGATTCAACTCCAGCTATGAGTCCTGAAGAATTCGTGGCACGCATGGCTGAAGTACAAACTGACAAGAAGAAGGTATGTTTAGATATTCTTAATCTTGCTGATGTTTGTTACTTAGTTACTAATTTACAATCTCAGAATAGTGTTTTAACTATGTCAAATAGCAATTTGTCATCACAATTGAATGTGGATAAGGAATCCTATAAGACTGTTAGATCTGAACTTGATCAAGCCATTATGGATATTCGTAGATTAAGTGATGATAAACATGCCTTAAAAGATAAAATTAAGTCTGATGCCTCGGATAGAACAAAACTTGGAGATACCATAAGTGAAAAATCTGTTATCATAGATGGTCTCTATATGAATATTAAAGACTTAAATGAGACAATTGCTAGTAAGGATCAGGAAATAGTGAATCTTAATTTAAGATTAGTTGAGCAAAACCGTAAACTTGAGAATTTTAGGACAACTCAAATGGATAAAATGTTAGATGCTCAACGAAGTGTAAAGGACAAAACTGGGATAGGTTACAATGATGTATCCCCTCATTTTAATGCCAATTACACCCCTATTCCTGAAGATTCTGAAATGACTGATGTTAATCCTGAGTTTACAGTAATTGATAAACCTGAACAGTCAGGGGCACATAAGGATGTTATTAAGAACCAATCATCAGAAAATAGTAAGGTGTCTCATTTCACCAAAATACAGTTTGTATCGGGTGGAGTGATTAACGATGCTAAGACTGATGATAAGGTTAATAAGGAACAAATACTTGAACCTTTAGTGCCTAAGACTCCGACTGGTAATGCAAAAGTTCCTAAATCATGCAAGCAGATGTCATGTTTCAAGTGTCACTAAAAGGGACACGTGGCTTCGTGTTGTCCTAACAAAAAGCCTGAAACACCACATAAGCTTGTGATTGATGAAAAGACACAGACCGACTCTAGTATGACTGTAGATAGGTTAGATACCAAACCTAAGTTAGGTAATAAACCTGTTAACATTCTTAAAAGAGACGGTAAACATAGTGTCTCCCCACTTAAACCTAAACGGACATATACTCAAAGTGATAATTCTGTCTATAAGTCTAGAGATATGACACCGTCAAGGTTTAGAACTCCAAGTAGAGGCCATAGTCATTATGAGAGTGGTACTACTTCGCGATCACATGAGTTTAATTACAATTATCATAATAGAGCTCATAATTATGTGCCTAGGAGGTTCTCCTCGAATTCACCTCTTAAGGCTGATCATCCACAAACTCAAGCTACTTCGAAAGTAACCAAAGCTCCTGATGGGAAGGATGGTTATTTTAAAGAGCTTAAGTTTGTTGATGATAAGGGACAAACCAAGACCGTAATGGCTTGGGTCCCTCTTGACAACTGATCGTGTGTTGTGTTACGTGCAGGAGCATGCTGTGAACAAGGACAGCTGGTGGTATGTAGACAATGGATGCTCCAGGCACATGACCGGAGAACGAAGTCTACCGAAGGACTTCAAGGAGAGTTTCAAGCAAAAAGTAAATTTTGCAGGAGATAAAGGAGGAGTAATTTCGGGAAAAGGAAAAGTTTCAAATGGAACTTTGACTCTTGAGGATGTGAACTATGTTGAAGAACTAACTCACAACCTAGTGAGTGTTTCCCAAGTCTGTGATAAAGGTCATCCAGTTTATTTTAATGAAAAGGAGGCCTTAGTCCTGAAGCCAGGTTTCAAAATTCCTGATGAATGGATATTGATGAGGGCGCCAAGGAAGAAGGACATCTATGCTATCAACATGGGTGTTCCTAACTCTTCAATGGTGTCTACTTGTTTATTATCTAAGGCTTCGGAAACAGACGCTTTGTTATGGCATAGGAGAATGGCACACCTGAACTGGAGAAAGATGAATTATATAACCAAAAATGGTTTGGTTCTAGGTGTACCATAAAAACGTTTCGAGTCTGAAGATAAGTGTGTTCCTTGCATGAAAGGAAAGCAGCATAAGAAACCACACAGATCTAAGACTGAAAACTCAATCTCCTTGCCATTTGAATTGCTACATATGGATCTCTTCGGCCCTATAAGCAAGAGAAGTCTAGGTGGCAAATGGTACTGTTTGGTTGTCACAGATAATTATTCTAGATTCTCGTGGGTATTCTTTTTGGGATCAAAGGATGAAACTGCAGGAATTCTAATTGAGTTCTTTGATCTAGTAGAGAATGTCTATAAAAAGAGAGTGAAGCGTATTCGTAGTGACAATGGAACAGAATTTAAGAATTCAACGTTGAATATCTATTGCTTAAGCAAAGGGATATTACATCAATTCAGTGCACCTTATGAACCTCAACAAAATGGTGTAGCTGAAAGAAAAAATAGGACGTTGATTGAAGCTGCAAGAACAATGCTTGCTGATTCAAAGCTTCCGGTCATCTTTTGGGCAGAAGCAGTGAATACAGCATGTTATGTTCTCAATAGAGTTCTTACGGTTAAAAGACATAACAAGACTTGTTATGAGCTTTTAAACAATAAGAAACCAAACTTAAAAGGGTTTGAACCCTTTGGAGTTTCATGCACCATATTAAAGACTGGACATCAAGCAAAATTTGGTGAGAAGGCTGACGAAGGATTTTTCCTAGGTTATATGCCCAATTCGCCAAATAAGAGAGTCTATAATAAAGTCACAGGACGTTTGGAGGTAGTTTATAATATTGAGGTTACGAGCTACTCACCTGATGTTCATAAGGGCTTAGATTGGCAATTTGACTATTCTGATCTTTTTGCATCATTTAAAGTTCCTATTAGTGACTATGTCAGTGATTCAGAGATAGCTGAACATTTAGTGTCTAAAGATGTGGATACTGGTCATACTTCAACATCGAGTGTTCCGAATTCTGGAATCAAGACAAATGTTGATTCAAATCAAACATCTACTAGTGGATCTCAAAAATCCAAAGTAGATACACCTCTAAATGAAGAAGAGCTGACTGACAAATTAGTGGATGAAATTCTCACACCACTAAGAGAGTTAAGAATATCTATGGGTATTGATAACTGACAGCTATCTAGAGAAGGTGTACCAGATTTGTAAGACATTCCTGAACAACACAGTGTTCTTGAAGAAATCGGTACTAACTTAGAAGATGAGATTCCGGTTTTGCCTGTTGCTTCAACTAGAACGAGTAAGAATCATCCCGTTGAAAATATCATCGGTGATATTAATACTCCGGTTCAAACAAGGACTCAATTAAAAGCTAGTACGTCTGAAAATTTAGAATACCAAAGCTTGTATACTGCAATGAAAGAGACAGGGATTCCTAATCAATGTCTATATTCATGCTTTATCTCACAAGTCGAGCCCAAAAATGTTCAAATGGCTTTAAAAGAAAGCTCGTGGGTAGAAGCAATGCAAGAAGAACTATCTCAGTTCTCTAAATTACAAGTATGAGAGTTGGTTGACCTACCAAAGGGAGAATATCCAATTGGAACTAGATGGGTATTTAAGTGCAAGAGAGATGATAAAGGAATCGTTACTCGCAATAAAGCTCGTCTAGTAGTTCAAGGTTTTAATCAACAAGAAGGTATAGATTACAATGAAGTGTTTGCACCAGTTGCTAGGCTAGAAGCAATTAGAATATTCTTAGCATTCGCATCATATTTTGGTATAAAAGTGTATCAGTTGGATGTTAAGAGTGCCTTTTTGTATGGCAAAGTGGAAGAATTGGTGTATGTTTCACAACCGCCAGGGTTTGCTGATCCTGAGTATCCAGATAGAGTATATCATTTGAATAAGGCTCTATATGGATTACATCAAGCACCTAGGGCATGGTATGGAACACTATCAACGTATCTACTTGAGAATAGATTTACAAGAGGATCGATTGATAGTACACTGTTTGTGAAGTGGAAAAAGAAAGATTTTCTTCTCGTACAAGTTTATGTTGATGACATTATCTTTGGATCATCTGATGAAAAGATGTGTCAAGAATTCGAACAAGTTATGAGAAAAAGGTTTGAAATGTCTGCAATGGGAGAGTTGAATTTCTTCTTAGGATTACAAGTTGATTAAAAGAAGGATGGATTCTTTATTCATCAATCTAAATATACATATGAGCTATTAGAACGCTTTAAGATGGATGAATGTAAGGTCTACAATACTCCAATTCCAGTCAATCATGGACTAGGTCCAGATACATCGAGTGATAGTGATGTTGATCCAACTCTTTATAGAGCCATGATCGGATCACTAATGTATCTCACAGCCTCTAGGCCTGACATAATGTTTGCTGTTTGTTTATGTGCAAGATATCAGGCTAATCCGAAAGAGTCACACATGCAAGCTGTTAAACGAATCTTTCGTTACCTCAAAGGGAAACCTAAGCTGGGACTTTGGTATCCGATTGATGGAGACTTAGATCTTGTAGCTTATACTGATTCGGATTACGGAGGATGTAATCAGAATAGGAAATCTACGACCGGTGGATGTCAATTCCTAGGAGGTAGATTAGTATCCTGGCAGTGCAAGAAGCAAACCTCGGTAGCCATTTCTACATGTGAAGCTGAGTATGTTGCAGCTGGCAGCTGTTGCTCTCAAGTACTTTGGATTCAACAGCAACTGCGGGATTACGGGTTAAATATAACCAATACTCCTATGATGATTGATAACGAATCTACTATGTCGATTACCAATAATCCGGTAAAGCACAGTAAAACTAAGCATATTGATATTTGACATCATTTTATTAGAGATTGTGCTGAGAAGAAGTTGATAAAGTTAGTTAAGGTTCCATCATTGGATAACTTAGCAGACTTATACACAAAGGCGTTCGACAGAGCAAGATTTGAGACGTTGGTTCAACTAAACGGAATGAGAAATTCAGAGTGATTAGTCTTCCAAGGGTATTTTTTTGTAATAGTTAGTATTTCTATGTGTTAAAAAAAAAAAAAAAAAAAAAAAAAAAAGGCGTATGGCATTCATTTGCTTGTTACCCAAGGGGAATCGCCTTCATTAAAGAATATAAACATAATATTCTTTAAAATGGTTAAGTTTTTATTTGCAAAAACTAAGGGAAATGATAGTACATTAGGAGAATAAGCTTCACAATAATAAGCTTAAGTCCTAAGTATGATGTGGTAGTAGGTTCAAATAAAGCTACTTTAGAACTACAGCGGTTCTATCAGGTATGTGTTTATATTTATTTGATTATACACCTATATCCACAAGTTATAATTTGTCTATTTTTTTTTTAACATTTCAGATGGCTTCATTATATGATATACTGGTAGGCAAATTATATAACATTTTATAAGCCTTAAGAAGTTAATTAACTACTTGTGTATTATCTTGTGTTACTATTCTATGTTGTATGACATTAGTCTTAAATGTTGAATGATGGTATTGCCATACACTGTTATCATGCATTTTAATTTGATTGACAAATAGTAGCAATATGGGTATTAACTTAATTACTGGTAACTTTGTTGTACTGAGTACAGATCTGAAACCTTTAATTAAATTAATATTCTCAAATATATTTTGAATTATGCTAGAAGGGATTCTCTGTTGTACTAAGTACAGACTTGGATAACATAGCATATTCAAGGTATGTCTGATATTTGTCTAACCTTAAAATTCAAGTGTATGTTATATGTTTCGAAAATATACATCATTTAGTAACCACTACCTTGAAAAATTTAATGATGCAGTGTTATGAGTTTTACTTGAAATTCTTCAGTATGTCATATAATAGGAAGCACTTGATAATATTCATACTAACAATAAAATGTTTGCTTAGAAATTTGAGTATAATTTGTTTATGTGGATCATAATACCGGTAATCGTCTTGAACTGTCTATAATTAAAATATTCACTTTATGTGAGTAATGCATTTATTAATTATGCTTTGTGGATAAAGGTACCTAAGATATAGTTTTATAAATATAAATGTATCAATGATGAATTTAGTTGTAATTTTATAGTAATTTATTTGAATTTCATGAGGTATGCATACTAACAATCTACTTAGACTTTTTAATAAATTATAATTGCTTATTCTTTCTAATATGATCCCTAAAGCAGACAAATTCTTATTCATTTTGTTTATGTATTGTGTTTTACTCAAGTGATTAATAAAATGGTACTTATGTTTATATAATTGTGTTTTTATCTTATTTTATTTTTATATTTATGTTTAATTACATTTTTGTGTTTATTAGAATTTACCCTTTGGAATTAAATTATACTGAATATTTTGAGTTGAACAATTGTAACAAATACAAGTGAAAAATAATTTTATTTTAGACTTGTACAAATGATGGATTTTTAATTTATACTTAGCATTTAATTCGCATTTTTATTTATTCCTGCGAGTTGACTTAGTCAACATGCGGATCGAGTTCTAATCTCGCGAATCGAATTCAGAGTATAAAAGGGAAGGTCAAACGAGTCAACCAGATCACCGGATCCACAACATTCGCAAGTTCACTTCTACTTTGCGAATCCGCTTCCTGGCAAAAACGAGACGAAACATTATTTTCGTTTGATTTCGATTTTACGAGTACGAAGAACGAGTTTTTGATCCATAGCTTTTATACATCTTCGTATTGCGATCATTTTGAGGTATAATACAACGGATTTCACCGTTTAAATTACACGAAATTGAAGCTTTTCGCAACTTAGGGTTTCGGTTTAGAGTTTGAATGATTTACGTAGATTGAAGGCCTAATCGAACATGAATCCTTGGGGTTAATGTTAATCGGACCTTAATAAACGTAAACAAATTGATCGATCATGTTAAAATTACACGTTTAATCGATTTTGAAATTCAATTCACGACGGCAGTTCATGAAACGAGTTGAGTTTTCAACTCGACTCGTAGACCTGAACGAAACGAGTTGAGAACCTATTGCGAGTTGACTTGTTGACTTCGCGAACCGAGTTCATCTGCGAATCGACTTGGTCGGTGAGTTGACCATTTGGCGAGTTGACATACGAACCGAGATGAACTCACCTCGCTTAAATGGGTTCTGCGAATCCAGAACTTGAAAACTCTTTATTTTTAATGTTAAGACTTTTAAGTAATAACGTTTATGTAATGGATTTGTATTCTATTAGACTTACGACTTACTAGTTATAAGTTAAATATACATATATACGACTTGAAACATTTACGTAACAAGTTATATATATAGGTTTAATGTTAAAATAAGATGTTTGATGAATTACGATTCATAATACATTATATTTTAATATCTATTAATTGTGCATTAAATTATATCTGTTGTTTGTCTTTATTTTACAGATATGGCGAGAGCATTTGACAAGGGCCACAATATTCTAGTGGATCTGAACCTTGAAGCCAAGCGGGCTGATAGGGTGGCTGATATTCTTCGCTTTTTTGCACGGTCGCGTATTAGATACGCTATTACGGCCAATCCACTTATTTCTCAGGCGATTCTGAATGATTTCTGGACGAATATTGTGTATGACGAATCTGTCAACCCACCAGAGATTAGGGCAACGGTTAATGGACAACCGGTTGTATTTACTGTTGGATATCTTCGTGAGGTATTGCAGCTAGGTACAGAGGAACAGGAGAATGGGGACTTGGAGCTGCCCATGGATTTTATCGAGGGGGCAATCGGTCGTATGGGTTATACGGGAGATAGGTGTAACATCCTCGAAATGGACTTAGTTGTTTTGTATTATTTCTTGATTTAAATTAATATTTAAATGTGTTTGGAAATAATATTGTTTGAAATAGTTGAAATAATTGAAATAGGAGTCGAATATTCCAATGTGATAAGTGAATTATTAATTGTTGTAAATTAATATAGTTGACGGTGCAATAAAATGTTTGGACTCGCAAATGGTTTTCGGGTTCCAGACAATAGATTGAGATGGGGTATTAAATTATACCCGTATATTGAAGGCGGTTTGGGTGAACCGACTATATATCAACTTTCCTCTTTAGGAAAGTTTATTTAGAAACTTTAGAAACTCTCAGAAAACCTTCAAATCAAACTAGAAATCAAATCAGGAAGTGGTGATTCTCGTGAAACTTCATTATCATCAGATTATCATCGATATGTTCTTCAATCAGTAAGTGTTCTTAAGTATTTAAGAATTTGATTTTGATTGAAATTAGGTAAATTAATGATTTGAGAGATATGAATGTTAGAAACATGCTAGAAGTGTTACATATTGATTATGTAATGATATTTGTGGTTTATAACCGTTTGAAAACGAGTTTGGAGTGATTTGGGTATAAAACTCGCGAGTTAGGGTTTTGATCAGGCGAACAGGGCTGGGACGAAGGGAGTACCCGGCGGGTACCTCCCTTACCCGGCGGGTATGGATGATGGTAAGGAAGCCGGCGGCTTCTAAGCCAAACCGGCGGCTTGTGTGCTTTTGTGAGTACCCGGCGGGTACTGGTCTTATCCGGCGGGTAAGGCTGTTTTCCAGCCACTTTTGTGTTAAGATTAGATTCTTAGGAGTTGTAAATATAACTTGAACATGATATGTTAATGTAAGTTATATTGTAGAATTTAGTTATAATTATACCTAAGATAATATGGTGACTTAGGTATTAATTATTATTTGAATAATTGATTTGAATTATTGGATTGATATAAGTTATGTATTGATATTGATTACTAACTTATATTTGATTATTGATTCTCAGATGTGGAGAAGGCTCAGTGATATTAGACTACTGAGTGGAGGCCTGAGGTAGTCGGTGAGTGGATCTGTAACCTCAGTGTGATTTAGTTGTAATGATTTGATTTACAACAAATAATTTATAGTATTACTTGATATGATGCATCTGTTGAGATATCTTGCTATGATAGTTAAATAGTTGCTTACTTGGCTGAGATTGTGCCAGTGTGTAAGATTCAGAGGTCAACTTGATTTGATGGTTGGGCTTGTTGTTGTTGTAGACGACAGGAGATCTCGGAAACTTGAAATGTTAGTTTGGAGATCTAGGTCGTGTGTGATCGACAACAAGTTATCGGTCGTGCTGTATAGGCCAATACAGTTGAACGATAAGTGTTCCTGGGTGCCAAACCGGTATATGGTTTCTCAGGGACCACCGGTCCTCTTGACATAGCTTGAATGACATTGTGAATGTCGGCTAGTGATTGAATGAGTGATTCATTGTTCATTGTCTGTTTATTGTTATTTGATGTAAACAGATTGTAATGCTAAGTTGAGCTGTTGTTATAGTTTCATTCACTTAGCGTTGTGCTAACCCCACCACAGTTCTTCCTGCAGGTTGTATATTAATGGGACATATGGGGCAGGAGGTTGTTGGATTGGATGGAATGTTTGACAGACTGTTACTCTGATGTTATTTTGATAACTAAATATATGTTTTAAATTATATAACACCGAGTTGGTTGAAATGTCATGTGTTTGGATTTGAAAAAGTTTATTGACATTTTGAGTACATTGATAGTATGCTTTAAATATACGCTTCCGAGTCGCAAATATTATATTAAATGTTTATAATTAACGAGGGGTGTTTTAAGTTGGTATCAGAGCAATAGTTTGGGTGAATTGGACTTGATAGAATGTTCAATCCTAAACTTTGATGAGTTGAGTCAAACATTCCAGTGGGTGTGGGTTTAGTTGATTAGTTGATGCATGAGAAAGTGTTTAGTTGAGTATGTACTAACCTTTAACAAGTTGTGAAGTTGTGTTTGATTTCAGAGACGGAGGAACATGAGTATCTGATTGGAATATTTCATGTTTCCTCAACACTTGTGGGCTTAAGATTGTCAGGTAATCTTCGATAAGCCTATGTTATATTATATTAACTTGAATTGTTTACTCTGTTATGTTGAGTAAGCTTTGTTGAGAAGTTAATTGAGTCAGACTGATATGATTCCCCAGTTTGAGTCAACTATGATTGTTATATGTTGATATCAGATAGAGGTATTAAATGAGTTGCTCATTGTTGCTAGTATTTCTGATTGAATTGAAAAATGCAGAAATTTGATTAAATGAGTAGAAAACGAGTTGATTAAGGTTTAACATGATTGATGTTAGAACCTAAGGAGTGTCTTTATTGGGAGACAAGATAATTGATAATACTATATTATTAGATTGATCACAAGGTGTGATTTGAATCCTGTTTAAGGATAGTGATGTCATTTGATTTGAGAATGACTGCTATTTGAGAAAATATGTGTTTATGTGGCTATATGATGTGTTAGGATTATAGCTAAACACTTGATATAAACCAACAAAATGATAGGTTTATGAGAAATATAGCTTATGATAAAGCTAAATTGATTGAGAAAGTGATAGGTCTTTCTGGTTAATTGTAAATTAATAGATGAAATATTTGAAAGTAACATGATTGAGTAGGCTTGTTGTGACAGTGATGCTTGATATGATAGCATAAGTCAAAGTGATAATAATAATTAAGTAAGAAGTGTCCTGAATTTTGAATGTAAATAGGGACATTGATTAGTGTAAGTAATGAAACAATGATGATGAGTTATCATGTGTTTGAGGTTTCAGATAAGTGATATACTGAGTAATTCAGTTGTTGAAAATTAGAACATTGTGTGTATGTGAGATGGCTTACATATGTAAGGTTGAATATGTAAGTAGTAAGCTGATTTTGAGTATGTGTCAGCTGTTAGAAATTATTAAAAGGATTTTGATTGATTTGAAATCATAAGAATAAATCACATTGATAATTATAATGTAGAGTAGCCTGAGAATGGATTGTGAAGAACATAATCTTGCAACGCCTGATCACCGTTGTTATATTATGTGGTGTCACATGAACTTGTTGAGGCTACTTGGTATAAAAGAAATGTAATGTGATTTTGAATAATTAGCATGAAAGTCTGCTAAGTGGTGTAATAGTTGTTTTAATAAGAAAACAATGAATGGATAGAACTGTGACCTTTAGACTGTTAAGGTGTCAGTGTAAATTGATAGTTGTCATTGATAGAGGTTTTGATGATAAACCTAAGTGACTAATTTGATTTTGTTGAAAATGTAATTGTAACTGATTGTGTTACATTGACCTTAGGTGGATCTAATAGTATTTAAATAAATCACTATTTTGTATCTGGCTTGTATGAAGCCAAAGTTGAGACATGATGGCATTGTCTTGCTTGAGAAACTACTAGTATTATTGAATGTAATAATGTGAAGTATATGTTTGAAATTAAACATACAATATGAAATGGCTTGTATGGAGCCAAGATTGAGGTAGGTTGATTTTGTTCTTGTGAAGGATTGATAAAATTATTGAATGTAATAATTTGAACTATGTGTTTGAAAGTGAACATATAAGATGAAATGGTTTGGGAGTTAACTTGATGGTAAGTTAACTTTGAAAGTCAAACCATGAATAGAAAATTGTGTATAAAATTAATTGCTTGTGATTGGTTTGAGATTGGGTCAAACTAGAGAAAAGCAATTAGAGAATTTTATTGATTAATTGATTGAAATTGAAGTTGACATATAGTCAACTGTTTGTGTTGAAATAGTCTAACATAGATTGAAATGTTATGATTGTGTGGAATGTGATTAAATTCCTAAATTGGTTTAAGTTTGTGAAACTTGAGTTATTACTTAAAGTTAGTATTAAGTAATTGAAATAGTGCTAAGTATAATTGAGTATTCAGTTATGTAATATTTAATATTTGAACTGAATATGTGTTAGGAATTATACAGATGTGAAGTCATTGTTTGATATGACATTTATAATTTGCTAAAATATGTTAGAATAATTAAATCACATTGATTAGAATTGTGATAAGAAATTCTTACCAGTGTATGAAGCTTGTGATGATAGCTTTGATTGGGTAAGAATGTGAGATAAGGAAATAATTAAAAGTTATTTGTTGATTGTATGCAAATAAAGTAAGTGATGAAGTGGTAAATTGAGATTAGATCCAACTAAGGTATGATATGAAAGTATATCTGGAGATGAATGGTGTTAAAGATTTAGTTGATCTTTGTTTAATAAATTGAGGAAATATGAATTGAATGATTGTTCATATTTTAAGAAATTGTATATGTTAGGAAGTAAGGGAAACCTTGAAATTGATAGGTGATGATTGTATTCACCAAGCTTTTATTGTAAGTTTAAGTTGAAATGTTTAAGTTGTATACGAGTTGGTAAGTATATAAGTGAAACATAGGGTTGTTGATTAGTAATTGTTCCATGTCCTGTGGTATGGATATGTGATGATTAGTAGTAATGGGGAGGCTTGATAAAGATTTTAACAGTCTGAATGGCCTAGTGTATAGGATTAAAGGGAACTGCTGTGTATATGTCCATTTTATAAAATTACTTGGAATTAAGTATGTATGTATGGTATACATGATAATAAATGGCATGATAAGTTTTAATAGAAAGAATTAAAATGTGCCATAAGATTTGTGGAGGTCAGTTAATTTTGATTTACTGATGTAGACTTTGTTAGAAATGTGTTGAGAAATAGCCCATTGTGATATTGTGATACTTGAGTTGTAGTATCATAATATTGATTAAGACTGACTTAGTTGCTATATTGATGGGATGTAGTACTAAGTGATTATGTGATCAAAGTTGTATAATTTCTAATTACTTGTGATTAGTAGTTTAAGATTGTAAAGTTGAATTGAAATAACTGGTTACTAAGAGAAGATTATTGATGTCTTACCAGTTTAAATAATAAATAAGTTCTAACTTGATGATTAGTTAGACTTTGAAAATAAATAGTGAGTATTGATAGATATACTGTGGTGTGTAATCACTAGTGTTGTGATTACTGTTTGGTCAATGGTTGTTGCCAACAATTGATAGGTTGTTACCAGTGGAAATAAATCAATGTAGAGGTTGATTGAATGTAGGTAATGTTTGATTTTGGTACTTTTGTTAATTGAGCAAAGTACTTGTGGATCGTGGCCTTACCTACTGAGTGTGACCTCTGCTTTGCTTATTTAGGAGATATGAATCTGGATTACTTTTAAGTAAAGGAATTCATATGATTAAAGAGATATGTGAATATGATAGGTTATTCACAAGAGTAAGTATGAAACTTTTGAATGAAAAGTTGAGTTAGATATGAATTTCAAATCTTTGGTGGTAGAGATTTGAGATTGTTATCTGTATATTAGATTGATTGCTAGTTGTAAGCTGAAATTAAATTTCAGTGTGGATACAGGTATGGTGGTTTTAGAACCCTGTTGTTATGATACTGTTGTTGCTGTTTTGTTGTTAACAGAGATGAATAGTGGTAATAGGTTAAAGATTTTAGCGTATTGCTAATTTCTGGTTGCATAGACCTATTAAGTGATGTTAGATTTCACTTGTTGTTTAAGTGATTGTAGGTTTCACTTGTTGAAGTAAGTGTTGGTCTATAAGATATATCTGAATTATGATATTGATTAGATGCACTGTGTGTGTGCGTAGGAAAAGATAGAAGCATGTACATTTGGATATGTGCATGTGGAAAGAATTCAAATAGTCTAAGTATAGTTGTAAGTTGCTATTGAGGATTAATGTATGTTAAGAGGTATGTGATTATATCACATTAGTCAGATTGATTGAGGTTAGATTTCGGGACGAAATCTCTTTAAGGGGGGGAGAGTTGTAACATCCTCGAAATGGACTTAGTTGTTTTGTATTATTTCTTGATTTAAATTAATATTTAAATGTGTTTGGAAATAATATTGTTTGAAATAGTTGAAATAATTGAAATAGGAGTCGAATATTCCAATGTGATAAGTGAATTATTAATTGTTGTAAATTAATATAGTTGACGGTGCAATAAAATGTTTGGACTCGCAAATGGTTTTCGGGTTCCAGACAATAGATTGAGATGGGGTATTAAATTATACCCGTATATTGAAGGCGGTTTGGGTGAACCGACTATATATCAACTTTCCTCTTTAGGAAAGTTTATTTAGAAACTTTAGAAACTCTCAGAAAACCTTCAAATCAAACTAGAAATCAAATCAGGAAGTGGTGATTCTCGTGAAACTTCATTATCATCAGATTATCATCGATATGTTCTTCAATCAGTAAGTGTTCTTAAGTATTTAAGAATTTGATTTTGATTGAAATTAGGTAAATTAATGATTTGAGAGATATGAATGTTAGAAACATGCTAGAAGTGTTACATATTGATTATGTAATGATATTTGTGGTTTATAACCGTTTGAAAACGAGTTTGGAGTGATTTGGGTATAAAACTCGCGAGTTAGGGTTTTGATCAGGCGAACAGGGCTGGGACGAAGGGAGTACCCGGCGGGTACCTCCCTTACCCGGCGGGTATGGATGATGGTAAGGAAGCCGGCGGCTTCTAAGCCAAACCGGCGGCTTGTGTGCTTTTGTGAGTACCCGGCGGGTACTGGTCTTACCCGGCGGGTAAGGCTGTTTTCCAGCCACTTTTGTGTTAAGATTAGATTCTTAGGAGTTGTAAATATAACTTGAACATGATATGTTAATGTAAGTTATATTGTAGAATTTAATTATAATTATACCTAAGATAATATGGTGACTTAGGTATTAATTATTATTTGAATAATTGATTTGAATTATTGGATTGATATAAGTTATGTATTGATATTGATTACTAACTTATATTTGATTATTGATTCTCAGATGTGGAGAAGGCTCAGTGATATTAGACTACTGAGTGGAGGCCTGAGGTAGTCGGTGAGTGGATCTGTAACCTCAGTGTGATTTAGTTGTAATGATTTGATTTACAACAAATAATTTATAGTATTACTTGATATGATGCATCTGTTGAGATATCTTGCTATGATAGTTAAATAGTTGCTTACTTGGCTGAGATTGTGCCAGTGTGTAAGATTCAGAGGTCAACTTGATTTGATGGTTGGGCTTGTTGTTGTTGTAGACGACAGGAGATCTCGGAAACTTGAAATGTTAGTTTGGAGATCTAGGTCGTGTGTGATCGACAACAAGTTATCGGTCGTGCTGTATAGGCCAATACAGTTGAACGATAAGTTTTCCTGGGTGCCAAACCGGTATATGGTTTCTCAGGGACCACCGGTCCTCTTGACATAGCTTGAATGACATTGTGAATGTCGGCTAGTGATTGAATGAGTGATTCATTGTTCATTGTCTGTTTATTGTTATTTGATGTAAACAGATTGTAATGCTAAGTTGAGCTGTTGTTATAGTTTCATTCACTTAGCGTTGTGCTAACCCCACCACAGTTCTTCCTGCAGGTTGTATATTAATGGGACATATGGGGCAGGAGGTTGTTGGATTGGATGGAATGTTTGACAGACTGTTACTCTGATGTTATTTTGATAACTAAATATATGTTTTAAATTATATAACACCGAGTTGGTTGAAATGTCATGTGTTTGGATTTGAAAAAGTTTATTGACATTTTGAGTACATTGATAGTATGCTTTAAATATACGCTTCCGAGTCGCAAATATTATATTAAATGTTTATAATTAACGAGTGGTGTTTTAATAGGCGTGGACGCCAGTTCCAGAAACCTCTGGTTATTGGTCAGTGGAGGTTTTTATGGCTCGTGATGAATACAATTTTTGCACCGAAGAAAGGTGGCTTCGATGAGTTAAGTCCTGCTATTTTATCGGCTGCACTGTCACTGGTTTATAATAAACCATACAATTTTTGTGATTATATTTTTGGTGAGATTGCGAAACAGATATCGGGTTCTGTTAGATCACGTTTTCTGGTCTACCCGAAGTTCTGTATGTTGATCATCCGAGCGCGTCTACCGAATTTGGCTATACCTGAGCCGCATTTAGTGGTAAATACTGTGACACCCGTCAATTTAGGACTAGTAATTAGTGCCTAATCAAGTTTTAATACATGTAATTAGTTCTGTGTTAGGCTAATTGATGTATCAAGTAATTTTATATTGTTGAATATATATACAAGAAATCACGGTTTGATTAAATCGTACAAATCTCAAATCGAATGGATTTCGACACAATTAATACGGGCGTTGGTGAACGATTTTTATTAAGTAATACAAATATTATTTAATAACGTTGTCATGTTTAAAAATATTATATCAATAATATTTCGTATCCAAGTCTCACTACACAATTAATATATAAGCGATTAAAATGTAAACGCGCAAACAAAACGAAACAAATTACTTTTTATGATGTAATTACTAAGTATTTAGTAAAATACTTCAACAAAATTTTTGGGTGATCAATTGTATTTTAAAACATGTATTTAAACGTATAAAATAAATATTTAACGTTAAACAATCGGGAAAACGAACACCACACGGAACTCGAAGACGTAGACTGAAAATGGGTATTTAAACCCCATTTCCACCTCCATCTTTCTCATTTCATTCTTTCTTCTCTCTCTCTTCCATCTTTTCTCTCAAAAATTTCGAAACCACCACCACCCTCAAATCGCCAAAAACTAGCATCAAACGACTTCGGATCTTCAAGATTTTTAGAGATTCACGACCACCACGCAACGATCTATCTTTCTATCTTTCCGAAATTTCATTTCGGCGATTTGTAAGTTTCCGACACAACTCCGAAAACTCTCGTTTCTAAGTATTATCACTTGCTAGTTGTTTGTATAACCTTGTAATGTCCTAAAATGGGTTGGGTAAAAATATTAGGCTGATCGATGGTCGGAAAATGCGTTTTTGAAGTTGAAACTCCGATCAGATCCCGTACGTCGCATTTGGCCTGGAGCAAATGCGACGCAGCGACTTACGTCGCACGAATCCTCGACGTCGCATATAGCGACGCGGCCTATTACGTCGCAATGACTTGCGAATGTCGCACATAGCGACGCAGACCTTAACGTCGCCAACTTAACCAACGTCGCATTAGCGACGCAGCACCCTACGTCGCATTGAATTGCGAACGTCGCAAAATGCGACGCAAACATTCACGTCGCACCCAACGTCGCACAAAACAGAAAACACAGATTTTCACTAAGTGTCGAGACCCTAAATTTTATCACTCGATTTCACCCAATTTCAAGTCCAGATGCGTTTTTCCTTAAAGCAATATAGTAGAAATAAAAATTTTCCAAGCTGACCTGGCAGCTCGACCCCAGCCAGCGGCTCTGCCCCTTGGACCCAGCCAGGGGCTGCCGCCCCTTGGACCCCGCTACCAGGGGCGCTGCCCCCGGACCCCCGTACTTAGATTCCGTAACGGCTTCTAAAACACAATCAAAACACATTTTTCAAGTAAAACGCTACGAAATCAAAATAATTATAGTTGAGATTATTATAACAAATCCGTCACCAACGGGCCGTACACGTTTTCAAATACTAAAATCAATCAACCAAATCTTAGTAATTTGGACAAGGCAATCAACCAAATCGGGGTAATTTGGACAAACAACTACAAAGGTAGTCTTTCGAGATACCTAATCAATTAATAACCATCGCGTGTCATGGACACCTTCAGGTTACAAGTCTTCGGACAACACATCACAGCTAATCAATTCAAGTTTATTCCAATAAACACTCAAGGCTCAGGTGAGTTTCATGGCCCCATTTTCACTATTTTACAACTAGGGGTGTGATATTACTGCTCATTTTGTTTTACAAGTAGAACGCAAGTACAAACTATCGAATACTACATGAGTTTCAAGCTAATCAATTTAAAGTCCTCTATAGCATAGTCTCTAATATTTTAGCGTGAATGTTAGTATATGATATCATATGGGATTGACAATCCTCATCCGGGTTAGCACGCACTAACCGGTCAAACGGATGTATTAGCATTTGGGAAGACGAGTGTGGATTAGACACTCGTAGGCGGCATTTCAAGTTAGGTTTCCTTAATTGGACCTAGCACTCAAGTTAAGCTCAGACTATGTGCTCATGGATTGTATAACTTTTATTTTGCTTAATTGCATTTTAAATTCAATATAAATCTTGCGGTTCTGACAACTATACATTGACATACAAACCTGTGAGCTCACCAGCGTTTTCGCTGACCCATTTTAGTATTTATCACAGGTACCCAGCAGTAGGTTGGCTGCACAAGCAGGGATTATTAGCTCGAGTCAGCATACATACAACTAGAGACTTGATTGCATTATTATATTTTGTAAAAGTAATTATGCCATGTAATCTCTCAATTTCAGGAACCGAGCTAATGTAACATTGTTTTGATGTAAACGTTTACTTTATTTATACAAGTTTAAAACGACGCATATAGTGGTCGTTCATTATTATCTTATGTGCTTTGTATATTGATTAGTGACACCCAAATCGAGCTTCCGCAAATCAATCAAATTTGGGGGTATCACAAATACGATTGATCATCGGGGGTATAATGCCATGTTTATGCAGACAGTTAGGAAAGAGGGAGTGGTGAAACCAGAGGAAAGACCACTTTTTGGGCATATTTTGGACCCAAACTACGTTCCACCGCCAAATAATGGTTGGTTGGATGTTGCTACTACTGCTGATGTTGTACCTGAACCTGTTGCTGAGGAGGTTCAACCTGAAGATCCACAAGGGCTCCTTGAGGATGTTCTTATTCAGGTCGGTCAGGTAGATCAGCAAGTGAACCAAGAGGTGGCTGCACAAGTGGTGCAAGATGTGTTGGTTCTGAACGATGAAGCTACTGATCCCTTGTTACGGGATATTGATAGTTATGTAGCTCCTACTGAGGTAATATATTATTTATATAATAATATAGATACTTAGTTGATAGATTATTTTTATTAATCATAAATGCATAATATTATTATATAATGATTATGATATAGATATTTAGTTGATTAGGTAGCATTTCTACTTATAAAATATGAATATCATTATATACAGGGAGCTGAGATTGCAGACCCAGAGGTCACTAGACCTGAGGGTGAGCAAAGATAGATTGATAGTTCAGCAGTTTTACCTGCTAAGGTATTCAAGCTGAATAATCTTAAATATATATTTATCTAGTTTGATAGAGTTTTATGTTAATCATAAATGGTAAATATATTTAGGAACCAGTTGGTCCATCTGGCGAGTATGATGGACATACAACTGACGATTCCAGTGATACCGAGGATGATCTTGTTGATCTGTCCACGAGTATTCCGGCTGGAATGACTAAGCAACGATCAAGGCTTGAGGTTGATCCTGCTCAGAAGCTGAAGCTCAAGCGTAAAGTCAATGAACCAGATCCAGATTTCATTGTTCATGATTTGGATGCTGAGGAGACTGTTACTCCGTTGATGAAACGTCCGAGGACGTTGACTATCAGAGAAGGTTAGTATTTATTATGAAGTTAAATAATCTTAACTTGTTGTTTATCAGGAGTTAAACTGAGACAGTTAATTCTGTATACAATTGCTCAAGATACACCACAGGTGGAGAAGGATACGCCGGTGGTTTCTGAACAGATATCTATACCACTTCAGGTATGAGATATAAGTTCTATAACTATAAGTGTTATGCAATTAATTAGAGTTTGAGACAGAGTAATCTGTAATAATAACTGATTTTAATTGTGTTTAACTTTACAGCATGAGGTTGCTGATCTAGTTCGTGCGGCAAATTTTCCGATGAATAAAGGAGCTAGATTTGCGGCAAACTTGCTTACGCAGGCTTTGTCTCAACCGCATACACCACTGACAAGAGACTGGCATATTGAGTCTCTTACACCACCTGGACCTAGAACGATACCTGTTACTCCGACGACTGATGCTGAAAGGATTACGTCCTTAGAGTCGAGGGTAAAGGATTTAGAGAAGCTTACTTCTCAGATTCCAGAGTTGGTGTCGAATAATCTTCTTCTTGGTCAGCAGATGCTCAAACAGAGTGAATCTTACAATTTACTGCTGAAGACTCATGAGACTTTGCTTGCGGACTTCAATATTCAGAGACTGAAGTTATCTTCCTTGGAGAGTTTGGTCTTGAGAGCGCATTCAGGACAGTCTACTCAGGGGGAGATATTGGTATACTTGGAGTCTTGCAAAGAAGTCGAGCTGAAGAGGAAGAGAGATTCAGATAAAGGCGATGATCCCAATGCACCGAGTGGTGAGCAGACTGGTCCTTCAAAGACTGGTGAGCAAGCTACGATTCAGGGGGAGTCTGGTGGTGATGCAGGTGATGCTGGAGCTGGTACAAGTGCTGATAAGACTGCACAGGTTGATACAGAAGCTGGTAAGATAGCTTAGTATTAGCATAGTGTAGTAATTATTGGTGTTAATTTGTACAGAATAATTGTAACTTAATATTTTGGTAATATATTCGGCTTGAGATTGTAATTACAAGTTAAATGTATTAGATATTATTGAGTTATTTGATTTTATATATGTTAAGTTAAAATAGTGATCGAAAGTCTTCCGACTCATTGAGTAGTCGAGCGGCGTGTTCCGATAAATATCGGCGGTAAAAATTTTTATATAACATATACATTTTAGACTTGAGAGTTTGTATAACTGACAAGTTAAAAATGTAATAACTAGGTAAATGATATATAATTTAAATATATAGTTGAAAGTTAAGTTTTTTTGGAAAATATAACAGTTCAATTAAGTCTTGGAAATTATATAAGTTAATTAATAGTAAACATAAATGTTTGGTGATTGTTCACAAGACATTAGAGTTTAAATTTAATTAAATATTTACTAAGTGTTTGAGATAAGACTTTAGAAATCTTAGTTTGATTCAGGGTAATCAATAAAAGATTTAAAGAGTTATATGGAATGCGTTTTTATTAGGTTTAATGATACAAAAGGATTAATAAGGAAATTCTTAGATTGGTTCAGGGAAATCAATGAAGAATTTGAATTATTAACATATTTGTATTTATATTTTTCTCTAGGAATGGAAATGCTAGATCTATCAGATTCAGAAGATGATATTTTGGATGAGATAGATGAAGAGATTGATTATAATATTGAAGAAGGAGAGTTCAAACTTCCTGAAGACTGGACTGCAGTATTTGAATCTGTGATAGATGAAGGTGTTGATCTGGATGCAAATGTAGATGAACATGTTGTGAATCCATCAACGACTGAATTTCTTTTTGTAAATGAACAAGGAGAATCAGTTATTGATTTAGAAGCTTTTGAGAATGCTTCTGAAGATTCGGATACTGAAGTTGAAGAAATAGAGGACAAATACAAACATATGGTTGGTAATCCTATGTTTATCCAAGAAATGCTGAAGAAGAAAAAGGAAAATAAGCCACGCATTTTGAAAGAAGTTGATATTACTGGAAAGCGTGTACTTATAACTGGCATTATTGGATGGTATTATGACTCTGACCTGAAGCTCTTCGCAATCAAAAGGTTTGACGGGGTTCAATATTTTGAGAAGAAGCTTGCAGTGTTTAGTTCGTTGCCTCGATATGAGATTCGAGACTTGGCTAGATTAGATATGATAAATCCAAGTGATGATGACTATGCTAAGTATGTTGAGCGTATTATTAGGACTGCGGGATTATCTATGAAGTTCTCAAAGATTAAGCCAAGGAAAGGAAAAACGATAAAGCTAAACAAACTCAGTCAGAGGACAGGAAGAAGAAGAAGGAAGAAGGTTTATCCAGCGGTCAAATGTATTAAGCAAATTGTAACACCTCGTCAAAAAGTCAATTTTCGCGCTGAATTTAAACTCCAAGTAAACGATTTAACTTTTATTTCCAATTAGTATTTTTATAAAATACTTTCATTAGAAAACAATTTAAAATAATATAAATAAGATTTTATTTTATATTATGATTGGACAAATAAAACACAGGTATTTTGTACTGTGGTTGGAGACCACAGTCCGCGCACTGGGGATCTGTGTTGGACAAAACCCAACTCCCTCCCCATTTCTTCCTCATTTTTCATTTCTCACCACCAAAAAAACACACACATTTTCTCTCAACCCAATCCACACCAAAAATTCGGATTCACAAATCGACCCACGAAATCTACATTTTCGGAATCACCATTACGCAAGGAACAACATTAACAAAAGCCGTACCATCATCTTCATCCTCGTTTGGCCTCGATTCGCAATTGTAAGAAATTCCTAAATTTTTAGATTTAATCATTTTGGTGTAATGTTTGGGTGTAATAATGTTTACACAACTTACTTATAACCTAAACAACCAAGAAACCATGATTTTACAGCTTGAAAATGCGTTTGATTTCGATTTTGGCCGGAAAAACGCGGAATCCGAAAGTTTTTGGGCTGCTGTTCTTGAGTGCGACACAAGCCTTGTGTCGCATACTGTGTCGCATGAATTACTCATGCGACACAACCCTTATGTCGTATCCTTGTGTCGTACCTTGTGTCGCAGACTCCATGCGACACAACCCTTATGTCGCTATTGATTTAGCATCGCACACATTATGCGACACAACCACTGTGTCGCAGAACTCTTGTGTCGCATTATGCGACACAACCTTTACGTCGCACGACACATTTTTGTGTCGCATGTTATGTCGCAGAAAACAGAAATTTGCCAAATCTTTCTAAGTGTCGGAAAACGTTTTCAAAAGACAATTTAAATACGATACGACTTGTACTCCAAAACAAATATACTTTATGAAGTATACGAAAACTCAAACCTAATAATAATATGAATTATTATTACGAACATCCATAACGAACCGCACTTACAAATGTACGAAATCTCTCGTGTTTAGGACATTAGGAGATTTCACTCGGCACGACTCTTTACTCTAGGACGCTAGCTCCTCAGGTGAGTTCATCACCCCACTCTTTTACTGTTTTCCAACCGATTTCGGGGTGGGAATGCATACTCCTGTTTTACTACTTTCAACTGTGCAAACATTTACGAACGTTTTACTATCGTTTATGGTAACGGTGCTAAACCACGACAACTACGAACCATTTGACCATACTTAGGGATATTAAGTATGACGGTGACAGTAACACCTAGAATTATATTACATATGATATCTAGGGAATAAACGCCTCACTACATCAGTGACTTGCTAAGTACTAGTAACGACTAGTGGACTTGTGAACATCAACTAGAGGCACCGACATGCTAGTTTAGCGTTGACTACCCCTAAGAACTAGCGGATGACTTTGACTAAGTACTGTAAGTACTTCCCGACAGTTAAGTGACGTGTTAACGTACTTTGACTTTACACATTACTTCAGGCAAACTAGGTGACGTAGATACGTACTTACCAATTGATTATGATTATCCCTTACATCTAGGTGACGCACCTACATTTCTTAGTATGATATACTACTGTAAATTACGTAACAACTTGAGGTACTGTTGAGTGCCTGTAACAATTTACTAGCCTTGGGCTAAACTTACTTGCGGCATGTCGTGTACTGCCAAATCGATTACTTGCATCTCCTGCGGGAGAATAACGGACGCTGTCACTAAATGTGAAGCAAAACGATACCACGGTGGGTGGTACAATTTACAAACGAGCTCACGATACCACGGTGGGTGGTACAACTTACTTGCGAGCTGGATTGCTCACGATACCACGGTTGGTGGTACAACTTACTTACGAGCTGAATGCTCACTCTCAGCAACGGACCTACGAATTATTACGGTCGGGGTCGTTGGCTCAGCATGTGGATTCATGCTCTATCGTAGTTCTGCGGAACTGCACGGTTACTCATACTCAGCATATGGGTTATGCTTTACTTACTTTCAGCAACGGACCTACGAATTATTACGGTTGGGGTCGTTGGCTCTATAACTGGTTAATTTACTTAAACATAGTCTTGCGGGACATAACTTGGCACTTCCCTTGGGGGATAACTATTACTATCACTGTAGGTGATTACTAGACACTTACGAGTCGGAGACTCAGGAAATTACGAGCTTTTGCTCACTTGACTGTAATTACAAACCGTACTGATATGACACGATCACAAAACAGATAACTTGATCACGTTGCCGGGGTGCAACCTTTCATGCCAGGTGGCATCGTGACCTATTAGTAACCGTAGTACTAATACTTGAAACCGTACAAATTATCTGTACCGTATTGCCGGGGAGCAATACCGACCGTCTAAGGACTTTCTTGCTTGATTGCTTTCGGCCAGTAGCACGACAGATAGTCACCTTACGCTACTCTCATATACATATTGCCAGGTGGCAATATCTTACCTGATAACACACATGCTGGGGACTATTCCCCTTTACTTGACTAGAAACCTATTGATTAGGTTCACCTGTTTACCATAAACCATTTATAACTGCCTCGAGAGGCAACTGTTGCTATTTAAACTGCTAAACATGGTTGATATTTCTGAATGAAATATTTATTACTCGAACTACTTGTTTCTACAAATTACTTGTGAACTCACCAGCTTTCCAGCTGACCCTTTTAGTGTGCATTCTCAGGTACACTGCTGTAGTAGGATTGGCCTACAGGATTCTAGCTCGAGTCGCATGTTTTCAACACTCAGGACATTTATTGCATTTACTTCAGTACTAGTAGAATGTAATACTACTTTTATGCGAACTCGTAACTTGTAAAACATTTTAATTACATAAATGTATAACTATTTTCAAACGTCTCATTTAGAGTCGTTCATTATGTATCTTATGTTGTGATTACCGGATTAGTAACACCCAAAACTCGCTTCCGCAAAACATTAAATTTGAGGGTGTTACAGATTGGTATCAGAGCCTAAGGTTGTAGTGAACTAGGTTGCATTTAGTGGGCCTAGACTATGACCATTAGGCAGTATTCCTCATTAGGTATGACTAGTTCAGGGATCACATCATACGAACTTAATTTAACATAGCGTAGCTAACTATGTACAATTAAGCAAAGATGATGTAAGATCTGAAAGGAGTTATATTGAAAGGGAATGCAGTAGTTGACTCTGATTGTTATTTGTTACTTGCTAGACACCCTAGGCTATTATATGTACTGTAGGTATATATGAATAGGCCTTACGTGAAAGCTATTCCTGCATATCTATATACCGGTAGGTATGGTTATACCTGACATGATTCCGCTGTACAAACTGATACACACTTTCGAAGTGGCATATCGCCAGCTTCCCAACCTTTACGAATTGATCTCCAAATTTTGACCAGGTTGGTCACGACTGACTGGTATTACGAGAGATGCTCGTAATGACTAAGTCCACGAATTACTTTCAAACTTACTATCGGCCTGAGGGCCATACTTGGATAACATGTGGCACGTGGTGCTGCATCGTGCTTTGGGCACAATACTACTCCAGCACGTGGTGCTGCAACTACACAGTATGTTTATACTGCATTCGGCACGATGGTGCTACACTCACAGTACAGGGGTACTGCAACTACGGTGTCGTGGACACTACATTACGGCACGTGGTGCTGCGTTTCATAGTACTTGGTACTACAATCATAATATATTACGGTGCTTCGGACACTACATTTTGGCACGTTGTGCTACACCCAGGCTCGATGAGCTACTATCCAATATGCATGTGGACTTGTTATAGTTACATGTACTACTTATATATACATATACACTTACTTAACTGGGCATGAGATGTCACACCTGATTCTTTACTACTGCGCACTTATACTTGTATAGTTACGTGTGCATCACATATATACATACGACTACTCTACTGGACACGAGGCGTCCCACTCGATTTCGTTGCGTAGGAAAACACGCTATAGGCACTTGTACACTTATACGCATACGCAATTACCTTAATGGACACGAAGTGCCACACCACGACTACACAGGCAGGTGATGCCTCATTCGATGAATACACTCTAAGTTATTGAGATTACATTCATAGTACTTTAGTACTACATTATAGTCTGGTAGACTACGACGATACCATAGTTCTAGTCGAACTACATATAATACATAACTAGGTCGCTAGTACGACTGCACATTTAAAACTTCAAAGTCCAAGGACTTTCATACAGACACCTTAAGTGGTTTCTGGGTCATTATCACTTTTATATCCGTGGGCAACGGTGTAATACCGATTTACGTATACGATTGTAATAATCACAATTCCTGAATAAGGAATCTCACGACTGTTGTTTCATTCTTGTTTAAGAATCATGCCACGTGGACGACAAACGTACACTCAAACAGAACGCGACCAATACGCGGAGCAAAGAGTAGCTGAAGCTCTGGCTGCACAAAACCTAACGCGCCTTTGCACCTATAAAGAATTTCTGAACTGTAAACCGCCAATCTTTGTTGGTACCGAAGGGGCTGTCGGACTGATCCAATGGATCGAAAGGATGGAAGCTGTTTTCCGCATTTGCAACTGCCCCGATGGATACAAAGTCAAATACTCCACCTACACCCTTCGAGATAATGCTCTAACCTGGTGGAATGCTCACGCCCAAACCGTAGGGGTCGACACCGCCTATGAACTTTCGTGGGAGGAACTGAAACAACTGATGAGGGATGAATATTGTCCTAGCGAGGAACTACACCGACTCGAGAATGAACTCTGGCATCTTACCGTGAAAAACAACGACATCATGACCTATACCAACTGTTTTCACCGACTAGCACTCTTTTGCCCATCACTAGTAAACCCAGAAAGCAAACGAATCGAAAAATACATCGAAGGACTTCCAACACAAATAGCGGGCATGGTTACCTCCTCTAAACCCAACACTATTCGCGACGCCGTTCGCATGGCCCATAATCTCATGGCGCGGGTGGTTCAACGCGGAACCCTCACAACTGAAAACCGTACACAAAAGTGGAATGGCGATTCCAGCACTAGTCATAATCCAACAAATCAACCCGAACCCTTAAAATCTTACCCTTCTGAATACAAAGGAAAGCGGGGCTATGCGGGGGATAAACCCTTCTGTCACAGCTGTAAACGTCATCACTCTGGCCCTTGTGGCTCACCTTGCGAGAGATGTCAACGATTCGGACACCAAATCTGGGACTGTAGAGTTCCTGCCAACCCCGACAAACAACAAACGTGTTTCAAATGTAACACTCCTGGACATTTCAAGAAAGATTGCCCAAATCAGAAACGAAAAATCCTCATGATCAACTCCGGGAGGACCGGACGAAACCGCGACAATATCACGGGTATGCCCCTATCCAATACTAAACTTTCAAATCAAACACAACGTTTCGATCGACGGGAAAGTCGATTCCAAAATGATACCGATTACATAAATTAATACCGACTACACGAATTAAGTCAAACTTAAAAGCTAGAGTTTGCTTTCAGCAGACTAATCGACTGAACGTACACAAAACACTCAGTCCTGATAGGACTACTCATCGAACGGTCACGTGGTGACAATTATCTAGTCCTGTATGGACTACAATGCAAACGGTCTCTTAGTGACTACGACTCAACGATAACTTGAACAAAACCATATAGTCAGGATGTGACTACAACGATAGACCGTGACACAGTCATGGATTGACTGCCCTTCAACCCCGTTATCAGACATGATATGTCTCATACCTACTCGATAAATTCTTCATACGTACATTGCTCCCTAGACCTCATATGATCACGACATCACTTTTAAATTTCGGGACGAAATTTTCTTAACAGGGGGAGAATGTAACACCTCGTCAAAAAGTCAATTTTCGCGCTGAATTTAAACTCCAAGTAAACGATTTAACTTTTATTTCCAATTAGTATTTTTATAAAATACTTTCATTAGAAAACAATTTAAAATAATATAAATAAGATTTTATTTTATATTATGATTGGACAAATAAAACACAGGTATTTTGTACTGTGGTTGGAGACCACAGTCCGCGCACTGGGATCTGTGTTGGACAAAACCCAACTCCCTCCCCATTTCTTCCTCATTTTTCATTTCTCACCACCAAAAAAACACACACATTTTCTCTCAACCCAATCCACACCAAAAATTCGGATTCACAAATCGACCCACGAAATCTACATTTTCGGAATCACCATTACGCAAGGAACAACATTAACAAAAGCCGTACCATCATCTTCATCCTCGTTTGGCCTCGATTCGCAATTGTAAGAAATTCCTAAATTTTTAGATTTAATCATTTTGGTGTAATGTTTGGGTGTAATAATGTTTACACAACTTACTTATAACCTAAACAACCAAGAAACCATGATTTTACAGCTTGAAAATGCGTTTGATTTCGATTTTGGCCGGAAAAACGCGGAATCCGAAAGTTTTTGGGCTGCTGTTCTTGAGTGCGACACAAGCCTTGTGTCGCATACTGTGTCGCATGAATTACTCATGCGACACAACCCTTATGTCGTATCCTTGTGTCGTACCTTGTGTCGCAGACTCCATGCGACACAACCCTTATGTCGCTATTGATTTAGCATCGCACACATTATGCGACACAACCACTGTGTCGCAGAACTCTTGTGTCGCATTATGCGACACAACCTTTACGTCGCACGACACATTTTTGTGTCGCATGTTATGTCGCAGAAAACAGAAATTTGCCAAATCTTTCTAAGTGTCGGAAAACGTTTTCAAAAGACAATTTAAATACGATACGACTTGTACTCCAAAACAAATATACTTTATGAAGTATACGAAAACTCAAACCTAATAATAATATGAATTATTATTACGAACATCCATAACGAACCGCACTTACAAATGTACGAAATCTCTCGTGTTTAGGACATTAGGAGATTTCACTCGGCACGACTCTTTACTCTAGGACGCTAGCTCCTCAGGTGAGTTCATCACCCCACTCTTTTACTGTTTTCCAACCGATTTCGGGGTGGGAATGCATACTCCTGTTTTACTACTTTCAACTGTGCAAACATTTACGAACGTTTTACTATCGTTTATGGTAACGGTGCTAAACCACGACAACTACGAACCATTTGACCATACTTAGGGATATTAAGTATGACGGTGACAGTAACACCTAGAATTATATTACATATGATATCTAGGGAATAAACGCCTCACTACATCAGTGACTTGCTAAGTACTAGTAACGACTAGTGGACTTGTGAACATCAACTAGAGGCACCGACATGCTAGTTTAGCGTTGACTACCCCTAAGAACTAGCGGATGACTTTGACTAAGTACTGTAAGTACTTCCCGACAGTTAAGTGACGTGTTAACGTACTTTGACTTTACACATTACTTCAGGCAAACTAGGTGACGTAGATACGTACTTACCAATTGATTATGATTATCCCTTACATCTAGGTGACGCACCTACATTTCTTAGTATGATATACTACTGTAAATTACGTAACAACTTGAGGTACTGTTGAGTGCCTGTAACAATTTACTAGCCTTGGGCTAAACTTACTTGCGGCATGTCGTGTACTGCCAAATCGATTACTTGCATCTCCTGCGGGAGAATAACGGACGCTGTCACTAAATGTGAAGCAAAACGATACCACGGTGGGTGGTACAATTTACAAACGAGCTCACGATACCACGGTGGGTGGTACAACTTACTTGCGAGCTGGATTGCTCACGATACCACGGTTGGTGGTACAACTTACTTACGAGCTGAATGCTCACTCTCAGCAACGGACCTACGAATTATTACGGTCGGGGTCGTTGGCTCAGCATGTGGATTCATGCTCTATCGTAGTTCTGCGGAACTGCACGGTTACTCATACTCAGCATATGGGTTATGCTTTACTTACTTTCAGCAACGGACCTACGAATTATTACGGTTGGGGTCGTTGGCTCTATAACTGGTTAATTTACTTAAACATAGTCTTGCGGGACATAACTTGGCACTTCCCTTGGGGGATAACTATTACTATCACTGTAGGTGATTACTAGACACTTACGAGTCGGAGACTCAGGAAATTACGAGCTTTTGCTCACTTGACTGTAATTACAAACCGTACTGATATGACACGATCACAAAACAGATAACTTGATCACGTTGCCGGGGTGCAACCTTTCATGCCAGGTGGCATCGTGACCTATTAGTAACCGTAGTACTAATACTTGAAACCGTACAAATTATCTGTACCGTATTGCCGGGGAGCAATACCGACCGTCTAAGGACTTTCTTGCTTGATTGCTTTCGGCCAGTAGCACGACAGATAGTCACCTTACGCTACTCTCATATACATATTGCCAGGTGGCAATATCTTACCTGATAACACACATGCTGGGGACTATTCCCCTTTACTTGACTAGAAACCTATTGATTAGGTTCACCTGTTTACCATAAACCATTTATAACTGCCTCGAGAGGCAACTGTTGCTATTTAAACTGCTAAACATGGTTGATATTTCTGAATGAAATATTTATTACTCGAACTACTTGTTTCTACAAATTACTTGTGAACTCACCAGCTTTCCAGCTGACCCTTTTAGTGTGCATTCTCAGGTACACTGCTGTAGTAGGATTGGCCTACAGGATTCTAGCTCGAGTCGCATGTTTTCAACACTCAGGACATTTATTGCATTTACTTCAGTACTAGTAGAATGTAATACTACTTTTATGCGAACTCGTAACTTGTAAAACATTTTAATTACATAAATGTATAACTATTTTCAAACGTCTCATTTAGAGTCGTTCATTATGTATCTTATGTTGTGATTACCGGATTAGTAACACCCAAAACTCGCTTCCGCAAAACATTAAATTTGAGGGTGTTACACAAATACCTATGAAGACTATGCCTCATAATATTTTGGGAAAGTTGAAATATTGGGGGGTAGATGCTGGATCAGGAGAAGCCTTTATGATTGAAGCTGATGATGATTATCCTGATGGCGAAAAAGAGATTCTTCGTGTATATGATCACAGACACCTGATGAACTTATCAAAGGAAGATTTGATTATGTTGTACAAGAACAAGATCATATCTACTATTGGTTGGGGTGATTTAGCACGAGATTATCACAGGATGGTTAAAACATGCATCAAGCTTAAAATTTTTGCAGGTAGTAAGATTTACTCTTGAAAATCAAAGACAGCGTGAAGATAGAGACGCTAGAGCTATTGTCAAGGGGGAGTCTGTTGGAACATAGTTTGTGACAACAGATCTAGCTTGAAATAGTACTAGTGTAATTATTATCATGTTTGTACATTGGTTTAGATTTGTAAATGGATATTTGTTTTGTTAGTAATATTCGTTAAATATATTAGCATATTAAAGTGTTAGACGAATATCGTAAACGAAATAAATAAATACATTTGGTGCGAGTCGAGTTCTCAAGTCGCAGCGAGTTGAGCTGCAAGATGAGAACTGAACTCGCTAACATCTGTAGGTCTTGGCGAGCCGAGTCCATGGGCTTAGGCTGCGAGTTGGGCTGGACTCGCGAGGCCCATGCGAGCCGAGCTGAGACAGAAATATATAAACGATTTTCTTTGTAAAATCGTTAACACTTCATAACTTTTGTCATTCAGATTGGAGACCTGCGAATTCAATATACCCAGAGAAAATAACCTAACGGCTAGGCTTTGACGTTTATACATTTAAGCAAAGTATTAGTAAACCTAAAACGCGAACTTATTCGTTGTTAGTAAGATAACATCGTATTGAGGGATTCCGCACCTTAATACTACAGATAACGAAGTTATCGATCCTAAGAACTAGGGACTTACAAATTATAATGATAAACTTTTATAATTCACACTTGACAATATTATTGTTATGTAATACAAAATGTGTAATACGTAGAAAAATTACACCCACTATATTGTTGTAGGACAATACCATAGTTTAACTTGGATAGGTTACCACTGTACACTACCTTGTCGTTGAAACACAATTACCACTACATAACTTGCTTAAGTTATCACTATACGTTGGCCATATTGTCGCGGGACAATACTATCAAATGTATTAGAACTGGTTAGTTCTACCTACGCAGGACAACAACTAGGTTTGTCACAGGATTAGTTTTCCTTTTAGGAACTAAAACCGCCTTTGCATTCCATTGTTACTAGAATGGATTTGTACTTAAATAAACATTAACCACGGACCTCAATATACTTTCTAGGCTGAGGCTAGGAGTATACGTTAGTAACGTACGTTAGTATAGCCCTTTATACTAATACAAAACAGTTAGGTGATGGTTATACATACCTAGGCTTCTTGTGCTACACTTAATATCTAAGTATTGTTTATTAATGCACCCCGAACGGTCGGTCCAGGAATCGCCTCCTGTCGTTGCGGACCTCACGCTCGCGGTGCACCGGGGGTAGTTTTAAATTTATAATTGTCGGGACCTAAACCTTCCGAACAATGTACTGATACTAGGTACGAGTACCTGATACTAGTAAGTGGCAAGGATGATCCAGGGTCGTTCCTCACGACGGTAGAATTGAAGCAGAGCTCGTTTGGATAACTTAGTAATTAAGATGGGTTTTGGATAGTTGGATAGGTTTGTATTTGGTTTTCTAATTTATTAAACTACTAAAACATAAAATAAAAGGGAAGCTAGCATATATGTAACACTTAAGGATGACGGAGACGTAGTTCACCATGATTTGGGGATAGTGCATACTGGGATGATATTCATTATGGGACACATTTAGGTAACAGACAAGTAAACTATAGGTGTAAACACTAGGACCCTACTTCTTTAGATAGGTTCTAAATTAGTATGTCACTGAGTACCTAGGCTATCGTGATTCTGATCAGAACAGGCTGCTCAACCCCCCACACTGTCCGATTAGGACCAGTGACCCATTAAGGGTGCAGGAATAAGGTAACAGACTGCCCTCGGGTTATTCTGACCTTTCTTAACACCTAAGTCTAAATGTTACTGATTATTAACTTTGTATTCTAAACTATCAGTTTCATAGAGTCTAGGGGTTTAGGAATCCTGAACCACTGCTGGGCTTGACCTTCATTTCTAGACTCATCCTCTTAGGTTGTAATTAGCTCAAATACTTCTGTCATGATCTAGATCCCTCCTTTGCGATCAGTCATTCATCCCTAGGAACACTAGCGGTGTACAGTGCATTTACTTCTTCCACAGCTTGCTAACCCTAGGTACGTTTACGGTGTACAGCACTCTAACCATTTTCCACAATAACTTGTAACCAGAGGTAGGTTCACAGTGTACAGCACTCTAACCATTTTCCACAATAACTTGTAACCAGAGGTAGGTTCACAGTGTACTACAGCCATTCCATAGCTAACTAACCCTAGGTACAGTAACGGTGTACAGTGCAATAAGCATTTCCACAGCTTTTGTAACCAGAGGTAGGTTTACGATGTACTATAGCTCTTCCATATGTTTGCTAACCCTAGGTACCATTACGATGTACTTTAGTTGATGTATTTCCACATCTTTGTAACCAGAGGTAGACCTATGGTGTACTGTAGCATTTTCACAGCTCTATGGTTCCTAGACCGTATTCTAGGGTTACTAGGTAGGTCACAAGGTCGGTACCAACGGCTGTTTCCGGGGCTTCCACGGTTGTACTACACCAGTGGTGTCTCCATCGCTATACCCAGTACTTTAGCCGAATTACATTAACAAACATTGATTCGTACAAACATACAGATAACATATCTACCGTAACTTAGGCCTACAGCTAAGGTGATAGTCACGTGAAGGACTGGAAAGGGTGATCCGTAACTAGGTCTAGATGCATGATAAGTTTAGACAGATACAAGGATTAATAATTCTATTAATCATACCTAATTACAACAATCCAAATCACGGCAAACATACAAATAACTACTCACAAAGCATGGCAATAAAGATTTCCAACACTAATAAATCAAAAACATCAAATAAGAACATTATGACAAATTAATATAAGAAAGGATAAATATTACCGGTAAATAAATGCGAGCAGAATAACACTTGTATTTCGCCGAATAATATCCCAAGTATTACATATGCTAGCTTCTACGAACTAAATTACATAAGTCTCTAAGCGACGGATTCTCCCCCTAATCTTCCCACTAGTTTCTAGAGAGAGAAAATAGAGAGAGAGATTAGAGAGAAAACCTAGAGAGAGAAACTAAAACTACAAATGAAAACCTAAATCTAGAGAGAGAGTAGTGAGAGAGTGAATTGTTGAAATGTGAAGTGATGGAAGTGTGTTGAAAATGGGAGGTGAAGCCTCATATATATAGGAAACGTGCAGCCGTATTCTTCAATCGTATTCCAACCTTCAAATGCACAACCGTATCGCACAGCCGTATACGGCTGGACTGGGCCATATATGGCTAGGCACAGGCCGTATACGGTCTACACAGGCCGTATACGGTCTGTGTCCAGTCGTATACGGTCTGGGACAGCCGTATTCGGTCCTTTCGGTTCTTCGTTTCTTCGATTTGGCGTAACTTCTTCGTCGTTTATCCGTTTTGAGTGATTCTTGCGCTCACGGTTTTGTAATTTCCTAATGAAGAAAATGACATAAGTTAGAGGTCATAATTCTAAGTGTAGCTCAAAATGTGCTAAAATGCGTGAACGAGAGATTCATTGATCGTTTGTGCTCTATTTTACTCGTTTTTAGGCCTTTTTGGTTGATTCTTGAAGCACTGTCTATATTTTAGCCATCATTATGAAATTTAGTATAAAAATGTATATTTCAAATGTTTTCATTCATAATTGAGCTAAAAAGGTGAGATAATAGCACACAAAAACTTGACTTTTTGCGTGTTATCAAATATCCCACACTTAGACTTTGCTTGTCCTCAAGAAAAACTAAAATTTCTCACTTGTTTTCCAATGAAAATTTTTGAAAATGTAAATGCATTTTAGGTGAATCAAAATATATTAAGAGCAAACATCTCCATACATAAGTAACATATCCTGGAAAATAAAAGAAAATAAGGTATTCATTTTTGAAGCACAAAATGACTCTCTTGGGCATGTGATTTTTGGAATATACATGACTAGGCGATCTCACCAGGTGGTCACTCAATTCACTCAGAAGTGTTTTGGGTTACCTATCGTTCTAAACAAACGAAATCGCTCAAACGCCAGTCATGCAACATCCATCGTCATAGGCTTGCTCGAGAATCATATCTCCACCACTTAGGTGAGGAAGGTGCTAATTATCCCAGGACATTCAAATAGGTTGTAATGTTTGGTGAGGGTTAAAGGGTATGGATAAGTGGGAATTTTGGTTCAAGGGTTTTGCTTATCTTAGGACCTTTAAATTTATGAAAAATTTTATTTAGACAATCTTTTTAATGAAAACAGAAACGGATAACGGTAAGGGAAGAAGATAGCTATTTTGACTTCTATCTTTTGAAAACACATGGAGGATTTATACTTTTATGAGATCGAAGTTTTCAGGAGATTTGAAGTACTTAGCTTTATTTCAAACTTTTTCTTTTCTTTTCATTTCTTTTTTTTTTCTATATTTTTGGCCTAGAACTTCTTTGTCAAGGAATTTCTAAGGCATTTTTATTTTATTACCCTTTTGAGATCCTTTCTTACTTTCATTTTTTCACGCTTTTGACAATTTCGAATTTACTTGGTGCCAATTTTTCGCACCATAAGACTCTCTATCCTTGAATATTGATCATAGAAACACACGCGAGGAGTTTTCAGTAAACACGAATTTTGTGATTTTTGAGTGAAAGCAAAAAGAATACCTAAATAGCGTTTTTCAAAAATTTAAAACTTCTAAGATAAGGTTTTGGTGGGTGTGGAAGTGAATGGGTTTAAAATTTGGGTTTTAAAGAAACGAAAAGGCTAAGGCTCAACAGGGTTTTCTAGGCGGATCATCAACACTGAAAATGAGTGTTGGAAGGGTTTTGGGCTTGAAGAGATATGTAAAAAGGGGTTTAAATCCTAAGGAATGTCAAGGTCCCTTAATTGCACCTATGTCGCGTACGGTACTCTACCAATGTGGTCTCGAAATGCATACCAGGAGCAATTTCTAATTCCGGATGCATAAATCGGCACACACTCATCAAACGAATAGTGAAGCATTTAAAATGAATGCTTTTCATGGGCTCAAGATACCTCACTGCAAGTATGGGTTGTATGTGCCTAGCCATGCCATGCCCCTTTTAGGTCATCATTTCAGCTCAAGAAATTCATAACTTATTTAATCTTATTTTCCAAAATACCTTACTCATATATGAAAAGGATTCCTCTCAAGACATTTTAATTCAAAAATTTTGAAAAATTTTAAGCAAAAGTGAGGTTTTAAAATCGAGGAACATTTTCCGAGTTTGCTTTTGGAAATAAGAATCTAAACTAAGGTATTCTATACCACTATCCCACACTTAGAGGAACATTGTCCCTAATGTTCTCTTGAGTTGAGAATTTACTGAAAGTGAAATCCCACACTTAGAGTTTGAACATATCGAAAAATGTTTGTCAAGTGTTTGTTTTGGGCCGGAATCACACACTTAGTGATAAGCTTAGGATATGGTATAGACTACTTTTATTATTTAACGATAAAAATAGAACAAAATGATCATATCAAAACAAGGATAAGAACGAGAAAACTCCCCATATGGCTACGAGCTGAGGATCTGAAAAGTAGACTGCGTCGCCACCACTATATGCTGGCTCAGACTCCGTCTTCATGAAGTGTACTCTAGCTCATGCGGGATACTCATCATTCAAAACATCTACCAACTTCTCTCAAAAATAACTCAGACTAAATGGATAGATTGTAGAAAATGAAGTGATAACATCATCAGGAAGCAGGCAGAATCAACCAAGATGCACCAAATGCTTGATAGAGATAACGGTCAAGGATCCTAATCATCGTGAGCCACTGATGTAACTTAATAGCTCATGATAAATGAAAGTGCTGGATCTGATGGCCATAAATTTCTATCACCCAGGATCTTCTCCGACGAACTGATGGAATGAATGTAATGTTGTTCTTGTCAGAAGAGATCTCCAGCTTCCATTTCAATCCCGTCTTTAATCCCTTAATGTCCATTCCTTGATCAACTTATATTCCTATGGTTTAGCGTTAAATACTTAAAAGCTAGAAAATACTGCTAGCATTGTGGTGCTTCATGGTCCCTAATGGTGGTAATGATAAGTGTGAATGGGTGGAGGGTGAGTGGATGTGGTTATGGTGATGGTGGTTCTGGGTTCCATGAAACGCTCTTCTAGCAACCAAGGATGTGGTAAGGTATGGTTGGATTATGGAATGTTGGGAACATATGGTGTATGTCGAGGTCATTTGCTCAATGAACAATTCCGAGAGAACTAGAATGTGATCATCTTTTGTCTCCTAAAGATATATCATTTCCCATAATAGGCAATGCTCCAAAGTTTCCAAATCTAATGAACGATAATGCTCCCCTTGTTATTCCTCCATTATACTCAAAGATCTCCATCCATAGGCGTCAGTCCCTGTCTGTTAGGCATTTGTACAAACAATAGAGCAGACAATTGTGATCTAATAGACATGTGATTATTCCCTAGGTCATAGACTCACTGGTTTTTGAAAGATATATAAAAGTGAAGGTTTTTGAAAAACACAAGCCAGTGTATGACTTCGAGTCTAATCACACGCTTGAAAGCATCAGCCGCCTATAATTTCATTTCAGCACAAACAACAGATATGGAAATACTAGTAAATTCATTTAAATCAGGCAGCCAAGTATAAAGATTTCCAAATCACATATTTTTAAACGAGTTCGAGCATAATACACATACTAACATACAAATCATGATATAAGGCATTGGAAGATCTTATGTATGTTCACAGAATATATGTAAGTACCTCAAATGCTCGAAATATGTGAGTGGGTGTACATTATGACTAAGGAACCTAAATAAAACTTCTAGCAGGGTTCCATGTTTGCAAGTGAAAGGATGTTAAGAACTTAAGATAACGGTGAATAGATTTTTGCAATGAAGTCCAAACAAGTAGGAGAAGAAAAGTTTCAGGTTTTTAGCAAAAGATTGACTTTAAATTTCAAAAACCAAGACTTCAATGAATATGAAATTTTAAGTTCCAAGTCATTTTGAAAATCATTTCCTTTTTGTTCACTTAAATTGAAGAAGACTTTTAAACATGTTTTCTAGGGTTTTATTTTCTACTTATTGAGGTTAGTTTACTATTAATAATATGTTAGACACGGGTTGCCTCCCGAGAAGCGCTTGTTTTTGTTCGAGTCTCTAGCTTGACTCTAACGCTATTTATCAGGAGATCCTAGCGGCTTGCTTGCATCCATCAGTAGACACAAGTGGTAGTATTGGCACATACCTAGATAGTTAAAGTAGGTCATTCCTAGGGTATGTCCAATCAGATGAGAAGGAGCGTCAAAGTGAGTGATTTGTTTTACTTGAGGTATAATAAATCTCTCAACTTCTTCTATCCTCTCAGTTTGGATGGGCAGAATGGGTTGGTCAAAGAGGTCCTTATCAATCCATGACGTATACGTTATTATATAGTGGAGAGATGGTTTGTAGGACATCCTTGACGCAGAACCCACCTTACTTCCTATGGTCTTTTGATTGATGATAATGTTGTACTCTGGGCATGGAGGTGGGACCGAGTCCATTGACGTCTCCAATCTTGTAGAAACATTCTCATCAACTACTTGGGAAACTGGTATGTCTAAGGCAATAAATGGTTCAACTAGATCACATCCTAAGAGATATGTGGGATATCATCAACCACAACTTGTTACGGGATAGTATCAACCACGTCGGTTTGAATTGGGATGAGATCATTTCTCAGAGTCGGTGCACATTTCTTCTGTCCTTTTGAAGCTGAGTCTTCTTTGTAAATCTCCTCCTCCGGTTTCTCCATTTCTATCTCCTCGTCTACCTCGTCATACTCGTCACCCCGGCCGGAAGTTTCGAGTTGCAATGGTTCGGAAAGTTCCTCTAGAATGAACTCTTCCTCGGTCTTAGACGTTGATAGGTTAAGAGTGGGTGGAAGTGAAGATTTAGAAGATTGGGTAGGTGTAGGATTAGAAGAAAGTTTGCAACTAGACTCATGAAAATGAAAGTCTGTGTCAAGTGAAGTAGGTGTGGTGTGTGAGTGCCTATCATCTTCCTGTAGCTTATAATCAGTTGTAGCTTGATCCTTAGTTTCATTACTTCTCGCTTCGACTAGTGCTTTTATTTTAGACATCTTATCAGTACATCTTCTAAGCATGTCCTCTTGGTCTTTAGGTGATTGCTCAAGTCGGTTGCAAAAAGGTGAAAGCATATCTCTCAAGTTAGAACTCTCACATGGTTGTGGTTCAAATACAGGGTAAGATGATTGTTGGTAGACAGTGAATGGTTGGGGATAGTAAGATTGGTATTGATATGTTTGGAAAGCATAAGGGTTATAATGATTTTGTGATTGAGGAGCTAAGCACCCTATGTTATCCGAATAATTCATACTACACCTTTGCCACTCATTATCTACTTGGGCATTACTCCTATATCTATCTTGGATTGATTTAAATAGACTATCAATTTGATCCTTTAGTTGTTGTTAAGTTGCCATTTGCCCAAGTTTTCAGAAAAGACAGCACACGAAGAAGGTTTAAGAATTAAAGTTGGGTTGAGAAGGGAATTTAATCTAAACTACGCTAAGTTAATTAAGCTACGCTAATCTACGGGCAAAAAGTAACTTATGACAGGGATGGTGAATCCCAGTCAAAAGGATCTCTTAAAAATTAATTAATCCAAACAAGCTCCAAATCGTACTACCGTCCCCGGCAGCGGCGCCAAAAACTTGATGCGCCCCGAATGGTCGGTCCAGGAATCGCCTCCTGTCGTTGCGGACCTCACGCTCGCGGCACACCGGGGGTAGTTTTAAATTTATAATTGTCGGAACTTAAACCTTCCGAACAACGTACTGATACTAGGTACGAGTACCTGATACTAGTAAGTGGCAAGGATGATCCAGGGTGGGTATGGAAAAAAGTTTGATCTTAACAAGTGAGCGAAGAGTATACTGCTAATATCCCACACTTAAAAATAAACATTGTCCTCAATGTTTTCTGCACTAAGTAGGGAGAATCCCACACTTAGGGTTTTGCATTAAGTCAAATATAAATTTCAAGTTTTCTAGATATGGGGTATTAATCCCACACTTAGAGTTTTAAGTGGGCGTGAGCATATATTATCATAAGATAGATCATAAGAACTAGAGTGATACTTCCCTACGCTTTGTGAGCACTGGATGGAGGACCAGATTCGTGAAGGAGTGGTGCAAGTGATTTGCTGGAGTTTGACCAGACTTATTTAAAGATCATCCATTCCTACGAATACTGAGTTCTGTAAATAGCCATAAATAGAGTCATAATAACCAAGTCTCATAGAATAGTAGTATGATAAGTCTAAAACATAAAGTAGATAAGTCTAAAATATAAAGATAATAAAGATAAACTAAGGCTCATCTAGCAGATCATCCATATCAGGGTCGAACTCAGCGACAGCAGCATCATAGATGGCAGAGAGGGCAGCATCATGGAGGAAAGAAGAAGGTGATGGTGCAAGAAGTCTGCTAGCAGCTGCGAGCATCTTGGTAGGATCAAAGTGTGAACTCTCAGGAGTCTGTACCGGAGCATCAGTAGTGCCAGCTGCAGGAGGGAAGAATGACCATGGTGGTCGAGAAGCTCTCGGACCTGACCCTAGCCTGTAAGGGAGGTCCTGAAGTCTTGGTAGCCCAACTACCTCGCGGATATCAGACTGATATTGCTTATTTTATACATATTTTTACTAGCCATATCAATCCATTTTATTGTAATTATAGTTTATTTTATGAACTTTTGATACTTAATTGTTTAAAAATATGTTTTTAGGTTCATTTTGTTGAGTAGAGATTAAAAGAAGGAATATTGGAGCTAAAATGGATTAAAAATAATAAAGTTCTGGAAATGTCACAGTCGCGCCGCAACCAGAAAGAATTGCGCCGCAACTATAGTATATTGCGCCGCCATTAATTGTCCAGTTGCGCCGCGACCATTAAAGGTCGCGCCGCGACTTCGTGTCGGCCAGAGGAGTATAAAATCGACTTTTTAGCTCATTTCTAAACCCTAACTGATGATCAGCCATTTCCAGAGACTAGAAGGAGAGTTTTAGGGATACCTAGACTCGGATTCACCCGTTTCCATCCATTCGAAGTTGGAAGATTGATTCCATACGTCATTCGCATTGGTATTGTTTGTTATGCACTCGATTATGAACATTTCTATGTCTTTGATTCATTGTTTTGCTGATTCCATGATTATGGGCTAAGTTTCTAGTACTTGTTTAGACCAATATTGCATCTAGTTTGGATATATTTTCGTGATTGGATTTATATACTTTGATTTCTCGGTAACGAAAGAACGATTGATATTATTGATTGGTTAATTAATTTAAGTAGTGACTTTATTGCTTTGCAATTAGTGATAACTCTTGCGTAATATTGTTACTTTATCAATTGAATGATTAATTGTGAATTCTGATTAGACGTGATTAGAAGACTTGAATTGGTTGATTGATTTATATTATTGGTGAACCATAATTTTGAGATATCTTGTATGGTTAATAGTTTTTATGAAAGTAAGACTATAAGTTAATTTGAGATTTCATTGATTACACAATTCATAGTTAAGAGGTTTTAAATTTCAAGGACACTTGGATTGTATAATCTTGACTAGGTGATTGTTAAGTGACAACTTGTAATCCGAATTGTGTTTTCTAGGTGGACTAAATCCGATCCAGTTCTTAATCTAAAATATCCAATAAACTAGATGTCAAAAGGTCTAAACAAGTATCTTTTCTCTTTTTGAGTACAACTATCTTTTACTTGTTTTTCTTAGTTAATTACTATTTTCATAAACTCTTTTGACTGTCTGTCATTAAAAGACACAAAAATTCCCAATATTTACTTGCTTTTGTTAGTTTAATTATCAGATAAATTTAATTACTTAAAGTACGATTATATTGTTCCCTGTGGAGACGAACTTAACCGGAGTTTACCTTTGCTATACTATTTTGCGATTAGGTACACTTGCCTAGTTGTGTTTTAGTCTAGATCTTTGGTATTTTCTATTTAAATTTTATAACCTGATTTTAGCACATCACAGACATCGAATCATGATGAATGGACAATGTCTGAAAGAGCGCCCAAGCAGCTGCTGGATCTGCAGTAGTGATCCCATAATCAAAGGTCGGGATCGTCTCAGATGCTAGGAAAGTCTGTGGTGCAGCAGGTCTCGAATGCTCCCCTGGAGTAATCGGTACATCGATCAGACTCTCTTCCTGAATAGCAGCCATCTTCTTCTTGCCTCTGCGGGTTCCTCTTCTCGTCTTGCTTTTCTTACTGCTCTCAGCTGGGGCTTCCATCCTGAAAAACATAAATAACACATGTAACGTTTAAAGTTTATGAGGATATACAAATGCGAGAAGAACTGATGATTGTTTGTAAAATATTTTAATTGTAAGCGTCATCAGGACTTCTGCATCTGCATATATAAATAATGAAGACTTATCTCAGATTTGTAAATTTCAAAGGCTGTCAGGTAAGTAGCTATCCTACATCATTTAGTTAGGAATGATAGTACTAGATAAGATTTAAACTAGGAATTAAAAATAAAAGGACAAATTATTCTAGGATAGGCTTGGGGTGCCTCCCAAGAGCACTTGTTTAGGAGAGAGTCACTAGCTTGACTCTTGATACCTGGGAATAGTTCAAGGTGGCTCGAAAATGTAGACTTCCTCATTAATGGGGAAATATTCAATGTAATGTTTCAAGTGTTGACCATTAACTTTAAAGTTACCTTCCGGGGCTTCGAGTTCGACTGCACCGAAGGAAAATACCTTTGAGACTATAAATGGTCCGCTCCACCTGACTTTGAATTTTCCAGAGAACTTCTTGAAGCGTGAGTTGAAGAGAAGTACTTTATCCCCTGGTTTAAACTTTGATAGCTTGAGTCTTGCATCATGGAACATCTTGGTTCTTTCTTTGAATTTCAGGGAGCTATCGTACGCTTTATCTCTTAACTCAGCTAGTTCGTTAAGCTGCATTCTCCGATGGGATCTTATGGTGGGAATGTCTAAGTTACATTTCTTCAGCGCCCAGTATGCCTTATACTCCAACTCTATCGGCAGATGACATGCCTTACCATAAACCAGACGATATGGTGTGGTTCCTAACGGCGTTTTGTATGCTGTTCTGAATGCCCACAACTCATCATCTAATTTATCGGACCACTTTTCCCCATGGTTGAACACCGTTTGTTCTAAGATTCGTTTCAACGCCCTATTTGTCACTTCGGCTTGCCCATTGGTTTGTGGGTGATAAGCTGTTGAAGTTTTGTGAGTTACTCCGTACTGTTGCAATGTTCTCATTAGGTGAGTATTGCAGAAGTGTGTACCACGATCACTGATTATGGCTCTCGAAGCTCCAAATCGACAAAATAATTGTTTGAGAAACTTAGTGACGACCTTGGCATCGTTTGTTGGGAGAACTTGTGCTTCGGCCCACCTGGACACGTAATCAACTGCAACCAGAATGTATTCTTTTTTGCTAGATTTAGGGAACGGTCCCATAAAATCTAATCTCCAAATGTCAAAGACTTCACAAGCTTGGATGTTGGTTAGTGGCATTTCATTGCATGCGGATATGTTGCCGAATTGTTGGCAAGCATCGCAGCGTTTAACCAAGTCGTAAGAATCTTGAAAAATGGTTGGCCAATAAAAGCCGGCGTCGTATACTTTCCGTGAGGTCTTGTTAGCTCCATGGTGGCCTCTAGTTGGTCCATGGTGGCTTTGGTAGAGGATATGTTTGGCTTCTTTCCCGTCGACGTATCTTCTGATGATATGATCGGGACAAACCTTAAAAAGGAAAGGATCGTCCCAAAAATAATTCTTTACGTCGCGGAATAACTTTTGTCTTCGAGAAGTTGACATTCCTTTCTGGACTATTCCTCCCACCAAGTAGTTGGCAAAATCAGCATACCAGGGATCGTATGATGGACGAGGTCCCTGATGGTGCTTTCCGATGTTCATGAGTTGTTCATCTGGGAACTGGTCTTGAATATCTCCTTCTTCAAGCTTTTCCATCGCTGGATTTTCCAATCGGCTGAGGTGATCTGCTGCAACGTTTTCTGCTCCATTTTTATCTTTAATTTCTATGTCGAATTCCTGTAAGAGCAGAATCCAGCGCAACAGTCTTGGCTTAGCGTCTTACTTTTTGAAGAGATACGTAAGAGCTGAATGATCTGTATAGACAATAGTTTTGGACAAAATAAGATAGGGACGAAATTTATCAAAAGCAAATACTACTGCTAGCAACTCCTTCTCAGTGGTTGTATAGTTCTTTTGAGCGTCCGTAAGAGTTTTGTTGGCATAGTAAATCGGTTGAAAGTGTTTCTCCTTTCGTTGTCCTAGTACAGCTCTAACTGCAAAATCACTGGCGTCGCACATGATTTCAAATGGTAAGCTCCAGTCGGGGGCTACCATGATTGGTGCATGCACGAGCTGTTCCTTTAAGTAGTTAAAAGCTTTAAGACAGTCATCTGTAAAGTCAAACGGAGTATCTTTTTCGAGAAGATGAGTCATAGGTCGAGAAATTTTAGAGAAATCCTTAATAAAGCGACGGTAGAATCCGGCATGACCTAGAGAACTTCGTATGGCTTTCACAGAAGTAGGTGGTGGAAGTTTTGAAATAGTATCAACTTTAGCTTTATCTACTTCAATTCCTGCTTTAGATATCCGATGTCCTAACACTATTCCTTCTTACACCATAAAGTGATATTTCTCCCAATTCAGAACGAGGTTTGATTCTTCGCAACGAGTGAGCATCCTTTCTAGGTTGGAAAGACAAGATGTGAAGGAGTCTCCAAAGATAGAGAAATCGTCCATGAAAACCTCCATACACTGTTATTGATGAAAACCTCCATAAAATATTAACAAATTTTATTTAATTATTATTTTTTTTAACAAAAGTGTTAAAGAAGTTTTTTACATGTTTAAAAAATTTTAATTTTTTTAAATTAATTTTTTTTTATAATAAATTTTTTTAATAAAAAAATAAATTAAAAATGAAATAGAAAAAAAAAAAGTGGAGAAATGAAGAAAGAGGGAGAATAGGATAAAAAAGGTGGAGAAATGAAAAAAGGAAGGAGAAATGAATAAAAAAGGTGGAGAAATGAGGTGATACTTGTCACCTCCTCATTGGCTTCGACCCTTCCTCACTTTTACCCCTTCTCCCAGGAACCTCACCCTCCAAAAAAATGTAAAACATTAATGAGACTTTCTTGCAGGTTGATCGATCAACATCACAAAAGATTTGTGTAGTCAACAACACAATTTATATCACCATTTCAAAATGTCGTTCCGACCACCATTGGTCACTACCGAGCACAAACAAAATATTGATGTCACTTCACGAATGTAGTGTACTAGTTGTTATAAAACACAAATAAATCTTTCTTCAAATCTTTCAGATTAAACCAATTTGTTGTCATTATCAAGCATGTGAGAGAGTTTTGGTTTGGCTGTAAAATTTTCAGATAAAGTAATATTGCTCGTCACACATGTATTGCACGAAGGAAGTACTTACTTCTAAACATAAATAACGTTTAGATAGACGACACATCATATATTATCTATTGCGGGAAGCACAATTAATATCAACCACTATGACAGTATGGTCACTTTAGCATTAATAAAATAGATATAAAACACAGAGATAAAAATAAGAGGTTAATTACACGATTCTTGTTCGTGCTTATAACTAATATTAGGTTTGTATCTCCCGTCACGTGATACTCTAATACAGAAAATAATAATGAATTTATATATTAAACGCAATAATTAAGCACCTTATTATAGACTTATAGTTAAGTTAGACTTTAAGTATAGGTAACAATACTAAAATCTGTAACTCTCCGTTTCTAATAAATCGATCATGACCATATATCCAATGTGAAATTGATTGTGAATCAAAATTATTTGAATTTTCAATTAGAAGGTGTTTGGTTACAAAATGTATAATTACTGTTAGTTTTTGCATTTTATAACGGTTTTTCTAGCTAGTAAACATAGATTATAAATAGTTTTTTACCCTTAATCTTCGTAAAATGCATCGTGTTTATCTTTGAGTCTAACTGATGAAATGCGTCAAAGCCGTTCCAAATAAGAACAAAACTATTTATTACGTTGCATTGCATACATATCATACTTGTTTAAAAATAGTTACTGAGTTTAACAGAATGTTTTCAAGGAAGTGGAGGTAATGCAAGATCAAAGGTAGGACAATTGTTGTGGCAAGTTGTTTAATGGGTATGTGGATATTTGATATGGAAAAATAGAAATCATAAAGTTTTTTGAAAGAAATGGTGGAGTGTGCCGGTTTTGTTTAATGATATACAATTTAGGAGTTATGAATGGGTGTCTAAAAGGATGAAAAAAGGTTACGTGGTGTGGCATCAATGGTTACTAAATCTTGGCTCATGCGGGTCAAATATGTTTGATAAAAATGGGACTGGCTAATTAAAGGAAAAGGAGCAGAAAATGTGGTAGATCGAGCAGTTAATATGCAGGATTATCACACCCCGAAATTCGTTAATTAAGATTATCAGAATGTTTTGCGGAAGCATTAGATCGAGTGAGGGTTTCGACGTATACAAAGTACATGCATACATATCAGAGCATATGATCACAACAGAACATATATATTAAGATGCCAGGAGTAATAGTTACAAAGTTCACGATTCATCGAATCGTATAAGTTTAAAAGTAATTGAGTTTACAAAAGTAGATTTCGTAAATATGACTAAAATAGTTTAGTTATATAAAAGAAATCCCGTTGTCAAAAGCTAGCATCCTAATTTCTTCACGGGTCGCCTAGAATCCATATGTGCAGGCGGTTCTTACGTGCAGCTAATTCCCTGAAACACATAGTAAAAAGTCAACAACGAGGTTGAGTGAATTCACAGGTTTTAAGTTTACGTGTAAAGTTTGATTAACAAATGTGTTTGTAATGTTTTGCCATAACAATTTAAATAATGTTCTTCAAATATGGAGTTTTGTTGGGATGTCACCCAAAAGTACAGTTTAGATTGTAGTAGGAAAGACGAATCCTATAAGTTTGCCCAAAGGTATAGTTTGAAACGTTTGTCCAAGAAGTAGGACCTATCAATGTCTGCCCAAGAAGTAGGGTCTAAAACGTTTGTCCAAGAAGTAGGACCTAACAATATCTGCCCAAGAAGTAGGGACTTTTCAGGTTGTGTCCAAGAAGTAGGACTGGCATCCAAGACGTAGGACCCACTACTCAAGAAGTAGAGCCTTCACCCAAGACGTAGGATGGAACCTTGCCCAAGAAGTAGGGACTTTCTGTATGTGTGCCCAAGACGTAGGGACTTTCTGTGTGTATGCCCAAGATGTAGGGATTTTCTGTGTGTATGCCCACGACGTAGGGACTTTCTGTGTGTATGCCCAAGACGTAGGGACTTTCTGTGTGTATGCCCAAGACGTAGGGACTTTTCAAATGTTTATGAAAATGTTGTTTCATAGAAGACTGTTTGTTCAAAAACTAGAAACGTTTTGTAAATAGTTGCGCGTATGAAATCGTTCATAAAAATGTATGCGTTTATTTCCAAAGCACCCAAGTTATCAATTAAAACATGAAATCATCATTAACAATTGATAATTGGAAGAAATCAACAAGTTAGCAACCGCTAAAACAATGTAAGTTATGGCAACAATAAAAGTTGTACTATGTTTTCCATCCCTGTTCAAAGTAGTAGAGCAGTAAAAGTAAGGGCTGTGAACTCACCCGTTGAGCTAAGTAAAGTGCGAGTGCTAGCAAAGCCTAAAGCCCAAGTCTAATCCGAAATCTCCTGACGCCCTAAACGTTTGAGATTTTAATAAGTACGTGGATGTCTAAGTCGACCATCCATGCTAGTGTTTGTACAACCAAGTTATGTCCAAAGTGTTTGTTAAATGTTTACGTTTGAATTTCGTAGTTATGAAAATGTATACGACTTGTTGGTGATAGTTTGAAATCAAAATTTCAATAATATAAGTGTGTTTGTAATGTTTGTACAGTTCGCGTATCTTATCGTATGTAAATATTCATTCCCAGTAAAGTTCAACACTTAGTGAAAAAGTGGTTATAAACCTTCTGTTTTTAGCGACACTTGAGGCGTCACTTTCCTTTGGGTAGCGACACTGAGGCTAGTGCCGGGTTAAGTGACGCGCAGAGTAGGGGGCGGCACTTGAGTGAGTGTCGCATGGAATGTCGGGTTAGAGGATTACCGACACTTAACGAAGTGTCGCAAAAAGAGGGTTTGTGGCGTCACTTAAGCAAGTGACGCAAAAAGACGGTTTTATGCGACACTTAATGCGTCACTTAAGTGTCGCTACACTGTTTTTGGGCCTGATGCGTCACTTACAACTGTTCGAAGATCGGTTTGGAAAAATGAGTTTTGGTTCGATTTTTCGGACATAATCAGTTGATAAAACACTAAAACATGATGTATTAAGCATTATAAGCATGAAATATCAAAGGAAATAGCAAAATCTAAGAGTTTTCGGAAATGTCAGGATCTTACAAAGTTGTCGCGAGAGAAATCCAAAAAGATGGAAATGTAGAACTCGTTGTCGTGATCGTTTTATTCCAAAGGAGCTAGGTGATTTGAGGTGTTTTGTTGGTAGTTTTGTAGTGATTTGTGGTGGTTTTAGAGAGAGAATTGAGAGAGAAATGGGGGTGGAGAGAGAGAGTGAAAATGAAAGAATGAGGTTGGGGGTGGGGGTGAGCCGATTTTTGTCAAGAAAAATGGGGAAAAGCTAGCAAATTTTGTCCCCAATTTGTGGTATTTAATCCTGTGTTCGTTTACCAGATCGTTAAATGTTAAAAAAAAATTAATTGATAAATCTTTAAATACGTATTCGAATACCTTTTTAGTTGAGATACTTTATGGGAATAATTTAGTTGAGTTATAAAAATTATAACTTGTTTTATTTTAGTTTGACGGATATGTTTCGACTTGTTTCGGTTTACGAAATACTTTGTAAATATTATCAACATAATATTTAATAATTAATAATGTTATTTGATAATCTCATATTATTAACTAATTTCGTTCACCAACAGTCGTATATTTTTGTCACGTTTGATCCGATTGTTTTGAACATATCTATACAAGTCTCAAAATATGTAATACTACGCATATTAACTAGTTGGGCTTTGCTAGACTTATCTCTAAAATGTGTTGTGAATATACTCTAAGTTAGGGAGTTAGCCTAAAAATGCGTGCAATTAACGTTTATAATTATGTCGAAATTGCGAGGTGTTACAAGGATCATTCGAGCTGTTGGGCTGTAATGCGAGTGCCGGCGAACATATATAGTTCGAATTGGTTATGTGTAGTGTGTGTAGTCTATAAATAATGTATGTAGTATACTAGTCTAGTTCAAGTGAGCGGGTTTTGATCTCTTACTCTCTTAGGCTAAAGTGTGGATCGAGCTTGATATATATATATATATATATATATATATATATATATATATATATATATATATATATACTAAGCGAGTATAAAAGGTTTCTTCAGAATTTGCCACATATGATTAAGTGCCACGTGTGAATCTCTAAAAATTTTCAATCTAACAAATAATAATTACGTTTTGATACAATTGGAATATATAATAATTGGGTTACTTACGAAGAGTATATATTAATTAATTATTGAATATCTTAAATCTTAAAATTAAATATAATAAGATAATAATATACATGGAACCAAACCAATTGAATTTAACTCGAAAAGTATTGAAAATGTACGAGTACTTTTAGTTCAGGAATTGTTGTGGCATATATCCAACAAATTTTACTTAACTAATTAACTATCCAATTTAATTATCATCATCATCATGATAATATATTGGTATCCTTATTCCTTAAATATTGGCCAATATATTTAAATAAAATTACCAGTTAGAGCACACGGTGTGGGGTGATGTGGCATCACCATTCATCAACGAGAACGTCGTGCCACGGCGTTCTGCCGCACCGTGCCGGCGTTCTCGTCGCCGTTCCCGACGGCGTTCAACGGTCACCGTCCGATTCCAAACGCCGCAACCTTCAACGTTTTCTCTTCTTTTTTTTTTTTCCTTTTTTCTTTAATATGTTTTTGTTTAATTCATATAACTTGTTTGTTTTCATGTGTGTTTTTCATGTATGCGAGTGTGTTTTGCACCGTTGAAGAAGTAGCAGGTGAAGCAAATTATTCATGTGAGGAAGATGAATATTTAAAGGGTAAAATATTTAGTGGGGCCAACTTTGTATTATTGGGATCTATTGTTTTTCTTTTTATTAAGTGGGTTAATAAAATGATAACATTTATTTTAAGAAAATAGACTTGTAAGTTTTTTTTATATGTTTTAATGAATTAAAATGTTGTTTATTTAATTAATTTGGTTTTTATATATTAATTTATACAATTATCATCATTAAAAAACCAAATAAAACAAATAATAAAAAACTCCAGAACACTGTGAATTCAGTTTCACCACACCACAGAATCCTCACTTTCAACATTCTCCAGAACATTGTCCAGAACACCGGTTACCACACCATGTGCTCTTACTTAGAGCACACGGAGTGGTGACGGCCTAAACACAGTGTTCTGAGTGAGAATTTTGTAGTGAGGATTTTATGGAGTGGTAACAGTGTTCTGGACGGTGTTCTCAAAACTTATTTTTGTTTTTATATTTAATCTTTGTGTGAGGAAAAACAAAAAAAAATGAGAACATCGAAGGATACAACATTTCGTTCTAGACATTGATAGCTAAACGCCGATGAGAACATCGAGAAGGACACTGTGACGGTGTGTGAGAACACTGTGTTACAGTGTTCTCGTTGAAGAATTTTGATGCCAGGTAAGCCCACTCCGTATGCTCTTATCAGTGTGATCCCATTCATAATCATTAATGTCTAATCGATTGTATTCTGCTTCATTATTTGTTATTACGGTATCTTTGCGATATGTTAATTATCATATGATTAATATTTAGAGGTAATATGGGTGTGTTTGGCAAAACTAGCTGGAGATGGAGCTGGAGTTGGAGATGGAGCTGGAAGTTAGAAGCTGGAGATGGAGCTTTTATTTGGGGCTGGAGCTGGAGCTTTTATTTTTTAATAAGTGTTTGGCAAACTAGCTGGAGATGGAGTTTATTGATGTAAAATGACATAAAAGGGCATCATATATTATAACTTTATAATTTTAATAATTAGAAAAAGGGTAATGTAGTAATTTAATAAATCAGGGATGAGGATTGTAACACCCCCAAATTTCGGGTTGCGGAAGCGGTCGGGTCGGGTGTTACCAAATCAAATATCACAATCACAAAGTACATAATGAACGACTCTAAATGAGACGTTTGAAAATAGTTATACATTTTCAAAATAAAGAGTTTACAATGATACGAGTTCGCAAAATAATTTCAATACATAATTTGAAATACAAAGGTTATGCTAGGAAATCCGAGTGTTTGAAATCATGCGACTCGAGCTAGCATATCTTGTTGCAATCCTAATCCTGTTGGGCACCTGAGAACACATGCTAAAACGAGTCAGCTATAAAGCTGGTGAGTTCATAGGTTGGTTAGTTGAAAACAATAGTATAGGCTTTGTATGTTTGATAGATAGTTCAAAAACTACGATTTTGATTTGCATTGTTATAGAGTTATAATATCAATGTGTGTACAATAAACGAGGTATCCAATACCTAAGTAACCTTGGTGTGTACCTAAGTACATAGAGAAAGTGGCAGTCCGTGCCCAGGTACCTATCAGGTATAAGTATGTCTACAAACGTGAGGCACTACATGCCTAAGTACTATCGAGTAAGCGTATGACCGAGTCATATGATAACAAGTAATAATATTACTTATCCAGTAGTAAAATACTAGTATGCCACCTGGAACAGTGTGTTGCCTCCAACAACATGTAAGTGTAGTCCCGCAGAACTATTATTGAGTATTTATCCAAATACTGAGTCAACGGCTGTTTCCGGGGCTTCCACGGTTGTACTACACCAGTGGTGTCTCCATCGCTATACCCAGTACTTTAGCCGAATTACATTAACAAACATTGATTCGTACAAACATACAGATAACATATCTACCGTAACTTAGGCCTACAGCTAAGGTGATAGTCACGTGAAGGACTGGAAAGGGTGATCCGTAACTAGGTCTAGATGCATGATAAGTTTAGACAGATACAAGGATTAATAATTCTATTAATCATACCTAATTACAACAATCCAAATCACGGCAAACATACAAATAACTACTCACAAAGCATGGCAATAAAGATTTCCAACACTAATAAATCACAAACATCAAATAAGAACATTATGACAAATTAATATAAGAAAGGATAAATATTACCGGTAAATAAATGCGAGCAGAATAACACTTGTATTTCACCGAATAATATCCCAAGTATTACATATGCTAGCTTCTACGAACTAAATTACATAAGTCTCTAAGCGACGGATTCTCCCCCTAATCTTCCCACTAGTTTCTAGAGAGAGAAAATAGAGAGAGAGATTAGAGAGAAAACCTAGAGAGAGAAACTAAAACTACAAATGAAAACCTAAATCTAGAGAGAGAGTAGTGAGAGAGTGAATTGTTGAAATGTGAAGTGATGGAAGTGTGTTGAAAATGGGAGGTGAAGCCTCATATATATATAGGAAACGCGCAGCCGTATTCTTCAATCTTCCAACCTTCAAATGCACAACCGTATCTCACAGCCGTATACGGCTGGACTGGGCCATATATGGCTGGGCACAGGCCGTATACGGTCTACACAGGCCGTATACGGTCTGTGTCCAGCCGTATACGGTCTGGGACAGCCGTATTCGGTCCTTTCGATTCTTCGTTTCTTCGATTTGGCGTAACTTCTTCGTCGTTTATCCGTTTTGAGTGATTCTTGCACTCACGGTTTTGTAATTTCCTAATGAAGAAAATGACATAAGTTAGAGGTTATAATTCTAAGTGTAGCTCAAAATGTGCTAAAATGCGTGAACGAGAGATTCATTGATCGTTTGTGCTCTATTTTACTCGTTTTTAGGCCTTTTTGGTTGATTCTTGAAGCACTGTCTATATTTTAGCCATCATTATGAAATTTAGTATAAAAATGTATATTTCAAATGTTTTCATTCATAATTGAGCTAAAAAGGTGAGATAATAGCACACAAAAACTTGACTTTTTGCGTGTTATCAAATATCCCACACTTAGACTTTGCTTGTCCTCAAGCAAAACTAAAATTTCTCACTTGTTTTCCAATGAAAATTTTTGAAAGTGTAAATGCATTTTAGGTGAATCAAAATATATTAAGAGCAAACATCTCCATACATAAGTAACATATCCTGGAAAATAAAAGAAAATAAGGTATTCATTTTTGAAGCACAAAATGACTCTCTTGGGCATGTGATTTTTGGAATATACATGACTAGGCGATCTCACCAGGTGGTCACTCAATTCACTCAGAAGTGTTTTGGGTTACCTATCGTTCTAAACAAACGAAATCGCTCAAACGCCAGTCATGCAACATCCATCGTCATAGGCTTGCTCGAGAATCATATCTCCACCACTTAGGTGAGGAAGGTGCTAATTATCCCAGGACATTCAAATAGGTTGTAATGTTTGGTGAGGGTTAAAGGGTATGGATAAGTGGGAATTTTGGTTCAAGGGTTTTGCTTATCTTAGGACCTTTAAATTTATGAGAAATTTTATTAAGACAATCTTTTTAATGAAAACGGAAACGGATAACGGTAAGGAAAGAAGATAGCTATTTTGACTTCTATCTTTTGAAAACACATGGAGGATTTATACTTTTATGAGATCGAAGTTTTCAGGAGATTTGAAGTACTTAGCTTTATTTCAAACTTTTTCTTTTCTTTTCTTTTCTTTTCATTTCTTTTTTTTTCTATATTTTTGGCCTAGAACTTCTTTGTCAAGGAATTTCTAAGGCATTTTTATTTTATTACCCTTTTGAGATCCTTTCTTACTTTCATTTTTTCACGCTTTTGACAATTTCGAATTTACTTGGTGCCAATTTTTCGCACCATAAGACTCTCGATCCTTGAATATTGATCATAGAAACGCACGCGAGGAGTTTTCAGTAAACACTAATTTTGTGATTTTTGAGTGAAAGCAAAAAGAATACCTAAATAGCGTTTTTCAAAAATTTAAAACTTCTAAGATAAGGTTTTGGTGGGTGTGGAAGTGAATGGGTTTAAAATTTGGGTTTTAAAGAAACGAAAAGGCTAAGGCTCAACAGGGTTTTCTAGGCGGATCATCAACACTGAAAATGAGTGTTGGAAGGGTTTTGGGCTTGAAGAGATATGTAAAAAGGGGTTTAAATCCTAAGGAATGTCAAGGTCCCTTAATTGCACCTATGTCGCGTACGGTACTCTACCAATGTGGTCTCGAAATGCATACCAGGAGCAAGTTCTAATTCCGGATGCATGCATCGGCACACACTCATCAAACGAATAGTGAAGCATTTAAAATGAATGTTTTTCATGGGCTCAAGATACCTCACTGCAAGTATGGGTTATATGTGCCTAGCCATGCCATGCCCCTTTTAGGTCATCATTTCAGCTCAAGAAATTCATAACTTATTTAATCTTATTTTCCAAAATACCTTACTCATATATGAAAAGGATTCCTCTCAAGACATTTTAATTCAAAAATTTTGAAAATTTTTAAGCAAAAGTGAGGTTTTAAAATCGAGGAACATTTTCCGAGTTTGCTTTTGGAAATAAGAATCTAACCTAAGGTATTCTATACCACTATCCCACACTTAGAGGAACATTGTCCCTAATGTTCTCTTGAGTTGAGAATTTACTGAAAGTGAAATCCCACACTTAGAGTTTGAACATATCGAAAAACGTTTGTCAAGTGTTTGTTTTGGGCCGGAATCACACACTTAGTGATAAGCTTAGGATATGGTATAGACTACTTTTATTATTTAACGATAAAAATAGAACAAAATGATCATATCAAAACAAGGATAAGAACGAGAAAACTCCCCATATGGCTACGTGCTGAGGATCTGAAAAGTAGACTGCGTCGCCACCACTATATGCTGGCTCAGACTCCGTCTTCATGAAGTGTACTCTAGCTCATGCGGGATACTCATCATTCAAAACATCTACCAACTTCTCTCAAAAATAACTCAGACTAAACGGATAGATTGTAGAAAATGAAGTGATAACATCATCAGGAAGCAGGCAGAATCAACCAAGATGCACCAAATGCTTGATAGAGATAACGGTCAAGGATCCTAATCATCGTGAGCCACTGATGTAACTTAATATCTCATGATAAATGAAAGTGCTGGATCTGATGGCCATAAATTTCTATCACCCAGGATCTTCTCCGACGAACTGATGGAATGAATGTAATGTTGTTCTTGTCAGAAGAGATCTCCAGCTTCCATTTCAATCCCGTCTTTAATCCCTTAATGTCCATTCCTTGATCAACTTATATTCCTATGGTTTAGCGTTAAATACTTAAAAGCTAGAAAATACTGCTAGCATTGTGGTGCTTCATGGTCCCTAATGGTGGTAATGATAAGTGTGAATGGGTGGAGGGTGAGTGGATGTGGTTATGGTGATGGTGGTTCTGGGTTCCATGAAACGCTCTTCTAGCAACCAAGGATGTGGTAAGGTATGGTTGGATTATGGAATGTTGGGAACATATGGTGTATGTCGAGGTCATTTGCTCGATGAACAATTCCGAGAGAACTAGAATGTGATCATCTTTTGTCTCCTAAAGATATATCATTTCCCATAATAGGCAATGCTCCAAAGTTTCCAAATCTAATGAACGATAATGCTCCCCTTGTTATTCCTCCATTATACTCAAAGATCTCCATCCATAGGCGTCAGTCCCTGTCTGTTAGGCATTTGTACAAACAATAGAGCAGACAAATGTGATCTAATAGACATGTGATTATTCCCTAGGTCATAGACTCACTGGTTTTTGAAAGATATATAAAAGTGAAGGTTTTTGAAAAACACAAGCCAGTGTATGACTTCGAGTCTAATCACACGCTTGAAAGCATCGGCCGCCTATAATTTCATTTCAGCACAAACAACAGATATGGAAATACAAGTAAATTCATTTAAATCAGGCAGCCAAGTATAAAGATTTCCAAATCACATATTTTTAAACGAGTTCGAGCATAATACACATACTAACATACAAATCATGATATAAGGCATTGGAAGATCTTATGTATGTTCACAGAATATATGTAAGTACCTCAAATGCTCGAAATATGTGAGTGGGTGTACATTATGACTAAGGAACCTAAATAAAACTTCTAGCAGGGTTCCATGTTTGCAAGTGAAAGGATGTTAAGAACTTAAGATAATGGTGAATAGATTTTTGCAATGAAGTCCAAACAAGTAGGAGAAGAAAAGTTTCAGGTTTTTAGCAAAAGATTGACTTTAAATTTCAAAAACCAAGACTTCAATGAATATGAAATTTTAAGTTCCAAGTCATTTTGAAAATCATTTCCTTTTTGTTCACTTAAATTGAAGAAGACTTTTAAACATGTTTTCTAGGGTTTTATTTTCTACTTATTGAGGTTAGTTTACTATTAATAATATGTTAGACACGGGTTGCCTCCCGAGAAGCGCTTGTTTTTGTTCGAGTCTCTAGCTTGACTCTAACGCTATTTATCAGGAGATCCTAGCGGCTTGCTTGCATCCATCAGTAGACACAAGTGGTAGTATTGGCACATACCTAGATAGTTAAAGTAGGTCATTCCTAGGGTATGTCCAATCAGATGAGAAGGAGCGTCAAAGTGAGTGATTTGTTTTACTTGAGGTATAATAAATCTCTCAACTTCTTCTATCCTCTCAGTTTGGATGGGCAGAATGGGTTGGTCAAAGAGGTCCTCATCAATCCATGACGTATACGTTATTATATAGTGGAGAGATGGTTTGTAGGACATCCTTGACGCAGAACCCACCTTACTTCCTATGGTCTTTTGGTTGATGATAATGTTGTACTCTGGGCATGGAGGTGGGACCGAGTCCATTGACGTCTCCAATCTTGTAGAAACATTCTCATCAACTACTTGGGAAACTGGTATGTCTAAGGCAATAAATGGTTCAACTAGATCACATCCTAAGAGATATGTGGGATATCATCAACCACAACTTGTTACGGGATAGTATCAACCACGTCGGTTTGAATTGGGATGAGATCATTTCTCAGAGTCGGTGCACATTTCTTCTGTCCTTTTGAAGCTGAGTCTTCTTTGTAAATCTCCTCCTCCGGTTTCTCCATTTCTATCTCCTCGTCTACCTCGTCATACTCGTCACCCCGGCCGGAAGTTTCGAGTTGCAATGGTTCGGAAAGTTCCTCTAGAATGAACTCTTCCTCGGTCTTGGACGTTGATAGGTTAAGAGTGGGTGGAAGTGAAGATTTAGAAGATTGGGTAGGTGTAGGATTAGAAGAAAGTTTGCAACTAGACTCATGAAAATGAAAGTCTGTGTCAAGTGAAGTAGGTGTGGTGTGTGAGTGCCTATCATCTTCCTGTAGCTTATAATCAGTTGTAGCTTGATCCTTAGTTTCATTACTTCTCGCTTCGACTAGTGCTTTTATTTTAGACATCTTATCAGTACATCTTCTAAGCATGTCCTCTTGGTCTTTAGGTGATTGCTCAAGTCGGTTGCAAAAAGGTGAAAGCATATCTCTCAAGTTAGAACTCTCACATGGTTGTGGTTCAAATACAGGGTAAGATGATTGTTGGTACACAGTGAATGGTTGGGGATAGTAAGATTGGTATTGATATGTTTGGAAAGCATAAGGGTTATAATGATTTTGTGATTGAGGAGCTAAGCACCCTATGTTATCCGAATAATTCATACTACACCTTTGCCACTCATTATCTACTTGGGCATTACTCCTATATCTATCTTGGATTGATTTAAACAGACTATCAATTTGATCCTTTAGTTGTTGTTGAGTTGCCATTTGCCCAAGTTTTCAGAAAAGACAGCACACGAAGAAGGTTTAAGAATTAAAGTTGGGTTGAGAAGGGAATTTAATCTAAACTACGCTAAGTTAATTAAGCTATGCTAATCTACGGGCAAAAAGTAACTTATGACAGGGATGGTGAATCCCAGTCAAAAGGATCTCTTAAAAATTAATTAATCCAAACAAGCTCCAAATCGTACTACCGTCCCCGGCAGCGGCGCCAAAAACTTGATGCGCCCCGAATGGTCGGTCCAGGAATCGCCTCATGTCGTTGCGGACCTCACGCTCGCGGCGCACCGGGGGTAGTTTTAAATTTATAATTGTCGGAACTTAAACCTTCCGAACAACGTACTGATACTAGGTACGAGTACCTGATACTAGTAAGTGGCAAGGATGATCCAGGGTCGTTCCTCACCTGAGTCATACCTGCCGCGTACTATACAAGTAGTAGTATAACTTAGGCTTCCCTGCACTATAAATATAAAACCACTCCTCTGATCGTCTGCTCTGACTGGAAGGCCCGCAACGACCAAGAAGCAATTCTTGAACCGACCGTCCGGGGGCGATCAGGCTTGTTGGCGGCTTATCAGCTGGTACATGTACCGGTGCAGCAGGGGCAGTTGTGGTAGGTTGGAGAAGTTCTTGCTCCAATTCGGCGCCTTCAAGTTCTTCGAGTTCAGCTTCTAGTTCGTCCTATTTAGGAAGAAAGTTTAGTTTATTAGTAGTCCCAAAATGTTGCGCTCAATTTTCAGATGTCTCTTCTTCAATTGCAGAATTTATTTTTGGAAATTTTTTTCTAAAAGAAATTAGAATCGTATAGAACTTAGGGCGTCTATAGGTATGCATTTTAAAACTGATTACATAAATAATCAGACAATCAGCTAAAGTAGTTTGGATGTGCTTTCATTGATTGAAGTTGTAACAATCAGATAATCAAATGTTGAGTATTCGGCAAATCTAATCATTCAAGGAACTAATAAATAAATAAAAACCACCGAAAGGAACATTAATGTGAAAAAGGAGTAATTTTCTTAGACAAGAAAAGGAAGTCCCTAGAATTAGGTTAAAGAAAATGGGCAATTTTATTTAACCATAAGATATTCATTTTGGTTGCAGCTGATATGATACTGTTTATATAAGCACTACGTACTGATTATTGCAACTTCAAGTCACAATAATCAAAAGATTATCAGTTCTAAAAGGCGTATCCAACCACCTGCTTAGATTTTCAATTAAAATTTGCAATAGCGTTCTCTCAGCATTTCATCCCTTCCTCCAAGAAATGGTTATAAAAAATATAGAAGAATTAAACTCTTAGCACGATAGAATCATTTGAAGAGTACGCTAAGCATGAAGTGAGGTCAGACATTTCGACAATTGTGGGACTTGGAAAGAAATGAAAAGTGCGGACAGTACCTCATCAAAATCAGCAGCTGCACTCATAGGTATTTCTACGCCATTTGCCAATGCCTCCTGACTTTGCTTCTATGTGGCTTACCAAAATACATATATTTTTTCGGTGAATATGTGTTACATATATTTTTCGTTGAATGTCCGTTCCACCCACTTTATGTGCATAACAATCATTTCTCACGCCTGATACTAATAGACTATGAACCATTGTGCTTCTAGCCTTAGAGAACCATACCTCAACTTAAATATTTCATCGATGTCTCTGTTAATTCTTTATTTTATAAAAAACGATCGATCGTTATTTTGTTCACATTATCCGATGATTTGATTGAACATTGGTATGTGGAATAAGTAAACAATCGGAGTTCTACACTTCAAATTGGTGGGAAGGGCTAAACGCACATAGTGTTACATATGATAAACCTACTACAGTAATTATAACCATCCACATCAATAGCACATTGTCGTATGGGCAAAAATGACACATTGCCTAATTTTACGTACATCATACCTAACATATGCCAATATAACATTTTTGTTAAGTAGTTTGTATTTTCAAGCACGATTTAAGAAAGATATATAGAATCATTTTACTTATCTCAGTATACTAGCTTAAATCCCCGCGACAACGCGGACGACCAAATTGAAATTGTTAAAGTTTTATTCCTAATTTTTAATTAAATAATTAGTATATATGTTAGTGTGTTAAATGTAATATATTATAATTCGTATATGTATAGCTTTAAAACCCGCGACAATGTGTGGGATTAAATTGAAATTGTTACAGATATTCAATTGAATTTCAGGGTATACACTTTTGTAGATTGAAATTGTCACATATGAGAAAAATTTTAATTAAAAAAATGTATACATCATACCTTTCAATTTTTTTGAACTTTTGAGATCTTGAACAATGTTTTTGATCGGATGAATGTTCAACTACACTTGATTTTTGGGATGAACAATTTTTTGAAAGAGGTTAAGATCTTTGTGGATCCATTGATATCAATACGAGGAAAAACGTATAGAATGATGGATCATATATATAGGGTTAGAAATACACAATTATAATTAAGAAAATATTTGAATGAAATACATATTAATATTAGATAGTATATATTTGGGAAAAGTACAATAAAATGTACTATACTTATCACCTATTCATATTTAAGGTACATAACTTTAACTTTTTTAATTTAAGGTATAGAACTTTCAATTTGTAATCAAGTTAGGAATGCGAATTTCGCGAATGACGAGTTGTCACCGAACTTCTTTTTTATAAATAACATATCTAGTTAATTGATTAATATTCCTCGATCAATTTTAAAAAATATTGAGTGAGGGGAAAGAATTTAACAAAAAGTCATTACCACTTTCAACTTTAATATCTCCCATTATACTCAATATTTTCTAAAATTGACAGAGGAATATTAATTCATTAAATAGATATGTTACTTATAAAAAAATAAATTCGGTGACAACTAGTCATTTGTGAAATTCGAGTTTTTCTAACTTGATTACAAATTTAAAGTTAGATACCGTAAATTAAAAAATTAAAGTTGTGTACCATTCATTGTACTTTTCCCTATATATTTTGCTTAAATTTATGAAAAAAACTTCTTTTATATCGAGAATATGTTATGAAAGTTGTGTGCGTTTTTTTTTTTTTGTTATTTTATTTTATTTAATAGTATTAATAGAGTGTATATTAGCTTGTAATTATTGGTTTAGTCAATCCTAATCTAATCCTAACCATTCATTAATTAACCCCTCTAAATTTAAACCATTGATAATCTCCAACATTTGACTACCTAAATAGTAAATGAGTCTTCCTCAAAAGTCCTAATTGTTCCTCCTTAAATATTACAAACGTATCGAATAATGCTTTGTTGATAATCAGCTTAATGGTATCCACACTTTGTATAAAAAAAGAAATATGAGTTAACTTTAACAAGCACTCTAAATTAGCTACAATAAAGTTTAACAATCACTATAAGTATTTGGATGCGCGCGCATACACACACACACACGCATATATATATATATATATATATATATATATATATATATATATATATATATATATATATATATATATAACTCGAAGAAGTTCCCCTCTACACGTCTTATCAATCAAATACATAATTGTAATTGAATTGTTTGATTGAAATAATTAGAACTTTAAAAAAGAGATGCTGAACTTGATCTTCCTATCCATCCATGAATCTTGTATTAAGATTATAGAATAGATGAAATTTAGATCAAGGGCTTAGTATCTACAAATGTATCCAACTTTTACAAAATCTCTATTATATGTATCGTCCTTTACGCGTCCCTATTAAATGTATTTAACTCGTAAAAACACCTAATTAGTGTATGCAACCAGATATAGCACGTAATTTCAAATTTTTAGCCAATTACCATACTTTTCCGGTCATCTTCTCCGGTGAGATCAAGTTTCCAGTCATCTTCTTTGGCGGAGCTAACTTTCCGGTCAAGTTTCCTATAACTTAGCTCATAATTTTACTAATACACTGTGACTTTAAGTATATTAATACTAGCATTTTTAGATTATGATCAGTTATGCGCTTCTGTAAACGGAAGCAAATCAAAATAGTTTTATGAAATGATGATCAGTAACTATAACACACAATTAACGATCATTTTCGGCGACCTCCATTAATTCCAGCAACCTCCATTAACTCCGGCAACCTTCATTTCTGGCTTGTATTCATCAAACTTAAGTTCTATTTTTTCCGGAAAGCTCCATTTACAGTTTTATCATTTTCAAAGATTGTTCAAGTTTTCGGATCTTGAATTTTCATTTGTCGGATTCATTAGTTTTGGATCTTGAATTTCGGTTTTTAGTGTGGTGATGGAAGTTGTAGGTGTAAAGGATTAGAGGTCACCTGGAGAGTATTAAAGATTGTCGGAAAAAGTTTCAGGTGGCCAAAAAATCAATGAAGAAGATGATCGGTGACCGGTTAAGGGTTAAACAAGTTACCCGTTACACTGATTAGGGGTTTTTACGAGTTAAATACATTTAATAGGGACGTTTAAAGGATGATACATACAATAAAGATTTTGTAAAAGTTGGATACATTTGTAGACACTAAGCCCTTAGATCAAAGGTAAGCTATCATAATTTATTAAAGTTGATAAAAATATTATGGAGTTACTAGAAAAAAAGGTGAAGATTAAGATGAATAAAACTTACTAATTTTATTTTCCAAAAAACAATTTCAGTTCATAATCAAAGAAAAATTTGATAACTGAATGCTACGATTTTGGGCTATAGCCAAAATTATACTATAAATGTTATCCCATGATATATTAATTTAGATTAAGTTTGTTATAATTTAATTGTATATGCCACATTATATACTATCTAAAAATGATAACATATTATTAATTAGGGTATTGATAAATGCAACAAATTTTTTTGATACATACACCATATTTATGCTTCACAGTCTTGTACAGTACATATCCTAATGCATATAATTTGGTGTAAGCATCAATTTTGGTGGTGCATCTATCAGCTCCTTATTAGTTATAATATGTATATATGATATTTTTAACGTTTAAGGATGACATATATGATATTTTCAAATTAAGTTGGATAAATGTGATATTTTGCAAGTAAACAATGACATATATGCAATTCTCCCTAAATTAAATGTTACCTTATTTAGTTTCTAGGTGTAGGAGGATTTGTCACCTCATCAAATTGATGTATAAGGTGATGACACCTAGGTTGCATCCTATGTGGCAAGGGTAAAATGTTGACAAATAATAGAGGGTCTCCTACTTTAGTTATATAGATAGATAGATTTATTTATTTATTTAATTTAATTTTACAATAAGAAATTCCGTAAAAAAAAAAAAAAACGTTCTTGATTAAAATAAAAAATAAAAACTAATCCTCATTAGCGTTGTATTCTCGAGTTTTTTTAAAGTGGAAAGGAAACCAAATGATTAAAAATTAATTGGTGAAAAGAGTGGAATGGATTATGATGGATTATACAGCTTTTTATTACTAACAAGGATTGGAAAAGAAAATATTATATATTCACAATCTCACCCCTAACCCTGCTACTATAGTACTTATATATCTACGACTTATGCAAAAAATTAAAAACTTCAACATGCTGGCTCTTCTCTCACCCTTCCAAGTCTCCAACGACGTTTCAATAGCTACTCGTAATTAATGTAGAGCGACTATTATAAAGCTAATATATTATGTGTTATTTTTATTATTATCACGTAGGCTTTTTTATAATTGCAAATGGTTTATATGTTCGTTTATAATATCATCAATCCGTAATACTATTGATAATAAATGAACTACTTTTTTGTATGTTATCGTTTCCAAAGACATTCGATCTGCAACATATTCATCGATCAATTGCTATAAGGTATAAAATTGATTTGAATTTTCTTAGTCCACATATTTAAGGTAAATTTGCAGATCAATAAATAGAAAATCAAACTATTCACTGTAGCTTAAAAATATAATTAACTAATAATTACTTTTTATTCATTTCTTTTGTTTTCCTTCCGACTCGAGAATACATATATAATATCTTATATTACATTCTTTTCATTTCTTTTTTCCTCTATTCTTTTCCATCCCAGTCCTTTCTGTTACAAAAACTCCAGAATAAAGAGTAGAAGAACATGAACCAGAAAGCGTAGTCCGTTAAATCCTCCTCCTAACTTTCTCCACATCACTTTCTTCTTCTTCCGAAAAATTCCCATGATCACGTCACTTTCTTCTTCTTCTCCAGCGCATCTCCTCTTCTACACAAACCCCAATCTCAGTTAAACTAGGGTTTTAACTCACCATGGCGGCTGTAATGTCACCACCATTATCATTATTATCATCTCCATCACCACAATTATCATATACATCACCACCACTTTAACAACCCTAAATTCCAAAAGGGCGGCCTAGACGAAAAACTTAATGCGGAATACAAATTCTCTAACATCCAAACTTACAAAAGCCTCAAGTAGTGTAACTAAATCTTTGTGCAATGGCGGATGTCATTAAATCTTGGTCCAACTTTAGTCATCTTACTTCCATTTGCTCCTACTAATATAAACCTGAGAATGTACGTAATGCGTAAGCCTAAAGACTTAGTGAGCTCATGTGTGTTTGTGTACAAAAATATCAGACACAATGATGAACATGATCAATTAATGATTTAACATAATTTATTAGTATTAGGGATCCCGATTACTGCGTTACGGACTTGATGTACTTAATTGAGCGAATCAATCAATTAATATGATTTGAGCTTCACGCGTACTTGAATTAATTCCAAGAACTTTTGTAATCGGTCCGTTGCACAATAATCATAATAAATAAAATATAATTTGACATGAATATACAAATGCACATCAAGAAAATATGATCAATCAATATATAAATGCACATAAGGCAATTCATCATGATAGGCTTAACAATCAAACACAATTAATATAGCGTACATTCTCATTTTGGTAAAAACACGAGAATACTCACCTTGGGTGCAAGCTAAGGTATGATCTCTACTTCGTTCATATCCCTAAAATCATGTATTAACTTTTTATTAGAATCAATAACATCATATACGTATATTCGCATTTAGCTTGTTTTGCTAATACATAAACCTTTAGCGATTTCATAGGCAAAATTATGTACCTTTACGAATTTGACTTTAAAAATTATGCCAAAGTCATTTTAATATCTCAAATTGTGATTTCCAAATCTTTGTAAACTGCATAAAATTAATATTTCTATCATTTTTATATATTGCATTTAGCAACAATTGATAGTCTTTTTAGTTTAATCGTTGTCAAACATTTTGGAGAATATTTTTAGATCATCAAAAACAAAGTAATTACATGCACTCTAAGACTCCTAAATTTCTAGAAGTCGTACTTAAACCCGTTGTATACATACTGTTTGATATAATAAGATTTTAAGAACTAAACTATACAAGCTATTTTCTTGATTCTAGCTTTTACTAGGTTATCTTGAGTACAACTAATCTAACGACATGCATAGTAATTTCTTATAATTTAGAATATTAAGGTAATTAAAAGGGAACAAGTTATACCTCAAGAAGCTTTAAACTTATAAAGAAATTGACACGGTTAGATAATCCTCCCACACTTATCCTCAAATTCTCCAAGTAAAACCTTTTTATTCTTATTTTTTCATTTTATTGTGAATGGCCGATTAAATATGGAACATCAAAGAAAGGGATCATCTTCTTTTTAGGGTACCTCCAATGAAAGCTTTTTCAAAAGCTTTTTTATGAAAAAAAGCTTTTTGAATAGCTTTTTAACATCGGGTGAAAAGCTTTTTTATTCCATAGCTTGAGATATATCAAGTCTTTTATCAAAAGCTTTTTTGATATTATATGTGTGTAAAATTCAAAAAGAAAAGCTTTATCATTAGATGGAAAGCTTTTTATAAAAGTTTTTAATATAAATAATGAAGTGGCACCTAAAAAAGTTGTTAAAAGCTTTTTATTGTTGGAGATGCTATTGTATAAGCATTGTGTTGTGACGATTATAACCTAGTTGTAGTTAGGGGTGTTCATTTTCGGATATCCGAAAATTCGGATACCCGAAGTTCGGATATCCGAAAATTCGGATAGGGGATTTCACTACCCAAAACCCGTATCCGAAATTTCGGATATCCGAACTTCGGGTATCCGAATTTTCGGATACGGATATCGGATTACCCAAATATCCAAAATATAAAATGAAATCTGTAAATTAAAAAAAATCTGGAAATACGGGCTTCATCTTCTTCTCTGTTACGACTCATCAAATCTCAACCCTTTCTAACCCCCTACAAATCTTAATAAACCTTATTCAATCAATCAAATCAAGGCGCACAAATATTCCAAAACCCTCACCTCTAATTCAGCTGTATTTGAACTCAATCTCAACGATTCAACTTTGTCGTACTCGGTTTCTTACACTAATTGCAGCAGTCCTTTCTTATTTTAAGAAAACAAAGAAGATATGTTGATAGAGACGATTGGGGATGGTCGATGGTCGCGTGATAAGAGGCTGTCGCCGGCGATTTGCGAATGACCGGCGGTGACATGAAATGATGTGGTACTGTGGTGTCGGCTGAAGACTGAAGTCCACAAACTTTAGGACTGACTTATGATTTAGGGTATTTCCTTTGGGTGTATTTAAGCTACCAAAAGCCCATGAGCCATCTATCATATATAATATAATATTATAAACTATTAAAAAAAGTTATTTTTCGGATAGTTTGGGTATCCGAATATCCGAATTTTTGGAAAAGTACTACCCAATATCCGAATCCGAACTTTCGGGTATCCGAGTTTCGGGTATCCGAAATTTCGGATATCCGAATTTTCGGATATTTTCGGATCGGATTTTCGGTTATTTTGGATATCGGATTCGGATACGGGTATTTTGAACACCCCTAGTTGTAGTCATGATACTTGTAATAATAGGCTTGCCACCCTTCTTAAAATTTTGACAGCACATCATCTAGCTTGCCAACACCACAACTAGCTAGGTGTAGTCAAGTGTACTACATTTGCAAAAGGTAGTACAGTACTCTTCTTCTTCATGCATCTCCTAATTGTAAAACATGATGCTCGACTTGTACTTGAACATTTTATACAAAATATTACAATGAGAACATTTGTAATCAGTTTAAAAGTTTAATACTGTACTAGATTACATACGCGTTCATTTTACTTGTAATTTAAGTATGATTTCGGGTCGTTACAACCACCGTCCTCATCATCGTCAGAATCAGAAGACTCTGGCTCATTTTCTGCCTCATTCTTCGTCTGGAGATTCTGGCTTAAACTTTTGCAATTCAGTTTCAAGTACAGAAATACTGAGATTCTGAGCAGCCAGCTGTTCTTGTTGAGAAGATAGTGTGGTTTGCTGAGTATTGATTGTGGTTTGCATCTCTTGTACTTGTGTCTGAAGAGTATTCAAGATAGACAACAAGTGAGATAAATCTGGTTGTGCAGAGGTAGATGGTTGTGAAGATGATCCAATTACACGTTGTCTTGATGTTGAAGGGATTGAATGTGGTTGAGACAATTGACAAGCAGTTTGATGAACTAAACGTCTTCTAACACGAGGCTTTTCCTCTACCACATTATCTGGGTCAACATCTTCTCGATTTCGTCGTTGAGTTTGAGGACCCTGAAATTGTGAAGCTCGTTGTAACCGTGCATATCTATCAGGAGTAATTGGACGTTCTAATCCAACCAAATTTCTTGGATTAACCGGACCAGCAGACTCATCAGATTCTGTAGAATCATCAGGTTGATCGTTAGCTTGTTGTTCCGGTTGTACCGGAGGTTCAGGCTGTTGTTGTGGTTGTTGTGGATGTTGTGGTTGTTGTTGAGGTTGTGGTTGTTGTTGTTCATCAGGATGAATCCAGTTATCTCCAGCAGGAGCTTGATATTCTGGATTGATGAGATGCCCAAAAAGTTCAACAGTTGGCGGCGGCTGGTTTTTCCCATAATTTTTACAATGTGCAAAAATACTTTTCGTCATGGGTGTCAATTTTAAACTTGAACCCGCCATTGGAATATTTGGAAATTGAGCGTTAATGATCAATTGAATGAATCTCGGAAACAGCAAAAACTTGTTCGGATGAGGTTTAATATTTCCATTCATCGCATTGAACACATATTTCGAGAAGTTGAAAGGTTTATTCAACACTAACGCCACCATTGCTGCTTGGAGAACCTGACTGATGCCATCGAGTCCAGCTTTTCGAGCAGATAGACAAACAATTAATATATGCATGAGAAATCTCCACTTGGGTGATATGCTTGTTTTTTGTAGACTTATAGTATAAGGACCAAAGTGTAATTATTCATAATTCAGGGGTTAAACCTGTACATAAGTTAAGCTTGTTTGTTAGAAGTAGTTAAGATGTATATAAACCGTTGTAATAGTGTGTTAAGAAGTTAAAAAAAATGTAATAATCTTTTCTTCATTTTATTCCGCTTCTATATGGTATCAAAGCACTCTCGCTCGCACAAACCCTAATTTCTTGATTCTTGTATGAGAGTATTCAATCGAATTCAACAAAAATTCGTAAAGTGATTAGATTCAGTGATTGAATCATTTAATCCTTTTTGAAGATCTGCAATTGAATCTGCAATTAATTGCTAAAATGACGATTCCAAATAATAATTCACAAATTCCAGTTCAAATTTCTATCAATGATCCTCTGTATGTTGCGAGTTCTGATCATCCAGGTATGATACTCACAAATACGCCGTTTAATGGAAGTAATTTTCATGGCTGGAATCGTACGATTCGAATGGCGTTAGGTGCAAAACTTAAGCTAGGGTTTATAGATGGAACGTGTTCCAAACCTGTTGATGATGATGAGAAATTGCAACGCTGGATAAGATGTGATTACATGGTGACTTGCTGGATCCTAAATTCTATGGTAGCAGAATTATCTGATGCTTTCTTGTATGCTCAGTCTGCGTTTGAGCTTTGGAAGGAAATTCAAGAACGTTATGGTCAAAGTAATGGTCCTCTTATCTACCAGATTGAACGTGAATTAAGTAAAGTGAATCAAGGTAATTCTACTGTTGCTACTTACTTCAATAAATTGAAGAAATTCTGGGATGAATTACACAATTTAAATGGTGTACCAGTTTGTACATGTGGAAAAATGATGGAATGTACTTGTGGAATTGTTGATAAGTTTCTTGAAATTGAAGGAAGATCAAGATTGATGCAATTTCTAATGAAGCTTAATGATGAATATGAATCCGTAAGGAATCAGATTTTGTCAATGGATCCATTACCAACTGTGAACAAAGCTTACTATATTGTTCAACAAGTTGAGAAGCAAAAACAAGTTACAAATCATACTCCTGATCCTACTGCTTTCTTTGCAAAAATGGTTGCAAATAGAGGTAATTGGAATTCAAGAAAGGACACTAGAAGTACTAAGTCTGATAACAGGACAGATGGTAAAAGACATTGTGGTTACTGTGATCAAGATGGTCATCTTGAGGAACAATGCTTTGAAAAGGTGGGTTATCCAGACTGGTATAAAGGAAAAAGGGTCAAGAAAGGAACTAGAATGGCTGCTAAGGTTGATGTATGCTATGATGATGATACTCCATTTGATATGTCTTATGAAAATGAAATTGGAATGAATGCTAATGGTGGAGGAGTAGATCAGAAGTTGATTACTGCAGTTTGTCAGGAAATGATGAAATTGTTCAAGGCAGGAGGTCAAGATAATGCTGCAAGTACCTCTGTGAATCATGCAGGTAAAGCTTGTTATGTTACTACTTTTGCATTATCATCAAATCACAATTTACCTAAGAATAGTGAATGGATTATTGACACTGGTGCCTCAGATCACATGTCTCCTCATATATCATTGTTTCATTCCATTAAAACACTCAAACATCCAATTCTTGTGCACTTACCTGATGGTACTAAAAAGAAAGTAACTACAATAGGACAAGTCACACTGAGTTCCTCTTTGACTCTTTTGAATGTTCTATATGTACCTGAGTTCAAATTCAATCTTCTTTCTGTTGGTAGGCTTTTGTTTACACAGAATTTATTTGCTCAGTTTTTCCCAACCTTTTGTGTTTTTCAGGACCTTTCAACTAGCAAGGTAATGGCTATTGGAAAAGGTTCAAGGTGTCTCTACACTTGTGTTCCAGTTAGTGATAGTACATTGTTATCTTGTAATTCTCTTTCATTACCAAAACCTTTTGATATTGCACAAAATAAGCTAGCTTATAGCAATCTTGCTATTCCTAAATCTCAACTAGATTTAGATACTTTTCATGCTAGACTTGGACATATTTCTTTGTCAAAAATGATTCATATTGATGATTGCAAACAGTTTAATGCTACAACTTTTTCTTGTGAAAGTTGCAAATTAGCCAAATTCCATAGACTTCCTTTCCCTATCAGTCATAGTTCTACTTCTACACCTTTTGAACTATTGCATGTTGATCTGTGGGGGCCATATAAAAGTCCAGCTCTTAATGGAGCACACTATTTTTATACAATTGTAGATGATAAAAGTAGAGCAACATGGACTTATTTAGTGCATACCAAAGATCAAATCTTAAAAATTTTGTCTAACTTTGTTGCTTATATTAGCAATCATTACAAAGCCAAGCCAAAATATTTGAGGTCTGATAATGGCACTGAAATTTTGAACAAGCATTGTTCTAGTTTTATGCAAGAACAGGGCATTACACATCAAAGATCTATGGTATATACTCCTCAACAAAATGGTGTAGTAGAGAGGAAGCATAGGCATTTACTTGATACAGCAAGGGCTTTACAACTGCATGCTAATCTACCAAAAACTTTTTGGGGAGATTGTATACTTGCTGCAACAGTTTTAATAAACAAGATGCCAATGCAGATTTTAAATTGGAAATCTCCTTTTGAAGTGTTACATGGTATTCCTCCTCAGTATGACACTTTAAAGACTATTGGATGTCTTTGTTATGCTGCAAATCTCAAACCATTTAGAGACAAGTTTGATCCAAAGGGAATTAAGTGTGTTTTACTTGGTTATTCACCAGGTCAAAAAGGTTATAAGCTTTATAATCTTAATACTAAAGAAGTTTTTTGTAGTAGAGATGTCACTTTTGAAGAGTCAATCTTTCCTTTCAAACAGAACAATTCTACTTCTGTTAATGATTTATCTTCTGCTCCATCTTCTTCTGTTTCACCATTGATTCCAATGGTTGAACCTGTTTTACCTGATGATTCAATTCATGAAGCTACTGTTTCATTGAATCCAGAAGTCCCTCTTACTACTTCTGATTCTGCTTCTTCTGCTACTAATATTCCTGTTGCTGCACCTTTAAGGAGATCTGGTAGGTCCACTACCACCCCTACTTGGCTAAAAGATTTTGTTACTCCTGCACTAAAGGATAAATCTCCTGCTTATCCATTATTTGCTCAATCTGATTTAGCTAGCTTACCTAGTGATCATTTATCTTTTCTAGCAAATGTATTTACTACAATTGAGCCTAAAACATATGCTCAAGCTAGACAACATCCTGGGTGGGTTGAAGCCATGAATAAGGAATTGGCAGCTTTAGAGCAAAATGAGACTTGGCAACTTACAAGTTTGCCAGCAGGTCACAAAGCCATTACTTCTAAATGGGTCTACAAAACAAAGTATAATCCAGATGGATCTGTGGAAAGGTTAAAGGCTCGTTTAGTTATTAGAGGGTTTAATCAACAAGAGGGGGTGGACTATAAACATACTTTTTCACCTGTAGCTAAGTTAGCTACTGTTAGAGTTTTAATTGCTCTAGCAACTGCCAAGAACTGGCCATTACATCAATTAGACATCAATAATGCCTTCTTACATGGCTATATTGATGAAGACATTTACATGGTTCCACCCGAAGGTTACACAATTGCTTCTCCTGGTCAAGTGTGTAAGCTAAATAGGTCTCTATATGGTTTAAAACAGGCTTCACGCCAATGGAATCATGAACTTACAAAATTTCTGGTTAGTCTTGGTTTTGTCCAGTCCAAACATGACTATTCTTTATTTGTCAAGAAGCAAAATGGTCATTTTACTGCAGCTCTTGTATATGTTGATGATGTGCTTGTTACTGGAGATTTTGAAGCAGACATTATTGCTACCAAAACTGCTCTTCACAATAAATTTACCATCAAAGATCTAGGTTTAGCAAAATACTTTTTGGGCATTGAAATTTGTAGAACTTCTCAGGGTACTTACTTGAATCAAAGAAAGTACATTTTGGATTTGCTACAAGAAGCTGGTCTCACTGCTGCTAAACCTATGCCTATTCCTTTACCTTTAAATATGAAACTTACCTTAAATAAGGGTGTTTTATTAAAGGATCCAGGTTCATATAGAAGATTGATAGGCAGACTTCTTTATCTCACCATGACAAGACCAGATATTTCTTATGGTGTACAGCATCTCAGTCAATTTGTGTCTGCACCAACAGATTTACACATGCAAGCTGCTATTCATCTTTTGAAATACCTTAAAGGTACTGTTTCAAAAGGTTTATTCTATCCTATTCAACCACATTTGCAAATCACAGGCTTTACAGATGCTGATTGGGCTTCTTGTCTTATGACAAGGAAGTCTTTGACTGGTTATTGCATTTTCCTTGGTCATTCTTTGGTATCTTGGAAAACAAAGAAACAAGCTACCATTTCTCGTTCTTCTACCGAAGCTGAATACAGAAGTATGGCATCAACAACATGTGAACTTCTATGGTTAAGCTATTTACTTACTGATTTGCAGGTTCCAGTCAAGTTTCCTGTAACTTTGTTTTGTGACAACAAATCAGCTCAGCAGTTGGCTGCTAATCCTTGTTACCATGATCGTTCCAAACACTTTGATATTGATTGCCATTTTACTCGAGATAAGATTCAAGATGGATTCTTGCAAACGGCTTATATACCTTCTCATTTACAATTGGCAGATCTTATGACAAAGGCTTTGAATAGAGTACAGCATTCTTTTCTTTCTCACAAGTTGGGCATTGACACTGCTCCAACTTGAGGGGGGGATGTAGACTTATAGTATAAGGACCAAAGTGTAATTATTCATAATTCAGGGGTTAAACCTGTACATAAGTTAAGCTTGTTTGTTAGAAGTAGTTAAGATGTATATAAACCGTTGTAATAGTGTGTTAAGAAGTTAAAAAAAATGTAATAATCTTTTCTTCATTTTATTCCGCTTCTATATTTTTCTTATTTGAGGATCATTGATTCGTCCAGCATAACCCATTCGTTTAAAGCATCCAGTAATGAGAACCATTGAATATTCGGTTGGATCGTCAGCATGATCTCCGAATTGTAACACATTTCTGATCGTGTCCTCTGTAATTATAACCGGATGATCAACAGCTACAGTAGCTTCAATTCTTGGCGGCTCTACGGTACAACTGTAAGTAGCAGTATCCCAGAATTGAGTGATCAAATCAAAGCTAATCGGAGTAGAAGCAGTAATAGCATGATAAATCCTCGATCTGTGAAAAAATTGAAGAATATCGAGAAATTCCTGAGCCTCTGGAAGATTGAGATCAAGAAGAGCAACCGTGTTGTGGCGAGATTCGAACTTCAAATGATCAGCCATCCTGTAAAACTTAACACAGTTTTTCCAAACAACGCAAACATTCAAAAACCTTTCATAAAAATTTCACCAAGTGCTGAGGCGATACTACTTAGTGTCGCCATGCTACAGTACCTAGTGTCGCATGTCGCATGCAACTCACAGAAAAAACCTAAGTATGAAACCTAAGTCAGGGGAATTTGAAACTGATTAGTGTCGCATGAATAGCAGGATAAGTGTCTAAAAGTGTCCAAGTGTCAGTCAATGCGACACTGACTAAGAATAAAAAGGTCAAATATGAAATTTAACTAAGCATACCTCAGTGTCCTGCGCTGCTGAGGCTCCGACTAAATCTTTTGGAGCACCTTGTGAAGATGAATTTTCAGTTACGCTCCTGAAATTTACATTTGTCACATTAGACATACTGAAGCACAAATTATCATTCAATCAGGAATAAAAAGAGTATTACACTGGAGATGAATGCACATTGACAGAAATAACTGAAGAACCTCCAATTGCTGGAGTAACCGGGATTGCAATGAATGATGACTCAGACACCACATTAGGGGGAGCATTTTTAACTGGGATGACAGGTGTAACAGCTACATGGCTAATAGAAACATCATTAGCTGCATTGATAGAAGATGAAGGTGGATGAAACGGAGACGAGGTTAGAGCAGCAGGAGATTGAGTCCCTCTATAAGATTCTTTCTCAAAATGCTCACGAGCCAACTGAGCAAACAAAAACAAAAGTTCCGAACCATGTCTTTTTCTGTTCTAGTAGTGAATAAGTATAGCAAAAGAGGTAATAAGTCATGATTGAAACCTTTAATTCCTTGGGTATTGTCCATTTAGATTGCTTTGTATCCTTGTTGTAATAGTATCTTCAATAGTACTACATTAGTAAAAATGAAAAAAACGACAATTGGAAATTCAGTCAAGTTTAAAGCATGAAGAAGCGTACTTTTTACCATCTGCAGTTGAGAACTCTTTCCAAACAGTAGAGGCATCGGCTCTCTGCTATATATAAAACAGAACAAACACATTAACCATAAATCACCATGCTGATAAAAAATAAACCAAAAAAATGCAATTGTCAAGTAGTATTACTCCACAATATCCATATGCAACACAAGTCGTGCAAAAACTTACATGCAGGTAAATTTAAAAATTTTAATGAGAAATGGCCTTATGTATTGTGTAGTAGAAACATATAATAACATGTTGCCTGCGTTAAAAAGTGAAACCGCATTCAAAGAAAGGACAGAAAGTAGTTTCCTTCATATTTCCCTGACATCTACAAACCATTGAAACATGCAAAGGAAAGGAATAACAGGTGTAAGTTTGTAACTCAAACTGATCGATCCATGTATGACAACAAGTTTAAAAGTTGAGACAAAAGGCAACTTTATCCAATTCAAGACCAATCAAAGACATGTTTCACGTATATAAACGTTCAGACTTAAAACTACAGGATAACAACACTGTCAAACAAATGACTTGCCTCCACGGGTGTCATCAACTCCAGAGGCTTCTTCCATGAAGATTGTTTTGTTCTCTTGTTGTAATAGTATCTGCAATACGAAGGGTTAATACAATTAATATGGATATTATTATCTTACACGTAGATTATCAGGCTCTAATATGATATAAATATATACATAAAAGATTGCCTTCTTCCATCAGCAGCTGTATACTCTTGCCAGTCAGCTGATGCCTCTTGATTGATCACACTTGATTTCTGCGACAGGAATGAACAGAAGCATATTTTTCATCAAAAGTTCAAATGAATTAGTAATTTACAATCAATGAGTTAGGAATCTCTAATTAGTGGCCTCATTAACGCTTTTTCATTCTGATAAAGCATCATTGCTGCTCCAGCATGAAAACATTGAATATATAACACAGTTACATATGACCAATAGCAACCATAAACCTTTTCAAATGAGAGTCTGTGCAAGCTTTTGAGCCACTAATTAGGAAACCAGAACTTAATGCATACCAATTACTCATTTACACTGAAAATGAAACTAAATATGGAAGAAACCAAGTGAAAAAAGATACAAGTTTGTGATGTAGATCATGCCTATAAAAAAAACAGTTTAAGATTACAGAATTTTCTGTGAACCATGAAGCAGAGTTACATGAGGGTGAGCCATTAAGTCATTCAGATACAAATGGTCTTTCAAATAATAGGTTCAGCGACCATTTAGTGTTTGGAAGAAACGTTATTCACGTTTCTCGTTTTTGGTACATGGAGAATATGATTTTTATCGACCGTATCCACATTCAATCTATTTAATATAAATATGTTCCGTTTATCATCACATGGAGCTGCATGGTTCATTAGATTCACTTAAAGTAAGGACATGAATGAACAAGTAAGAAATTCATATTGAACAAAGGCCTAAATACTAAAAAAATTAATGGTGTGCTACAATGCATCTTTATGAATAAAATTGACGTGGTTCAACGTGCCGATACGACAGGAAGTCAAACAATTGTCAGGTTCATATATGACTTGAGCTGTTTCGTTGGGGCCGGTCCTGAGTTTTATGGTGCCCCGGGCGAGTTGACCATCAAATGCCCCTATTAAACTTTGTAAACAAACAACTCACTATCTTTTAAACATTACCGCAACGACTCATCCTCACGTTATCTGTTATTCAAAAATTACAGTATTGCAATATGAGGAGATAAATTTTTCCAACTTACAAGTTAAACAATGAACATCACCACATAAAATGATCTATACATGCATTTGTTTATCAAAAAAGGTCAATTATATTTTCATATTCAATATTTTTTTTAAACTTACTTTCAATACTCGATATATATTTCTAACGTTCAGTGTTTCTTGACACTTGGTAATACGTGAATAGGACTTCAATTACTAGTAATTTTGAACTAGGTTATGTACAGATTTTATCTTACATATCATTAGATTTTAGAAATAAAGTAAATATAATTTAAGGTAACTTTTTTATATTGAACTTAATTAAAATATATCGTAGTTTTAATGAAAAGTCGTGTTGGTGTCAAAATTAAAATAGACGGCTTAAAATGCACTTTCAACCAATGATAGGGGGCATAATATAAACAATTAGTAAATCTGTAGTCAAGAGATTGATGCCTCGTCTAATCATCTTCCCCAACCGTCCTTCACTTCTTCCCTAAACCCATATTTCCACCATTAAAACACCAGCAAGTTTTTTTTTTCTTTACTGTGGCTTCGATTTTTAAATTTGAAAATATAAAGAATAGGTTATTTTCATCGTAAAATATCTTAAATACATAAAAAACTTAGATCAAATGAACATACTCCAATATAACGTGAACCTATAATTTGACGCCATCTAAATATCGATGCTCTGGGCCATCACCCGGGTGGTACCAGGGGTGGCCCTGTGTTTCGTCATAATCCGTATAACTAATAACAGCCACAAATGAACAGCTCATTTCATAAACAGTGAATCACAAAAATATGTAATTTTACAACTTTTCGGCCAGTGTATAGCTTATAATCTATCCTATCTTCACTCACAGAATGCATAATACAAACCCACCCAAGTGATTTCCTTCTATTTATATTCTATACAGTGAACATGTATCTAATCTCTACAAGTACAAAACAATATTCATAGTTATATTAACACTTGCATACCTTACATAATGCTGAATTATTACTATCAATTTTTATAATATTTATAAATTTTAGCAAGTCACCAACATTTATTCGAAATTTTACTACAATGTATAGATACGAAATGAAATGAATCAGGGTTTAGAAAAGATGACAAATTACCTGTGAAGGTGGATTGTGAGGGTTATCATCCATTGCAGCACAAATAAGCAAACTAGAATGGTTATAGAGCTAATAACATAAATAGAAGTGCAATTGCTGTCAGGACTGATCGATGATGGAAGATGCAATTTGAGTGACAATTTCTAGAAAAATATGTAGGAAACCGAAAAGCTTTCGCACCATCTTGATTATGCCATTAATACCTCTCAATTTACATTTCAACAAACACTTACTATCCGTTTAACTCTTGATTAATCATTTGAATATAGATTATGTAATTGTACCAAAGATATATGTAAAACTTTATACTACTCCGGTCACAAAATAATCGTTCGGTTTTTACTTTTTGAAGTTTTTTTTTTTTCAACTTTAAACTTAAATATTTTTTGTTTGTGTTATATAATACTTGATGCAAACTATATGCATGGATTGGATTTTAAATGTATTTTCATTGGTATAATTTTCATCAACTATTATACAATATAATACAAACAAATATATTTATAATCAAAGTTGAAAAAGAAATACTTAAAAAAAACAAAACTTGACTGGGAGAGCAATTATAAATTATTGACATGAAAATAGTTAAGATGATAATACCAAAATATGTATTTGAGACAAATTCCACATATTTGTCGAAAGGCGACAATGGTATTTACAAATTATTAGATGCGCAAAATTCATTTTCGATTTATGCTATATAGCACAAAAATATTTTACGAGAAAAATTATGTAAGAATTTACTTCCCACCTCCATTCACTTTTCATTTTTTTAGTCGAATTTTGTAGCTTAAATGGGTAGTCGAAGTTTATGTTAAGGGGTGTTTGGGCATCCGAATATTGTACTTATGATGTTGTCGTTTTCAATAAAAGTTGTAAAATTTCTTAATTTATTGTATAAACTATTAGAGCATCCTCAGCTTGAAAAACTTTTCAATGCCTTTTTTCCAAGACACATCATTAACTTCTAAAAAAGCTTTATAGAAAATCTTAAGCTCCAATGAGAAAAGTTTTTGAAAAGTTTTTGTTTTGAAACCTACAAGCAAATATTTGGAAAAAGGAAACTATCGCTTAAAAGCTTGAGGTTTATCAAGTTTTACACCAAAAAAGCTTTGTGCTCCACGATAAAAAGATTTCCAAAAGTATTTTTACACAAAAAATCTTTAGAGCACCCCCAATGACCATTTTTGTATAGTTTTTAAAGAAACGTGTAAGATCTTTTAAAAGAAAAGCTTTAGAAAAAGTTTTACCTTCAACAAGAATAAACTTTTCCTATACAAAAATTATTAAAAACAAATAAAATCTATACTATTATATAATACATTTATGATGTTTTTTTAAGAGAAAAATTATTAATTTACCCCTAACATTATTACTAATATTTAAAAAACCTACTTGAAATTACTAGCATACCCCTTCTATTAAAATCTCATTAATACCATCATTATTAAACTTTAAAGTATTAAACATATGATATTAAATTATAATTATTTAAAGCTTTTTCTATATCTATCTATACTAATATATAATGCATTCCAATATTTTTTTTAAGATAGAATTTACTAAAAAATTCACCCTAAAATTATTATTAATATTTGAAAAATCTACTTGAAATTACTAACATACCCCTACATATATAATTAAATCTTATATAGACTATCATCATTAAACTTTAATATAATCATAATACGGCATAACTTTTTAACCGTAATGTGACACCTGACAAATTAGGACATTTATTTGTGTCTAACTATGATGTAATTATATGTATTTAGTTTGTATTAGGCTAAATATGTGTAACGTTTTGTATATTTATATATACACGTACGCGATTGATTTAAATCGTGCGATAACGAACCGGATGGATATCCGACAATGAAAATACGGACGTTGGTGGAAAAAAATTTCTAAATAATGTGAAATTATTAATAATAAACATTATTTACTTTATATTTTAGCGATAATATATAAAACGTTACACGTATCATGTAAAACAAACCGTATGCGACGAAAATACGCGAATCGCGCCCGACGACTAAATAAAACTCGAAAATTATTTTCATAACTCAAAATAAAGTATTACTTTCATTAAAAATATCTCGAATATACGTTAACGAATTATAATGTTTTAAAACGTTACGCGATTAAACGAACGACGAAACGAACTGGCAAACGAGCACTGCGCGTAACACAAATTGGGGAAACAAATTTACACACCCACATGGTGGGACCCACCCACAGAAATCTGCAAGAGCATGGCTTGCCATGCCCTTACACTGTGTTCTTGAGTTTAAATCTAGGTGGAATAGAAGGGAAAGGAACAAAGAAGAAAAGAAAAGAAAGGAAGAGGAAGGAAGCTAACTTAGTGAATTTTGTTCTCAAGTTGAAGTGAAAAGAAGGGAACGAAAGTTGTCCCTCCTAATCATCCCAAAAACGGGAGGAAATAGTTGATACAAAAATACTCTTGTGTATTCCCCTCCTCTTCCTTCCCCTTGCTTTCCTTTCCTTCCATAAAAAAACTCAAGAACACAATTATGTTTTTCAATCATTTCACTTCCTTTCTTTTTCACCCTCCAACTAACTCGAGAACACGGTGTTACACTCCATTTCTTTTCTTTGCTTCACCTTACCTCATCATTTACAGACACACACTTCTTTCCCATTCCTCTCAAATCTCTCTCTACTCATCCTCTCTCTCTTAAAAACGAGTTTAGGTCAGTCACAAGACCACCCACAACCACCCAAGACCAGCACAAGTCCACCACATCACCACCATACAACCGCCATCGGCTACCACGTCAGAATCCAAGAAAAAATGCGAAAACGAGCATACGACTTCCATTCTTCCTCCTCTTCATCTAGAACATTGTAAGAACTTCAAAACTCTTCTAAAATGCTTGTATCACATATATATATATATATATATATATATATATATATATATATATATATATATATAAACATGTTCTAGTATCCACTTAGGAAGATCATGTCCAAATAATATGTTGAAACACGTTTTTAAAACATGAAAGTATCACTGTATCTGCTGGACAGAAACATCACTCAACTTCCACAAAATGTTTAGACATGATAACTTAACTAAAAATGACAAATCTTAGCTCTAAAATTGTCGCACCCTCAAATTATTATGCGGAAACGATTCGCGTCGGAGCGCGACTAATACGGTAATCAATAGCACAAAGATATATAATGAACGACTCTATATGCGTCGTTAACAAAATACATCGATACGTTAAATGTTAACATCAACTGAAGCTATTACAATAGCCCGTGTTTCTGAATATGAGAGATTTCAATACATAATTACTTTTACAAAATATCATAATGTAAGAAAATCTCTGATGTTTGCATGATGACTCGAGCTAAAAGTATCCTGATGGGTAGTCCAACCTACTGCTGAGTACCTGTGATATATGCTAAAAATGGTTAGCTAAAAGCTGGTGACCTCACAGGTTTGTATGTCAAAACATATTGTATGAACCGCAAGATTTAATGTAATGATTTGCAACTAAGCAAATAAATAATGTATATACAGCCATGAGCACATAGTCTGAGCTTAACTGAGGTGTCAGGATCCACATTCAAGGACTTGATCGAGGGTGCCTCCCCACGAGTGCCTAATCTACACTCGTCTGAACAAATGCTAATGCGTCCGTTTGACCAGTTAGTGCTTGCTAACTCGGACGAGGATTGTCAATCCTATATGGTACCATACACTAATATTCACGCTACAGAAGTATTACCAAACTATGTTGTGGAGGACTTTAAAATGATTAGTTGTGAGAAACTCATGTAGTATAAAGCGTTGTTTTGTACTTGCGTTCACATGTAAATAAAACGAGCAATGAATCACACCCTTAAGTGAAAAATAGTAAAATATGGGCTATGAGACTCACCTGAGTCTGATGCGTTTATCTCAATAAATGTGCGTTGCTTAGCCAAGCAATGATGTCCGAAGACTGTAACCTGAGGCGTCCAAGACGCGCGTTGGTAAATATGAGTAGGTATCTCAAAAGACCACCTATGCTAGTTGATCACACGACTAGTAATGTCCAAATACATTTGGTTTGTTTGTTTGCGTTTTGAAAACGTGTACGGCCCGTTGGTGATAGTTTGAAATAAAATCTCAAAGCATTATTATTATGATGTTATAACGTTGTGCTTACAAGCACGTTCCATGTGTTATTGAGTTGTATCGTATAAGTATAAATGTTTTGTTTTTGTTGTTTTTCAACACCTAGTGAAATTTGAGTTTTCATGATTCTGTGATGTGCGATGCAAGGGTTTGTGTCGCACCATGCGACATTAGCAATTTAATGCGACATAAGGTGTCGTGTCGCAGTATGCGACAATGATAAATTTGGCGACATAAGGGCTTGTGTCGCTATGTGCGACATTCGCAATTTAATGCGACATAGTAGTTTGTGTCGCATGTTCGGGGTCACTGATGGTTCAGGGTCACTGATGGTTTGTGTCGCAATATTAGTGTGCAACATAGAGGCTTGTGTCGCAGGATGTCACTGATAGATATATAGGTGCGACATAGAGGCTTGTGTCGCAATGGCTTTGGGCCCAAATGCGACACAAAAGCCTGACCTCGGTTTGACCCGACACTTTTACACAAGTCTTAAAATGGTTAATTAAGCCTTAGAAAATTGTCGTTACGTTTTATGGTTGACCCGAAGTGTCGGTTTTGTAAATTGACCAAAACAGCCCCTAAGGTTAGGTTTTCCAGAATTTCGACACTTTTCGGGTCTCGATTTCACCAAGTTAAAATCCGTATAAATTCTCAAGAAAAATCATGGTTGTTCCTCTATGTCCCTAGTATTTTATGTAAATTTTTCAAGAATTATAGGGGTCGTTTGGTTGGTTAATAAAATGGCAAATCCCATGAGGTCCAAATTACCTACCAATCCGGATACACTTGTACAAACGGAATTACTGAGCACAATCCGTGCATTTCTAGACAGAGTATTCTAAACGAAAGTTGTAGACAACAAAATTGAAAAACTTTTCCAAGTGGTCTCATACATTTATTTTGAGTATACGATTTTATATGATTTTTCTCGTGAGACCGAAATCTGGGACAGAATCTGCCCCTTTATATATGTGTTTGAAAGTCTATAGATGGTTGAGTGAAATGATCAACCAAAAGAGTCAAGGGTATGGGGTGGGTTAGGGCATGAAAATCTACAGATTTTTGTGGGCCCCCACCCCCTAGTGGTTGTGTTAATTAATTTTCCCAATTTATGTTTCGTACGGTGCCCGTTTACCCGATCGTTTCGACGTTTGTTTAAACGTTAAACGTTTAATATACGTGTTTTGTGAACGATATAAATTCGTATATTTTTCGATTGAAGTATTATCTAAAATACTTAGTAAACATTTTATAAAATGTTTCGTTAAGTTGTCGTTCTCGATTTGCGCGTTCGTTTTGCGTTTAAATTAATCGTGTAACGTTTTTAAACGTTATTATTGTTTTCGTATATCCGTAATATTTTTAACCGAAGTATTTAATCAAAATACTTTATTTTGAGTTATAAAAATATAACTTGAGCTTTATTCGTTTGTCGGGCGCGTTTCGCGCGTTTAATTCGTGTCGGTTACATTTTAAATAAAACGTACATTGTTTTGTATATTATTATTACATAATAATATGAGGTATATAACTACTATTTAATTACCAAATAGATTTATGTTATTTAATAAAAAGTTTCACCAACGTCCGTATGTATCGAAATCCATCCGATATAAAAATGCACGATTTAAATAAACCGCGTACGTGTATATATATTCAACAATATATATAATGATACATAAATTAGCCTAATCAAAGAACTAATTACATGTATTAATAACTGATTAGGCACTAATACTAGCCCTAATTTAGCGGGTGTCACATTCTCCCCTTGTTAAGAGAATTTCGTCTCGAAATTTTGCTCATGTGGTGATTGATGTTGGATCTGCGAATAACTGAGGATACTTGAGTCGAATCTGGTCTTCCCGTTCCCAAGTGAATTCCGGACCACACCGCAAATTCCACCGGACTTTATTGATGGGAATACGACTTTGTTTGAGTTGTTTGACCTCACGATCCATTATTTCTGCGGGTTCCTCAACGAAATGAAGTTTGTCATCAATGCGGATTTCGTCGAGAGGAATGATAAGTGTCTCGTCGGAAAGACATTTCTTAAGATTAGAAATGTGAAATGTGGGATGCACGCTGCTGAGCTCGGGTGGCAGCTGCAATCGATATGCCACTGGACCAATCCTCTTAAGGATCTCAAAAGGTCCAATGTACCTGGGATTTAAATTCCCGCGTTTGCCAAATCGGATGACACCTTTCCAAGGTGATACTTTAAGCGTAACTTTTCTGACGATCACGTGCGGTTTTCAGCTGGTTTTGAATGCCAAAGATTTTCTCAGTGGTTTTGTGAATAATTTTCGGACCAGTGAGTTGGCTGTCTCCCACTTTGGTCCAACAGATAGGTGACCGGCACTTACGATCGTACATCGAATGGTGCAGCTCCAATACCGGTATGGTAGCTGTTGTTGTATGAAAACTCGCACAATGTTAAATGTTTTTCCCAGTTCGCACCGAAATCAACTACGCAGGCTCGTAGCATATCTTCCAGTGTTTGAGTTGTGCGTTCGCTTTGGCCGTCAATTTGTGGATGATAGGCAGTACTCATATTCAAACGAGTACCAAGAGATCGTTGTAGTGATTGCCAAAAGTGAGATGTGAATCGACTATCCCTATCCGAGATAATTGAGTTGGGAATGCCATGTCTAGATACTATCTCTTTCAGATATATTTGTGTGAGACGTTGATATATTCGTGTGAGACGTTCTATCTTATCAGTTTCTTTGATCGCGAGGAAATGAGCAGATTTTGTGAGCCGATCTACGATCATCCAAATGGTATCGCAACCGCTAGATGTTTTTGGAAGTTTTGTGAAATCCATGGAGATCTGCTCCCATTTCCATTGAGGGATTTTCGGCTGTTGGAGCAATCCGGAAGGTTTCTGATACTCGGCCTTGACCTTAGAACAGATTAAGCATTTTCCGACATACGTGGCGATGTTAGCTTTCATGTTAGGCCACCAGTACAGTTCCTTGATACCGTGATACATCTTGTCAGATCCAGGATATATAGAATAGCGAGATTTTTGAGCTTCGTCCATCACCAAATCTCGTAAGTTGCCGAAGCTAGGTAACCATATCCGGTTAGAGAATTGTCGAGTACCGTTAGGTTTGGTCTCGAACTGTTTATCCATGCTTCGCAAGGCTTCGTTTATGATGTTTTCGGGTTTGAGTGCTTCAAGTTGAGCAGCGAGGATTTGAGTAATAAGATTGCTGTGAATGTTCATGACGAGTGCTCGGACTTGAAGAGGTTTCGTGCGTTCTTTTCGACTTAAGGCATCGGCGACAAAATTCGCTTTGCCTGGATGGTATTTGATTTCACAATCGTAATCAGTAAGCAACTAGACCCATCGAGGTTGCCTCATGTTCAGATCCTTCTGATCGAATATATGTTTGAGACTTTTGTGGTCAGTGAATATAGTACTTCGAGTACCATACATATAGTGTCTCCAGATTTTGAGTGCGAACACCACGGCCCCCAGCTCGAGGTCGTGAGTCGTGTAGTTCTTCTCGTGAACTTTGAGTTGTCGGGAAGCGTAGGCTATGACCTTGTCTCGTTGCATCAACACGCAACCGAGACCTTGGTGAGAAACATCGCAGTATACCACGAAGTCATCGTTGCCTTCGGGTAATGATAGAATAGGAGCACTGCAAAGCTTGTGTTTCAATAGCTGGAATGCTGACTCTTGTTTATCGGTCCAATCGAACTTCTTTTCCTTCTGAGTTAGTGTCGTGAGAGGTTGGGCTATTTAAAAAAAATTCAATGAACCGACGATAATACCCCGCCAATCCCAAGAATTGGTGTACCTCAGTTGGAGTTGTAGGCGCTTGCCAGTTTTTGATAGCCTCGATTTTTGATGAATCAACATGAATTCCTTGACTGTCGATCACGTGTCCAAGGAATTGAACGGTTTGCATCCAGAACTCACACTTATAGAATTTGGCATATAACTCCTCGTGTTTAAGTAGTTCTAGGATGGTTTTCAGATGTTGCGAATGTTCTTACTCGTTGTGCGATTAGACAAAGATGTCATCGATAAAGACAATGACAAACTTGTCAAGATAGGGTTTGACACCTGATTCATAAGGTCCATGAATACAGCCGGTGCGTTGGTTAAACCGAAAGGCATCACTTTAAACTCATAATGCCCGTAGCGAGTTCGGAAAGCAGTTTTCGGGATGTCGGTGTCACGAACTCGGAGTTGATGATAACCTGACCGTCTTTTTGAATAAAAACTCGACCCCGGAAGTTGGTCAAACAAGTCATCAATGCGTGGAAGTGGATAGCGGTTTTTTACAGTTAACTTGTTCAGTTCCCTGTAATCGATTCACATGCGGAAAGAACCGTCCTTCTTTTTCACGAACAGGACCGGGGCTCCCCAAGGCGAGGAACTCGGTCGAATGAATCCCTTATCCAGGAGTTCCTGCAACTGAGTAGACAACTCCTGAAGTTCGGATAGGTCTAAGCAATAAGGTGCACGTGCCACAGGTGTAGCACCTGACACGAGTTCGATTGAGAACTCAACCTGTCTAGGTGGTGGTATACCAGGTAGTTCTTTGGGAAAGACTTCTGGAAAGTCTCGAACAATGGGCACATCCTGATGTGACCCAAAAAGTCATGTTTTTAAGTACTTATTTCTACACTTTTTGGACTATTCTTTGGTGAAAACATTTCAAAACAATCATTTATCATCATAAATCACCAAGGTAGTCTAAATACGGGCATTGCTACAAAAATCAGTAAAAGCATCCATTTTGCACGCAAACCGAGGCAAAAACTATCACCTTAAATATTCCATTCTTGATCATCCTATCAAAGTAGATCTTAATGCATACTTTATGATTCAATAGGAAAATCCAAGATCGATGGTGAAAGAATCAAGAGAAACGAGTGAAGAACGAAGAAGATATGCAGTCTAGAAGCCCGCCGATCGTCATCCGGAACACGCAAAAGTCAAACACTTCCAAATTTGGCAAACTCAGTGTCATTAGAAGCGTAATGGAAAAACGAATCCAACGGCGCAAGAATCAAGCAAATCGGAGCCCAAACGAAGAAGATACGGACGAACCATGCAACCGAGAAACAAGCAGAGGCCAAACCAAGCACCAACCCCCCCTGCCCACCTAGGTACCATATACGGTACCCTAGGTGCCGTATACGGCCCTTGGGGTGCCGTATACGGGGCCTGGTGGCTTGTGAGGTGCCGTTTGCCCCCTTGGTCCGGTACCCCCAATATGCGCTTTGGTGCTTGTTCTTCATGCTTTGTGACTTGTACCAAGCTTCATCTCATTCTCCTATAAATACCACACTCATTTCACCATTTAACACACACCTTACACCTTTCATTTCACATACTTCTCTTTCTCTCTCTAGAATTCTCTCTCTAGCACTATTCTTAGGAGTTTGAGGAGAATTGTTCTTGTAGTTAGTTCTCTCTCTAGTTTCTCTCTCTAGCACTACTCTTAGGAGTTAGAGGAGAACTAGAGAGATATAAGTTAGCGGTTAGAGCTAGAGGAAAGTTGTAATTGGGTAATCAAGCTGTAGCAAGGTTATTCAAGTCAGACTGTTGTAATCCTCAGTATTACTCTTCTAATCTGGTGATATTATCTTACTTTCTTACTGTTATAATGTTTACTTTGCATATTATTTCAGTACGATTTATGATTGTTGCCATGCTGATTAGCTAGATTAATATGTGATTGTTGGAATGTAGATGTTAGGATTAGGGATGATGTTTAATTAATATATCTTATATATGATTGGTAGTTGTTATGCTGCATACATGTTTAGACTTATCCTGGATGTAGACTTAATTAATCACCCTTTCTGGTCTCTCACGTGACTGTTGCCTTAGGATAGGATCTGATCAACCCTAACTACGAATACACAGTTATCTCCTGTTTGTATGAAACTGTGAGAGCGCCATAACACGTCAGAATACTTGGTATAGCGTTGGAAATACCGCTGGTAGAGTACAAATACGTGGAAGCCAAGGAAATGCCGGTGGCCTATCTCACCGTGGATTACCTGGAAGCAACCCTTCCAGACAAGGGTCTAGGTCTTGTTAAGCCGTGAAAATGCTATAGTACACCGTTAAACTACCTCTGGTTATAAAGCTGTGTAAAGATACAATAGGTCTTTAAAACACCGTAGATATACCTAAGGTTAGAGTACTGTGGAAAATAAGGACACTATACACTGTACGCATACCTAGGGATGAACGACCGATGGCAAAGGAGGGTCTAATCCATGACGGAAGTATTAAGAACTTAAACAAATAAAACATGAGTTAGGAAATGAAAGCAAGGATGCCGGCTGTGTTCCCAGATGCTTAAAACCCCTAAACTCTACTTAACCGATAGTTTAACTTATTCAGCATACAACCAGTATTACTCTGTTAAAATTGGATAGACATAGGTGTTAAGAAAGATCAGTGTTGTGGACTGTCGCCTTATTCCTTAACCCCATTCAGAGGGTCGCTTGGTCTCCGAAAGAGACGGTGAGGTGGGTCTGAAGACAGTCCCATCTGATCAGAATCAGGATAACCTAGGATTCAGTGACATATGCTTTAGGGTTACACCTAGACGTAGGGTCCTTGTGTTTACACCAACTGTTTAGAAGATTCTTAACCAGAGTAATCACCTATCATCTATATAATATCATCCCGAAACCCTAATCTTCGAAGTTTCAGCAATCACTCTCTACCTGCTGCTTATATTCTCGTTTACTTTCTGCATTTTAATTTCTGTCTTTAGATTAGATTAGATTAAACCAAAACCCATACCTACCTTGTTTTAAACCCATCCTATTGTCAAGATATCTTTGGTAGGTTCCAATTCAATTCAATTCGTTCCGATTTTGGACGACACTCGAGTTATACTTGCCGCCTTACCCACAAGGTAGGTAGCTTGCATAGTTTGAGCCCAGCAAATATAAATTTTTAAAACCGTTCGCGCGTCTCGGTAGCCGTCGGTGCAACGACCCGGATTCTAAAACCCGACCGACCGCTGGGACCGCTACAAGTTTTTGGCGCCGTTGCCGGGGATCGGTTTCGTCAAGAATTGAATTCTGCCTTAGATAATTAACTTTAGGAGATCCTTCCCTAAGATTATCATTACTTAGGAAGTTAATTGCTTTATTAGTTAGATAACTTAGTTCTTAAACCCTAGAAAATACATAAAAATTAGAAAATGAAAAACCCTAATTCTCCTTCAAACCCCATCTCTCCTCTCAATCAAATGATGACGGATGAGATGACGGTTTTGGAAGATGCGGAATTCTTTGACTGTCCAGAGTATGAGTCAAACTCCTCTGAAATTAGAGAGATCTGTGTTAACTGAAAGTGCCCCTGGTGTCGGATCTAAGTGATGATCGAAAGTAATTGATTGGCGGAAACAAACAATTACACAAACGCGTAATAAACTTAAACCGAAACAATGAATCAATCAAAGTAAAACTAGTTTATTAGCTTCTTGAATGTATTGGAACTGTTTACAAGTATGCTTAGTCGACAAATGGTGCTAGGGTTTCGTCAACCCTAGCCGAAAACTAGTAGGTTTGCTTAAATACTAAAACAAATTCGGCAGACATGCGTCACTTGGGAAGTGTCGCATGTCGCCGCCCTCATGCGTCACTTACCTAAGTGTCGCTATGCGTCACTAAGACAAGTGTCGCCTAATACTAAACTTAAGTGTCGCATATACAGAAAATGACTTTTCTATTAAAACTAACTAACGACACTTATAACTCGATAGACCAACTGATAGACACACAAACATGTATCAACAAACTCCCCCGTGTCTTCAGCTTGGTCTTCAAAACATCTTCAGTTTAAACCCAACCTGGTGGAAATACTCCACCAGCATGAATACCCACTCGAACGCAAATCTCGACCACCTTCTCGAACTTTGAAGCTTCTTCTTGATCAAAACGATGATACTCCATCTTGATTTTGTGAAGAGCTTTCAAATCTTTCTTCGTCAAATTGATAAGGCTGATCGGATCAAAAACACGAAGAGTTCTTCCATACTTTGCAGATAAACTCCAATTACCCTTCTCAATCACTGGATCTTCAACTGAAAGATATTCAATAACTGCTTCTTGAGTAACGGAGTCAAACCACCAATATCGTAATCTTTTCAGAAAATCAAGTGGTAAAGACTGCAATGGCACAGTTTTCTGACTAGCAGCTGGAGGATAATGATACTTCACAATCGGTTGCTGAGTTCTTGAATCCAACTTTTTCTTGTATGAATAACGAACTCCCAGCTCTGGTCTAACCCACAAATACTTCTTGCTGTAAATATCTCTTCTGAGAATCTTCTGAAACATGTTACCATGAAAATCATCAGTGTGGTTAACGATGTTCAGTTGAGCAAGACGATTTAATTCCTCCTTCGGCAACGTGCTAATACAATCAAATCTTGGCCGGAAATACTGTACTCCATCTCGTTGCTTAATAAGAATCAGAAAGTTGACTTCATCAAACTTCCAACTTCTGATCAATCCTGTCAAATCACCTCGAACCTGATATGTTTTGCAAATCTTCAATTCAGGCTTGAGCTTTCGAAACATTGGGCGCTCTGAAGATGTAGACGGTTGCGCTTGTTCAGGAACAGATTCTGCCGTTGGTTGTTCCTGAGTAATATCTGTTTGAGGTTCTTGGTCATCATCAGAATCATCAGACTCAATGATCGGTGCATCGAAATCATATGGTTGAGCCGGTTGTTTCTGAACTGGTTCCGATTCTCGCTCAGGTGCTGGTTCCTGATGAGGATTATCCAAATATTCTTCGTCTGACCCTGGAACCTCAGCATCCATCTCTATATCATCTGGATCGACTGATCTATCTTCTTCACCACCCGGATTTATCAAACTTTGAATGTATGTGAGATTAACATTCGAATAATCAACCGAAATGGGTCTCGGTTGTCCTGGAACATCAACGAAATAATCCAGAGCAATGTTTTCATTAATAGAATCTGGATTTACATTTTCGGTTTCAGGGGGAGGTTTCTAAGGTTCTCTGACCTTCCTCCCCCGAAACAATAGTAACCGCTTCCAACTCTAACAATCTAGACTTTACGTCCGTCAATTCAAGCTTCAGTTCCTGCACTTGAGCTGCCTTGATCTCCAAATCTTTAATTTGAGCAGCTTTAGCTTCAATCACGGCAGCCTGATCATCAAAACGCTTATTCATCTGACTTATCTGATCAAGGAACTGCTGAAGCATCGCAGGCGGCGGTTGTTGACCCGGTTCTTGAATACTTATTCCCGTTCGCTGGCGTCTTCTCAATGGTAAATCAGCATAAGACGGAGAAGACCCAGCTGGTCGCTTTCCAAGATTAGGCGGTACATGAACACGCCCTGCAGAAATCCGTCTCAAAATACGCTTGAAGCGTCTAGGATCAGCCAACTGAATCCCATCCAATGCATCCTGAGGTGGTACATCACCTGGAGAGTCAGGTGGTGTAGGACCACCATCAGATTCCTCAGCTGCAACCTCTTCAACTTGCTCGATATCTTCTAAATCTTGAGCAATAGCATCATCAACCAAATCCTCTGCATTCACCGGAGGAGCAACAACATCCTCATAACCATCCCCAGGCGGCGCAACGTAGTTTTCATTCACTACGTGCCCAAACAGCTCACGATCAGGCAATACCTGAGAATCCTTTGGTGGAAGCTTGCAATCATTGAAAACTCGCAATAACATTGGTGTTTGAACCAATAACGACCTCAGATCCGGATCAATTCTCAAATCCAAGTCGTTTAACAAAAGCTGAACAAAACGAGGATATAATAACCACTTATCCTTTCTAGCTCGAACGTTCTCTACCATATTCCCAAAAATATAACCGCTGAAATTGTACGGTTTGTTGTACACCAAAGCAAGCATCAAAGACAAAGTCGTATGACTCGCAGCATCGTATCCACCTTTTCGTGGAGATAAACAGACAATAATAATGTGAGCTAAGTATCTCCAAACCCTGCAGAGATACTGTTTCCTAAAATCCACAAGCTGATCTGCCGGATAACCCATTCTCTGAAGACCCCCATAGATGAACGCGGTCTCAAAAGCAGTCGGCATATTGTTCGCATCATCAAACAGCAAAACACTGCGAACCAAATCCTGTGTAATCTGAATCTCGCTCCAAACATTGTTGACACAATCCTCGGAGTGTCATTCTCTGTTCTGATAAACGCGTGATCATAAAACTCCTCGATTTGGTTCATATACACTGGTACCGAAGCTGTAATAGCATGATGAATCCGTGAACGTCTAAGAAACTCGATCATCGGCCGAAAAGGCAACGAGTTCTTGTGCGTTGAATCCAAGAATGCAACGATGTTGTGCCTGGAGTTGGTGCGTCGATAATAATCTCGTAGAGCTTCCATCTGTAAGCTAAAATACAAAAGATAACCAGAAAGTTCATTACAGAATAAGCTCACGCAAATAATTAAAAACCTCTGATTTTAGCGTCACTTACAGAGTGATGCATAAAGAAGTACCGACACTAAGAGAGTGTCGCACTATAATCAGAAAATCAAGTGATGCGTCACTTGTGGTAAGTGACGCAGGCACTGCGTCACTGGTGTAAGTGCCGTGGCCAAAACACATGTCATTAATAGCGTCAGTAACAAGTGTCGGGTATGCGTCATTTAAAAAAATGACGGATAGCAATAACGGCACTGATAGCGTCAGTTAAGAAAGTGACGGTGTTAGGCGTCACTTGGTAAGTAATATGTGGAAGTGACGTATAAAGGCGTCACTCATCAAAGTGACGTTTAAAGGCGTCACTTAAGGAAGTAACGCTTAACCTGTGACATTACCATTTAGCGTCACTTATGGAAGTGACGCTTGAAGTGACGCAACGATGAAGATTATCGTGTCACTGTTCAAACCCAGAAATCCCGACGAACTAAAATTGGGGTTTTTCGAAAGCAAGTTTACCAAAAGGTGCGGCATGTAACAACGAGTAAAACACACCGGTTTATTACACAAAATAATAACAAATCGAACCCCAATCATCGTGATTTCATAAACCCTAAAAGCCGAAACGTCAATCGACGAATAAATCGTGAATATGTTGGGACATAGAGTGTGACAACAGATCTAGCTTGAAATAGGACTAGTGTAATTATTATTGTGTTTGTATATTGGTTTGGATTTGTAAAAGAATATTTGTTTTGTTAGTGATATTCGTTAAACATATTGTTTTGTTAAGTTAGACGAATAATTAAATACAAAATAAATAATAGACGTTTGATGCATAGCGAGTCGAGATCTCAGGTCGTAGCGAGTCGAGCTGTGAGGTGAGATCTGAACTCGCGTAGATTGAGTTTGGCGAGCCGAGTCACTGGGCTGACTTGGGCTGCGAGTTGGACCGAACTCATAGGCCCATGCGAGCCGAGCCGAGACAAAATATAAAAGGTTTTTCAATCGTGAAAAACCTTAACACTTTTGATACTTTTACATTCTGCAATTCCAGAAAACCAGAGAAAACATAACCTATGACTAGGTTTTGACGATTTATCGTTTAAAGCTAAGTCTTACAAAACGCAATACGAACATATTCGTTGTTAGTAAGATAACACCGTATTGAGGGATTCCGCACCTTAATACTACAGATAACGAAGTTATCGATCCTAAAACTAGGGGACTTACATCTGGTATCAGAGCTTTCGGGCTAAATACGAGTGTGTTCATAAGTTTTAGTATTATTGCGTTTTTGATTCGGGTCGTTTTTACGTGCATTCTTGCAATACTAACGATCAAAATCATTCTCTGGACATTTTAGGGTTTGTTTACAGCCGAAATTTTAAGTTTCAGTCGTAAAAATACCTTAAAAATTCGTTTTCGGGTTTAACAGCCGTTTCGCGAGTCGAGATTAGGGTTCCAGCGTCGCCTGCGAACCGAGTTGAACTAGCGAGTCGAACTGAGGCTTGCGAGTCGAACCGAGATCCCTCGCGAATCGACATCACTTGCGAATCGACATCTTTTAGCAATCCGAACTGAGGCTTGCGAATCGACGAAATTCTACGAGTCGAGCTGAGATTGCGAGTTGAGCTGAGTCTTGCGAGTCGAGTTTTCTGAATTCGCTGAAACAGTTTAATTTTACGTTTTAAGATGTCTGACTTAAGTAGAATGATCGAAATGGACCACGAGGTGGGAAAGTCAAACGTTCCACCTAAGTTGTTAAGAATCGAGGATTACTACAATTGGAAGGACAGATTTGAATCTTACTGTAGATTCCATGACCTGTCAATCTGGATGTGTATCAAGAGTGGATACACCCCACCTACTCAAACTGTTCAAAATGCTACTGTGGTTCTTACCTATGCGAACATGAGTGATCAAGAGAAGGAAGCTTACAGAAATGAAAATAAATCACATTCTTGCATAAAGATGTGTCTTCCTAAAGAGATTGCTCATCAACTGAAATCTTTTCATACTGCTAGAACGCTCTAGGAAGCTCTAGAGAAAAGAGGTGAGGGAAGTCCACAAGTAAGAGCTGGCAAGAGGAGTCTTCTTAAAAAGCAGTTTACTATGTTTAAAGCTTTAAAAGGAGAAGATCTTGATGCCTATGTCACGCGTTTCTACCATCTACTAAGTGAATTAGAATACCATGAGATTGTTGAAGAAGAAGTATCTAAAACCGACAAGTTTCTTGAGGGTTTGCCTTCTAAATGGGAAATGTATGGTGTTATGATTAAGGATAATGAAACTAGGTATTCTACTATGACCTTAGAGCAAGTCATTGACAAGCTGAAAGGTTATGATTTCTCCAAGAAGTCAATAGATAGTGATTCTGATCAGGTTCAGAACCCTGGGTTGTATCATGGAAAGTCAAGTCTTTCGACTGCGTCATCTAGTTCGACCACTGCACTGTTAGTTGGTGATACTAGTGAAAATGGAGAAATGATTACTGAAGATCTGTGTTTTATTTCCTCCTCTGGTGATGAGACAAAGGGAAAGAATTCTGAGAAGTCACCTCAAGAGCATCAGAAGATGCCGATGAGTGTGAAATCTGCTGAACAGCAACTGTCTGTTCTTGCTTCCTTTGTGGCATCATATGAGAACTACATAGAGGGAAAGATCAATGATCCTATTCTGTTTGATGAGGATTATGAGCAGATAGATTCGGATTATCTTGAGGAATTGGAGCTTCAAGATCAACTTGAGTTGATTTCTAGAAAGGTAAAAAATTTTCTCAAGAGAACTGGTAGAAAGGTGTTGGGCAATAGATCAGGGTTTGACAAAACCAAGGTCAGATGCTTTAACTGTCAGGGTATTGGTCATTTTGCTAGAGAATGCCAAAGACCTAAAGTAGAAGCACAAGGAAAACAAGGTTCGGGAAGTACTCTCGCTTCCAAAGCCTTAGTGGTGAAGCAGTTGGATGGCTCGTATGATTGGCAAGCTCATTCTGATGAAGCCTTGATGGCCGAGATCGAAGAACCAACTGCTGGATCAGTGTCCTACATGCCCACTGATATGGAACAGAGAGTAGAGGTGCCTGAGTCTGAAGTGAAGGCAAGTGATGATGATGTGCTATATATGGATTCAGTTCCAGATATGAGTCCTGAGGAATTCGTGGCACGCATGGCTGAATTACAAACTGACAAGAAGAAGGTATGTTTAGATATTCTTAATCTTGCTGATGTTTGTTACTTAGTTACTGATTTACAATCTCAGAATAGTGTCTTAACTGTGTCAAATAGCAATTTGTCATCACAATTAAATATGGATAAGGAATCTTATAAGACTGTTAGATCTGAACTCGATCAAGCCATTATGGATATTCGTAGATTAAGTGATGATAAACATGTCTTAAAAGATAAAATTAAGTCTGATGCTTCGGATAGAACAAAACTTAGAGATACCATAAGTGAAAAATATGTGATCATAGATGGTCTCTATATGAATATTAAAGACTTAAATGAGACAATTGCTAGTAAGGATCAGGAAATAGTGAACCTTAACTTAAGGTTAATTGAGCAAAACCATAAACTTGAGAACTATAGGACATCTCAAATGGATAAAATGTTAGATGCTCAACGTAGTGTAAAGGACAAGACTGGGTTAGGTTACAATGATGTATCCCCGCCTTTTAATGCCAATTACACTCCTATTCCTGAAGATTCTGAGATGACTGAAGTTAATCCTGAGATTTCAGTAACTGATAAACCTGAACAGTCAGAGGCACAGAAAGATGTTACTAAGAACGTATCATTAGGTAATAGCAAGGCTTCTCAGTTCACCAAAATACAGTTTGTATCGGGTGGAGTGATTAACGATGCTAAGACTGATGATAAAGTTGATAACGAACAGCTTAAACCTTTAGTGCCTAAGACTCCGGATGAGAAAGCAAAAGTGAGTAAATCACGCAAGCAGATGTCATGTTTCAAGTGTCATCAAAAGGGACACGTGGCTTCGTGTTGTCCTAACAAAAAGCCTGAAACACCACATAAGCTTATGATGGATGAAAAGACACAGACCAACTCTAGTATGACTGTAGATGGGTTAGATGCCAAACCTAACTTAGGTAACAAACCTGTTAACATTCTTAAAAGAGATGGTAAGCATAGTGTCTCCCCACCTAAACCTAAACGGCCATATACTCAAGGTGATAATTCTGTCCATAAGTATAGGGATGTGACTCCGTCGAGGTTTAGAACTCCAAGTAGAGGCCATAGTCATTATGAGAGTGGTACTACTTCACGATCACATGAGTTTAATTATAATTATCATAATAGAGCTCATAATTATGTGCCTAAGAGGTTCTCCTCAAACTCACCTCTTAAGGCTGATCGTCCACAAACTCAAGCTACTTCGAAAGTAACCAAAGCTCCTGATGGGAAGGATGGTTATTTTAAAGAGCTTAAGTTTGTTGATGATAAGGGACAAACCAAGACCGTAATGGCTTGGGTCCCTCTTGATAACTGATCGTATCTTGTGTTATGTGCAAGAGCATGCTGTAAACAAGGACAGCTGGTGGTATGTAGACAGTGGATGCTCGAGGCACATGACCGGAGAAAGAAGTCTGTTGAAGGACTTCAAGGATAGTCTCAAGCAAAAAGTAAACTTTGCAGGAGATAAAGGAGGAATAATTTCGGGAAAAGGAAAAGTTTCAAATGGAACTTTGACTCTTGAGGATGTGAACTACGTTGAAGAACTAACTCACAATCTAGTGAGTGTTTCCCAAGTCTGTGATAAAGGTCATCCAGTTTATTTTAATGAAAAGGAGGCCTTAGTCCTGAAGCCAGGTTTTAAAATTCCTGATGAATGGATATTGATGAGGGCGCCAAGGAAGAAGGACATCTATGCTATCAACATGGGTGTTCCTAACTCTTCAATGGTGTCTACATGTTTATTATCCAAGGCTTCGGAAACAGACGCATTATTATGGCATAGGAGAATGGCACACCTGAACTGGAGAAAGATGAATTATATAACCAAAAATGGTTTGTGTAACACCCTCAAATTTCGGGTTGCGGAAGCGGTCGGGTCGGGTGTTACCAAATCAAATATCACAAGCACAAAGGTAAATAATGAACGACTCTAAATGAGACGTTTGAAAATAGTTATACATTTCCAAAATAAAAGTGTATACAAGTTGCGAGTTCGCAAAATAATTTCATTACATAATTGTAATACAAACATTATGCAAGAAATCCAGTTGTTGAAAACATGCGACTCGAGCTAGGATCCTGACGGGCCGATCCTACTAAAGCTGTACCTGAAATGCATACTAAAATATGTCAGCGATAAGCTGGTGAGTCCATAGGTTTAGTTGACAAGGATTAAAGTATAAGATTATAATCCTATGCTGGAAGTACACCCCTGTGTACAGTGTTGAATTCCTGAGTTTCTTAGATTGAGTGATGAACTCAATTGAAGTGATTCTTGAACTAGTTCCTTGATCTAAGCAGTTCACACAATAATAACACAAGTAATAATATCACAGAGTAGCAATTAACACGTATCAATTAATTCAAATAAATAGCACATATCACATAAGGAAAGTAAAACGCAAGTATGTTCTTGAAAATCTTGTTTACTGATCTTGTCCTTGAAAATCTTGATCTTGAAAACCTTGTTTTATTGATCTTGAAAACCTTGAATTCTTGACCTTGCACATAGTTCTTGATCTTGTAAATAGGTTCTTGATCTTGCAAATAAGTTCTTGACCTAGCACATAATCCTTGATCTAATCTTGTTTTCTAGTTTCTTGATTCTTGTATGTTCTTGTATTCTTGACCTTGAATTCTAGTTCTTGATTCTAGTGTTCTAGTCCTTGAATTCTTGTTCTTGATCTTAGTGTTTCTTGTATTCTAGACCTTAAGTTCTTGTTCTTGATTCTAGTGTTCTAGTCCTTGAATTCTTATTCTTGATCTTAGTGTTTCTTGTATTCTAGACCTTGAGTTCTTGTTCTTGATTCTAATGTTTTATGGTATTCTTGACCTTAAAGTCTTGTTATCTAGTTTCTTAGTATTCTAGTTTCTCGATTCTTGGATTCTTGAATTCTAAGTTTCATGTACTCTAGCCTAGAGTACAATGATTTCAATTGTTCCAGTGTCGTACAGTGTTAGCCTATAGCTATTAATGTTCTTGAATCCTAAGTGATGTGTAAGGAAATCCCTATTATCCATCGATGTTCGTGTTCCTGAAACCTATCTCATATAAGTGTTTCATTGGCGACTAGTGCCCTAGTCTAGTACGAGTTGTAATAAATCATTCACAATGATTGATTTCATAAATAGATTTTTGAACAGTAAATAACGAGTATGCATCTCACCCCAAAACAGTAAAACAGTTTGAAAAGTGGGGGCTATGAACTCACCTGTGAGTTGTCAGCGATCCTACGATACGTGTGTTGTCCGAATGGTAACCTCCTAGTGCCCTAAACACGTGAGGTTATATGAGTAAGATACTAATCGGTTTAGCTAAATGTGTCACGAAAGTACACTTCTGTTGTTTAGTTTTTAGAATTGCGTACAGTCCATTTGTGATGGTTTGTAATAATAGTAATTCTCAATTAAATCATTATTAAAATCGTTTCGTTGTCTATTTTACAAAAATATAATTTTTGTTCGTAAGTCATCGTTGTAAAAAGTGTAGTTGTTGTTACGTGAAGGTCGAATCGTTGGGCAAAAACTCATTTCGCAGACCAGGTCAGTTCAGGTAGCTCGACTCGACTCGAAGCTCGACTCGGCTCGCAGCTCGACTCGGCTCGCTACTCGGTCCGGTTCGTAGCTAGGCTCGGTTCGCTGCTCGGCTCGACTCACAGCTAAGCTCGGTTCGCTGCTCGGTTCGACTCGCATCTCGGCTCGGTTCGCTGCTCGGTCCGGTTCGTAGCTCGACTCGGCTCGTTACTCGACTCGGCTCGCTCGACGAACTGCTGCGATTTTTGAAGTGGGTTTCGAGTTTTAAAACGTTTTTAACCGATTTCTTGGATATATTCTTGTTGTGTGGACTCAATAGCATGTTAATAAACATAAATCAAGTGTTTTAAAGGTGTGAAATCGGGTGTTCTTACCAAATGTCAATTTCGAGCTCAAAAATGGCGGATCGAGATGATGAAGATGATGGTGATGATGAAGATGATCCGCAGCTGCTGCTGCTCTCGTTGTTGTTGTTGATGATTCCGAAAATGATGATGGTGGTGGCGGATCCGTGAGGTAGAGAGGGAGAGAGTGAGAGATTGAGTTTGGTGTGTGTGTGTACCAAAATGAAGAAGAAAATGAGATAAAAAGAGGGGAAAAGGGGTGGGTCGGTTCGGGCTCGGTCCGCGGGTCTGGACCGATCCATCCGGGTCTCGATTTCGTGTTATTTCGTTTCTCCCAAACTCATGTTATGTTGAATTTAAAAAAAAATAATCACGTACGTTTATATAATTATATATATAAAAGTTTTAAGTATTTTAGCATTAATACGTAACTAAATACGAGTAAATAAATGTTTAAATTGGGCGCGAATTTTGACCTTTTTGACAGGGTTTTACATTCTCCCCCTGTTAAGAAAATTTCGTCCCAAAATTTCGTGTGAAGTCGTGGTCGCGTGGGGTCTGGGAGAAATGTAAGTGCGAGATGTTTGTCGAGTAAATAGTAGACGTACAATGTCTATGTCGAGTTTGAAAGCAGTTAATCCATGACTGTGTCGTGGTTTAACATAGTAGTCAGTCACTGACTATTTCATTCGTTCCAGTTTTAGCTATATCGTGGTTACAGGGTAACCATTTACGTGGTAGTCCATCAAGGACTAGATAATTGTCACAAAGTGACCGTTTAGAGAGTAGTCCCATCAGGACTGAGTGATTAGTAAACGTTCAGTTTGTCCAGTCTGCTGAAAGCAAACTCTAAGTTTTATGTGGGCCTAGGTTAACTAGCCCTATGATGCATTCGGCATTAAGTCGATGAAATGGTATCCAGGAGTAGGAGTACACGCTTAGTGTAAACCAAAATTAAGGGTTATGTTTTCGAGGAAGGATGTACCTACATCATCGTCGGAATTTGTTCAGTTCATTCAGAGTTGACCAGCTGAATTTTGCATTTCCGTTTTGGGCGCGAGATCTTATGAGTAAGATGATTGAGTTGCTTAGGCGTTTCGTTCTAATGATTCTTGTCGCGATCTGAGTTTTAGATTTCTTGATCTATAGTTTCTTGCCTTATAATTTCTTGACCTACGGTCTCTTGACCTAGAGTTTTCTTGTTTAGCGGTTCTTGACCTATGGTTTCTTGAGTTACAGTTTCTTGTCCTATTATTTCTTGGCATATGATTTCTTGATCTTGGGTTTCTTGACCTATCCTTTCTTGACCTATGATTTCTTGTCCTACGGTTTCTTGACCTACTATTTCTTGATCTACAAATTCTTGTAACAGCACCCTATCTCTTAATATAGGCGTATAGAAATTTGGGTCTCACATGCGTATGTTGTCTAGTTCCTATCTTATCTTGCTCCCCCTGTTAGGATTGACGTCCTACAGACGGCGTGAGAATTCAAAACCCTCAGTTAATATCGGGAACGTGTGAGAAGTAAGTTTTCATTGTCAAAGACTACCAACAGTAGTGCGAATCTTAAAATAAATAAGAGTGAAATGAGTAGGGTCACAGTAAGATACGTACCCTAATATTATGTAGCGTCTTAGCAGACGTGGTTGTTCTAATCTTGACGTTTCGGACAATCCTTCATGAAATGTCCTGAGTTACCGCACACAAAGCAGACTCTTGGTGCGTTGGGATTGACGGGTGTGGTTGGAAATTTACATTCCTGAGCCAAGTGTCCCCTAAGATTGCATCTTGCACAAGGTGCACTACAGGGGCCTACATGATGATGTTTGCAGTTGGAGCAGTATGGCAGATAACCTCCATAACCGCTACTACCTTCAGATCTAGCGACGTAAGCCTTATGCGCTTCCAGTCGCTTGGTTGGTGATCGGTACTGGTCGTTGTCATTGGGATTCCCGTCCCAAATGCGTTTGTGATGGTTTTCGGTAGGGGTCACAGGTGTTTCCCTTTGGTCGATCATGGCCATAAGTTCATGAGCCAGACGGATGGCACTCCGGATAGTGGTAGGTTGGGATGAGGCGACATTCCCTCGGACAGGTTCCGAAAGGCCTCGAATGTACTTCTTGATACGTTTGGATTCAGGATCCACCATGTTTGGGCATAAGAGCGCCAGTTGTTGAAATCGAGTGGTGTAGCCTTGAATGTCGTTTCCCTGAACAGTTAGGTGCCAAAATTCTTCTTCCAACTTTTGTATCTCCTCCGGGGGACAGTACTCTTCCCTGAGCATGGTTTTCAGATCTTCCCATGGGAGTTGGTAAGCAGCATCAATTCCCACAGACTGAACGTAAGAGTTCCACCACGTGAGAGCACCTTCTTGAAATGTGCAGGTGGCGAATTTGACCTTGCACTCCTCGGTGCAATTGCAGATGCGAAGGACTGATTCCATTCTCTCGAACCATCGGACCAAACCGATAGCCCCTTCGGTGCCAGAAAAATCGAGGGGTTTGCAGTTTTGGAATTCCTTGTAGGTGCATGTTTTGACAGCAGGTGTGTTTTCGGGGGTGTCGGTATTCCTCCGAGAGTTTTGTGGTCGTTCCCGAGACAAAGCCTCAGTCACTGCTTGAGAGATGATGGATGCCATCTGAGCATCAGTGTAGTTACTTGACTTTGGCGGCATGGTTCTTTAAGAAAGAGAAACGAAGATACATGAGATTTGATTATGTAATTATGGGGGTTAACGCCGACATAGTATTGAGAAAAGTGTAGGAAACGAATTGATATACAACATGAATGTGCACAGAGTCAGATAATATACGAAGATGTGTCATTGATTTTTTGAACGTATTACAAGTTTTCAAAAAGTTGTGCCGGATGATTTTTGTCACGAGAGGGGAGAAATACTCCATGTTTAGCAAGATCTGGTAGCGTTCGCGCGATGTAATAGGTGAAATAGGTGACGCGTCGTTTCTAAATGTCGTGTTTTAGGTGACGTGAACGTCAGCGAGTAAGGCCTATGTATATATAACCCAATATATAATAGCCTAATAAGTATAGCATACGCTAAGTCGGTCCAGCTCTAGTGAAATCAGAGTCATCTATTGTATTCCCGCTCAGTATAACTCCTTTCGGATTTCACATCATCCGTATTTAATTATACATAGTTAGCTACGCTATGTTAAATTAAACCCGTAGGACGTGATTTCTGAACCAAGTCATACCTAGTGGGAAATACTGCCTAACGGTCATAGTCTAGGCCCACTAAATGCAACCTAGTTCACTATAACCTTAGGCTCTGATACCAATCTGTAACACCCTCAAATTTCGGGTTGCGGAAGCGGTCGGGTCGGGTGTTACCAAATCAAATATCACAAGCACAAAGGTAAATAATGAACGACTCTAAATGAGACGTTTGAAAATAGTTATACATTTCCAAAATAAAAGTGTATACAAGTTGCGAGTTCGCAAAATAATTTCATTACATAATTGTAATACAAACATTATGCAAGAAATCCAGTTGTTGAAAACATGCGACTCGAGCTAGGATCCTGACGGGCCGATCCTACTAAAGCTGTACCTGAAATGCATACTAAAATATGTCAGCGATAAGCTGGTGAGTCCATAGGTTTAGTTGACAAGGATTAAAGTATAAGATTATAATCCTATGCTGGAAGTACACCCCTGTGTACAGTGTTGAATTCCTGAGTTTCTTAGATTGAGTGATGAACTCAATTGAAGTGATTCTTGAACTAGTTCCTTGATCTAAGTAGTTCACACAATAATAACACAAGTAATAATATCACAGAGTAGCAATTAACACGTATCAATTAATTCAAATAAATAGCACATATCACATAAGGAAAGTAAAACGCAAGTATGTTCTTGAAAATCTTGTTTACTGATCTTGTCCTTGAAAATCTTGATCTTGAAAACCTTGTTTTATTGATCTTGAAAACCTTGAATTCTTGACCTTGCACATAGTTCTTGATCTTGTAAATAGGTTCTTGATCTTGCAAATAAGTTCTTGACCTACCACATAATCCTTGATCTAATCTTGTTTTCTAGTTTCTTGATTCTTGTATGTTCTTGTATTCTTGACCTTGAATTCTAGTTCTTGATTCTAGTGTTCTAGTCCTTGAATTCTTGTTCTTGATCTTAGTGTTTCTTGTATTCTAGACCTTAAGTTCTTGTTCTTGATTCTAGTGTTCTAGTCCTTGAATTCTTATTCTTGATCTTAGTGTTTCTTGTATTCTAGACCTTGAGTTCTTGTTCTTGATTCTAATGTTTTCTGGTATTCTTGACCTTAAAGTCTTGTTATCTAGTTTCTTAGTATTCTAGTTTCTCGATTCTTGGATTCTTGAATTCTAAGTTTCATGTACTCTAGCCTAGAGTACAATGATTTCAATTGTTCCAGTGTCGTACAGTGTTAGCCTATAGCTATTAATGTTCTTGAATCCTAAGTGATGTGTAAGGATAATCCCTATTATCCATCAATGTTCGTGTTCCTGAAACCTATCTCATATAAGTGTTTCATTGGCGACTAGTGCCCTAGTCTAGTACGAGTTGTAATAAATCATTCACAATGATTGATTTCATAAATAGATTTTTGAACGGTAAATAACGAGTATGCATCTCACCCCAAAACAGTAAAACAGTTTGAAAAGTGGGGGCTATGAACTCACCTGTGAGTTGTCAGCGATCCTACGATACGTGTGTTGTCCGAATGGTAACCTCCTAGTGCCCTAAACACGTGAGGTTATATGAGTAAGATACTAATCGGTTTAGCTAAACGTGTCACGAAAGTACACTTCTGTTGTTTAGTTTTTAGAATTGCGTACAGTCCATTTGTGATGGTTTGTAATAATAGTAATTCTCAATTAAATCATTATTAAAATCGTTTCGTTGTCTATTTTACAAAAATATAATTTTTGTTCGTAAGTCATCGTTGTAAAAAGTGTAGTTGTTGTTACGTGAAGGTCGAATCGTTGGGCAAAAACTCATTTCGCAGACCAGGTCAGTTCAGGTAGCTCGACTCGACTCGAAGCTCGACTCGGCTCGCAGCTCGACTCGGCTCGCTACTCGGTCCGGTTCGTAGCTAGGCTCGGTTCGCTGCTCGGCTCGACTCACAGCTAAGCTCGGTTCGCTGCTCGGTTCGACTCGCATCTCGGCTCGGTTCGCTGCTCGGTCCGGTTCGTAGCTCGACTCGGCTCGTTACTCGACTCGGCTCGCTCGACGAACTGCTGCGATTTTTGAAGTGGGTTTCGAGTTTTAAAACGTTTTTAACCGATTTCTTGGATATATTCTTGTTGTGTGGACTCAATAACATGTTAATAAACATAAATCAAGTGTTTTAAAGGTGTGAAATCGGGTGTTCTTACCAAATGTCAATTTCGAGCTCAAAAATGGCGGATCGAGATGATGAAGATGATGGTGATGATGAAGATGATCCGCAGCTGCTGCTGCTCTCGTTGTTGTTGTTGATGATTCCGAAAATGATGAGGTGGTGGCGGATCCGTGAGGTAGAGAGGGAGAGAGTGAGAGATTGAGTTTGGTGTGTGTGTGTACCAAAATGAAGAAGAAAATGAGATAAAAAGAGGGGAAAAGGGGTGGGTCGGTTCGGGCTTGGTCCGCGGGTCTGGACCGATCCATCCGGGTCTCGATTTCGTGTTATTTCGTTTCTCCCAAACTCATGTTATGTTGAATTTAAAAAAAAATAATCACGTACGTTTATATAATTATATATATATAAGTTTTAAGTATTTTAGCATTAATACGTAACTAAATACGAGTAAATAAATGTTTAAATTGGGCGCGAATTTTGACCTTTTTGACCGGGTGTTACAGTTTGGTTCTAGGTGTACCACAAAAACGTTTCGAGTCTGAGGATAAGTGTGTTCCTTGCATGAAAGGAAAGCAGCACAAGAAACCACACAGACCTAAGATTGAAAACTCTATCTCCTCGCCATTTGAATTGCTACATATGGATCTCTTCGGCCCTATAAGCAAGAGAAGTATAGGTGGCAAATGGTACTGTTTGGTTGTCACAGATGATTATTCTAGATTCTCATGGGTATTCTTTTTGGGATCAAAGGATGAGACTCCTGGAATTCTAATTGAATTCTTTGATCTAGTAGAGAATGTCTATAAAAAGAGAGTAAAGCGTATTCGTAGTGACAATGGAACAGAGTTCAAGAATTCAACGTTGAATATCTATTGCTTAAGCAAAGGGATATTACATCAATTCAGTGCACCTTATGAACCTCAACAGAATGGTGTTGCTGAAAGGAAAAATAGGACGTTGATTGAAGCTGCTAGAACAATGCTTGCTGATTCAAAGCTTCCGGTCATCTTTTGGGCAGAAGCAGTGAATACAGCATGTTATGTTCTTAATAGAGTTCTTACGGTTAAGAGACATAACAAGACTTGTTATGAGCTTTTGAACAATAAGAAACCTAACTTAAAAGGGTTTGAACCCTTTGGAGTTTCATGCACCATATTAAAGACTGGACATCAAGCTAAATTTGGTGAGAAGGCTGACGAAGGATTTTTCCTAGGTTACATGCCCAATTCGCCAAACAAGAGAGTCTTTAATAAAGTCACAGGACGTTTGGAGGTAGTTTATAATATTGAGGTTACAAGCTACTCACCTGATGTTCATAAGGGCTTAGATTGGCAATTTGATTATTCTGATCTTTTTGCATCATTTAAAGTTCCTATTAGTGACTATGTCAGTGATTCAGAGATAGCTGAACATTTATTGTTTGAAGATGAGAATATTGGTCCCGCTTCAACATCAAGTGTTAAGCAGTCTGGAATCAAGACTAATGTTGACTCAGATAAAGCTTCCACAAGTGAGTCACAACAACCTTCAGAGGATAAGTCTCAAGAAACAGAAGATCCTGATGATCTTTCTACAAAGTTTGATGATATACTTACTCCTTTGAAACATTTAAGGATATCTTCAGCACGTACGGAAGATGTACCTGAATTGGAAGAGATTGGTACTAATTTAGAAGATGAGATACCGGTTGAACCAGTTACTACAACTAGAACGAGTAAGAATCATCCCGTTGAAAACATCATCGGTGATATTAATACTCCGGTTCAAACTAGGCATCAATCCAGAGCTAGTACGTCTGAGAATTCGGAATACCAAAGCTTGTATACTGCATTGAAAGAGACAGGGATTCCTAATCAATGTCTATATTCATGCTTTATCTCACAAGTCGAGCCTAAAAATGTTCAAATGGCTTTAAAAGAAAGTTCGTGGGTAGAAGCAATGCAAGAAGAACTATCTCAGTTCTCTAAATTACAAGTATGGGAGTTGGTTGACCTACCAAAGGGAGAATATCCAATTGAAACTAGATGGGTATTTAAGTGCAAGAGAGATGATAAAGGAATCGTTACTCGCAATAAAGCTCGTCTGGTAGTTCAAGGTTTTAATCAACAAGAAGGTATAGATTACAATGAAGTGTTTGCACCAGTTGCTAGGCTAGAAGCAATTAGAGTATTCTTAGCATTTGCATCTTATTTTGGTATAAAAGTGTATCAGTTGGATGTTAAGAGTGCCTTTTTGTATGGCAAAGTAGAAGAATTGGTGTATGTTTCACAACCGCCAGGGTTTGCTGATCCTGAGTATCCAGATAGAGTATATCGTTTGAATAAGGCTCTATATGGATTACATCAAGCACCTAGGGCATGGTATGGAACACTATCAACGTATCTACTTGAGAATGGATTTACAAGAGGATCGATTGATAGTACACTATTTGTGAAATGGAAAAAGAAAGACTTTCTTCTCGTGCAAGTTTATGTTGATGACATTATCTTTGGATCATCTGATGAAAAGATGTGTCAAGAATTTGAGAAAGTCATGAGAAAAAGGTTTGAAATGTCTGCAATGGGAGAATTAAATTTCTTCTTAGGATTACAAGTTGATCAAAAGAAGGATGGATTCTTTATTCATCAATCTAAATATACATATGAGCTATTAGAACGCTTCAAGATGGATGAAAGTAAGATCTACAATACTCCAATTCCAGTCAATCATGGACTAGGTCCAGATACATCGAGTGATAGCGATGTGGATCCAACCCTTTATAGAGCCATGATCGGATCACTAATGTATCTTACAGCCTCTAGGCCTGACATAATGTTTGCTGTTTGTTTATGCGCAAGATATCAGGCTAATCCGAAAGAGTCACACATGCAAGCTGTTAAACGAATCTTTCGTTACCTCAAAGGGAAACCTAAGCTGGGTCTTTGGTATCCGATTGATGGAGACTTAGATCTCGTAGCTTATACTGATTCGGATTATGGAGGATGCAATCAGAATAGGAAATCTACGACCGGAGGATGTCAATTCCTAGGAGGTAGATTAGTATCCTGGCAGTGCAAGAAGCAAACCTCGGTAGCCATTTCTACATGTGAAGCTGAGTATGTTGCAGCTGGCAGCTGTTGCTCACAAGTTCTTTGGATTCAACAACAACTACGGGATTACGGGTTAAATATAACCAATACTCCTATGATGATTGATAACGAATCTACTATGTCGATCACCAATAATCCGGTGAAGCACAGTAAAACTAAGCATATTGATATTCGACATCATTTTATTAGAGATTGTGCTGAGAAAAAGTTGATAAAGTTAGTTAAGGTTCCATCATTGGATAACTTAGCAGACTTATACACAAAGGCGTTCGACAGAGCAAGATTTGAGACGTTGGTTCAACTAAACGGAATGAGAAATCCAGAGTGATTAGTCTTCCAAGGGCATTTTTGTAATAGTTAGTATTTCTGTGTTCATTTAAAAAAAAAAAAAAAAAAAAAAAAAAAAGGGGCGTATGGCATTCATTTGCTTGTTACCTAAGGGGAATCGCCTTCATTTAAGTTTTTATTTGCAAAAACTAAGGGAAATGATAGTACATTAGGAGAATAAGCTTCACAATAATAAGCTTAAGTCCTAAGTATGATATGGTAGTAGGTTCAAATAAAGTTGTTTTAGAACTACAGCGGTTCTATCAGGTATGTGTTTATATTTATTTGATTATACACCTATATCCACAAGTTATAATTTGTTTATTTCTATTAAAACTTTAGCTAACTTCATTATATGATATACTGGTAGGCAAATTATATGAAATTTTCTAAGCCTTAAGAAATTAATTAACTACTTGTTTATTATTTTGTGTTACTATTCTATGATGTATGACATTAAGTCTTAATTGTTGAATGATGGTATTGCCATACACTGTTATCATACATATTAATTTGAATTGACAAATAGTAGCAATATGGGTATTAACTTAATTACTGGTAACTTTGTTGTACTAAGTACAGAACTGAAACCTTTAATTAAATTAATATTCTCAAATATATTTTGAATTATGCTAGAAGGGATCTTCTGTTGTACTACGTACAGACTTAGATAACATAGCATATTCAAAGTATGTTTGATATTTGTCTAACCTTAAAATAAAAATTCAAGTGTATGTTATATGTTTCGAAAAGATACATCATTTAGTAACCGCTACCTTGAAAATTTAATGATGCAGTGTTATGTGTTTTACTTGAATTCTTCAGTATATCATATAATAGGGAGCACTTGATAATACTCATACTAACAATAAAGAGTTTGCTTAGAAAATTGAGTCTAATTTGTTTATGTGGATCATAATACCGGTAATCGTCTTGAACTATCTATAATTAAAATATTCACTTTATGTGAGTAATGCATTTATTAATTATGCTATGTGGATAAAGGTACCTAAGATATAGTTTTATAAATATAAATGTATAAATGATAAATTTAGTTGTAATTTTACAGTGATTTACTTGAATTTCATAAGGTATGTATACTACCAATCTGCTTAGACTTTTTAATATATAATTAATTGCTTATTCTTACTAATATGATCCCTAAGCAGATAAAATCTTATTTACTTTGTATATTTACTTTGTTTCAAATAATTAATAAAATGGTACTTGATACCAAAGTTTATATAGTTGTATTTTTATCTTATTTTTATTTGTTTTTAAGTTTTTATGTTTATCTGAATTTACCCTTTGGAATTAAATTATACTGTATATTTTTGAGTTGAACAACGTGACAAATACAAGTGAAAATTAATTATAATTTAGACTTGTAAAATATCGGGTTTTTATTTATACTTAGCATTAAATTCGCGTTTTTAATTGTTTCTGCGAGTTGGCATCAACTTGCGAGTCCACTTAAATCTCTCGAATCGGAAATGTAGTATAAAGGGGGGTCAAACGAGTCAAACCAGCCCACCGAACCCACACAAATCTCGCGAGTTCACTAAAATTTGCGAATCCGTCAAAAAGACGAAACGAGGCGATTTATAGTTTTCGTTTGATTTCGATTTTACGAGTACGGGAACGAGTTTTTGAATCCGTAGATTATATTCAAGACTTCTTTGCTAACATTTTGAGGTATAATACAATGGATTTCACCGTTTAAATTGCACGAAATCAAAGTTTTAATAAACTTAGGGTTTCGGTTTATAATTCAAACGATTCACGTATATTAAAGGATTATTAGAACACGAATCCTTGTGGTTTATGCTAAATGGATGTTAATAAACGTAAATTAATCGATAGATCATGTTAAAATCAACAGATGAATCGATTTTAATTGAAAATTCGCGATGGCAGTTCATCAAACGCGTTGACATTGTGGATCAACTCGCAGCGAGTTGACTAGCGAATCCATGAGATTAGCGAGTTCACTTCAATAGCTGCTTGATAAGTTTAGCGAGTTGACAACTTTAGCGACTTGATAACTTTAGCGAGCTGATCAATGTAGCGAGTTAATGAGTATAGCGAGTTTATAAGCAAAACGAGTTGAACTCAACTCGTTAGGCCAGTTTATGCGAGTCCAGTACTTAGAAATTTTTTTTTTAAAATAGTGATATAAATGTTAAGATTTTTTAGGTAATAACTTTTATATAATGAATTTAAATTAGACTTAAGACTTTTAGTTATAAGTTAAATTTTTATATACGACTTGAGACTATTTATGTAACAAGTTATATATAATTTCAATTTTAAACTAAGATGTTTGATGAATCTCGATTCATAATACGTAATAGTTTAAATATTTTTAATCGTGCGTTAAATTATATCTGTTGTTTGTGTTTACTTTACAGATATGGCTAGAGCATTTGATAAGGGTCACAACGTTTTGGTTGATCTGAACCTTGAGGCCAAGCGGGCTGATAGGGTTGCTGATATTCTACGTTTTCTAGCACGATCACGGATTAGATACGCCATTACGGCCAATCCTCCTATTTCTCAGGCTATACTGAATGATTTCTGGACGGATATAGTATATGATGAATCTGTCAACCCGCCAGAGATTAGAGCTACAGTTAGTGGTCAGCCTGTTACATTTACAGCTGGAAATCTTCGTGAGATTTTGCAGCTTGGTACAGTAGAACAGGAGAATGGGGATCTTGAGTATCCTATGGATTTTATTGAGGGTGCTATCGGGCGTATGGGATATACAGGAGACAGACGTGGACGACAGTTCCAGAAGCCTCTGGTCATTGGTCAGTGGAGGTTTCTCTGGCACGTGATGAATATTGTATTTGCAGCGAAGAAGGGTGGTTTTGATGAGTTAAGCCCTGCTATTCTATCGGCTGCACTGTCACTGGTTTATAATAAACCATACAGTTTTTGTGATTATATTTTTGGTGAGATTGCGAAACAGATATCGGGGTCTGTTAGATCAAGATTTTTGGTTTATCCGCGATTTTGCATGCTGATTATCCGTGCACGTCTACCGGATTTGGCTATACCTGAACCACATCTAGTGGTTAATACGATTGACCATCGTGGGTATAATGCCATGTTTATACAGACAGTCAGGAAGGAAGGAGTGGTGAAACCGGAAGTTAGACCACTTTTTGGATATGTTGTTGATCCAAACTAAGTTGCACCGCCAAATCATGGGTGGTTAGACGTTGCTCCTGCTGCTGCTGTTGCTCCTGCTGAGGCTGATGCTGTACCAGAACCTGTAGCTGAGGAAGCTCAACCTGAAGATCCACAAGGGCTCCTTGAGGATGTTTTTATTCAGGCTGGTCAGGTTGATCAGCAAGTGAACCAAGAGGTTGCTGCACAGGTTGTGCAAGAGGTTTTGGAGCAGAATGACGATGCGACCAATCCTTTGCTTCAACACATTGAGAGTTATTTGGCACCACCTGAGGTAAAATTTTATTTTATTTATGTAATAATATATATGCTTAGTTGATAGATTGTTTTATTAATCATAGATGCATATTATTATTATATAATGATTCTGATATTAGATATTTAGTAAATTGGATATTATTTCTGATTTTAAAAATATAAATATCATTACACGAATAGGATGCTGAAGCTGAGGCTGCAAATCCCGAAGTTATATTACTTGAGGATGAGCAGATACAGCTTGATAGATCAGTTGTTGTACCGACTGAGGTATTATATCTGATTAATCTTAAATATATAGAACTTGTATGATAGAGCTTACGCTAATCATAAATGTTGAATATATTTAAACTTTAGGAGACTGTTAGATCATCTAGAGGTCGTGATGGTGAGACGGCTTCAGATGAAGATTCAGACAATACACCTTCTCCTTCTCCATCTGTTTCTGAAAGAAAGAGAAAAGGTAAGAGTGTTATGGAGGAAGGTACTGAGGAAGTTGAGATTCCTTTGATGAAGCGTCCGAGAACGCTAACTATTCGAGAAGGTTAGTATTGATTATAAAAGTTAAATAATCTTAACTTGATTGTTTATCGGGAGTTAAACTGAGACAGTTAATTCTGTATACAGTTGCTCAGGATACACCACAGGTGGAGATGGATGCACCGGTGGTTACTGAATCGATATCTTTACCGCTTCAGGTATGAGATATAAGTTCTATAACTATGAGTGTTATGCAATTAATTAGAGTTTGAGACGGAGTAATCTGTAACAATAACTGATTTTAATTGTGTTTAACTTTACAGCATGAGGTTGCTGATCTAGTTCGTGGAGCTAATTTTCCGACGAACAAAGCAGCTAGATTTGCGACAAGTTTGCTTACGCAAGCTTTGTCTCAACCTCATACACCGCTTACCAGAGACTGGCATATTGAGTCTCTTACACCACCTGGACCAAGAACGATACCTGTTACTCCAACGACTGATGCAGAAAGGATTACATCCTTAGAGTCTAGGGTAAAGGATTTAGAGAAGCTTACTTCTCAGATTCCAGAGCTGGTGTCGAGCAATCTTCTTCTTTCTCAGCAGATTCTCAAGCAGAGTGAATCGTACAATCTGTTGATGAAGACTCATGAGACTTTGCTTGCGGACTTCAATGTACAGAGACTGAAGTTATCTTCTTTGGAGAGTCTGGTCTTGAGATCACATTCAGGACAGTCTACTCAGGGGAGATATTGGTATATCTGGAGTCTTGCAAGGAAAATGAGTTGAAGAGGAAGAGAGATCATGACAAGGACGATGATCCCAATGCACCGAGTGGTGAGCAGACTGGTTCTTCAAAGACTGGTGAGCAAGCTACTATTCAGGGGGAGTCTGGTGCTGGTGCTAGTGGTTCTGGAGTGGATACAAGTGCAGATAAGACTGTACCGGGTGATACTGAAGCTGGTAAGATAGCTTAGTATTATCATAGTACTGTAATATTTGTAATAGTTTGTAGTGAACAAATGTAAACTTAATTTATTTTGTAAATATATTTGGCTTAGGGTTATTATTATTTTAAGTAAAATATGTTTGGTAATTTAAGTTTATATAATTATGTTAAGATAAAATAGTGATCGAAAGACTTCCGACTCATTGAGTAGTCGAGCGGCGTGTTCCAATTAATATCGGCGGTCAAAATTTTATGATAACATATGCATTTTAGATTTGATTATGGACTTAAGACCGTAAGGTATATAAGTAATTAACAAGTTAAAAATGTATTCGTATTAACTAGACAAATGATATATAATTTAAAGGTTAAATTGATAATGAATGAGATCAATTAACACTTGGAAATTATATAAGGTAATTAATAGTAAATTTAAATGTTTGGTGATTATTCACAATGCATTAGAATTTAAAATTAATTAATATTTGTTAAGTAGACTTAAGAAATTTTGGATTGATTCAGGGTAATCAATAAAAGATTTTATAAGTTGTATGTAAATTGCGTTTATATGTTAGGTTAAAATATACAAAAGAATTAATAAAGAAATTCTTAGATTGGTTCAGGGAAATCAATGAAGAATTTGAATTATTAATATATTTGTATTTATGTTTTTCTCTAGGAATGGAAATGCTTGATCTATCTGATTCGGAAGATGATATTTTGGATGAGATAGATGAAGATATTGATTATGATCTTGAGGATGGAGAATTCCAACCACCTACAGATTGGACTGCTGTACCTGAGAATGTGCAAGACATGGGTGTAGATCTAGATGCAAACATTGATGAACACCATGTGAGTCCATCTAGGACAGAAGTTGTTATTGAAAATGAACAAGGTCCAACAATTGTCGATATAGATGAAGATATTGATGATTCAACCTCTGATGAAGAAGAAGAAGTTCTTGTTCAAACCAAAAATCCTGCTGTTGTACTTAGGAAACTTCCAAAGAAAAAGAAGAAGATTGGAATTTGTTGGGTCAAAACTGTTTCAGGTCTGAGTTGAAGTTGTTGATGAAGACAGAGTACAAGTGATTAAAACTGTTTGTTTTGAAGGTTAAAACTGTCTTTACGAAGTTACAACTGATAGAAGAAAACTGAAGAGAAGACAAGTGTTACAACTGATTTAAGATAGATTACAACTGATAGTTATGTGTCTGTAAGTAGTTAAAACTGCTTTTGACTGTTAGTTATATATGAAACAGTTAACACTGAATATATATTTGTACTTAGTCTTATATTACAATTGAAGCAGTTACCACTGAATGTGTAACAGATACAACTGTTTACTTCAGAATGGTAGTTTCAACTGTTTATGATTTTGTGATAAGTTTGAGTCGGTTATGGAAGTTATTATATTCCATATATGTAGGAGATTGTATAGGACTCTATGTGATATAAATAGAGATCCTTTAGACCTAGATAGGTTAATGATTTTTGCGCAGCTTCAAGGTTTTCTGTAACCCTAATACATCAAGTGTATTCGTCTTATATAATTAATAAGATTAATAAGATTGAAGCTTTTGGTATATTCTTGTGTTCATCATATTAATTAATTTTCATTGATCTTCTTAATATTATTGAGTGTGATTCCGCACTTCTCAATAATATATTCAAAGCTTATCACATAAGATTGTTTATTAAGTTAAACAGGGACTAACAAAGTGGTATCAGAGCAGGTGAAGCTTTGAAAAACAGGAAGATCTGGGATTATTAGTATTAGTATTTGAGTTTTAGTTCAGATATTAAGTTTTGATTTCAATGGCGACTGAAGGTAATGAAGGAATTCAAGCTACAAAGATTCCAATGCTTAAACCTGATGAGTTTGACCTATGGAAGGTCAGAATCAGGCAATATATGCTTCTCACTGATTATCAGATGTGGGAAGTTGTTGTTAATGGTATTCCAGTAACGCTTGATGGGGATGGAGTAAAGCAACCAAGAGCACCACCAACATCTGAAGCAGAGAGGAAAATCAGATCTACTGAGTACAAGGCACTTAGTACTCTGTTGCTATCCATTCCGAATGAGCATCAGAGCAGATTTGATAATTGTGAAGATCCCAAGGTACTAATGGAGGCGATTGAGAAGAGGTTTGGTGGTAATGATAACACCAAAAAGAATAAAAGATCTCTGTTAAAGCAACAATTTGAAAATTTTAGCCATGTGAAAACTGAAACTCTAACTCAAACCTTTGATAGGTTTACTAAACTAGTTGGAGAATTGGAAAATCACAAGGTTAAGATTGACAAAGAAGATCTTAACAGAAAGTTCTTGAGATCATTAGGTGATGAATGGACAATCTATACTGTTGGATTGAGGCAGAGTTCAGACATTGAAGTTAAGGAACTAGAAGATATATACAATGATCTGAGGAACTTTGAGTCTGAGGTGGAGAGTAAGAAGCAAGCAACTGGATATAGTCATAATGCTGCTTTTATGTCTATGGCTGGAACAAAGGTAGAATCAAGTCAAATGGGTTCTACTTATGTTTCAGGGGGAGCAGGATCATCATCAAATAGTTCTAATGATCAGATATTAGAATCTTTCTTTGCAAGTAATGTGAATTCTTCACTTACTAATGAAGATCTGGAACAATTTGATGGTGATGATCTAGAGGAGATGGACATCAAGTGGCAAATTGCATTAATTACTCAGAGAGCAAAAAGGTTCATGCAAAGGACTGGTAGGAATAACTTTGCATACAAGAGGAATGATGCAAATTGGTTTGATAAGAGCAAGATTGAGTGTTTCAACTGTCACAAGATGGGACACTTTGCCAGAGAATGCAGAAACCCTAGGCAAGAGCAGAATAGTAATGGTTAAAGATCTGGAAGCACTGGAACACAGACAAGAAACATTCCAATTCAGGGGGCTTCAGCAAATGCTTTGGTGTCTATGGATGGCTGTGGATGGGACTGGAGTGATCAAGAAGAGCATGTTGTGAAGAATCAATGTCTCATGGCCATTGCAGAATCTGACAAAAAGTCAGAAGTTCCTTCTGAGGTATAAAATAAATTATGTTCTGCTGTTTGTAAACAAACTGTTAAACACTACAGAGATCATAATATAAAAGTGTGTGAGGAACTAAAACAATGGGAAATCAAAAGTAAACACACCATAGCAGTCATTGAAAATCTGGAAAATCAAATAAAGGCATATGAAGTCAATGCAACACAGTTTAAATATGACATTGAATATGCTAGGTGGGAGAGAGACACTTTTAAAGATAAAGTTGAATTGTTATCTAAGAAACTTACTGAGGTCACATGTGAAAGAGATAGTATAAGGCTTGATGTAAGTAAATTAGAACATGCTTCAAAGAGTGTAAATAAACTTATTAATTCACAGATTCATGATAAACTTAAGACTGGATTAGGGTACAATAATGTACCTCCACCTTATAATCACACCTACTTTTCTCCTAAAAGTGAAATTGATATCAATTCACTTAAAAGAGGAATGGTAGATGAGGTTAAAAAGGCTGATCCAATTAAAAGTTTATCTGATGATGAACTGTTTGTAGAAGGTGAAGTTAGTGACTGGACTGAAGAAGATGATCAGAGTGATAGGACATCAAATTGTGAGAAGAGTGTGAAATCTGAATCATCTAAGTCTGAATCAACATGTGAGAATGTGAGGAGAGTAATTACTGATCTAGTTACTAATCTTAAAACTGATAAACTAGAAGAGGGTAAGAAAATGTTTAAGGAAAAGGTTAAATTGAACTTAGAGAATGTGAGCTTGAATACTAACAAATCTAAACATGGGTTAGGATATGTTGGTAATACAGTTAATTCAGTTACTAAACCTGTTGTGAATAACTGTGTTAATTGTACATGTAAAGCAAGTACTTCTTCTTCACAGAATTTTCAAAATCAAAAACCCAGAGGTAATCAAAGAAATTGGAATCAAATGGTTTCACAAAAACTGGGTAATAATGTTACTGTGATTAAAGAAATGTCTTGCTTTATATGTGGAAAAATGGGTCATCTTCAATATGACTGCTATCATAATCCTGAGAATGTTCAAAGGATTAGAAAACAGTCATGGACAAAAGCAAATATGAGTAACAAACAAAATTTTCAATCAAAAGTTAATCATACTGCCAGAGTTCAGAAGATAAACTCAAAGGCTACCATGTTAAACACTGTTACAGGTAAATCTACTGCAGCAGTAATAACAAATTTAGCCAAAAGTTTAAAGACTAAAACAGTGGTAACCAAATACAAAAACAGTGTTAACAAAATTAACACTGACTCTTCGATTGGTAAAACAGTTAAAACTGTTAAGCCAAAGAACACTGTTAAGTCTAAAATAAGTTGGATTTGGACACCTATTAAGTTTGAAAAATTAACAGATCCAAATACCAACAGTGCTTCACAATCAATAATCTTCAAGAAAGTTGAATATGTGAATGCACATGGGAAACCCAAAGCCAAATTGGTTTGGGTTCCCAAGAGAAATTAATTCTCTTTTTAACTGTTTGTGCAGGGCAAGCCAAAGAGCTTATGGCATATTGATAGCGGATGCTCAAGGCACATGACTGGAGACAAAGAAAAGCTGCAAGACTTCAAATCTTTTGATGGTGGATATGTAGCTTTTGGAAGTAATCCAAAAGGAGGAAGGATCACAGGGAAAGGAACAGTTCAGAGTGAAAAGCTAAGTTTTGATAATGTTTATTTTGTGGAACAACTGAGGTATAATTTACTAAGTGTGAGTCAAATCACAGATAAAAAGAACCCAGTTCTTTTTACTGACACTGAATGCCTTATCTTGTCCAAGGAATTCAAAATACCAGAAAACATGATTTTGATGAGAATTCCAAGGCAAGATAATGTATATAAGTGTGACTTAGTAAATATGACACCTCAACCTGATTTAAACTGTCTTATTTCTAGAGCAAGTGTGAATGAATCTGAACTGTGGCATAGGAGGATGTGTCACATAAATTTCAAAATCATTAATAAACTTGTCAAAAACAAGCTTGTTAGAGTTTTGCCTGAAAATGTCTATTCATGTGATGATCATTGTGTTTCTTGTCAAAAGGGAAAGCAACACAAATCCTCATTTAAGTCCAAATCTGTGAACACAAATAGCACACCCTTACACTTATTGCATATGGACTTATTTGGACCAACCAGTATAAGTAGTATGGGGAAAAAGTCTTACTGTCTTGTGATTATTGATGATTATACTAGATTTACATGGGTTTTCTTTCTTAGGACAAAGGATGAGACAGGTGAAATACTTAGATCATTTATAACTAAGATGGAAAATCAATTGGATAAAAGAGTAAAGATCATCAGAAGTGATAATGGAACAGAATTTAAAAATCATGAGATGGATAAATTCTGTGAAGTTAAAGGTATTAAGAGAGAATTTAGTGCACCTAGAACTCCTCAACAAAATGGAGTAGCTGAAAGGAGGAATAGGACACTGATTGAGGCTGCTAGAACCATGCTATCTGATGCAAAGCTACCTATGTCTTTTTGGGCAGGGGCAGTTAGCACAGCTTGCTATGTTCAGAATAGAGTATTAGTTGTTAAGCCTCATAACAAGACACCATATGAACTGTTATTTAAGAGAAAGCCTTTGGTTAGTTTCTTAAAATCTTTTGGGTGTCCTTGTACTATCTTAAATACCAAAGATCACTTAGGTAAGTTTCAAAGTAAGGCTGATGAGGGGATATTTGTTGGTTATTCTATTCAAAGTAAATCTTATAGAGTATTCAATCAAAGGACCAGAATCATAGAAGAATCAATGCACATCACTTTTAATGAAAACACTGTTAATCCTGAGGGAAAAGGTCCTGAATCACTGTTTGATATTGATGCACTTAATACTGCTTTTAGATATACAAATGTGGATACTAGTGCAGGTACAAGTGCAGGTACAAATACAGGAACAGGTGATGGAGAAGGTAGGTCACACTCAGGAATATCAACTGGAATGAAGAAGGATTCATTGGAATATATATTATTTCCAATTTGGTCTCCTGATCCCCCAGAAGTGTTTGATACTGATCAATCAAAGACATCAAAGGATGTGGAAACAGGAAAATCAGATGAAACATCATTTAATCTTGTCGATGATTCTGATAGACCTGTTATTGAAGACAGTACAGAAGACAGTGATATGAGTCCAGTACAGAAGTATACAAAGGCAAGTGTGAATGTTGATCAGACACCTACAAAGCATCTTGACAAGGGGCAGGAACAATTGAATTATCTACATTTGATGAGCTCTACTCCTGTGTCAAAGAGAATTGCAAGAGAAGTGTCAAGTAGTGAGTCTGGACAAGAAGGGAATTTTACCAACTTGGAGGAGAGGATTCAAGAAACAGCAGCATCTAAATACATTACTCATAAAGATCATCCACTTGAGAATGTAATAGGAGATATTGAATCTGCTGTTAAAACAAGAAATCAAAGTCAGGTGTTTGAAGCTTCAGCAAATGAGGAAGAAGTAAATCTTGATACAGAAGCTGTTAATACTTCTTTGTTTGCCTGTTTTCTGTCTCAAACAGAACCAAAGAAGGTTACTGAAGCTTTGAGAGATCCTAGTTGGATTGAAGCTATGCAAGAGGAGTTGCTTCAGTTTAAGATTCAAGAAGTCTGGACATTGGTTGATTTGCCTAAAGGGAAGAGGGCAATTGGTACTAAATGGATTTTCAAAAACAAGAAAGATGAAAGAGGTATAGTGATCAAAAACAAGGCTAGATTGGTTGCACAGGGGTATTCACAAGAAGAGGGGATTGATTATGATGAGGTTTTTGCACCTGTTGCAAGAATAGAGGCAATTAGATTGTTTTTGGCCTATGCTTCATTCAAGGGATTCATTGTGTATCAAATGGATGTAAAGAGTGCTTTTTTGTATGGCACTATACAGGAAGAGGTCTATGTATGTCAACCACCAGGGTTTGAAGATTCTAAGTTTCCTGACAAAGTTTTCAAACTGGATAAAGCTCTTTATGGCTTACATCAAGCACCTAGAGCCTGGTATGATACTTTTTCAGATTATCTGTTGCAGAATGGTTTCAAAAGGGGTGCAATAGATAAAACTTTGTTTACTAAAAGAATTAAGAATGATATACTACTGGTTCAAGTCTATGTAGATGATATCATTTTTGGTTCAACAAAGGATAGTCTTTGCAAGGAGTTTGAATCATTGATGCATGAAAAGTTCAAGATGAGCTCCATGGGGGAATTAACATTTTTCTTGGGGCTGCAAGTAAAGCAACAAAATGAAGGAATCTTTATTCATCAAAGCAAGTATGTTAATGATATACTGGATCGGTTTGGGTATAAAGATGCTAAAGTAGCAAGCACACCAGTGGAGACAAACAAGAAATTACATGCAGATCTTGAGGGGGAGAGTGTGGATGAACATCTTTACAGATCAATGATCGGGTCTCTTATGTATCTCACTTCATCAAGGCCTGACATCATGTTTGCTGTGTGCTTATGTGCTAGATTTCAAGCTAATCCAAAACTGTCACATCTTCTTGCAGTCAAAAGAATATTTAGATATTTAAAGGGTCAACCAAAATTGGGCCTTTGGTATCCAAAGTTTACTTCTTTTGATCTGATAGCTTACACAGATAGTGATTATGGAGGAGCTAATCTGGACAGGAAATCTACATCAGGAGGTTGTCAATTTTTGGGAGAAAGATTGGTTTCATGGCAATGCAAGAAACAAACCACTGTATCTACATCTACAGTATAACACCCCCAAATTTGATGATTTGCGGAAGCTTGATTTGGGTGTTACTAATCAATAACAAAACACAAAGATATATAGTAAACGACTCTATATGCGTCGTTTTAACAAAATATATTGATAATAGAAATGTTTACAACATTTAAGCTTTACATAGCTCGAGTTTAAATCAAATGAGATTTCAGTACATAAGTACTTGTACAAAATATACTAATGCAAGAAAATCTCAATCTTCTGTATGCTGACTCGAGCTAAAATCCTGAAGCAGAAACATCCTACTGCTTGGTACCTGCGATATATGCTAAAAGGTCAGCTAAAAGCTGGTGAGCTCACAGGTTTGAAATCAGTTAATATAGTGTGAACCGCAAGATTTAAATAATGAATTGCATCCAGCAATTTAATAATGAATTGCATCCAGCAATTAAATGATTGTCATCGTGTATACAGCCATGAGCACATAGTTGAGCTTAACTCGAGGGCCGGGTCCCCTATAGAGAATTCCGGGCGAGGTGCCTCCACTAATGCCTAATCAACATTCGTCTTCCCAAATATTAGTACGTCCGTTTACCCGGTTAGTGCTTGCTAACCCGGACGAGGTGGGTCAATCCTATATGGTACCATATACTAATATTCACGCTACAACGTATTAACAACTATGCTGACGGAGGACTTTAAATGATTAGTTTCGAAAAACTCATGTAGTATATGAAATGTTTGCACTTGCGTTCACCCCTGAGTAAAACAGTAAAAGAGGGGCTATGAGACTCACCTGAGTCGTTGAGTTTATGAAAATAAACTGAGAATGATTAGCCGAGAATCGAAGTCCAAAGACTTGTAACCTGAGGGTGTCCACGACACGCGATGGTTATAATATGCGAAGGTATCTAATAAGACTACCTTGTAGTTGTTCGTCCAACTATAATGTCCAAATTATATTTAGTTGATTTATTCGAATGTTTGAAAATATGTACGGCCCGTTGGTGACGGATTTGTAATAATAATCTCAACTATTATCATTTTGATTTCGTGTCGTTTTACTTGAAAAATGTGTTTTGATTGTGTTTTAGAAGCCGTTATGGAATCTAAGTACGGGGGTCCGGGGGCAGCGCCCCTGGTAGCGGGGTCCAAGGGGCGGCAGCCCCTGGCGGGGTCCAAGGGGCAGAGCCCCTGGCTGGGGTCGAGCTGCCAGGTCAGCTTGGAAAATTTTTATTTCTACTATATTGCTTTGACGAAAAACGCATCTGGGATCTGAATTTGGGTAAAATCGAGTGATAAATTTCGAGTCTCGACACTTAGTAAAAAAAATCTGTGTTTTTGAGGTTCTGGTTTGTGCGACGTTGGGTGCGACGTCGCAGATCCTGACTGCGACGTTGAGCATGATGTCGCTATGTGCGACGTTTCGCAATTTAATGCGACGTAGGGTGCTGCGTCGCTAATGCGACGTTGGTTAAGTTGGCGACGTTAAGGTCTGCGTCGCTATGCGCGACATTCGCACGTCAATGCGACGTAATAGGCTGCGTCGCTATATGCGACGTCGAGGATTCGTGCGACGTAAGTCACTGCGTCGCATTTGCTCCAGGCCAAATGCGACGTACGGGATCTGATCGGAATTTCAACCTCAAAAACGCATTTTCCGGCCATCGATCAGCCTAATATTTTTACCCAACCCATTTTAGGACATTACAAGGTTATACAAACAACTAGCAAGTGATAATACTTAGAAACGAGAGTTTTCGGAGTTGTGTCGGAAACTTACAAATCGTCGAAATGAAATTTCGGAAAGATAGAAAGATAGATCGTTGCGTGGTGGTCGTGAATCTCTAAAAATCTTGAAGATCCGAAGCCGTTTGATATGTTTATTTGTCGATTTTTGATGGATGGTGGAGGTGGTGGTTTTTGGTAAGTTGAGAGAAAAAGAGAGGGAGAGAGAGAAAAAGAAAGAGAGAATGAGAAAGAAAGGTGGGGAAATGGGAGGTTAAACTCCCATTTTTCGCCCCGCGTTCCCGCTCCGTGTGGTGTTCGTTTGCTCCGTCGTTTAAACGTTAAATAATTATTTTACATATTAATCGGTACGTTTTAAAATACAAATTATTACGCGATATTTTATTTAAATATTTTACAATTCCATTTATTTTTGAGTTATAAAATGTAAGTTTGTTTAGTTTGCGCGTTTTAAATCTTTTAAATTGTGCAAGTTTTGTTTGTATGATTCGAATGATTACGAAATATTATCATAATAATATTTTTGATATAAAAGCGTTATTTAATAAAATTGGTCACCAACGTCAGTATTAAATTGAATCGAAATACATTCGATTTAAGTTGCGTACGATTTTAACCAAATCGCATTTTCGTATATATTCAACAATATATATATATTTCGATACATTAATTAGCCTAACACAGAACTAATTACATGTATTAACGTATGATTAGGCACTAATTACTAGTCCTAATTTGGCGGGTGTTACATACAGCAGAGGCAGAATATGTAGCAGCTGCAACTTGCTGTGCTCAAGTGCTATGGATTCAGAATCAGATGCTAGATTATGGTTTTACCTTTCTTAATACTCCTATTTTTATTGATAATAGCTCTGCAATCGGTATTATTAATAACCCAGTTAAACATTCTAAAACAAAGCACATTGAAATCAGATATCATTTCATTAGAGATTGTAATGAGAAAAGACTTATTCAAATTTTGAAAGTTCATACTGATAATCAGTTTGCTGATCTGTTTACAAAAGCTTTTGATGTAGGCAGATTCACATTCTTGGTTACTAGTATTGGAATGATCAATTTGTCATAAGTTATTTTTCTTATCACTGTGTTCTGTGAATAATATCTACTGTGATTTCAATTTGGGTTAATACTGATTGGTTAACTAAACACTGATTGTGTGTATTGTGTTTCGTTATCACTGTTTTCTACTTTTAGTATAAACAGTGGTAATAATCACTTCACCACTGTTGGTGTATAGTTAACACTGTATACTTGTATTATTGTTTGGAATTACCACTGCAGGTTATATAGCTATGTCTTGGAGTCTAACTTATGCAGGTGGTTATGAAGTTTTACTGCTTGTGGAGTTTATTTTTCGGTAAAAAAAAAAAAAAAAAATCACTGCTTTGTTTATATGATTTTGCTAGAACTGAAGTACTACTTGTATTAAGTTAGCACTGCCTTGGTCGGTTGGTACTGCTTGTACAAGTTAGCACTGCTAGCTTTATTATATAAATGATGCATTTGAGAAACCAAGTGTTGATTACCACTAATGGTTATTTTCACAATTATCACTGAACGTGTTATTTTACTTAATTAACACTGTTTTAGTTGTAATTGGGGATCTGATCAAATTAGGGCTTATAACTGATTTAAGTTTAGTACTTAACTTTCAACACTTAGGGTTTCTCATTACGCTTTCAAAATTACACATACAAACAACTGCGCTAAGTCTTATCGATTCTCGATTGTGTAAAATCATCTTCGATTCTTCTCGATTACTTGATTTCTTATCATGGCATCGACTTCGTCTACTGTTCAACTACCGATTGGAAAAGATCACAATATGATTGCATTCTTAATGAAACCTGCAGAGGCAAACGAGTATGTGGAAATCATTGATTTCCTTCGTGCTTCACATATTCGTCATGCTCTCACTGTAGCACCCAGGATATCTCACGATCATATCAACAATTTCTGGGTAAATGCATAAATAGAAGAGGAACAGGGGATTAAAAGAATTGTTTCAGAAGTTATGGATACACGTGTTGTAGTTACAGAAGCTACTGTTAGAGCTTCATTACAACTAGATGATGAGGCAGGTATAACTTCTTTAGATGATACAGTTATGTATAATACTTTATGATTGATGGGTTATGAGGGTTCTTTTGAAGTTTTTACTTTTCAGAAAACCTTATTTTCTCATCAGTGGAGGTTTTTAATACATACGATTTTACACTGCTTATCATCTAAGAGATCATCTTTTGAGCAGTTTGGAAGCAACATTGCTTATGCAATTGCTTGTCTTGCAACTGGTCAAAGGTTTAATTTTTCAAATCTGATATTTTCTGGTATGCTTAGGAACATTGAGCAGCCAAAGATTAAATTTTTGATGTATCCACGTTTTGTGCAGTTGTTCTTAAATGAACAAATTTCTAACTTAACTGCACTTGAGAAAGTTATTTGTATTGTCTCTTTTAAACCAAAAGTTTTTGTAAGTATGAAGAGACATACTAAATTTTCTGGGAAGGTTACAGCATTATTTTCTACAATGCTTCCTGCACCTTCCACCACAGCATCAGTACCACCAACTGATGCTGAACCAACTACTGAGAGAATGGTTCCACCCACCAATTCTCAACCCACAGTAGTTGGGGGTAATAAAAGAAAACAAGGGACCACAACAGCTAAATATTCTAGAGCCAAAAAGGCTAGAAAACAGGCATCTGAGGCTGCTGCTGCTCAGGTGTCTCAGTCAAATGATTCATCACAGCAGATGATCAATGAGGAGGTAGATGATCATTCTGAGAGGGCTGCTTCTACTGCTTCTAGCCCACTGGCAGAGCAGGACAGAAGTAACATTAATAAGACCCCATCAGAGGCAACACATGGACATGATTCTACACCTATAGATGATCCTAGTGGTCCCAGTACCAAGAACCAAGGGGACTTTGATGATCATGGTAGGCATGAGTCAGAGTTTGATGATGTCAATGATTCACCAAAGGAGTCACATCCTGAAGGTGTTGAGGCTAGAACTAACTTGGAATTGACGAAAATGGTTGATTATGTATGGGCTGAGTTTGTAAAGGAGAGGAAGAAGAATAAGGCTAAAGATGATATTATCACTCAGTTGCAGAGGAGAGTGCAGCAGTTGGAGAAAATTGTTATTAAATGTTTGAAGAAAGGGAGGAAATATGTGGTTCATGATACTTCTGAACCTGAGGATGCTTATCAGTTTCCACAAAATGCTTTCAAAAAAGGGGAGAAGGTTTGGACAAATTTGGGTGATAAGGTGAATAAGGAGGATAAGGTTGTGTCTGATGATGACAAAGTTGATGAAGAGATTGAAATGGAACAACCAGTGGATGATGAATTTGTGCATACACCTCCAACACCACCTACAGAGCCAGAGGTTAATGAGTCAGTGTATGAGATAGTGGAAACAGAGATGAATGACCCAGTGGCAGATGAAAATAATTCTGAACATACTGAGGTTGTTGGGTCAGTGGAGCAGTCTGTAGAGGTGTATTTGAATGAAAAGACTGAGGAGTTAAAAATTGATGGTGATGATGATGATGAGGTGAGTAAACCAGAGATAGCAGTGGAAAAAGAAGAAGTAAAAACTGATGCTCAACAAGTTGAAAAAACTAGGAAGAAGAGCATTCCAGTTAAAACTGCTAAGATGACTGGAACAGGAAATAAGGTTGAAATTCCAAAGAAGAAATCTACACAACAACCATCTTTGCCTGGATTTCAGATTAGAGAACCTGCTGCTGCTCATGTTCAACAGAAAGAATTGTCAAAGATTGATCCAAAAGATAAGGGCAAGGGAAAACTGGTAGAAGAACCAAAGAAGAAAAAGCAAAAACCAGTGCCACCAGAAGTAACTGCACATGATACTGAATATGCTCAAAGGTTACAAGCTGAGCTAAATGCAGAGGGATTGATTGATGTTGAGATTGAGGAAGGAAAGTTTGTGAAAATGACAAAAGAGCAAGTGGCAGAATGGGATGAATATTTGCTGAAAGAACAGAGACAGGATGATATTGAATATCTTGTTGATCAGGTTAAGAAAAAGAAAGCAGAAGAAGCAAGAAAGAAAAAGGTTGCAAAACCACCAACAAAAGCTCAAATGAAGAAGAATTTAATTGAAAAGCTGAAAGGTGGGTATATTCCTTTGAATGCATTGAAACAGATGTGTTTAGAGAGATTGCAGGAGTTATGGGATAAGGATGATTTGAATCCTGATGTGATTGAAAAGAAAGAAAAAGAAAAGAAAGAAGCTGAAAAGGAAAAAAAAAAGGATGAAAAAGAAAGGAAATTGAAAGAAAAGGAAGAAAAAGAAAAAAGAGAAAAGATAGAAGCTGAGAAGAGGAAGAAAGATGAACTTGAAAGAAAGAAGAGAGAGTTAGATGAAATTCCTGATAGAGAAAGAAATATTGATGAATTGAAGGAGTTTATTCTGTTACAGCATATGGAATCTGAGGTAATTAATGTTGAATTACCTGGTATCATTGATTGGTCTATTGAGCAATTTGTTAATCCTGTTAAGATTCACAAGATTAAAGTTGAAAGAGCAGATGGAAATGTATCTTGGTGGAGATCTTTTAGGGATTTAATAAAGAGGATCAGTAGGACTGATTTGATGAGAATGTATGAGATTGGGATGGAAAAGGATTTAGATTTGAAAAGGTTTGATAATCTGGTTGAAAAAGTTACATGGCATTGGATTAAGGCTATGTTTGAGCCAGAAGAGCTTCCATTTCAGTTTGATACTTTTAGCAAGGTCAGAAATTGGATTTATCATGCTAAACCTGGAGTACATCAGATTGTTATGGAGGATGCAGTATTTATGTGGTTATTGACAGATAGATTTTATGATATAAATCTGAGATTTTTGATGGGCTTGAGAAATGCAAGGCTACAAGCTGCAGTTTTAGATGATGTAGCTCTGGAACTGGTATATATGGTGTTAAATCATATTCATAAGAAGGAGGAGATTGATAGGAGGAAGAGAAGAAAAGACTAACAGTTTTGAAAGAATTTTGTGAAGCTTATAATGGAGGATTAGAAGAAACTTAATGCTGTGAAGGACATATTAAGTTTAGGGGGAGATTGTTGGGTCAAAACTGTTTCAGGTCTGAGTTGAAGTTGTTGATGAAGACAGAGTACAAGTGATTAAAACTGTTTGTTTTGAAGGTTAAAACTGTCTTTACGAAGTTACAACTGATAGAAGAAAACTGAAGAGAAGACAAGTGTTACAACTGATTTAAGATAGATTACAACTGATAGTTATGTGTCTGTAAGTAGTTAAAACTGCTTTTGACTGTTAGTTATATATGAAACAGTTAACACTGAATATATATTTGTACTTAGTCTTATATTACAATTGAAGCAGTTACCACTGAATGTGTAACAGTTACAACTGTTTACTTCAGAATGGTAGTTTCAACTGTTTATGATTTTGTGATAAGTTTGAGTCGGTTATGGAAGTTATTATATTCCATATATGTAGGAGATTGTATAGGACTCTATGTGATATAAATAGAGATCCTTTAGACCTAGATAGGTTAATGATTTTTGCGCAGCTTCAAGGTTTTCTGTAACCCTAATACATCAAGTGTATTCGTCTTATATAATTAATAAGATTAATAAGATTGAAGCTTTTGGTATATTCTTGTGTTCATCATATTAATTAATTTTCATTGATCTTCTTAATATTATTGAGTGTGATTCCGCAACTTCTCAATAATATATTCAAAGCTTATCACATAAGATTGTTTATTAAGTTAAACAGGGACTAACAGAATTTCTGAAGTTGATGTTACGAAAAAGCGTGTACCACGTAAAGGGATTATTGGTTGGTACTTTGACTCAGAACTAAAGCTTTTTGCGATCAAAAGGTTTGACGGAGTTCAATATTTTGAGCGAAAGCTTGCAGTTTTTAGTTCTCTACCACGTTATGAAATACGTGATTTGGCTAGATTAGAGATTAACAACCCAAGTCGTGATGATTATGCTGATCGTGTTGAAAGAATCATTAGACATGAGGTTGGTACGAATAAGTTTGTTCAGATTAAGCCAAGAAAGGGAAAAACTGTGAAACTACAAGAGAGAAGTCAAAGAACAGGAAGAAGAAGAAGGAAGAAGATATATCCAGCTGTTAGATGCATACAGCAGATTCCACTGAAGACAATGCCACAGGATATTTTGGAAAATATGAAGAGATGGCATGTAGATTCAGGAACAGGAGAAGCTGTTATGGTTGAAGCTGATGATGAGGTTGACGGTGGTGAAAGAGAAATCTTCAGAGTCTATGACCATCGACACCTAATGAACATGTCGAAGAAAGATTTGATTAAGTTGAATGAAAATAGAATCTTGATGACAGACGCATGGGGTGATTTAGGACGAGATTATCAGATGATGGTTAAGACGTGTATCAAGATGAAGATTTACGCAGGCAGTAAGATTTACAAATGAAGACCAAAGACAAGCGTGAAGATAAAGACGCTAGTGCTATTGTCAAGGGGGAGTCTGTTGGGACATAGAGTGTGACAACAGATCTAGCTTGAAATAGGACTAGTGTAATTATTATTGTGTTTGTATATTGGTTTGGATTTGTAAAAGAATATTTGTTTTGTTAGTGATATTCGTTAAACATATTGTTTTGTTAAGTTAGACGAATAATTAAATACAAAATAAATAATAGACGTTTGATGCATAGCGAGTCGAGATCTCAGGTCGCAGCGAGTCGAGCTGTGAGGTGAGATCTGAACTCGCGTAGATTGAGTTTGGCAAGCCGAGTCACTGGGCTGACTTGGGCTGCGAGTTGGACCGAACTCATAGGCCCATGCGAGCCGAGCCGAGACAAAATATAAAAGGTTTTTCAATCGTGAAAAACCTTAACACTTTTGATACTTTTACATTCTGCGATTCCAGAAAACCAGAGAAAACATAACCTACGACTAGGTTTTGACGATTTATCGTTTAAAGCTAAGTCTTACAAAACGCAATACGAACATATTCGTTGTTAGTAAGATAACACCGTATTGAGGGATTCCGCACCTTAATACTACAGATAACGAAGTTATCGATCCTAAAACTAGGGGACTTACAGAATACGCAATGATAGATGATAAAATTAGTACCTAATGATGCGTATGAATGAGATGAACAAGGTAACGGAGGCCGATTACACGCAAAACGCTTCAAAATCCACGGATCGATCGAAAAGTTCAAACAGTCGAAGTGACGCAACGACAGAGAAGTGACGCACGAGCAGTGGAAGTGACGCGTAATGAATAGTGGTTGTGATAAAAATAAGTGCCGGATACGGAACTATTTATATCAAAACCCTAATCGGCGTCACTTAGAACGACTGTTAAAGCGTTACTTATATGCGTCACTTTTAGCGTCACTTATGAAGTGACGCATATCGACAGTTTTTGAAAAATTTTAAAATTGTGTCGATCTTTTGCGTAGTGCTCAATTTGACAGTAAATGTGACTTGTTTAAAAATAAAAATAAAATTAAAACTAAAATTTAAAGAAACAAAATTACAAATATAAAAAAACCAAACTAAATACATTCTTTTTGGTGACGGAGTTGATTGAGTCTGATTTTAGGGATCATATCAAAATAACATGCAATTATTAGGAATAGTAAGTGTTATTTCGATCATCAGTATATTTGTCCACTTTAAATTTACTTGGCACATTTAAAACACTTTCGATAAAAATTATTTCAAGACGATTATTGGTATTGTTTGTCCACCTAAACATGTTACATCCGAGTCTGTGAGTTAACCTTTTATTGTTAGTATGAATATATCACCACGGTCCCCACCATAGATATACCCCTATAACTTAGACATGAACATATTTTCCAAATTCAGAAAGAATATAAGAGAATCAATTTTAAGAATCAAGCCAGCGGTGACAGGTCTGTACTTGCATACAACAGAGCAACATAACTTGATTCAGGTGTAAGCAAAACCAAACGCAGTCAAACCAAATTTGTGGCGACCTTGTTTAGTACCTTAAATTTAAGACTTTGCAAGTGCATTGACTCACGTTTGCTTAGTTTTGAGATTAAGCTGAATTGAGACCAGGTCTGCACTTACGTACAACAGAGGAAACAATCAGCATACTCCCCCAAAAGATCTCAAATAAACAATCCAAAAATAGAAGTATGTCAAGCTATGCTAAGGAATTAAGACTTAGAGTCGTACATCACAAGGTGTTTACCATAGGATCATAGATATGTATTTAAATTACTTCTTAATTTCTCAGAGACCGGTGTGTATCATGTCTACCAATACATCGTATGATGAAGATAATTTAGATAAAAAATGTTTTAAGTGTGTCAGATAAACCTACTGACACATCCAAGATAAACCTTAAAATTCCATTTTGTGCATGTCATCCGATGTACTATCATATCCCAAGTTGTTTACAGACACAACTCAACGTCTATTTTAAAAATGTTGCAACCTCGTGTTTTCTTTAATACTAAAGAGTATAAAGAGTGGCTGTTGCCCTTTTTTTTTTTTTTTTAAACACACATAAAAGCAAATAAAGTTAACTATCCAAGTCACACATTACTTTTTAGACCCAAAGAATCTTAAACCGATCATGTTGACCAGTTCATCAAATCGAGCACGTGAAAAGGCTTTGGTGAATAGGTCGGCATTTTGTTTAAGGGTGTCTATGTGGACCAGGTCTATCAAGTGTTTTTCATAGCAATCCCGTATGAAGTGGAACCTAAGTTCAATATGTTTTGTCTTAGAGTGCTGTACGGGATTGCGTGTGATAGATATAGCAGCAGTGTTATCTATGTGAATAGGAGTCATAGTAAGAAGTAACCCGTAATCACGTAATTGGTGCTGAATCCAGAGAACTTGGGCACAGCAGCTAGCGGCAGCAACATACTCAGCCTCTGCTGTAGAAAGAGAGACTGTAGTCTGCTTTTTGCACTGCCACGAGACCAAACGCGATCCCAGAAATTGACATCCACCAGTTGTAGACTTCTTATCAATACTGCAACCTCCATGATCCGAATCTGAATAGGCTGTGAGAGCGAAAGTCTTCTCATTTGAATACCAAAGACCAAGAGTAGGTCTAGCTCTGAGATAACCAAAAATTCGCTTCACTGCCTTCATATGTGACACCTTTGGGTTAGCCTGATAGCGCGAGCAAATCGACACGGCAAATACAATGTCCGGTCTAGAGGCAGTCAAATACATAAGAGAGCCTATCATTGAACGATAGTCCCTCTCCTTGCAATCTTCATCTTCCTCGGCAAGTTTAAGATTGTGATTAAGCTCGATGGGAGTCCCATAGGTTTTACAAGTGAGCAGGTCATACCTAGTCAACATGTCATTGACATATTTTGACTGATGTATATAAATACCTTTTGCAAGCTGCTCAACTTGTACACCTAAAAAGAATGCGAGCTCCCCCATCGCGCTCATCTCAAACTCAGACTTCATGATTTTCTCAAAGTTCTTGCACATTGCCTCATTAGTAGAACCGAAGATAATATCGTCCACGTAAACCTGCACAAGTAGCATATCTTCCCTATCCTCTGACTGTTCACGAAGAATAAATAGTGTGCTATCGATGTTCCCTCTCACAAAACCATGCTTAATCAGATGTGTAGTTAGCCTCTCATACCAAAGTCTCGGTGCTTGGTGAAGACCATACAACGCCTTGTTCAATTTACAGACGTATTCAGGATGCGCAGGGTCTTCAAAACCAGGAGGCTGCTTAACATACACATCGTTGTCAACCTTTCCATACAGAAACGCACTTTTCACATCAAGTTGATTGACGCGAAATCCCTTGAAGGACGTGTATGCCATAAAAATGCGTATGGATTCCAATCGAGCAACATGGGCAAATACATCATCATAGTCCAAGCCCTCAATTTGGCTGAAGCCTTGAACTACTAGACGTGCTTTATTACGAATCACAACGCCCCTATCATCCATCTTATTACGAAAAATCCAACGAGTGCCAGTCAAGTGGGCACCCTTGGGTAATGGAACTACTTCCCAGACTTGCAACTTTTCAAATTGCTGTAGTTCCTCTTGCATGGCCTCGATCCAGGATGGATCTTTTAAGGCCTCTTCAACTTTCTTAGGTTCATTCTGCGAAAGATAACATGAATTAATATTAGCTACCAAACCCGAAAGTTGTTCAGTATCAATCTGCTTCGCTTGATGTCTTGTTTGAATGGGAGCATGAGGGTCACCAATGATATTATCAATGGGGTGATCCTTATGTATCCGAGTAACTGGAATTTGATCTGGCACAAGATTCTGTTCCAGGTTGTTCAGATCTCCCTCAGTTGCAGAAATATTCGCAGAAGCATCATCATCTTCATCTCCTTGAGAAAATAAATGAGAATGATTCATATTGTCTGCTTCCTCTCCCTCATCATCTACCTCATCCTCTCCTCCTTCCTCTAATGATGGCATGTTTGGATCATAAGGAAGTTCCTTGGTGTAGTTATACACTGTTTTAGAGGTAGAAGGAGCATCTTTCGAAGGTTTAACTTGAGAAGTAGATGTTGGATTAGGTGTTGTTGGTGGTGGTGTGGTATTAGTTGGTGGTGATTCGGGTGTTGCATTAGGAGATGGGTCGGATGGTTTATTAACTGGTGTATCTTGAGACAGATCAAGTCCATGAAGTATGGAAACTAACTCTTCCGTGTCATCTTCATCTGGAATATTGAAAGAGTTAAAGAGGTTTCCATAATTGAAAAACCAATCCGGACCTGTTCCTTGAGGAGGTTCCGTATACCTTAAACATTTCACCTCAAACTGTTCCTCAATCTGATTCGTTGATTTGTTGAAGACTCTTTTGTTCGGAGAGTTGACTGAATATCCAAGATAAATCCCTTCAACAGCTTTATCACCAAACTTAGAGATCTTATCTTTTGTATTCATGATCATGCATGGACACCCAAATGGTTCTAAAAACTGAAGGTTTGGCTTACGGTTATTAAAAAGTTCGTAACACGTCTTGTTCTTTTTCTTCACCGTGAGCACTCTGTTGAGAACATAACAGGCAGTATTAACTGCCTCAGCCCAGAAGATGATTGGTAACTTGGAGTCAGCTAACATAGTCCGAGCTGTCTCGATGATTGTCCTGTTCTTTCTTTCGGCAACTCCATTCTGTTGTGGAGTCCTCGGAGCACTAAATTGATGCTCAATACCTCTTGTAGCACAAAACAATTCGAGAGTTGAGTTCTTGAATTCAGTTCCATTGTCGCTTCGAATCCTTTTTACCTTTAAGTTGCATAGATTTGCCAACTTATCCAACAAATACACCAGAATATCAGGAGTCTCCCCCTTTGTGGTCAAGAAATAAACCCACGAAAACCTTGAGTAGTCATCAGTAACTACCAAGCAGTAAGACCGACCACCAATGCTCTTTGTTGAAACTGGACCGAACAGATCCATATGCAGTAGTTCCAACGGAGCAGAAATAGAATTCACAACCTTAGACTTGTGGGACTTTTTGTGGAGTTTTCCTTTGTGACAAGAAATGCAGTCATCTTTTAAAGCAAATGACTGTTTTGGAACTCCCCTCACTAAATCATTATTAATCAGAAAATTCATTTTTCGGAAATGAATATGTCCCATTCGTCTGTGCCAAAGGAGTGATTCCTTTTCAGAAGCCTTTGAAAGGAGACAAGTATAGTCACTGGTAGTCTCCACAGTTCTCATATTCATCACATAGGTGTCATTCTTTCTAGGTGCACGCATCAATACCCATTCCTCAGGAATGACATACCCAGGCTTCAATATCACACATTCAGTCTTTGTGAATGACGTGGTGTAGTCCTTGTCACAAACTTGTGATACGCTCAGCAAGTTGTGAGTCAGTTCTGCCACATAATTCACATTCTCAAAGCTAACTTTTCCATTTGTTAGCGTTCCCTTTCCCGAAATAGTTCCTCCTGAATCTCCCGCGAAAGCAACGTATCCTCCCGAGTATGGTTTAATATTCGTCAGAAGAGACACACCGCCAGTCATGTGTCGCGAGCAGCCACTATCCATATACCATAAACTATCTTTCACACGTTCCGACTGCTGCAACACATCAAAGAAAGAGATTAGTGAGAAACGGAGACCCAAGCCTTTACAGACTTAGGTCTTCCATGGTCATCAACAATAAGCACGTCAGATATTATTTTATCTTTAAACAAATTAGAATTTTTATCTGATGTGTTATTGTTGACGACTGAAGAGTCAACATCAGACTCTTTTCGTTTCCAAACTTTGGAAGGTTCGGAATTGATATTAGAAGTAATGTTGAGGTTTTGAATTGGCAAAGGTTTTTGCTCAACATTACTTGGCTTCAGAACAGGCTTGGGAGAGTTTGAGTAACGCCTAGGTGGAGATTTTGAAAAGGAATTTCTATAAACTGATGTCCTAGGTATCTCTCTCCCATAGCGCTGATTTGACAGCTTGGGACAGTCACGGATCAAATGTCCTTGTCTCTTGCAGAAGAAACAAGAACGAGTCTCAACTAACGGTTGAGGCTGAGGAATTACCACAGGAGGTGGAGAAACATTTCTAGAACATGAACATTGAGTACACGTCTTAGAAAATGTTTGCTTTGGTTGAGAGGTTGAAGTTGAAGGTTTATCATACGAAACTTTTTCATTTACTATTTTTTGTTGCAAAATCTTTACAGGTGACTGTAAAGTTTGTTTTTTTGAGTTTAAAACCTTGGCTTTTCCTTTATTTGGTTGAACCTTAATTTCAGATTCAACTTTTAAAACTGCTTTTTCAGGTTTAACTTCAACTTTCTTAACTTCAGGATATTCCTGATCCGCAATATCCTCAATCTCAACGATCTCCTCAAAACAAACTGGAGATTCATTATTTTGCTCAACAATCTTCTCAACACTAACAGAAGATTCATTCATTGGCTTAACAAACTTAGGAGTGGGATACTCTGGCCTCGTGGTTTTCTCCTTCTCCTGTTTGTTAGTTTTAGCCATTTTACCCTTGATACCCAATAACTTAGCATAATCAACTGGAATCTCATCAAGGCCTTCCTTAACAGGTAAAGGAGTATAGGTAGTAGGAGGTGCTATTTCAACAAAACCTATTCCTTTTCCTCCCTTACTTTTCCTATCTTGCTTATGGTTGCTAACAATTTCATTAAAGATCATTGTCGCAGAAGTTGAACCTAAAACTTTATCTGGATAATTACCATACTCACTTTTTAAGTCAGAAAGCTCTTTGTTTAACAGTTCAATTTCAGTAAGATAACTTTTAATTGCATCCTGTTGACTAAAAACTTTTGCTTTATAAGTTTGAGTATCTAACTTATGAGCTTCAATATGTTTTTCATAGAGTTTTTCATTTTCTTTCAAAAACTTATTTGACTCATTAAGTTTTGCAACTTTATCTCGCAACTCTTGGTTGTCCTTTTGAAAAGCCTCTAGAGATTCAGTTAGATTAATGCATGAGATACAATTTAAAGGTTCAGGTGATTCATTTAGTACCTCAGGTGTAATATGAGCCATTAGACACTGTTGAAACTTTGCTGCCTCCGCATTCCAGTCATGAGTAGTTGGCTCAAAAACCACCAAAGCATTATCCACAGCTAACGTCTTGACCTCTTCTTTCGCTTTTGGAGGATCAGGTTTAGTAAGACCCGACGGTGGCATCTTGGGTTTCTCGCATTCTCTAGCAAAATGACCCAAATTCTGGCAGTTATAACAACGGACCTTGCTTTTATCAAAACCAAATCCTGACTTCGCATTGCCTTCCAAACTCTTGCGTCCAGTCCGTTGCAAGGATTTTTGAACTCTTCTTGTTATCATAGCAATGTTCCAATTCAAGTCCATTTGTTCTAGATCATCTTCATCTAGTTGTGCATAATCCTCCTTGATCAGCTCCAAAGTTGTGTTTGGTTGAGTAACCAAATCTTTGTAAGAGCTCAGAAAAGCTGTATAAATAGCAGCTTGCTCTTGTATTGCTGGTGAGACTGGAGCCTGTTGTTGATTTCCTTGAGATGTACCAGAAAGATAAGCTGTATGTTGACTTCCAGAAGAAGCAGAAGATGAATTGGTATCCGTTATAAATGCCATTCCACCATAACTCTTGCCAGAATTGACTAGTCCACCACCACCAGTTGTGGAATTCTGTACAGATCCACCTGACTTGCATTCTTTCTTCTTCAATTCCATTGCATGAGCTTGTAGAATACCTATCAATTGATCCAAAGTCATCCTCTGTAGTTCTGGATTTTCCTTTAAAAATTGGACCTTCACATCCCAAGCACTTGGCAACACATCCAGCAACTTCTTGTTTACCTCAAGTGCAGGGAGATTGTATCCTCCTTCATTTAACTCACTGACCAGATGTGAGTATCGGGTGAATAGACTGGAAGTCAGCTCATTAGGAATCATGTCAAATAGATCATACTGCTTTTTGATTAACTCTAGCTTGGCCTCCTTGTACTTTTCATTTCCTCCGTATCTTGTTTCAATTGCCTTCCACAAATCATAAGTTGTGTCATTAGATTTAAAGAGTCTCATAACATCCTTAGGCAAACACATACAAATGGAAGAATGAGCCTTTCTTTCAGTTTCATACTCTTTCTTCTCTTGAGGTGACATAGCATTGTATGTTTTAGCTGGAGGAACACCACGATAATTCCCTTCAGGCACTGGAGCAACATAGCGTTCTTTTAACGGTCCCCAAAGTTCAGGACAGTGGAAATCTATATACTGTTCATATCTATCTCTCCAGTAAACATAATCCAAATCTGGTCCAAATAACGGAGGTTTATTGCTAGAGCCAATATCATTGCTCTGTCTGAGCATCTCTCTAATTCCTCTAATAACTTCCTTATCAGACATTGTAATGTACCTGTAAAATCAACTTAAAACAAAAACTAGGAAGCTGATTAGTAACGAAGGCGTCACTTAGTAAGTGACGCACCTTAGTGTCGCAAAGAGTAGCGGCACTTGATAAGTGACGCTATCGAGTGACGGATAAACAAACAAAACGACACTAGAGATTAGTGTCGTATAACTAAAGAAGTGACGGACTCAAGTGACAGACTTGAGTGTCGCTTAGCAATAACCGGCGTCACTAAGGTAAGTGACGCTGTAAGTGACTTAGAGTGGTAATGCGTCACTAACAGTAAGTGACGGATGACACACAAGTGTCGTATCAAATGACGCAATTAAGTGTCGGAATGAGCAGTAGGCGTCACTAAGGTAAGTGACGTATAATCCTTAAGTGACGTTAAAACCCTAATTGCTGCTTACAGAAGAGTCGCTCGAAGTGCCGCACAAAATGTCGAAATGACGCTCCGAGTGACGCAGAAACGGCTGTGAACGCCCAAAAATCCCAAAAATCGAATTTTCGTAAACCTAACGAAAATTCTTGAGTCCCAATCGTACGAAACCTGTAAATCTTTAATCAAAACACAATAATAACACCAAATCGATCCTAATCTTGCTAGAATATCAACGATCTTCACAAAATCAAACCGAAAACTCTCCAATACACGTACACACTTCGATCAAATCAACTCCGAGGCTCTGATACTAGTTGAAAGTGCCCCTGGTGTCGGATCTAAGTGATGATCGAAAGTAATTGATTGGCGGAAACAAACAATTACACAAACCCGTAATAAACTTATACCGAAACAATGAATCAATCAAAGTAAAACTAGTTTATTAGCTTCTAGAATGTATTGGAACTGTTTACAAGTATGCTTAGTCGACAAATGGTGCTAGGGTTTCGTCAACCCTAGCCGAAAACTCGTAGGTTTGCTTAAATACTAAAACAAATTTGGCAGACATGCGTCACTTAGGAAGTGTCGCATGTCGCCGCCCTCATGCGTCACTTACCTAAGTGTCGCTATGCGTCACTAAGACAAGTGTCGCCTAATACTAAACTTAAGTGTCGCATATACAGAAAATGACTTTTCTATTAAAACTAACTAACGACACTTATAACTCGATAGACCAACTGACAGACACACAAACATGTATCAACATTAACCATGAAGTTGAGAACCCAAAAATATCGAGCTTAGACTTAGGTTTTGATGAATCTCAGCAAAAGATTCCAGCTTCTGTTACTGTTGCTTTAAGTGGTCAACCCACACTTGACCCTGAGATTTTGTCAATCTTGTCTAGGTATCCACACTATATTAGACCTGCCACTTCACCTGATGATGAACCATTTGGAATCGAAGTGTTCTTCTATCCACTCATGCCTTGGATGGATTTGAATGAACGTCTTCATTGTTTAGATGAATACTTTGAGTACGATCTCCCAGATATTTTGCGAGCCCACCCCACTACACTTTATTCAAGTGTTGTTGAGGGAGAATGTCTCCAGTATCAGGTTGAGAATGAACTTAGGATAGAAACACCAACCCGATTAAACACTGAATCAAGGAATCATCTACCCGAATCAGAAACAGACCATCACTTAGGAAATTCTCAAAAGCCCAATAGGAGGATAGATATCCATGCCAACTTTCTGAAATATCTTAAGATATCTGATTTTCCATTTACATTTGAGCAGAGAAAGACCTTTGTTGAGATTGATAGAATAATTAGACTTCTTCGTGCTAAACACAGTAGAAAAGACGAGCTATTGTTAAAATCAGAATTAGATCTTTTAATGGATTTACTTGCCAGCACCGATTATCCCTCTGATTCACAACCTAGGATTAATCGTTATGTTGCGTTCCTGATTGACGAGCTTGAATTTTGGATAGAAAGAAGCCCTATCAAATCTGACATGATTCTTGCAGATATTCCATTCTTTGTTGATCCTGCTACTTATTTAATTAATGAGCTTAGAGCTATTTTTCCCGAATCAACTGAGGAAGCTATGGACGCTGCTTTCTTTGCAAAAAGGAAACAGATCCATATCCAGCTAATCTAGTTATTTCAAAAAACCAAATTCCCGTTTACTAACCAACAGAAGATTTATATCGAAGAGCTTTCGCAAGCAGTTCACACTACTTACGGAAATCCCGATTCTTCTGAGGAAACGGAATTTGTGGATTTACTTTCAAAACTGCTCTATGATCTGTCTTATTTAGATACAGGATTTAGGGATGGCATTTCAAACCAGAAAAAAGTGAAACGGGAATTTAATCGTTTTGTCGATGCATTGTTACAACTCAGTCAGGAAGAACGAGAATTCTTAACAGAATTTGAACGGTATTTCATAAATCCTGCTGATTTAGTTTACTATGTCATCCGAGCTCTCCGAGGTACGTTTATTTCCCGATATACCTTGTCTCTATCCAAAGCATCAACTGTACCCAACAGTGTCATCTCGGACACTATCCGGTAAAGCAGTAAGTCTAATATGGACGAGCTTTCGTCTTTAACAAAGCGCTCTTGGGAGGCACCCCAAGCCTATCTAGGTTAATTAATAGTAGTTAGTATTAATTTTAGTTTAAATTAATTTTTCGTTTTAAAAGCTTTCGTTTAAAAATCAAGAAAACGTCCTTTAAACTTTAAACTCGCACAATTTGCGTAAGTTCGAACTTTTCAGAAAAATTTAACAAAGTTTTAGTTTTAAAATTTTGGTAAATTAATTATGATTTGTTTTTAAAGTTTAAAGTACACAAAAATATTGTTTCGTTTTTAAATAAACTCGTTTCAGTTTAAACGCAAAGAATTTTTCGCACGCAATTTAAAATACAATTTTAATTCGCTAAAACTTTTTATAAAGATTCGTATTTACTTTTGGTTACTTTATTAGAAATCTTAAAACCTTTCGAAAACCAATCGTACGTGTCGTATCTTTCGCATTTTAAATCGAAACGTATTTAAACCAAGAGGAATGGATCCACTACAAACAAAAGGTCAAAAAGTCAAAATTTCTTCTCCTTCCTCTTCCCCAAAACCCACGGCCTCCATCACCATTTTTAAAACCTCCATTTCTCCACCATTTTTGATGATTTAAAGCTTCAAGTTCTTCATTTTATCATCTCTCTTGCATACATAACATCATTTCATCACTTGCAAGGTAATTCCTAACTCAAATCTTTAAATTTCATTAACTTTTTAAAAGTTAGGGTTTCAACTTTTGATCTATAAAATCCATGGTGAAAACTTGTGTTTTATGGTTCAAAAGTGTTCTTGCATAGTTGCTTAACATGATTACATGCTTGATTGAGTAGATTACATGATAATTTGTTACTTTGATCTTCAAGTGTTGACTTTAAGTTGTCAAAGTTGCTAGATTTGTTGACTTTTGGTAACTAGTAGATTGTTTTGACTTGTTTTGATTAATTCATGCTTAGTATGATTTGATAAACATGTTTACATGATTGCTTGTTTATTTTGAATGATCTCTAGGATTATTGGAAGTTAAAGTAAGCACGTTGTGATTAAAAATTAACTAAGTATCATACTTTATTTTAAATATTCAAATTTTAAATGGTACTTGTGTTAATTAAATCATGGCAAGTTTCTTAGATTTTCAATAAATCCTTAGTTAGCTTTTGGTCCTTGAATATTTTAATTATTCACCACCTTAATTAATAAAGTGTTGAATATTTTTAATGTGACCATCACACGTAAGCTACCGTCATTCATTTATCAAAATCTTTAAATCTTGCAAAAGTAACCGAATAAGTTGACACGTGTCTTTAACCATATGGTATTTGCATAAATAAATTAGTTTATGTTCTTTTTGGTTCACTTGATGTATTTGAGGTAATTACATGGTTAAAGCTCACTTAGATTAAGTTGCCATGAATGAAAGTAAAAATATTAGCTAGTTGTTTGAAATAACGAGCTTACTTGGATTAAACGCTAGTATTATTGTTGCTTTAATACCCTTGGAATAGGTTAGACACTTATGGTTGCAAAAATTGCGGATTGAGGATTGGTTAGGCCTAGGTTTAGTTTAAAATAAATTGCGGATTTATTCATATTTTAAAGCCTACATTTTCAATTTTTGTTTAAAATTTGGAAATGTACTTAGCAATTTGTTATTACTTATGCATCTCATTTTCTTGTCACAGATGGATCTATCAAACCCTTCGTTGAGGAAGCTTGCTTCATCCCCCGAGAATATGGACGATATCACGAAATGGATGGGACGATACCTAGGGTCAAACAGAGTCATCATATGGTAGGACATGAGACGCTTGGGTATTAGGAATGAGTTGGAAGATTTGATTAAGTATGATAAAGATGGCGAGGAACATGTTGCGTTTTTCCATCTTTTCTCCATTGATGAGGCTATATACCGAGAGGTCGTCACTGAGTTTATGATGACTTACGAGTTCCGAGAGAGGTTGGAGATAACTGATAAGAAGAAGATCACTTTTCGGTATCGTGGGAAGAAATATCATATGACAGTTGGAGATTTCGGAGTGTACCTTGGCCTTTACACACAGTCTCAGGCCAGTTCTGATTGGTTCACCAGCAGTTTCCAGTCTATCTCCAGTTTACCGTCACGGGATCACAAGGAGATATGGAGAGGATTGATGGGGACAACTTTCAGGAGTAGAGTGAAAGCTTCACTCATGACCCGACAAGTTCATCACACTCTTCACAAGCTCCTGTGCTGTACTATCTTTGGGAAGAGAGATACTGGACCTGCTACATCAGAGGAGCTTAAGTTCATGGATGCGATCATAAGGAAGCAGAACCTTAATGTCGCATACATCATAGCAGATAGATTGTGGAAGGAGAAGAGGGAGGATAGACGCCATGTATTCATGGGAGCCATTATCACGAGATTGTTAGTCGGCATGGGGATTCTCATTGACACTCACCGTGAGGATTACACCCATCACGCTAGCTCGCAGCCGTTTGATCTAGAGTATTGTAAGTTGATCAGGATCATTGATGAGGGACCTGAGAGACAGTGCTTATGGTATCAGACTCGGCAGCCCATTCCTGGATGCTTCATGACCAGGAAGCGCGTGACTACAGAGGATAGAGATGTTGGTCCCCAGCCACAGATACCAGTTGCAGCAGAGGTACCTAAGACATCACGAGGAGCAGACACATCAGTACTGCCTACACAGGCCGTTGTGCATCACACGGATCCGGTCACTCCTCTTACTCAGTACTATCTATTACATGCTTTACAGGTTATCCGTGATCAGCAGGTTCTGACAGCTAGGACACATGGTACTCCTGAGCCCGATCACCTCTTATATAGATGTGGACCGCCACCTCCACCCACTACCCATACCGCCACTCACCCATACACCGCCACTCGCCCATACACCACATTTCCTCCACCACATCCACATACCTCCACTCAGCCACCACATCCATATAGACGCCCACGCACACCTACCACATACTCCGCACCATTACCCACTCACAGATCCACATCTGATATAGCCAGAGTCTACTCAGTACACGTACCATCACCAGCCCGTCAGCAGGCGTCATTGCCTCATCCGACTGTACCCATTCCGACCCATGACCAGCATCCAGAGGCTAGCACATCCTACATACCAGATCTGCTATACATTGGTACCGATGCATTGTTCACTGGTAGCATCGGCCCTTACTTGGATTTGGGCCCCATCTTTTCAGATCAGGTTCCTACTGAGAGCACTCTCAGGCAGCTCTACCTTGATATGTTACAGACGGCAGGTGTTACCACTGCGGACATGCTCGCACAGGGTTATGATGATATGATGGCGCTTCCAGCGATGACTCTCAGGCAGATATTGATTCAGAGAGGACTACTACCTCCAGATGAGCAGAGGGTATCTAGCGGACAACAGTCAGTTGCAGGACCTCCAGCTCAGCCTGATGACATACCAGCAGAGGATCCTCCATTCTAGACTACTTATCTTATGATTCATATTTATATCACTGACTTTCGTATTGTATTGATTACAGTGATCTCTATCTTGCACTTGGTTAAACTTTTGGGATATTTGTCAGCCTTTATGGTTGATACTTTATTATTATATTTCGTTTATCGTATTTACTTATTATGTTTGTTTCTTTATTTAGAATAAGTGATTGAATGTGTGATGAATGAGCACGAGACCACATGAGATGACGAGCGTTCAAGAAAGAACCGTGGAGTAAAAGGCAGACAACCAAGGAATTCACAACTGCCGACCACGGAACTTACACACATTTCAGGAGAGGAGCTTTGGTCTATCTTCTTCTGAAACTCGCACACGCACCGCAGACTCTTCAAAGATCTAAGTGTGGGATCTCAACCCACACTCCAAGACATCTTAGCCAGAATCGTCTCCAAATCTTAAATCACAAAAGCGTGAAATTCACTAATAAAAATTTCCACTTACATTATGGATCAACTCTTGGCTAAGCATGAATGAGAAAGCGCTGTGCACCAGATAAGGACATGCGGAGCTGAATCACTCTTAATGAAGATCTTCGAATTCTCAGCTTTCGCCTCTAAACGTCTAATCGTCATCTGGGGAGTTTCTTACCTTTCACCTCGTTTTCACACATCGATTCATTTTGTTAGCTTAGGAATGCAAAGTAATCTATACTCTATCCTAAACTTATCACTAAGTGTGGGATTCCAACCCAAACCAAACACTTGAGAAACATTTTCTATATGTTCAAACTCTAAGTGTGGGATTATATTTTCAAATATAATCTCAACTCAAGAGAACATTAGGGACAATGTTCCTCTAAGTGTGGGATAGCAGGTATAGAATACCTTGAATTAGATGTTTTACAGATTTTAATGTCCAAATAGCTTTACTCAGAAAATGTTCCTCAAATTTTCAAAATTTTCAAAACTTTTTAAACAAAAATAATAAAGTATGAGCCAAATCATCTGATTAGCTCTACTATTTTAGAGTTACGATTTCTTTCAAAAAGGAACCATTTCTAATATGAGTTAGTTATTCAAGAATATTAGGGAAATTAAGGTAGAAATTTCTTAAATAAGTATTAACAATCTAAGGAGCATGGCTAGGCACATACAAACCCAAATTTGCAGTGAGGTTTTGAGCCTTAAAAGCATTCATTTTAAATGCTACATTGTTCATTTCTTGTGTGTGCCGATGCTAGTATCTCTAAATTAGAACTTGTTCCTGACATACGTTTCGAGACCACATTGGAGAGTACCGTACGCGGTATAGGTGCAATTAGATGATCTCGACATTCCTTAGGATTAAACCCATTCTTACATACCTTTTCAAGCCCAAAACCCTTCCGATACTCATTTTTAGTATCGATGATCCACCTAGAAAAACCCTTTGAGCCTAAACCTTTCGTTTCTTCAAAACCCTATATCTTTAACCACTTTCCCCAATTCCCAACAACTTATCTTGGAATTTCTAAGGTTATGAAAAACATCTTGAAGAATCTCTTTCTAAATTGATCTACTCCTCCGTGTTCACCAAAATTAGAAAATCAAGGGTGCGAAAAATTGGCACCAGAAGAAAAGACTCGAAGAAGTCCGTGATAAGAAAGAAGAGATTTCCGAAAGAAAATCAAAAATATCCTTGGAAGTTCTCTGGCAAAGAAGTTCTGAAGAAAGAAAAGAAAATAAAAAGCAGAAAAAGAAAAGAAAAAGAAAAGAAAATAAGGCTAAAGTGCTTCAGAGTATCAATCTTTCAAAGAAATATTCAATGAAATACGAGTAGCTATCTTCTCCGTTCTACAATAAGTTTTTCATGATTCTTAGAATGCCCATGATAAGCAAACCCTTAAACCAAAAATCACCACTATCCATACCCCTTAACCCTCACAAACATTACAACCCACTTGAATGTCTTGGGATATTAAGCGCCGTCCTCTTCCTAAGTGGTGGAGATCCGATTCTCGACCAAGCTTATGATGATGAGTGCTGCATAACTGGCTATTTGAGCGATTTCAATTGTGCTAGATTGATAGGAAACCCGATACACTCTGAGTGAATTGAGTGACCACCTTTAGTGAGATCGCCTAGTCATGTATACTCCAAGATCACGAGATTTGGAAAGTATGCCTGGGAAAGTCAATACTTATCTCTGAAAGGATCATCTTAGCTTTCCCTATGTTCTCTAAATAAATTTCCCATATGACAAAGTGGTAACTTTTTGGAGGTGCTCTAACTCACCTAAAATTTATAAAATGTTTTCACAGGGACACAACTGAGTGTTGCTTGAGGACAAGCAACGCTTAAGTGTGGGATACTTGATGTGACCCAAAAAGTCATGTTTTTAAGTACTTATTTCCACACTTTTTGGACTATTCTTTGGTGAAAACATTTCAAAACAATCATTTATCATCATAAATCACCAAGGTAGTCTAAATACGGGCGTTGCTACAAAAATCAGTAAAAGGATCCATTTTGCACGCAGACCGAGGCAAAAACTATCACCTTAAATATTCCATTCTTGATCATCCTATCAAAGTAGATCTTAATGCATATTTTATGATTCAATAGGAAAATCCAAGATCGGTGGTGAAAGAATCAAGAGAAACGAGTGAAGAACGAAGAAGATATGCAGTCTAGAAGCCCGCCGATCGTCATCCGGAACACGCAAAAGTCAAACACTTCCAAATTTGACAAACTCAGTGTCATTATAAGCGTAACGGAAAAACGAAGCCAACGGCGCAAGAATCAAGCAAATCGGAGCCCAAACGAAGAAGATACGGACGAACCAAGCAACCGAGAAACAAGCAGAGGCCAAACCAAGCACCAACCCCCCCTGCCCACCTAGGTACCGTATACGGTACCCTAGGTGCCGTATACGGCCCTTGGGGTGCCGTATACGGGGCCTGGTGGCTTGTGAGGTGCCGTTTGCCCCCCCCCTTGGTCCGGTACCCCCCGTATGCACTTTGGTGCTTGTTCTTCATGCTTTGTGACTTGTACCAAGCTTCATCTCATTCTCCTATAAATACCACACTCATTTCACCATTTAACACACACCTTACACCTTTCATTTCACATACTTCTCTTTCTCTCTCTAGAATTCTCTCTCTAGCACTACTCTTAGGAGTTAGAGGAGAATTGTTCTTGTAGTTAGTTCTCTCTCTAGTTTCTCTCTCTAGCACTACTCTTAGGAGTTAGAGGAGAACTAGAGAGATATAAGTTAGCGGTTAGAGCTAGAGGAAAGTTGTAATTGGGTAATCAAGCTGTAGCAAGGTTATTCAAGTCAGACTGTTGTAATCCTCAGTATTACTCTTCTAATCTGGTGATATTATCTTACTTTCTTACTATTATAATGTTTACTTTGCATATTATTTCAGTACGATTTATGATTGTTGCCATGCTGATTAGCTAGATTAATATGTGATTGTTGGAATGTAGATGTTAGGATTAGGGATGATGTTTAATTAATATATCTTATATATGATTGGTAGTTGTTATGCTGCATACATGTTTAGACTTATCCTGGATGTAGACTTAATTAATCACCCTTTCTAGTCTCTCACGTGATTGTTGCCTTAGGATAGGATCTGATCAACCCTAACTACGAATACACAGTTATCTCCTGTTTGTATGAAACTGTGAGAGCGCCATAACACGTCAGAATACTTGGTATAGCGTTGGAAATACCGCTGGTATAGTACAAAATACGTGGAAGCCAAGGAAATGCTGGTGGCCTATCTCACCGTGGATTACCTGGAAGCAACCCTTCCAGACACGGGTCTAGGTCTTGTTAAGCCGTGAAAATGCTATATTACACAGTTAAACTACCTCTGGTTATAAAGCTGTGTAAAGATACAATAGGTCTTTAAAACACCGTAGATATACCTAAGGTTAGAGTACTGTCGAAAATAAGGACACTATACACTGTGTTCATACCTAGGGATGAACGACCGATGGCAAAGGAGGGTCTAATCCATGACGGAAGTATTAAGAACTTAAACAAATAAAACATGAGTTAGGAAATGAAAGCAAGGATGCCGGCTGTGTTCCCAGATGCTTAAAACCCCTAAACTCTACTTAACCGATAGTTTAACTTATTCAGCATACAACCAGTATTACTCTGTTAAAATTGGATAGACATAGGTGTTAAGAAAGGTCAGTGTTGTGGACTGTCGCCTTATTCCTTAACCCCATTCAGAGGGTCGCTTGGTCTCCGAAAGAGACGGTGAGGTGGGTCTGAAGACAGTCCCATCTGATCAGAATCAGGATAACCTAGGATTCAGTGACATATGCTTTAGGGTTACACCTAGACGTAGGGTCCTTGTGTTTACACCAACTGTTTAGAAGATTCTTAACCAGAGTAATCACCTATCATCTATATAATATCATCCCGAAACCCTAATCGTCGAAGTTTCAGCAATCACTCTCTACCTGCTGCTTATATTCTCGTTTACTTTTCTGCATTTTAATTTCTGTCTTTAGATTAGATTAGATTAAACCAAAACCCATACATACCTTGTTTTAAACCTATCCTATTGTCAAGTTATCTTTGGTAGGTTCCAATTCAATTCAATTCGTTCCGATTTTGGACGACACTCGAGTTATACTTTCCGCCTTACCCACAAGGTAGGTAGCTTGCATAGTTTGAGCCCAGCAAATATAAATTTTTAAAACCGTTCGCGCGTCTCGGTAGCCGTCGGTGCAACGACCCGGATTCTAAAACCCGACCGACCGCTGGGACCGCGACACATCCTCAAGTCACTTATCCTCTGACTTTTTCTCCATGACGTGTGCGAGGATCGCCTGATACCCCTTTCTAAGGTATTTAATTGCGGGTTTTTATACACGATATGATATTCAATCTCGTCCCACCGGTCTCCCCTTGTATGATTAAAGTACCACTGGTGATGAGAGGAATACGGACGATTTTGTCGTAACAGGCGATTTCAGCTCGATGCTTAGACAACCAGTCCATGCCAACAATGATGTCGAAACTTCTGATCTCGACAGGTATGAGGTTAATGGTAAAGAGTTCGTTTGAGAGGTTTAGGGTGCAATCGAGTATGACACTATCAGCCTCGATTAGTTTGCCATTAGCTAACTCTATAGTATATAAAGTATCTAATGCAATAGGAGTAGTATTAAGCAATGGGCTGAACTCTTTAGAGATGAAACTCTTATCAGCACCAGTATCAAACAAGACAGATGCAGATAAATTGTTGAGAAGAAACATACCCGTGACCACATTAGGGTCTTGACGGGCGTACCCAGAGTTAAGTACGAAAGCTCTACCTCTTGCGTTGTTGTTGTTGTTGCCCTTGTTCTTCAGCTTCGGACACTCATTCCTGAAGTGTCCGGTGTTTCCACATTCGTAACAGGCTTTGGATTGTTTGGTGTTAGGGTTGTTGTTGGAATTGTTGTTGTTGTTGTTGGTTTTGAGAGATCTGCAGTCCTTGGTAAGATGCCCGTACCGCTTGCAGTTGTTGCAAAGGGTACCGCAAGGACCTTCGTGATGGCGGTTGCACTTGGAACAATAAGGTTTATTCCCAGTGTAACCCCACTTGGGTTCGGTGTTAGAGGTGTAAGCTTTGATGGTGTCGGGTTTCTTATTCTGGTTGTTGTGGTTGTTAGTCCACTTTCTCTTGTTATTGGATGGAGCGGGTGTCTCGCGGCTGACAATCATTGTCATGAGTTCATGTGCCAGGCGGATGGCACTCTGAATGGTGGTTGGTTTTGACGAGGCGACGTTCCCCTGGATATTTTCTGGGAGACCACGAATGTACCTCTTGATGCGTTTGTGCTCGGGGTCTACCATAGCTGGGAAGAGCAGAGCAAGTTGTTGAAACCTGGTGGTATAACCAATGATGTCGGTTCCCTGAACCGATAGGTGCCAGAACTCCTCCTCCAATTTCTGGAGTTCTTCGTTGGGACAGTACTCCTCCGTGAGCATCTTTTTAAGATCCTCCTACGGGAGTTGATAAGCAGTGTCGATACCCACAGACTGGGCATATGAATTCCACCAAGTGAGAGCACCGTCTAGGAGGGTGCAGGTGGAGAACTTAACTTTAGAATCCTCCGTACAATTGCTAATACGGAAGACAGATTCCATTCTCTCGAACCATCTGATCAGTTCGATGGCTCCTTCAGTGCCCTTAAAGTTCAAGGGTTTGCAGCTTAGAAAGTCCTTGTAGGTGCAAGGCTTTGTTGCAGAGGTGTTGGTTGGCATTTCGCCACTCTCGGAACGTTGTTGTCGGGCAGCGAGAGCATCAGCTACCCCTTGGGCAACAAGTCGGTCAACATCAGCTTGACTAAACGATCGTCTCGGAGGCATGATGCTTGAATAAACAAAGAGAAAAGATATGTAAGTCAATTGTGTAACGGTTATGATATATCACACATGTATATATAGGAGGGTTATATACAATAGCACGAAGTGATAATCTGATTCCATTAGCTAACAAGGTTGGGTACAAGATACGAGTTTCGAAAGATATAGAACATATGGATTTCAAAAGATTACCAAAATTAAAGTTTACAAAAGATACCGGGAATTGTTATATCTGGTCAAATTACAAGGGTCCTACGATAGCATAATGGATTACAAGATAGTTACTACACTAATCTTGAAGCAGGTTCATCCGTGTCATTAGGGTGACAAGGTGATTGATAGTTTATGCAAGTCTGCTGATAAACGCGTATAAGTACTATATTTAAGTAGTATTTTACCCTTTTTCTTGAATGTTCTTACTGCAATTATTTAAGTTTTAGTACTTATTTCGTTTATATTTGCAATCAGATGTGGAAATGAAGCTTTTTTTAGAGAAGAACAGAAAACAGTCAAGAAACAAATTTAATGATGCATTTTGGAAGAGTTGAACGAAGCCGGGGTTTTAAAAGAAGAAAAATTGAAAAAAGTCTGGAAATTCAGTCCATCCGCCGGATGGATTATCAATCCACCGGATGGATGAAAGAGGTGGAGGCCCAGTATACGCGAAGCTGGGCTGGGCTCTTTTGCAATCCATCCGCCGGATGGATCAATTTTCCAGAAATATATAAACGCATTTTTAAACCCTAAAACAGAGAGATTCGGCTAGGTTTTTATTCTTACGAATTATTTCGACTCCAGAAGCTTATTTTCGACTGATAGGAGTACTTTGGAGGCACGAAGAGTTAAGGTTGAAGCTATTTCACTTTATCTTTTAGTGATTCGTCTTTTCGGTTTGTATTTACACTTATTTATTTCGATTACGTTATGTTTTGAGATTAATAATTCAGTTTTTGCAATATTCGATGATGAATTGATACATTTAGTATTTGTGTAATAATGAACCTTGAATAATGATTGTTGAACGATTATATTTGCACGTTTAATAAGTTATTTAATTGAAGATGGTTATGTTATCCGTAGATCCTTATTTATTGGTGGTTATTAGTTATTACTTAACGTGATTGATTGTGTCATTGAGATTGATTTCCCTTGATATTGTTGATTATTGATGGTTAGAATTTAGGTTTTGATCATTGCTAAATATATTGAGTTTGATAGGTTAAGAGACTACTAATTAAATAATCTAAAATGAATAAGCTAATAAGTAATTATTAATAGGTATTGTTGAGTCATACCGCGAGGATCACTCATAATCAATCGTGAACGCTTAATGCACAAACTAGGGAAAAGCACGCAATAGAGCAACATTCTTGCGACGTCGGATCGATGTTTAATGCGGGACCTTAGGTTGTAGAAATTAGTTAACCAGAACCGGAGGCTAATTTACATTTAACTTGGACTCTTTGATTAGTATCTAAGTTAATTTAAAAGAAATCACAATTAGATAATTAACGTGCAATGAATCGGAATATATAAATCTGAGTGGAGTTATTACACGATCACTTGTTCCTTCCTATTGTTTCCTATTTATTATTTAATTTAAGTTTTAATTGTTTTATTATTATTTCAATATTAAATGTTCGAACGGAACTAAAACGCCCCCTATTTACTGTTTTATTAGTTAATTATTATTTTCTATCTTTATAAATAAACCATCGTTCTTTGTGTTTAACTCGGACTTACCAAGTCTATACTAACATTTGATCGGATACTCTTGCCTGGTTGTGTGATAGTATTAATAAGGTATTTACCATTTATAAATAATAAAACGAGACGCTTTCACACGCATCAAGTTTTTGGCGCCGCTGTCGGGGAACGGTTACGTTTTATTTATTTAAATAGGAATTTTTAATTGTTTTAAGTTTTATTTAAATTTTATTAGTTGCTCTTTGTTAGATTGTTTACGTAAGTTAACTAAAATTTTGAATTAAGTTGTTTGTTGATTTGGTTGAACGTATTACTTTTAAGTTGGTCTAAAAACATGTTTTTAAGTATTCTGTCTTTTTCATCCAACCGCCGGATAAAAATTTTGATCCGCCGGTTGGATTGGTTAGACCAACGGGGAGCTCGTTTCAACCGGCGGATGGAATTTTCATCCGCATGTTGGACTTCTGTTTGTAAAAACTTTTTGTATTTTGTTAATTTTTTCGTATGTTTTGTTTTAACTAACTTGTTTTTCGTTAGTTGTTCTTGTATTTCAGTTTGTTTGTTCAGGTTTTGTTATCCAATGGCTAGGAGTTTTGAAAGTGATGCTAATGATAATAACATGGTCAAGAAAACCTATTCTACTAGTTTGGGTTCAAGTTCCATCGAGACCATACCGTCTACCACGTATATAGGGCGTAGACCAGTTCCAGTAACTTCATCTTGTCAAGGATTGATGGGTATGATTGGGAAGTTTAGGAAGGACGTTCCTTATGTTGCTAAGATTATAAGGAGGTCTGCTATTGAGTTCACTGATGAACAATTAGGTATGATTAATAATGTGTTAGAAGGTGCTAGGATGGAACGGGAATATGGGTATGACCAGCAGTTTAACGATGCTCTATTTGTGTTTGAGGAGTCTATGGACAATAGAGCTGATGAGGAGACCAAATTTTTCAACCATCAGAAATCACTTTATCCAAGGATTTATAAGGCATTGAGGCAGTCTTCTTTTCCCTATTCTTCTAATCAGGCAGCATGTCTTCATAGGATGCTGAGAGCATTGTACGTAGCAACGGGAAACCTGAATTCTGAGGCGGACCAAGAAATTGTGGCTAGTATAAGAGAGTTGGTGCGATTGTTACAGCTGGACGATCATTTGAGAGACCCCACTCCTCATAGAGTTATTGTGCAGAATACCATTCCCTATTACCTCCAGAATATGGTAAAGAAATTGGATATATTGGCTAAGGAAGAAGGAAAGAGGCCTCACCCTAGTTTCATTCACCCCAGTGTCACTATAAACTTGGCAATCTTTCTGGTAGTCAATTTAGATGCTTTGGTAATTTTGGATGAGGTGCTCACACCACGCGAGCATTTTCATTTTGGAATGGTAGAGGTATATGTAACACCCGCCAAATTAGGACTAGTAATTAGTGCCTAATCATACGTTAATACATGTAATTAGTTCTGTGTTAGGCTGATTAATGTATCGAATTATATATATTGTTGAATATATACGAAAATGCGATTTTGTCTAAATCGTACGCAATTTAAATCGAATGTATTTCGATTCAATTTAATACGGACGTTGGTGACCAACTTTATTAAATAACGCTTCTATGTCAAAAATATTATTTTAATAATATTTCGTATTCATTCGTATCGTACAAACCGAATTTTACACAATTTAAAATATTAAAACGTGCAAACTAAATAAACTAACTTACATTTTATAACACAAATATAAATTGATTTGTAAAATATTTAAACAATATATCGCGTAATAAATCGTATTTTAAAACTTATAATTAAAATGTAAATAATTGTTTAACGTTAAACGACGGAGCAAACGAACACCACGCGGAACGCGGGGCGAGAAGACTGAAAAGTGGGGATAAACCCCCACCTCCCATCTTCTCTTACATTTCATTTTCTTCCTATCTCTCTCTCTCCTATTTTCTCTCTTTTATCCCAAATCACCAAAAAACTCACAAAATCGCAAAATAACATCACGAAACGCAACCGAATCACCAATATTTTTAGAGATTCACGACCACCTCGCGACGATCTACATTTCTACCTTTCCGGATTTTCATTTCGGCAAATTGTAAGTTTCCGACAAAATCCCGAAATCTCTCGATTCTTAGTATTTTTCATTTGTGGTTGTTTTTATAACTAGTATATGTCCATTACAATGTATAGAACACGATTTCATAGCTTAAAAACGAGTTTAAAACGGATTTTTCGCCGGAAAAACGTTAACAGCCTGACTTTCTGGGCTGGTGTTCATCCATGCGACACAAGCATTGTGTCGCATGTTGTGTCGTATTTTGGCCTTTATGTCGCATAAAATCCCTTGTGTCGTACCTTATGTCGTACCAGATAATTAGTGTCGCAAGTCCTGCGACACAACCACTATGTCGCATACCCCATACGACACAATCACTATGTCGCTGTTGAATCAGCATTTCGCATCCATGCGACACAACCCTTGTGTCGTATGGACATTGTGTCGCACTACTATGCGACACAACCCTTGTGTCGCATAACGAACTTTGTGTCGCATTTAGTGTCGCATAAAACAGCAGGTTTTCAAATTTCAATTTCACTAAGTGTCGGAACTATATAACCTCAAACCCTTATACGATACGACTTATAAAACACTTTGGGACACACTTTCAAGTGCAAAACGCCAATTACCTGGTAATAATACTTAAGGTTTATTATTTCAAATCCGTCACCAACGGGCCGTACACGTTTTCAAACACTTATCAAATCAACCAAATCGAAGTAATTTGGACATATATAGTTGTGTAACAACTACAAGGGTGATCTTTTGAGATACCCAATCATGATTATAACCATCGCGTGTCGTGGACACCCTCAGGTTACAAGTCGTTGGACTTCATTTCTCGCTAATCAACTTACGTTTGTTTAAACGCATTCAGACTCAGGTGAGTCTCATAGCCCCTCTTTTTACTGTTTTACTCAGGGGTGTGATATACTGCTCAACTTTTAACATGTGAACGCAAGTACCAACTTTTCATATACTACATGAGTTTTTCGAAACTAATCATTTTAAAGTCCTCCGTCAGCATAGTTGTTAATACGTTGTAGCGTGAATATTAGTATATGGTACCATATAGGATTGACCCACCTCGTCCAGGTTAGCAAGCACTAACCGGGTAAACGGACGTACTAATATTTGGGAAGACGAATGTGGATTAGGCATTCGTGGAGGCACCTCGCCCGGAATTCTCTATAGGGGACCCGGCCCTCGAGTTAAGCTCAACTATGTGCTCATGGCTGTATACACGATGACTATCATTTAATTGCTGGATGCAATTCATTATTTAATTTCTGGATGCAATTCATTATTTAAATCTTGCGGTTCATACTATATTAACTGATTTCAAACCTGTGAGCTCACCAGCTTTATAGCTGACCTTTTAGCATATATCGCAGGTACCAAGCAGTAGGATGTTTCTGCTTCAGGACTTTAGCTCGAGTCAGCATACAGACGATTGAGATTTTCTTGCATTAGTATATTTTGTACAAGTACTTATGTACTGAAATCTCCTTTTATTTAACTCGAGCTATGTAAAGCTTCAAAATGTTGTAAACATTTCAATTATCAATATATTTTGTTAAAACGACGCATATAGAGTCGTTTGTTGTATATCTTTGTGCCTTGTTATTGATTAGTAACACCCAAATCAAGCTTCCGCAAATCATCAAATTTGGGGGTGTTACAGATTGGTATCAGAGCCTAAGGTTATAGTGAACTAGGTTGCATTTAGTGAGCCTATACTATGACCATTAGGCAGTATTCCTTATTAAGTATGACTGGTTCAGTGATTTCAGCATACGAGTTTAATTTAACATAGCCTGATCAACTATGTACAACTAAGCAAAGATGATGTAAGATCTGAAAGTAGTTATGGCTGAACAGGATACAATAGAAGACTCTGACCTCGAGAGAACCGAGACTCAAACATGTTTATGCTAGACACTCAATAGGCTATATTATATAGGAACTATATGAATATAGGCCTCAATCTTACTAACGCTTTGTCTCAGAAATGGCAAACATTCCATCAAATTCATCTCGCTCTCAATCTGGGTCGCAGAACCCAAGGGTAGCAAGGAGGAACAACAGGTTGCCTCGAGCTGGCCCGTACCCCACTCACATCACCTTACCGGTCTTAGCCGCTAGGGTGAACCAACACGAGCAGCGACTTCGCACCATGGATGTCGTGTTGCAGGAAACAAACGAAAACTGGCAACTTACATCTCTTGAACGCATAGAACAAGTCTCCGACGACCTTGAAACCACAAACAACAACATGGATGTCCTTCGCAACCAAATAATTGGAATAAGCGTGGAAAATGCCCTGCTGCGACAAAGGATGGAAGAATGTGAACAGCGTTCACATGAAGCAGAAGAGTATGCCGGTGGACTAACACAACGACTGGCACTAGCAGAAGATAACGCCCGACAAGCTAGCAGACTTGCTAACACTGTTGACCGTCTTGTCACGATGATGGAACAAATTAATCTACGTTAAGACTAGTGTAGTCTTTGTCTTGTAATCTATCCTGTAATCTAGTAACTATCTACGCGCTACTCTAAAATTCGGTCGGATGTAACAATTCCCGACACCTTTTGTAATACATCCGTAGGATGTAACCTTTGAACTCGTATTATCTATCAAATGTTCCTTGTTGTTTCTACTTATACCAATTGCCATAATTCTTTTTCGTATTGATGTTATGTATTACCGCCTTTATACATGTACATCCGAGATATACACAATTTTTCTTACAAAATCTCATGTATCTTCATTTCTTTTATTGAAGAATCATGCCGCCAAAGTCAAGACCATACACCGATGCTCAGCTTACATCGCTGATAACCCAGGCTGTTACTGAAGCCTTGGCTCGGAATACCCCTCAAAATTCCACCAGAAACAGCGATGCCGCTGAACCACTACTGCTAAACCTTGTTCTTACAAGGACTTTCAAAGCTGCAAACCCTCCAGCTTCAAAGGTTCTGAAGGAGCCATCGGACTTATCAGATGGTTCGAGAAGATGGAAACTGTTTTCCGTGTCAGCAAATGCGCGGAGAACGACAAAGTAAACTTCGCCACCTGCTCTCTCGAAGATGATGCCCACTCTTGGTGGAATTCATATACCCAATCAGTGGGTGCTGACATTGCCTACCAACTAACTTGGGAGGAATTGAAAGCAAAACTCACTGCCAAATACTGCTCAATCGCCAAACTCCAAAAGCTAGATGAGGAGTTCTGGAACCTAAAGGTTCAAGGTGGTGATATCGATGGTTATACCACCCGATTCCAACAACTCGCTGCCCTCCGCCCAGCCATGGTAAGCACTGAACCTGATAAGATCAGGAAGTACATTCTTGGCCTTCCTGAGCCTGTTCGGGGGCATGTTGCCTCTTCAAACCAAGCCACCATGGACGGTGCAATCTTATTGGCTCAAGACCTGATGTCAATGAGCCAAGATTCTGAACCACCCACTTCATCCTCTCACAACAACAAAAGAAAGTGGTCTGACCACCACAACAACCACTCCAACCAACAAAACAAGAAACCCGACACCATCAAAGCCTACAACACCACCACCGACATCATACGGGGCTACACTGGGAACAAACCCTATTGTTCCAAGTGCAGTCGTCACCATGAAGGTTCCTGTGGTCCCTTTTGCAACAACTGCAAGAGGTACGGCCACCTCACCAAAGACTGTCACTCTCCCGCAAACAACAATTCCAACAACAACACCAGACCACCCAAAGTCTGCTTTGAGTGTGGAAAACCTGGGAACTTCAGGGACACGTGCCCAAAGCTGAACAACAACAACCGCAGCAACAACAACAACACCCGAAGCAGAGCCTTTGTCATCAAATCTGGGGACGCCCGCCAGGACCCAAATGTGGTCTCGGGTATGTTCCTCCTCAACAACTTACATGCTTCTGTTCTATTTGATACTGGTGCTGATAGAAGCTTTATCTCTGATGACTTTTGCCCACTACTTGACATCACTCCTGTTGCCTTAGATGTTAAGTACACTGTAGAGCTAGCAAATTGGGAACTTATAGAAACCGATAGTGTGATACCTAATTGCACTTTAAACCTAGCTGATGAAACCTTTTCAATCGATCTTGTACCCGTTGAAATCGGAAGTTTCGACGTTATTATTGGAATGGACTGGTTGTCCAAACACCGAGCCGAAATCATTTGTTACGATAAGATCGTCCGCATTCCACTCGCTGCTGGTGGAACCTTGATCATACAGGGGGAGACCGGTGGGACGGGACTCAATATTATCTCTTGCTTAAAAACCCGAAAATTTCTGAGAAAGGGTTACCCTGCAATACTCGCACACATCACAGAGAAGAAGTCGGAGGAGAAGCGACTTGAAGATGTGCCAATTGTTAGAGACTTTCCCGAAGTCTTTCCGGAAGAACTACCTGGTTTACCTCCACCTAGACAGGTTGAGTTCTCAATTGATCTCGTGCCGGGTGCCGCACCGGTGGCCCGCGCACCGTACCGTTTAGCCCCATCCGAACTTCAGGAGTTGTCTGCTCAGTTACAGTAACTTCTGCATAGAGGATTCATCAGAACGAGTTCTTCACCTTGGGGAGCTCCGGTCTTGTTTGTTAAAAAGAAGGACGGTTCATTCCGAAAGTGCATCGACTACCGAGAGTTGAACAAATTGACCGTCAAAAACCGATACCCACTTCCTCGCATTGATGATCTATTCGACCAACTTCAGGGATCAAGTTTCTACTCAAAAATTGACCTGCGATCAGGCTATCACCAGTTACGAGTTCGCGACACCGATATTCCAAAAACTGCTTTCAGAACTCGTTACGGGCACTACGAATTCCAAGTGATGCCCTTCGGTCTAACAAACGCACCGGCTGTATTCATGGACCTCATGAATCGGGTGTGCAAACCTTATCTCGACAAGTTTGTCATTGTCTTTATTGATGACATACTCATTTACTCGCACAACGAGCAAGAACATGCGCAACATCTCAAAACCATCCTTGAACTACTTAGACACGAGGAGCTTTATGCCAAATTCTCTAAGTGTGAGTTCTGGATTCAAACCGTTCAATTCCTTGGTCACGTGATCGACAGTCAGGGAATCCACGTTGACCCATCAAAGATTGAGGCTATCAAAGACTGGCAAGCACCCACCTCTGCAACTGAAGTACGACAATTCTTGGGTCTTGCTGGGTATTATCGGCGATTTATCGAAAATTTCTCCAAAATAGCTCAACCACTCACGGTACTGACTCAGAAGGACAAAAGGTTCGATTGGACCGATAAACAAGAGTCAGCGTTCCAACTTATGAAACAAAAGCTTTGCAGTGCTCCAATTCTATCACTACCCGAAGGCACCGATGACTTCGTGGTATACTGCGATGCTTCTCATCAAGGTCTCGGTTGCGTGTTAATGCAACGAGACAAAGTCATTGCCTATGCCTCACGACAGCTGAAAATTCACGAAAAGAACTACACCACTCATGATCTCGAACTTGGAGCTGTCGTTTTTGCTCTCAAAATCTGGAGACATTATCTCTACGGCACTAAGTGCACAATCTTTACCGACCATAAAAGTCTCCAACACATTTTCGACCAAAAAGATCTTAACATGAGGCAACGTCGATGGGTCGAGTTGCTTACCGATTACGATTGCGAGATCAAGTACCATCCAGGGAAGGCTAATGTTGTAGCCGATGCCCTCAGTCGAAAGGAACGATCAAAACCACTTCGAGTCCGAGCCCTCAGTATGACCATTCACAACGATCTTACCGTTCAGATTCATACCGCTCAGATCGAAGCCTTGAAACCTGAAAACATCAAAAACGAAGCCTTACGGGGTATAGACAAACAATTTGAAGCCAAACCTAACGGGATTAGGTATTTCTCAAACCGAATCTGGTTGCCTAATTTCGGAAACCTACGAGACTTGGTGACGGATGAAGCTCACAAGTCTAAATATTCTATCCATCCGGGATCCGATAAGATGTACCACGGAATCAAAGAATTTTATTGGTGGCCGAACATGAAAGCCGAAATCGCCACTTACGTTAGCAAGTGCCTTACTTGCTCAAAAGTCAAAACCGAACATCAAAAACCTGCTGGTTTACTCCAACAACCTGAAATCCCTGAATGGAAATGGGAACAAATTGCCATGGATTTCATAACCAAACTACCCAAGTCGGCGAGCGGTTGCGATACCATTTGGGTGATCGTCGATCATCTCACCAAATCTGCTCATTTCCTGGCAATCAAGGAAAACGATAAAATGGAGCGCCTTGCACAAATCTACATCAAGGAAATCGTTTCTCATCACGGCGTTCCAATCTCGATCATCTCTGACAGAGATGCCCGTTTCACCTCTCACTTTTGGCAGTCACTTCAAAAAGCTTTGGGTACTCGTCTTGATATGAGTACCGCATACCATCCCCAAACCGATGGCCAAAGTGAACGAACCATTCAGAAACTGGAAGATATGCTACGCGCCTGCGTAGTTGATTTCGGTACAAACTGGGAAAGACATCTACCGTTGTGCGAATTCTCGTACAATAACAGCTATCACGCCAGCATTAAAGCTGCACCTTTTGAGGCACTGTACGGTCGTAAGTGCCGATCACCGATCTGTTGGACTGAAGTGGGAGACAGTCAACTCACTGGTCCGGAACTCATTCACGCCACCACTGAGAAAATTGTGGAAATCCAAAACAGACTCAAAACCACACGTGATCGTCAGAAAAGTTATGCTGACGTGAGACGCAAACCACTCGAGTTCCAAGTTGGGGATCGAGTACTCTTAAAAGTGTCACCTTGGAAAGGCGTCATCCGTTTTGGCAAACGCAGGAAGTTGAACCCCAGGTACATCGGGCCTTTTGAGATCCTCGAACGGATTGGCCCCGTAGCTTATCAATTGCAGCTGCCATCCGAACTCAGCAGCGTGCACCCCACTTTTCATATTTCAAATTTGAAGAAGTGTCTGTCTGATAAGACACTTATTATCCCACTAGATGAAATTCGTGTTGACGATAAACTTCACTTCGTTGAGGAACCCGCTGAAATTATGGACCGTGAGGTCAAACAACTGAAACAAAGTCGTATTCCAATCGTCAAGGTCAGATGGAATTCGCGGCGTGGTCCGGAATTCACCTGGGAACGGGAAGACCAAATGCGACTCAAATATCCTCAACTTTTCACTGATTCTACATCAAACACGACTTCGAACTAAATTTCGGGACGAAATTCTTCTAACAGGGGGAGAATGTAACACCCGCCAAATTAGGACTAGTAATTAGTGCCTAATCATACGTTAATACATGTAATTAGTTCTGTGTTAGGCTAATTAATGTATCGAATTATATATATTGTTGAATATATACGAAAATGCGATTTTGTCTAAATCGTACGCAATTTAAATCGAATGTATTTCGATTCAATTTAATACGGACGTTGGTGACCAACTTTATTAAATAACGCTTCTATGTCAAAAATATTATTTTAATAATATTTCGTATTCATTCGTATCGTACAAACCGAATTTTACACAATTTAAAATATTAAAACGTGCAAACTAAATAAACTAACTTACATTTTATAACACAAATATAAATTGATTTGTAAAATATTTAAACAATATATCGCGTAATAAATCGTATTTTAAAACTTATAATTAAAATGTAAATAATTGTTTAACGTTAAACGACGGAGCAAACGAACACCACGCGGAACGCGGGGCGAGAAGACTGAAAAGTGGGGATAAACCCCCACCTCCCATCTTCTCTTTCATTTCATTTTCTTCCTATCTCTCTCTCTCCTATTTTCTCTCTTTTATCCCAAATCACCAAAAAACTCACAAAATCGCAAAATAACATCACGAAACGCAACCGAATCACCAATATTTTTAGAGATTCACGACCACCTCGCGACGATCTACATTTCTACCTTTCCGGATTTTCATTTCGGCAAATTGTAAGTTTCCGACAAAATCCTGAAATCTCTCGATTCTTAGTATTTTTCATTTGTGGTTGTTTTTATAACTAGTATATGTCCATTACAATGTATAGAACACGATTTCATAGCTTAAAAACGAGTTTAAAACGGATTTTTCGCCGGAAAAACGTTAACAGCCTGACTTTCTGGGCTGGTGTTCATCCATGCGACACAAGCATTGTGTCGCATGTTGTGTTAAAATCCCTTGTGTCGTACCTTATGTCGTACCAGATAATTAGTGTCGCAAGTCCTGTAACATAACCACTATGTCGCATACCCCATACGACACAATCACTATGTCGCTGTTGAATCAGCATTTCGCATCCATGCGACACAACCCTTGTGTCGTATGGACATTGTGTCGCACTACTATACGACACAACCCTTGTGTCGCATAACGAACTTTGTGTCGCATTTAGTGTCGCATAAAACAGCAGGTTTTCAAATTTCAATTTCACTAAGTGTCGGAACTATATAACCTCAAACCCTTATACGATACGACTTATAAAACACTTTGGGACACACTTTCAAGTGCAAAACGCCAATTACCTGGTAATAATACTTAAGGTTTATTATTTCAAATCCGTCACCAACGGGCCGTACACGTTTTCAAACACTTATCAAATCAACCAAATCGAAGTAATTTGGACATATATAGTTGTGTAACAACTACAAGGGTGATCTTTTGAGATACCCAATCATGATTATAACCATCGCGTGTCGTGGACACCCTCAGGTTACAAGTCGTTGGACTTCATTTCTCGCTAATCAACTTACGTTTGTTTAAACGCATTCAGACTCAGGTGAGTCTCATAGCCCCTCTTTTTACTGTTTTACTCAGGGGTGTGATATACTGCTCAACTTTTAACATGTGAACGCAAGTACCAACTTTTCATATACTACATGAGTTTTTCGAAACTAATCATTTTAAAGTCCTCCGTCAGCATAGTTGTTAATACGTTGTAGCGTGAATATTAGTATATGGTACCATATAGGATTGACCCACCTCGTCCAGGTTAGCAAGCACTAACCGGGTAAACGGACGTACTAATATTTGGGAAGACGAATGTGGATTAGGCATTCGTGGAGGCACCTCGCCCGGAATTCTCTATAGGGAACCCGGCCCTCGAGTTAAGCTCAACTATGTGCTCATGGCTGTATACACGATGACTATCATTTAATTGCTGGATGCAATTCATTATTTAATTTCTGGATGCAATTCATTATTTAAATCTTGCGGTTCATACTATATTAACTGATTTCAAACCTGTGAGCTCACCAGCTTTATAGCTGACCTTTTAGCATATATCGCAGGTACCAAGCAGTAGGATGTTTCTGCTTCAGGACTTTAGCTCGAGTCAGCATACAGGCGATTGAGATTTTCTTGCATTAGTATATTTTGTACAAGTACTTATGTACTGAAATCTCCTTTTATTTAACTCGAGCTATGTAAAGCTTCAAAATGTTGTAAACATTTCAATTATCAATATATTTTGTTAAAACGACGCATATAGAGTCGTTTGCTGTATATCTTTGTGCCTTGTTATTGATTAGTAACACCCAAATCAAGCTTCCGCAAATCATCAAATTTGGGGGTGTTACAGTATACACTAAATTGGTGGGCATATTCAAGGAGTCTAGTTTGGAATTCAGTGACGGTCAAGAGGTAGCGATTAAGAAGATCGAAAGGAGGATAAGGGAGCTTAAGAGGAGCCCGGTAATGTCCAAACACGATAGTATTAATGAAGCATGTTATGAGTTTATAAGTGAATTGGAGGAGGCTAGTCCGGATCGTGAGGTGACGTTGGATGAAAATGGTAAAGTTATTTTGGCAATTAATGGCACCGTGAATAAGGTTGTTAGGGACATCGGTTGGTGGTTAGTTAATCTTCAACCTGCTGCTAGTGCTCATTTGGTTAATTTCCCGACCTTTGGAAATGGAATGGAAAATGTCACTGCAAACATCACGGAGCGCTTCTTGAGCCTTTATCCGATGCATTAGTTTTCATCTTTTATAATCTTTATTTCATTGGATTTCTGACATTCTTGTTTCTCTTGGATTTTATTTATTTATTGTGTGTTATGAGTGTTGAACTTTTTATTAGTGTGTGAATGTGAAGTTTTTATTATGTGGTTTGAATTTGAAATTTTGAATTTTTATTGTTTGTATGTATAGTTTGAAATTAAAGAGCCAAGAACTCATTATTACGTCTCCAGGTATGTTTTTAAGTTGAATTTAGTTCGTGGCGAAAGCGTGAGTGTGGTGGTAAATTATTTTGAAAAGAGATGAAAAGTTACTGTTATTCAATTCCAACCGCCGGATGGATGAATCCATCCGCCGGATGGATTGATTTGGGCTACTGAGCCCGTTGACTAGGCCTTAAAATCCAACTACCGGATGGAATTCCATCTGCCGGATGGATCAAAATCTTCATAAACCCGAGTTACAGCCCCCTTTTTGAATTTTTTTTACCACAAAAACCACCACCACCCACTGCCGGCGCACCACAGTTCCAACGACCACTTTCCGGCCACCCTCTCAACCGCATTTTTGTACTTTTTCGTTACTCGCAACTTCCTCTACAAGGTATGACTTGCAATTTTCGTTTTTGTTACGTATTTTGCAAAATCATTGATTAGGGTTTGAGTATGCAATTTGGGGATTTCGAATTTAAGCATGTTTATATGAATATATTAGTTGAATTATGTTTGTTAGTAACAATGTAAAGAAGTGGCATGTTCAAATTTTATGTACATTGTATTATATGCGATTATTAGAATTATTCATTTATATATATATATATATATATATATATATATATATATATATATATATATATATATATATATGATGTGGTTGTTTGGTTTACTAAATTGCTATGAATAATTGATTGAACTTGTTAATTTTCTGGTCACATTATTATTTTGCGAATGTTTGTTTGGTACGCAAGCGTTTGTGATTATGTTTGTGTGATGAATTGTCATTTTGCAGTAATGTAGTTATAATAATTCATGTTGAATATTATGAATAATTGCTAGTTACTAATACTTGAGTTTAGTAATTGTGAGAAGTAATTTGTTCGTATGTTCACATTGGTACCAAGTTGTTATATTGCATTTGAATTGGCAATTGTGATGAAAATTTAATATGTAATCTAGCAATTAGTATAATTCTTGTTTATAAGCAATTATGGTGTATGAAATTGTGATTGTTGCGGTAGTTTAGGTTCAGCCAAAATGGTGGATTGTTTTCCCGGCAGTCGAAATGCTGTCGAATTTTTTTTAGCACTTTTTTGCATTTCATGTTTATTTAAGGTACTAATTGGTTGTTTTTCTTAGCAGCTAAATGGCAAGCAGGAGATCCAGAGGAGGCCAAACAATGAACGACCCTCTGATTCAGACTCACCGATATCTTACTTTTCATACGTCATACTCCAGTTCCACCAAACATGAGTTCAGAGAACGTTTGGCTGCAAATATCGATCAGCCTATTGAGGCATTCGAAGCGGCTAATTGGCATGTTTTTGAGCAGGTGATAGAGAGGAATGGATTTTCCACGGGGCATGAGATTATGAGAAATTTACTTGCTGCCCCATATGTTTTAGCCAGTGGTGACATTGGGTTTGTCTCTCATGCTTGGTACAAGATGTTTGGTATCAGGGAGCATATTTATCGAGAGTTGGAGGTTGAATTCTATAGTACTTTTCATTTCAACCACAAGTCGACTGACTGGACTGCTAGGACCATTTCTTTTCAGCTGGGGGTGTGCCGAGATAGATGTCTCTGGTTGAGTTTGCTTTGGGTGTTGGGTTGTATGAGCCCAATGAGATCCACAACCCTAATTTTCTGAATCATTTTTCAGCTGGAGCTGTTAAAAAGCTCACAGATATAGAGAAAAATGAGGCGTGGCAGTTTCTTGCTTAGGGTAGTTATGGTTCTCGATCCCCTTCGTACCGGATGATTCGCGATCCCCGTCACCGTCTCATTCATCGGTTATTGACTTTTACCATTGTTGGACGTCGTGAGGGATACGACAAGGTCACCCAGCCTGATTTATTTTATCTCAGTTATATTGTCAGGAAGAGGCTAGTGAATGTACCTTGGAGATTGGCTAGATGGATGTCCAAGAGAGCCACTGGGACTAGGGATATGAGTAGTTTGTGTGGTGGTCAGTTTGTTACCCGGTTAGCTAGGCATTTTGGGTTAGAGACACAGGCTGAGATTGGGACACGCACGGTTGTACAGCCTGGGATGGATTGGTTGACTGCAAGGAAGCTGGAGGCCCTCGACATGATTGAGAGCTGCAGTATTTATGGTGGTGAGCCGGAGCAGTATTTTTGGGTTGCCACGACTCCGGTAGGGCAGACTTTACAGCCCCGACAGGCCAGGATCACTGTTGCTGGAGGAGATGCTGCTAGAGGTCGAGTAGCGGCTCGTGGCCGAAATAGAGGTTATGCTGCTGAGTTTGATCAGCTACAGCAGCAGCTTGCTCAGATGGACCTCAGCCATACTCGCAGATTTGACCAGCTTGAGCTTATGCATAGGCAGCACTTTCATCAGACGAGTGCTCATTTGGATTATCAGGATAGCCTGTTTGCTCAGCTGTTCGGTCCAGCCCAGCCACCCTTCTAGCCTTTCCAGTACCAGATGCCTCCGAAGTTTTTCCCACCACCACCACCAGATCAGGCAGGACCATCCCATCAGCACCACAGCATGGACAAGGAGGAGGATAGTGATTAGGATGAGATGTATCCTTTATGGTTTTTGATTACAAACACTATTTTATTTTTAGTACTTTATTTATTTATGTTTGGATATTTGTAGTTTTATATTTGGTTTGTGTATATTTTGTTTAGTTAGTTCTTTATTTTGGTATCGTTTGATATTGTTTGTTGATGCCCTTTTAGAATTGTGTTGTGAGCAAGTAAGATGCTGGCAGTAAGTTCAGCGAAAATGGAAGCAAGGAATTTTGAGAGTGATCTTTCGGCCTTGTTTTTTCCTTAACTCACATATTATTCCAGGGGAGTTTTTCTGTCTAAATTCCTTTCTCTTTTTCCGTTTTTGGTATTTCCTTTTCTGTACAATGAGGATGATGAACGCCAAAATGTGCTATTTTATAGTACTAATTACCCCTAGTTTGATTAATTTCTTGTGCATTTTATTTGAATGCGATACTCATTTCGTTCATATTTGCATTTAGGAATTATATGGAGCTTGAATCGGAAAAGAAGTGGAAAACTAGCGAGAATTGAAGAAAAGAAGTTAAAACGAGGAAAAAGTGAAGAATAGAAGTCGTTTAGCTGAAAAGTTGGGATTTTTAATCCATACGGCGTATGGATTTCCATACGGCGTATGGATGATGTGAGCCGGGCCGCCAGTCCACGTTGGTCAGACCCATGGGTTTTGCAATCTATACGGCGTATGGATGTCCATACGGCGTATGGATTGAGTCGGCAGAAAACCTAAATAGATGAGTTTATTTCATTTGGAGGAAAACACACACATTTTTCTTCCGGTCGATTTTCTCTCATTCAAAACCCTAATTCCAGAGTTTTTGTAGGATTAAGAGCAAGAAGATTGAAGGGCTTTCATTCATCCAATCATATTTCATTATTTCGGTTCGAATATAATTTTCCTTTTCATTCGATTATGAATTGTGATATGTTATTGGTTCTGATTTTCTGTAAAAGTATGATTGGCTAGTTCTATTATGTGTTTGCTTAGATGAAAATACTTAATTGATGGATTGATTGTTATAATTGCGAATGTATTGGATTTTATTAAATGTTTATGTGTTTATTCGTTAATCCTTGGGTATTTAATGATTGTTGCTGATTACCTAGCGTGATTTCATAATCAGTTGAGATTGATTTCCTGTTGGTTGTGAATTTATTGATAGTTGTTGATTTTGATTGATAATTATTGCCGAATATATTGAGTTTGACGGGCTAGGGTTAATAGTTAGTAATGGTTATTGATGGACAAGATAACTTTAATCAGTTATAGACTTTGTTGATTCAAGTCAAAAGAATAAATCACATAAACGGTGTTGAATTAATTTAGAATACAGTTTTGTGGACAACGTTAAATTGAACTGTTAATGTGTTGAAAACAACCTTGTGTCTTTCTTAATTGTATTGAATTCAGTTTATCTTGTAAGGAGGGTTGATATATTTGAAAGGGCACGATAGAATCCATGCGTGAGCAATTGAATAAAATGATTTCCGGATTTTAAGGAAAGTAATCTAAGCAAATGCATTTCTTTTATTATTTGAATTAAATCTTCTTTTTAATTAATTATTTTATTATTCCTTTATTTTATAATTATGTTTTATTTAATAATTCATTTCTTTTATAATTGTTTATCAATTGTTCGATCGGAACTAAAACGTCCCTGTTTTTTACTGCTTTAATTAATTGTAGCAATTTCCAGTTTGTTAAAAATTGATATCCGTTCCCTGTGTTCGACTCGGACTTACTAAGCTATACTATATATGATCATGTATTCTTGCCTGTGTTGTGTGTAGTAAGTTAGGTATTTTCCATTTTAAAACTAAAACCCCGTTTACACGACATCAGAGGACATTGTACATCTTTAAGTGGGGGATGGGAGAGAAAAGAGAATTGAGTTTCCATATAATTGTCCTTTAAAAAGTAAGTAGATAATGTCGTAAATTGGTTAACTTTTATCGCTTTAAAATACGTAACTAGGAGGTTATAACTTACCTATTTTTCAAACAAATTTTTAAATTTGAAGTTTCTATTTTTCTAGAGACAATTTATTTTGTTACAATGTAGGTTAAATTTTAAAATTTTCTACACTTTTAATTAAATTTTAAACCGTGAAAAGTGTTATTTAGCTTCATTATATGATGTATTGATAGACAATTTATATAAGAGTTTTTGAGCTTTTAAGAAATGAAAATAAATGAGTAGATCTTGCTTTTAGATGAACTTTAGTTGTGTATGACGGTTGTCTTAATTTTCATATTAATGTCGTGCGATATATCATATTTTTGGAAATTTAATTAACATCATTTGGGGATATACTGAGTGTTGTTTCCTCTGTTGTACGAAAGTACAGACCTAGTCTTCGTCAGTATATCTAATTAAAAAGAGCAAAAGAGTTTAAACAACTCATAATTTAAAAGTAGTCAAATTATGTCGCTTTGTTGTACTAAGGTACAGACCTGTCACCAATGGTTTGACTAAAAATTTATTATTGCTAAACCAAAATCAAGTTATGTCGCTTTGTTGTGTTAAGGCACAGACCTGTCAACTATGTCTTGATTTGAAAAATGATTGTTCTGATTAGAAATCCATAATATGTAATATTGGCACGTTATGAGTATGAGAGTATATAGCTATTGGGAATTTGAGGGGATTTTTACGTGAATAATAACGAGTTAAGCTCAACTATTTGAATAATAGATTGTTTAAGTGGACAACAATATCAATAATCATTGTGAACTATTTAATGTTTTAAGAATAAAAGTTTATATGTAGATTATTTTTGTGACCTCATTTTTTTTTTAATATTTATCTTTAGAATTAACAGGATTTTAAATATAAAAGTTTGAGTTGAAAATGGGTGATGTTGTGTAATTCCTTTGTTAGTTATTTAGGTTAATGGAGATGACTGTTTTCTTAAGAATTAGATTTTTGAATAGATGGTCTACTTGAGGACAAGTATGATTCAAGTGGGGGATGTTTGATAAACGTGTATAAGTACTATATTTAAGTAGTATTTTACCCTTTTTCTTGAATGTTCTTATTGCAATTAATTAAGTTTTGTTACTTATTTCATTTACATTTTGCAATCAGAAGTGGAAATGAAGCTTTTTGGAGAGAAAAACAGAAAACAGTCAAGAAACAAGTTGAATGATGCATTTTGGAAGACTTGAACGAAGCCGGGGTTTTAAAAGAAGAAAAGTTGAAAAAAGTCTGGAAATTCAGTCCATCCGCCGGATGGATTATCCATCCGCCGGATGGATGAAGGGGGTGGAGGCCCAGTATACGCGAAGCTGGGATGAGCTCTTTTGCAATCCATCCGTCGGATGGAATTCCATCCGCTGGATGGATCAATTTTCCAGAAATATATAAACGCGTTTTAAACCCTAAAACAGAGAGATTTGGCTAGGTTTTTATTCTTACGACTTATTTCGACTTCAGAAGCTTATTTTCGACTGATAGAAGTACTTTGGAGGCACGAAGAGTTAAGGTTGAAGCTATTCACTTTATCTTTTAGTGATTCGTCTTTTCGGTTTGTATTTACACTTATTTATTTCGATTATGTTATGTTTTTGAGATTAATAATTCTGTTTTTGCAATATTCGATGATGAACTGATACATTTAGTATTTGTGTAATAATGAACCTTGGATAATGATTGTTGAACGATTATATTTGCACGTTTAATAAGTTATTTAATTGAAGATGGTTATGTTATCCGTAGATCCTTATTTATTGGTGGTTATTAGTTATTACTTAACGTGATTGATTGTGTCACTGAGATTGATTTCCCTTGATATTGTTGATTATTGATGGTTAGAATTTAGGTTTTGATCATTGCTAAATATATTGAGTTTGATAGGTTAAGAGACTAATAATTAAATAATCTAAAATGAATAAGTTAGTAAGTAATTATTAATAGGTATTGTTGAGTCATACCGCGAGGATCAATCATAATCAATCGTGAATGCTTAATGCACAAACTAGGGAAAAGCACGCAATAGAGCAACATTCTTGCGACGTCGGATCGATGTTTAATGCGGGACCTTCGGTTGTAGAAATTAGTTAACCAGAACCGGAGGCTAATTTACATTTAACTTGGACTCTTTGATTAGTATCTAAGTTAATTTAAAAGAAATCACAATTAGATAATTAACATGCAATGAATCGGAATATCTGAATCTGAGTGGAGTTATTACACGATTACTTGTTCCTTCCTATTGTTTCCTATTAATTATTTAATTTAAGTTTTAATTGTTTTATTATTATTTCAATATTAAATGTTCGAACGGAACTAAAATGCCCCCTATTTACTATTTTATTAGTTAATTATTATTTTCTATCTTTATAAATAAACCACTGTTCCTTGTGTTCAACTCGGACTTACCAAGTCTATACTAACATTTGATCGGGTATTCTTGCCTGGTTGTGTGATAGTATTAATAAGGTATTTTCCATTTATAAATAATAAAACGAGACGCTTTCACATGCATCATCTGCTAGTCTATCTAGTACCATCTTCCGCCAAGGTTAATCGTTGTTCCAGCACTCGAGTGTATCCTTCAGCTTCTTGTGAGCGCTGCTCACATTCTTCCAACCTTGCTTGTAGGAGATCGACCGCTCCTCGGTCGTCAATTACTTGTTGATGAATCATTTCTAAATTACGTGTCATGTCTTTCTGTTCTCGATGCAGTTGTGCCATGCGATCATGGGCTTGGCGTAACCAGTACATTTGTACTATGTATTGTTCCCGTTCCAAACTTTCAAGTCTTGCCTCATGGCGGTGTAGTCGGGCGGCTAACACCGGAACAGTATGGTGAACGGATTCTTATGTATACGGGGAGATGTCCATGGGGTCAGCACGAATTTGAATTTCCTCCTCAGACCTCCAGGTATTGAGAGTTGTGGGTATCCAGTTCCATCGGCGAGCGTATGCCGGACGGCGTGTACCAGTTGTGGTGGCAGCAATGGGGTTTGAGTAAGGGTTTGCTCGAGATGATCTGGTACTCCTTTGGCGAGTACGTATCACACGGGCTTCACCAGTTATGTAGTAAAGAGGTTCGGGAGATTCCCGCGTTGGTGAGACAGGAACAGAGGCTGTCTCCTCGGTAGTGGAGTTGGTCGGTGCTACATTAGTGATGTCTGCCATTTTCTGTGGCAAGAACGTTTAACAAGTGAGGCCTATATTCATATATCTCATATAATATAGCCTAGAGTGTCTAGCACCAACAAGTAATAGTCCCATTTCTCTCGTGGTCAGAGTCAACTAGTGTATCCCTGTTCAACATAACCATTTCGGACCTTACATCATCTTTATTTAATTGTACATAGTTGATCAGGCTATGTTAAATTAAACTCGTATATTGTAATCCCAGAACTAGTCATGCCTAATAAGAAAATACTTCCTAACGGTCATAGTCTAGGCCCACTAAATGCAACCTAGTTCACTATAACCTTAGGCTCTTATACCAATCTGTCGCACCCCCAAATTATGATGCGGAAGCGATTCGGGTCGGGGCACGACTAATACGGTAATCAACAGCACAAAGATATATAATGAACGACTCTATATGCGTCGTTTAACAAAATACATCGATACGTTAAATGTTTACATCAACTGAAGCTATTACAATAGCCCATGTTTCTGAATATGAGAGATTTCAAAACATAATTACTTTTACAAAATATAATAATGCAAGAAAATCTCTAATGTTTGCATGATGACTCGAACTAAAAGTATCCTGATGGGCAGTCCAACCTACTGCTGAGTACCTGTGATACATGCTAAAAATGGTCAGCTAAAAGCTGGTGAGCTCACAGGTTTGTATGTCAAAACATATCGTAAGAACCGCAAGATTTAATGTAATGATTTGCAACCAAGCAAATAAATAATGTATATACAGCCATGAGCACATAGTCTGAGCTTAACTGAGGTGTCAGGATCCACATTCAAGGACCTGATCGATGGTGCCTCCCCACGAGTGCCTAATCTACACTCGCCTGAACAAATGCTAATGCGTCCGTTTGACCAGTTAGTGCTTGCTAACCCGGAAGAGGATTGTCAATCCTATATGGTACCATACACTAACATTCACGCTACAGAAGTATTACCAAACTATGTTGTGGAGGACTTTAAAATGATTAGTTGTGAGAAACTCATGTAGTATAAAGCGTTGTTTTGTACTTGCGTTCACATGTAAATAAAACGAGCAATGAATCACACCCCTGAGTGAAAAACAGTAAAATAGGGGCTATGAGACTCACCTGAGTCTGATGCGTTTATCTCAATAAACATGCATTGCTTAGCCAAGCAATGATGTCCGAACACTGTAACCTGAGGCGTCCAAGACGCGCGTTGGTTAATACGAGTAATGTGACACCCGTCAAATTAGGACTAGTAATTAGTGCCTAATCAATTGTAAATACACGTAATTAGTTCTGTATTAGGCTAATTAATGTATCAAAATACATATTGTTGAATATATACGATTATGCGGTTTGATTAAATCGTACGCAGTTTAAAACGGATGTAATTCGTTTCAATTAAATACGGACGTTGGTGAACAAATTTTATTAAATAATATAACATTATTTAATAACGCAATTATATCCAAAATATTATTTTTATAATATTTCGTACACAACTCGTATCGTACAAACAATTTCGCGATTTAAAAATATCAAACGCGCAAACAATCCAAAATAAAGATAAGTTATATTTTATAACTCAAATATAAAGTATTTAATAAAATACTTCAACAAAAATATTGAATAATTATTCGTATTTTAAAACGTATATTTAAACGTATAAAATAATTAATTAGCGTTTAAACAATCGAGAAAACGAACACCACACGGAGCGCAAATGCACGGGAACGAAAAATGGAGCCACCCACACTTGGGTGGGGCCCAAGTGGGCCGGCCCCTATACCCCCTCCAACACCATCATCTTTTTCACTTCATCATCATCTTTCATCTTTTTCTCTCTCTTTTTCCTTCTTTCTTTCAAAAGAAAAACAACCAAACCACCATCACACAAAATCATCAAATAACACTTCAAAACGACCTCGGATTCTCACATTCATTTGGAGGAAAAGAATCACCGCGTCATGATCTACAATCCTATCTTTTCGGATTTCTCCGGCGTAAACTTGTAAGTTTCCGACAAAACTCGAAAACGCTCCGATTTCATTCATTTTTACATACAAGTTGTTTCTATAAGCTTAAAATGTCCAAATATGGGTTGGGTAAAAGATTTGGACCGAACGGTGGCCGGAAAACTCGTTTTCGGCTCAAAATCCGGCGAACAGTTGGAAGTGTCGCTAGTGTGCCAAAAACAGTACTAGCGACACTAGCCAAGTGTCGCTATGCCAAGTGTCGCCCCTATAGCGACACTACTTAAGTGTCGCTGAAATACTTAATCAGATCTATCCTAGCGACACTACCTTAGTGACGCAAAAATTTAGAAGTGTCGCCTATAGCGACACTAATCAAGTGTCGCCAATCAATTGAAAATCAGAAATCTAGCGACACTCACCAAGTGCCGCCTATAGCGACACTCACCTAGTGCCGCCTAACTAGTGTCGCTTATAGCGACACTAGCCTAGTGTCGCCAAAAACAGAGTTGACAAATTATTTTTATCCTAAGTGTCGAACTTGTACAACCTCAAACACTTATACGATACGACTTCTAAAACACTTTGGGATACACAAGTATAACACTTCAAAAACATAATGATAATATCGAGATTATTATTACAAACAATCACCACGGGCCGTACACGTTTTCAAAACTCAAATCAAACAACCAAATCGTAGTAATTTGGACATTGTAGTTGAACGAAACAACTACAAAGGTAGTCTTTGTAACTACCTACTCATATTAATAACCATCGCGTGTCGTGGACACCCTCAGGTTATCTGTCTACGGACATCTCACTGCTTGATTAAGCATCGTACGTTTATTGACCAAACGCATCAAGACTCAGGTGAGTCTCATAGCCCCTCTTTTATGGCTTTTACTAAGGGGTGTGATCCATTGCTCATTTTTAACATGTGACCGCGAGTACAAACTTTACAATATGCTATATGAGTTGTTTTTCACTAATCATTTCAAAGCCCTCCATCAGCATAGTTTGGTAATACGTTGTAGCGTGATTATTAGTATATGGTACCATATAGGATTAACCCTCCTCGTCCGGGTTAGCATGCACTAACTGGGTAAACGGACGTACTAATAATTGTTCAGACGAGTGTAGATTAGGCACTCGTGGAGGCACCTCGCTCCGAATTCTCTATATGGGACCCGACCCTCGAGTTAAGCTCAGACTATGTGCTCATGGCTGTATACATTATTATTTATTTGCTGGATGCAAATCACTACTTAAATCTTGCGGTTCATACGATATTATCTGATTTCAAACATGTGAGCTCACCATCTTTTAGCTGACCCATTTTAGCATGTATCACAGGTACCAGCAGTAGATTGAACTGCCTCAGGAGTTCTATAGCTCGAGTCAGCATGCAGACATTAGAGATTTTCTTGCATTAATATATTTTGTACAATTACTTATGAACTGAAATCTCTCTTTTAATCGAACACGAGCTATGTACAGTTTCAAATGTTGTAAACATTTTCTCATATTAATGTATTTTGTTAAAACGATGCATATAGAGTCATTTGCTATATCTTGTGTGCTTTGATATTTGATTAGTAACACCCAAAGTATGCTTCCACTAAACAGTGAATTTGGGGGTGTTACAAGTAAGTATCTCAAAAGACCACCTATGCTAATTGATCACACAACTAGTAATGTCCAAATACATATGGTTTGTTTGTTTGCATTTTAACAACGTGTATGGCCCGTTGGTGATAGTTTGAAATAAAATTTCAAAACATTATTATTATGATGTTATAACGTTGTGCTTACAAGCACGTTCCATGTGTTATTGAGTTGTATCGTATAAGTATAAATGTTTTGCTGTTGTAGTTTTTCAACACCTAGTGAAATTTGAGTTTTCATGATTCTGTGATGTGCGACGCAAGGGTTTGTGTCACACCATGCAACATTCGCAATTTAGTGCGACATAAGGTGTTCTGTCGCAGTATGCGACAACGATAAATTTGGCGACATAAGGGCTTGTGTCGCTATGTGCGACATTCGCAATTTAATGCGACATAGTAGTTTGTGTCGCAGGTTCGGGGTCGCTGATGGTTCAGGGTCACTGATGGTTTGTGTTGCAATATTAGTGTGCAACAGAGAGGCTTGTGTCGCAGGATGTCACTGATAGATATATAGGTGCGACATAGAGGCTTGTGTCGCAATGGCTTTGGGCCCAAATGCGACACAAAAGCCTGAGTTGATTCAAGGGTTCGGGTTTGTGGTCAAACGACCTCGGTTTGACCCGAGACTTTTACACAAGTCTTAAAATGGTTAATTAAGCCTTATAAAATTGTCGTTACGTTTTATGGTTGACCCAAAGTGTCGGTTTTGTAAATTGACCAAAACAGCCCCTAAGGTTAGGTTTTCCAGAATTTCAACACTTTTCGGGTCTCGATTTCACCAAGTTAAATTCCATATCAATTCTCAAGAAAAATCATGGTTGTTCCTCTATGTCCCTAGTATTTTATGTAATGTTTCCAAGAATTATAGGGGTCGTTTGTTTGGTTAAATAAAATGGCAAATCCCATGAGGTCCAAATTGCCGACCAATCCGGATACACTTGTACAAACGGAATTACTGAGCACAATCCGTGCATTTCTAGACAAAGTGTTCTAAACGAAAGTTGTAGAAAACAAAATTACCAAACGTTTCCAAGTGGTCTCATACGTTTATTTTGAGTATACGATTTTATATGATTTTTCTCGTGAGACAGAAAATCTGGGACAGAATCTGCCCCTTTATATATGTGTTTGAAAAACGAGTTTTAAACCTTGATTTGGACATTTCTAGGTTAGATGAACATAGTAACATGTAAATAAACATAATCCGAGTGTTTTCAAGGGTGACGAAGTCTTACAAGTGTCGTATGAAGAATCCGAAAAGGTAGAAGTGTTGCTCGCGTTCTCATGATCGTTTTATCTTGAAGTAACCGAGTGAGATGATGACTTTTGGTGGTGTTCTTGGTGGTGAAAGGGGTGTTTGGGCTGCTGATTTTTAGTGAGGGAGAGGGAGAAGAAGAGTAGAGAGATGGAGGGAGAGTTTGAGTGTAAAGTGGTTGAATGGAAAGTGAGATGGTTGAGTGAAATGATCAACCAAAAGTGTCAAGGGTATGGGGTGGGTTAGGGCATGAAAATCTGCAGATTTTTATGGGGCCCCACCCCCTAGTGGTTGTGTTAATTCATTTTCCCAATTTACGTTTCGTACGGTGCCCGTTTACCCGATCGTTTCGACGTTCGTTTAAACGTTAAACGTTTAATATACGTGTTTTGTGAACGATATAAATTTGTATATTTTTCGATTGAAGTATTATTTAAAATACGTAGTAAACATTTTATAAAATGTTTCGTTAAGTTGTCGTTCTCGATTTGCGCGTTCGTTTTGCGTTTAAATTAATCGTGTAACGTTTTTAAACGTTATTATTGTTTTCGTATATTCGTACTATTTTTAACCGAAGTATTTAATCAAAATACTTTATTTTGAGTTATAAAAATATAACTTAAGCTTTATTCGTTTTTCGGGCGCATTTTGCGCGTTTAATTCGTGTCGGTTACGTTTTAAATAAAAAGTACATTGTTTTGTATATTATTATTACATAATAATATGAGGTAAATAACTACTATTTAATTACCAAATAGATTTATGTTATTTAATAAAATGTTTCTCCAACGTCCGTATGTATCGAAATCCATCCGATATAAAAATGCACGATATAAATAAACCGCGTACGTGTATATATATTCAACAATATATATATATATATATATATATATATATATATATATATATATATATATATATATATATATATATATATATATATATATTGATACATAAATTAGTCTAATCAAAAAACTAATTACATATATTAATAACTGATTAGGCACTAATACTAACCCTAATTTGGCGGGTGTCACAAAAATGAAGTTCAAGAAGTTAGCTTTCCAACAAATTTGGTTTCATAATTTTTCGACCCCGTTTACTACTTGAAAACTAATTTCTCCGACGACATAGCAAAACTGTCCTCGGGTGACAGAATGTTACACCTACTTCTCGAGGCCATATCTCGAGTTAAGAAAATTCAAATCAATTTTATACCTTATAGCAATTGATCGATGAATATGCTGCAGATCGAATGTCTTTGGGAACAATAACATACAAAAAAGTAGTTCATTTATTATCAATAGTATTACGGATTGACGAAAGCCAGCTCAAGTGGTTGAGCAAAGTGGTCTCCATCCACTAGATCCTGGGTTCAATCTTAGGCAAGGACATCTTAAATTTCATTGGGGTCTTAGCCCAGTGGTCAGGAAGTTTTCCACTAATGTGGTTTCTTCCTGGAGGTGATGAGTTCGAATCTCGCCCATGGCATACCTGGGGGAGGGGGAGACTCCGAGACGCGATACTCATCTAAGACATGGGAGAGCAACCCCTTTAGAGCGTCGCCGAGATTTCGAACTATGGAGCGGTTCTCATATCGGGGAGTAACCGCTTGTGGGAGATGAACGGGTGAATCAAAATAAGGTCCGTCAGTGATTCCACAACTGTCTTTAAAAAATAAATAATTAATAATAATAATAATAATAACACATAATATATTAGCTTTAAAATAGTCGTTCTACATTAATTACGAGTAATTGAAACGTCGTTGGAGACTTGGAAGGGTGAGAGAAGAGCCAGCATGTTGAAGTTTTTAATTTGGGGAGTGATACTTCCACCGGCAATTTTAATAGTTACACAGGTAAATTATATAAGTTTACCATTATACCCTTATCTTTTACTTTTCTCCGTGCTAGTCTCTTTCTAGGGTTTCTTTCTCTGACCCATCGGCCATCGCTCCCAACTCTCTACCTTTTGTTTCACTCGCTTCCAGTAAAAACATTTATCTTCTCTTTTTTTATATTTGTTTGTAAACCAACTCTACCTGTAATTATGTATTTCTACATCTATTTTGGGAAGAACTTGATAACCCTCTTACTTCTCCGTATTATTTTAAAGGTGATTTCACATGGGCTGGATTTATAAATCGTCAACATTATACCACATCTTCATTCTTTATCACAAAAATAAACTCACATAAACAAAGGAACATAAATTATGTTTTTGGGATTTTATCCATCTCCTGATCTCCACTACGAATACTCAGTAACTTCTCATTATTGCTCATTAAGTTGTAATAACTATTTCTTGCCATTAACTAATTCAAGATTGTCTATACGATATATGATAAATTTGAGTCGAGAAATGGCAAAAGGAATTAAAGAGAAATTGGTTTGAATTTGGCAAATGAAGATGGTAAAAGAGAGACCAGAGGAGAGAAAATGTTATAAGGGTATAAAAGTAAAATGTATTTAATTGCCTGTGGAAGTACAAAAAAACCCTGTGGTAATTCCCATTTTTAATCATTTGGTTTCATTTCCTTTCCACTTAAAAAAAACTCGAGAATACAACGCTAATGAGGATTAGTTTTATTTTTTATTTTAATCAAGAACAACTTTTTTTTTTAGGATTTTCTTATTGTAAAATTAAATTAAATAAATAAATCTATTTATACAACTAAAGTAGGAGACCCTCCATTATTTGTCAACATTTTACCCTTGCCACATAGAATGCATCCCAGGTGTCATCACCTTATACATCAATTTGATGATGTGACAAATCCTCCTACACCTAGATATTAAATAAGGTAACATTTAATTTAGGGAGAATTGCATATATATATCATTGTTTACTTGCAAAATATCACATTTATCCAACTTAATTTGAAAATATCGTATATGTCATCCTTAAACTTTAAAAATATCATCTATATACATATTATAACAAATAATATGTTATCATTTTTAGATAGTATATAATGTGGCATATACAATTAAATTATAACAAACTTAATCTAAATTAATGTGTCATGGGATAACAGTTATATGCAACACCGATAAAGTGAACAGTTATATGCAACACCAATAAAGTGCCCAAAAAAAACACCGATAAAGTGTTGCATTATGCCTCAAAAGTGTCGCATTATAGCTAACGCAACACTTTATCTAGTGCTGCCTTAGGTGATGTTGCCTTAGGTCTAAAGCAACACATCTTTGAGAATATGCAACACTTTCTGAAAGTGTTGCCCATATTTCCTAAATGCAACACTTTTAAATGCGACACTTTTTATAAGTAAGAGCAACACTTTGTCTATCAAATGCAACACTTTTAATTATTTGGTACAAGTGCAACACTTTTCATCCTGTATTGCAACACTTTATTTTCTATTGAAACTTGAAAATGGAATAATCGGCTAATATTTGACATTTATTTTTGTAGTTATTCTAGTTATCAAAATGCTTGCAACAAATGAAACGTCAAACCAACGAAATGAAACTTTGAGCATTCATAACTACAAGAAAGTACTAGCATTCGAAAATAGTACTATACAATATTTTTAGGCAAACTACCTAGACAATAAAAAACAAAAATTAGATATTTGTCTTGGACTCTTGGAGCTTCAATTTAGCATCTACCACTCGTTACCTGTTACAATAACATATAACAAAGTGTTAAGACTTTGTTTAGACTTGAAGAAGAAACCAATAACAACAAAAGCAAAGCTTTAAAAATACTATACTAGGAATTGAATCCCTAGACAAAGACAAACACAAAGACAATCATATGGCAATTCATGTGATCATTATCTTAGCCACAACGTAAGTAGAATGTTTTGGAATAGGCTCATTTGCATCACCAATCACGAGGATAATAACTTGTGCATCGAAGTATTTCATCTTACGTACAAACTTCGTTCTACCAATCTGTAACTCAGGCACGATGTAGCAATAAGTGGTTTTCTAACATGATCAATCACATAGAATGCATGAAGTTTCAGTCCTACAAATGCAAGACATGACAATTTCTCCCATACTAGCTGACCCTACAAGTACAACAATGCATAATGAGGCAAGAACAAGGAAAATTTAATCTCCTCTAGGCAAAACATATAAGTTAAATACATAATTTACACATGCAACCGACAAGGAAAACATGGTATTTATCAAAATTTTCAATTGATGTTCAAAGTTTCAACTTGTAATATGTATATGATTTCAAATTTAGAAACGAAATTAGACAAAGTAACACAACAAAACATTCCGCTAAAGTACAACTAAATTGGTCTATAAACCAAACAGAAAGATCTACACATGAACATGTTTTTGCACATCCTTATCTACATGACTACATCCAAGAAAGGTCTATTAAAATATGAACTAATTACTATAATATCCTCATCAATTACATATAGATACATACAATTGGACATACCTAATTAACCATACATAATGTAAATAGGAGGAAAACAACTATACAAAAGTAATTAGCGGTTGCAAAATTATGGCGGGTGTTCGAGTAGTCCGATGAAAAACCAACACCATTGTCTGTGAAACTGCCGGCCATGAATTGAGAGGGACGGTTAATATATGAGGTCGATTTAATTAGAGATAGAAATATATGAGGTGGGAAATTAAAAATGATTAATTAAAATTTGGCGAGTTAGAAATATTTCGTACTCAAAATGAGTTATTTGGAGTAATAAATGAGGGTAAATTTATAATTTAATGATTTTATAGAGTTATTATTTTTTATTTTTTTTAAGTAGACAATCTTTTTTAAATAAACAAAAATAATGATGTGGACATTCAAATTGGGATAGTACTTTTAAGTTTTAAAGATTATTGCAAAATAATGTTTGTTCGAAATCTTCTCATTCCACGAGTCCTAATTTGTTGATTTTATATCTACCACTATAAGTACTATACAAATTTAGTTACTTTTCCAGAAAATAAAAATAACTAAATTTTCTTTTAACTTTTAATAAATGCAACAATTCATTAATTAAGCACCATTTCGATAACATTTTCTTACACTATTTGCCATTTGGATCAAGAATTATTTATGAGTTTCACAAATACAAAACTTTTTAAAACGTTAGCACTTCTTTAGAGCACTGGGTGTGCGTGATGTGGCACCGGCGTTCAGGGGCGAGAAAGCCGTGCGCCGGCGTTCTGCCAGACCGGGCCGGCGTTCTCGAACGTTTTTTCCGTCGCCGTCCTACTACGAACGTAGATCTCCGCCGGCATTCCCAACTTTTTCCCACACCACGGCATCCTCACTTTCAACATTCTCCAGAACAATGCCAAGAACATTGTTTACCACACCCTGTGCTCTTATAAAATTTGCAACATCACAAATTAAGTGTTGTTCAAATTTAACAAATGCAACACTACAAATTAAGTGTTGCTGTTCAAGTTTAACAAATGCAACACTTTTAAAAAGTGTTGTTATTTTCAATGCAATTTGCAACACTTTAGAAAAAATGTTGCATTAGATAGTTATATGCAACACTTATTTTTAAAAGGTTGCGTTTTGATTTTTGTTATATAGAAAGCAACATTTTGTCAAAGTGTTGCTTACAAAGTGTTGCATTAGGTCCATTTTGTAGTAGTGTGAACGAAGTAGAGATCATATCTTAGCTTGCACACAAGGTGAGTATTCTCCTTTTTTTTTTTTTTACCAAAATAAGAATGTTCGCTATATTTATTGTGCTTGACTGTTAAGCCTCATGATGAATTGCCTTACGTGCATTTATATATTGATTGATCATATTTTCTTGATGTGCATTTGTATATTCATGTCAAATTATATTTTATTTATTATGATTATCGTGCAACGGACCGATTACAAAAGTTCTTGGTATTAATTCAAATACGCATGAAGCTCAAATCATATTAATTGATTGATTCGCTCAATTAAGTACATCAAGTCCGTAACACAATACTAAAAAAGTAGTCCATTTATTATCAATAGTATTACGGATTGATCATATTATAAACAAACATATAAATCATTTGCAATGCTAAAAAAGCCTACGTGATAATAATAAAAATAACACATAATATATTAGCTTTAAAATAGTCGTTCTACATTAATTACGAGTAGCTATTGAAACATCGTTGGAGACTTGGAAGGGTGAAAAAAGAGCCAGCATGTTGAAGTTTTTAATTTTCTGCATATATAACAGTTATAGTATAATTTTGGCTATAGCTCAAAATTGTAACATTCGGTTATCAAATTTTTCTTTGATTATGAACTGAAATTATTTTTTGAAAAATAAAACTTTTAAGTTTTATTCATCCTAATCTTCACCTTTCTTTTTGTAGCTCTATAATATTTTTATCAACTTTAATAAATTATGATAGCTAACCTTTGATCTAAATGTCGTCTATTTTATAATCTTAATACAAGATTTATGGATGGATAGGAAGATCAAGTTCAGCATCTCTTTTTTAAAGTTCTAATATTTCAATCAAACAATTCAATTACAATTATGTATTTGACTGATAAGACGTGTAGAGGGGAACTTCTTCGAGTTATATATGTGTGTGTGTGTGTGTGTGTGTGTGTGTGTGTGTGTGCGTGCGCGCGCGCACGTCCAAATACTTATAGTGATTATTAAACTTTATTGTAGCTAATTTAAAGTGCTTGTTAAAGTTAACCCATATTTCTTTTTTTATACAAAGTGTGGATACCATTAAGCTGATTATCAACAAAACATTATTCTATACCTTTTTATCTTATAATCTATGTATTATGTTGTTATATTTTTTTAGCCGTGGATCGTACGGGTTTAACACTAGTTTGTAATATTTAAGGAGGGACAATTAGGACTTTTGAGGAAGACTCATTTACTATTTAGGTAGTCAAACGTTCGAGATTATCAATAGTTTAAATTTAGAGGGGTTAATTAATGAATGGTTAGGATTAGATTAGGATTGACTAAACCAATAATTACAAGCTAATATACACTCTATTAATACTATTAAATAAAATAAAATAACAAAAAAAAAAACGCACACAACTTTCGTAACATATTCTCGATATAAAAGAAGTTTTTTTTTTCATAATTTTAAGCAAAAAATATAGGGAAAAATACAATAAAAGGTACTATACTTATCACCTATTCCTATTTAAGGTATACAACTTTAAATTTTTTAATTTAAGGTATATAACTTTCAATTTGTAATCAAGTTAGAGACGCGAATTTCACAAATGACGAGTTGTTACTGAATTTCTTTTTTTATATAAGTAACATCTATTTAATGAATTAATATTCCTCTATCAATTTTAGAAAATATTGAGTATAATGGGAGATATTAAAGTTGAAAGTGGTAATGACTTTTTGTTAAATTCTTTCCCCTCATTCAATATTTTTTAAAATTGATCGATGAATATTAATCAATTAACTAGATAAGTTATTTATAAAAAAGAAGTTCGGTGACAACTCGTCATTTGTGAAATTCGCGTTCCTAACTTGATTACAAATTGAAAGTTCTATACCTTAAATTAAAAAATGTAAAGTTGTGTACCTTAATTAGGAATAGGTGATAAGTATAGTACATTTTATTATACTTTTCCCAAATATATACTATCTAATATTAAAATGTATTTCATTCAAATATTTTCTTAATTATAATTGTATATTTCTAACCCTATATATATGATCCATCATTCTATACATTTTTTCTCGTATTGATATCAATTGATCCACAAACATCTCAACCTCTTTCAAAAAATTGTTCATCCCAAAAATCAAGTGTAGTTGAACATTCATCCGATCAAAAACAACCGGTTGGTCGGTTGTTCAAAATCTCAAAATTTCAAAAAAATTGAAAGGTATGATGTATACATTTTTTAATTTAAATTTTTCTCATATGCAACAATTTCAATCTACAAAAGTGTATACACTCAAATTCAATTGAATATCTGTAACAATTTCAATTTAATCCCATACGTTGTCGTGGGTTTTAAAGCTATATATATATATGAATTATAATATATTACATTTAACACACTAACATATATATTAATTATTTAATTACAAATTAGGAATAAAACTTTTACAATATAACAATTTCAATTTGGCCGTCCGCGTTGTCGCGGGGATTTAAGCTAGTATACTAAGATAAGTAAAATCATTCTATATATTTTTCTTAAATCTTTCTTGAAAATACAAACTACTTAACAAAAATGTTATATTGGCATCTGTTAGGTATGATGCAAGGTTGTCAAGATCGGAATCCTACGTAGGATCGTTTTTGCCTTTGTAAGATCAGAATCGTAAGATCGAGATCGGGATCGTAGATCCTACCAAAATATCATTTTTTTATACAAAGATATATAAATTCTTGTAGAAAACTACTATTACAAAAATTAATCTAACATTCAAACTGTTATATTGCAAAAGTGATGCAATTTGTAAACATATATTTCTAGGACGATAAACGTTCTAAAATAAAAGATAGTATCCTATCTTCAATCGTCGTTTTAGAGGTTCTAGACTTTTTCTTAGGTTATAATTTGATAATAAATGGATTAAATGGGGAAATTGAATTTGGAAACAAATGGACCGTAAGTTTTGAGATAGGATTTGGACTACATATTGGCCTTACAAGCCCAATTGCTATAAAAATAGCCCATTTGTAGGATTGGATCGTTCAACGATCCTACGATCCTACTCCGATCCTACCTCCTGACCGATCTTACTCTGATCATGCACGTTTTCCCTTGGTAGGATCGTAGGATCGATCAGGATCACGATCTTGACAACGTTGGTATGATGTACGTAAAATTAGGCAATGTGTCATTTTTGCCCATACGACAAAGGCCAAAATGTAGCTTACTACCCTGAACTTGGTTAACCGGGTTTTTTAGTACCCTAAACTATTAGAGGGACGGCATGGTACCCTAGACTTGACAAAAAGGTCAATTTAGTACCATGACTCAGTCACATGAGAGGCACATGACTGGATGCGTTAGTTATTAACTTGTTTCTAACGAAATCCAATTATGTACGGTACGTGTTAAAGATTCTAATTGAAGAGCCTTCTTCTTCCTTTTCAAAAGTAAAATTATATGCAATTGTTATCAAGTACAATGAAGAGAACCATACTCACGAAATTCTCCTTCCCATAAAAATCAAATACCTGCACCTTTATATGAAACAATATTTACACAGAATGCTTCAAATGGAAATTTAAAATTTCTGAATAAATAATAGATTGAGGGTTTTGTTTCTTCACGTTATTGTCAAGCCTCCTTTGCCTCGACCAGGCCCAACGTTATAATATTTTGATTTTAAAAACGTGACTCCATTTTTAGACTATTGAGTTTCGAGAAGCAATCTCCCGTATGAAACAATTATTAATAATATATGATAGTGATCGCATTCCCTTAAGTGTAATGTTTTTTAATGTCGGTGCAATTGATCGATATTATAATTTTTTTGTGTGCGTATATTGATGTTGATTAATTTTAAAGGAAGAAGAAGGCTTTCCGAATATTCAGAAGATGGTCTCGCTGGGTTCCATTAAAAACTAACGATGCCAGTCATGTGCCTCTCATGTGACTGAGTCGAGGTACTAAATTGACCTTTTTGTCAAGTCTAGGGTACCATGCCGTCCCTCTAATAGTTTAGGGTACTAAAAAACCCGGTTGACCAAGTTCAGGGTAGTAAGCTACATTTTAGCCTACGACAAAGTGCTATTGATATGGATTGTTACAATTACTGTAGTAGGTTTATCATACGTAACACTATGTGCGTTTAGCCCTTCCCACCGATTTGAAGTGTAGAACTCCGATTGTTTACTTATTCCACATACCAATGTTCAATCAAATCATCGGATAATGTGAACAAAATAACGATCGTTTTTTATAAAATAAAGAATTAAAAGAGACATCGATGAAATATTTAAATTGAGGTATGGTTCTCTAAGGCTAGAAGCACAATGGTTCATAGTCTATTAGTCTTTACCAGGCGTGAGAAATGATTGTTATGCACATAAAGTGGGTGGAACAGACATTCAACGAAAAATATATGTAACATACATTCAACAAAAACATATATGCATTTGGTAAGCCACATAGAAGCAAAGTCAGGAGGTATTGGCAAATGGCGTAGAAATACCTATGGGTGCCGCTGCTGATTTTGACGAGGTACCGTCCCCACTTTTCATTTCTTTCCCAAGTCCCACAATTGTCGAAATGTCTGACCTCACTTCATGCTTAGCGTACTCTTCAAATGATTCTATCGTGCTAAGTGTTTAATTCTTCTGTAATTTTTATAACCATTTCTTGGAGGAAGGGATGAAATGCTGAGAGAAGGCTATTGCAAATTTTAATTGAAAATCTAAGCAGGTGGTTGGATACGCCTTTTAGAACTGATAATCTTTTGATTATTGTGACTTGAAGTTGCAATAATCAGTATGTAGTGCTTAGATAAACGGTATCATATCAGCTGCAACCAAAATGAATATATTATGGTTAAATAAAATTGCCCATTTCCTTTAACCTAATTTTAGGGACTTCCTTTTCTTGTGTAAGAAAATTTCTCCTTTTTCACAGTAATGTTCTTTTGGGTGGTTTTTTTTTTTTTTTATTATTTATTAGTTCTTGAATGATTAGATTTGCCGAATACTCAACATTTGATTATCTGATTGTTACAACTTCAATCAATGAAAGCACATCCAAACTACTTTAGCTGATTGTCTGATTATTTATGTAATCAGTTTCAAAATGCACACCTATAGACGCCCTAAGTTCTATACGATTCTAATTTCTGATAAAAAAACGTTTCCAAAAAAAATCTGCAATTGAAGAAGAGAGATCTGAAAATTGAGCACAACGTTTTGGGACTACTAATTAACCACTTTCTTCCTAAATAGGACGAACTAGAAGCTGAACTCGAAGAACTAGAAGGCGCCGAATTGGAACTAGAACTTCTCCAACCTGCCACAACTGCCCCTGCTACACCGGTGCACATCGTCCCAGCTGATAAGCCACCAACACGCCCAGCTCCTCGGAAAAACATTGCTGAGGAAGATGAACTCGCTCCATTGCAAGCAGAAATGGCACTTTAAGAAAAGTTTTGTCACAATACAATTTTGATGAGTTAGCTACCCAATACAAAAAATTGGGTAACGTTAGTGCAAAGCTAATTGGTAAAAATGGTGCTTTGAAACATAATATTGTAGAACATGTTGCAACATATAATTCCAGGATCACTAATATTAAACATCATGCATCATGTTTGTATCAATCATCATTCAAGAATCAACATCTGGAAAAACATGAAGATTGGGTTGAACCCTATGTATATATTAATCTTTCTGAATCTGGGTTACAGAACTCGTTCAATCGATACACATATACGTACTACACTAAACGACACTACAAACAGACATGACTTATGGACGTGTTGCTTCACACCAATCGGTTCTAATTAACCGATGCAACTCCTACTATGTTAACAGCCCAGTGTTTATTGGCCCATGGCCCAAACAGAAAACATAAAGGCTTTATTTGACCCATTACTCCATTAGTACTAACCAAAAGATTAATGTATTAAACTTCCAACAAATATTGGAGATTCGAAACTTAAAAATAAACAACAGAATGATAAAATCAATGAGCTTCAAAAGCTTTTTGATGATTTAAGAAGTGAAAACCAAAGAATTATGATCAACAAGAAAAACTCCAACCTTATAGTGCTTTCTGCAAAAGTATGAGGTTCATATATAGTGAGCTGGCCTATGGAACATAACATGAATCATGGGATAAGTAAAATTTGCATTTACTTTTCATGTAGGCAAACCATATAGGATATTAAAATTTCATCACATTTTCCACAGCAGTAGGATAGAAGCTGTTCTTGTCACTTAGTTATCTATGTGGTGGGTATCGGAACTGAAGATATATTTGAATAATTTCTAGGGCAGAATTTAGCAACTAAACCTTGTAAGATGGAACTGGTTTGATGTGTAAGAGAACGGCCATGTTGTCATTTCATTAAAATTGATTTATTTGTTGCAGTGTGCTTAGCATGGTAATGTTGGATTTAATCATTATTTACTTATAGTGCATCCATGTTTTAAGCAAAAAAAAGTTATCATCCACTATGTTTTGTTTTGATAGTGGAAAGTTGGTTGGAGTTGTTCTAGCATGAAATTGTGGAATTGGTTTGTGCATGTACGTATGTTTGTAAAGGCTATATATATGCCTATTATTATATGAAAGGTGTGGCAATTGTTCTTGTGCATTACATCTCCTTTCTTCTTTCATTTCATATTTGTACGCTTATTTGAAGCTTGATATTCTACATTTGGTATCAGAGCGAGGTAGCAGGTTTGAAGATTGGAGGAAGCCTCCACCGGCGAGTATGTCGGTCGGTGGAGGGCAAACTTGAAAGAAAGCAAGTAAGCAAGAAAGCAAGCAAGAAGCAAGCAAGAAAGAAAGCAAGCAAGCAAGAATCGTAAGCAAGCAGCAAGAAGCAAGAAAGAAAGTAGCAAGGTTGATCACTTTTGATGATCACAAGAAAGTAGCATGAGTTTGTCGTATGACAATAAGCAAGAAAGCAAGTAGCATGAACCGGGTTATGTGTGACTCGTAGCTAGTAGCAAAACCGGACTTTATGGTTCGAACAACAACTTAGAAAGCAAGAAGATTTGATGTTAGCCAGAAAGAGATTCAAATCAAGAAAGCAAGTAGCAAGATTGATCGTTTTTTGTTTAGTGAGCAAAAAGAAGTAGCAAGTTATCCAAGAAGCAACAAGTCGATCACGTTTGGTGATCAAAAGAAAGCAAGTAGCAAAGTAGCAAGGCTGATTACAGTCAGTAATCAAAAGCAGCAAGTTATCGCAAGAAGCAAGAACCAGGCAGCAAGATCGGAAGAAGCAAGAAGCAGTAGCTTATCAGAAGCAAGAAGATAGTAGCAAGAAGTAAGACAAAAGTAGCAAGAAGAATGGGTTGGTATGTTTTGCTTAGTTAGTTGAATAAAGAAGAGTGGTAAACCGTGAACCATTCATTTGCATGTGCATGAGGTTGAGGTTGAGGTTGAGGTTGAGGTTGAAATTAAAAAGAGATTGCATGTGGCTGACAATGAAATCATACGCATGTATGATGAATAGTCAGCATGCATGCTGAAAAGTAAGTAAAAAATGAAGTCTTGTTTCATTAAAAAAAAAAGTTTGTGCTTTCCTTTGTCAAGAAACAACAACAAGGTTCGTTTGGTGATCTGAAGCAAGTAGTAGGCAAGAAAACACAGCAAGTAGCAGGCAAGTAATAGCAAGTAGGCCGCATGATTCGAGAAAGAAAGAAGGTGGAGACCGTTAGCAAGGAGCAACTGTGGAAGAAAAGAAAGAAGAACAACCGACTTTGCTATGAGGAAGAAACGGGTCAAGATATCAAGATTACGGGGTGAATGTTTGGTTCGGTTGCTGTGAGTGAAGGTGTAAATACTTATAACACCTCAAATTTAGAACCAGATTATAATATTAAAAACACCGGAAGCGAGTCCCAATTAAACCTTTCAAACCATATTTACATGTATCAAAATGTGTAACTTTTCAAAACATCACAATTATAAATATATATAATTACAAAATACTTGAATCAACAACCGGGTGTTATATTAATTTCCAAAACATAACTTCAAGTTTCCATTATATCAGGGTTGACGCAGTAGTAGTCAAACATTCCATCCAGAATCCCAAGGCCCATTCCAAATCCCAACCATAATCTGCAAAATATTATATATCGAGGGGGATTAGCTCATAGCTAAGTGAATGGAACTGTATCTAACAGTTCAATCCAGAACAACAAATTAAATTACAACAAATAAACACATAATCCCATGATACAACGCAAACTAATGGTTCTTGAGTAAGCATTCACAAGAACCCCTACATCACTGGTATGCCATCGCAGTGATCAAACCAAATACACAAAGTCAGAGGACCGACGGTTTTTGGTATGCCATCACAAGAACACCTCAACCACTGGTATGCCATCACAGTGATTTTACCGATAGTTTGAAGCTATCTTCACTGACTAGGGTTCATCCATCAACGATATGTATTTGGAAACCCCGCCAGCCAAACAATAGTGATGTGCGGAAAGTATAGGCAATTATAATAACAAGTTTAAATTAAGTAAATACTAAATAATACTATCACACAATTCAGGCAAGATTGACCCGTTCATGTAATATAGCTTAATAAGTAAGTCCAAATTCGAACACAAGGAACACAAGAAACGTGATTCTTATTTATAACTAATTATCTATTTATTTCTAATTACAAATATTTACAATTATAATACAAATAAATAAAGGATCCAAATTACAATAATCTACAAGATAAGGGGGACGTTTTAGTTCCGAACGAACATATTTATATTTATATTTTGATACGGATTCTAATAGATAAGTTTTAAGGAACAACTTAAGTATACTCAATTGGATAAAAGATTATAATTATTCAAACTATTATTTATTAAACTTATTAAATGTACTTATATCTATTTGCTTTGTTGGCTATTATTACTGGTGATTTACTAATGTAGAAGATCACTTAGGGTTAAGTCAAATCCTCATCCTAGCAACACAATCATAAGGTTACGCAAAGTGTTACTAATTAATACGATCTATCATCAATTTATTAATACAATTTCTATGGTTAGGCTTGAATCGCGGTATTACTTTATATTAATGAATCATTCTTCGTCTATCGCATAAGGTTAAGATCAAGACATAAACACAATTACTTAATTTATATAAACTTAATATGGTCATCCTCGTTTAATATAAATCAGTCTAATTATGTCAAGAATAATCACTAATATATCATAATAAAGACAATTCTTGTATAATAAACATTCAATAATATAGTTCCAACATAAACATATAATTCAAATAATAAACTCAGTAAACATTCATTCAAACAATTATAATGAAAACCTAATTCACAATTAAATCAAATAAACAATATCATAAATAACTCAATAAGGTTATTAAAGTTACAAGGATAAAGAAATCGAACCAATTGACGAACTAGCTTTTCCTAGGGTTAAAAACCTTCAAACCCTAGCTCCTTAACCTCCAAAATCGCACCTAAAGTCGACCTAAAACCCTAACTTTCGGTTTTAGTATTCTCGAATCGTATATAAAAAACCTAAACCTAAGCCTCTATTTATACTTTTTCTAGCCGACCTTCCAACCGCCGGTTGGGGTTTCCAACCGCCGGTTGGGCTTTCCAACCGCCGTTTGGACTCTTTGAATCCTGGTCCAACTCCACGTGTCTCCACCGCCTTAAAAACCTAATCCTCCAACCGCCGGTTGGGCTTTCCAACCGCCGGTTGGACTGATTTTCCAGAATATTCCAATTACGGCCCCGGGCTTCAATTTCGACTCTCTCTTTTATTTCACGGGTGTAACTCTTTTTCTTGGCCCAATTCTTCATTTTAACACTTTTAGTCTTCATTTCTTCAAGGTTTAAACTCCTTTTTCTTCATTTTCTTCAGTTTCTTTCAGTTTCGGATTCGTTCTTGTTCTTTTTTTTCTTCAATCTTCAATTAAAATACATTTCTGCAAATATTAACAAAATAAGTATCTAAAATCAAATAAATGCACTAAAATGTATATAAATATAGGGATAAATTACTATAAAATATACTATCTATTTGATGCTTATCAAATATCCCCACACTTAAGTTCTGCTTGTCCTCAAGTAGAATACTGAATAAAATTTAAAAATAAGCATCAAACTAATATTTAAGAATCAGAATACCAATACTAAAAATATGTTTCATAAATTAAAAATTTAAACAATTTAATTAACATGGATAACTATAATGTATAAATAAAAATTATTATTATTAGTGTAATATATAGCTCATGAATGATTACTAATATATTTATCCACTTCAAACAATCTATATTTATATTTCTGAATACACTTTTATTGTTAGTATGTATATTACTTATGATTTCCATATATGATATACCTTTAAATTTAATTAAACAATTTACTTTTATATTCCAAATAAATATATGAAATACATTTTTAAGAATCAAGACATTGGTGACATGTCTGCATTTTCATGCAACAGAGCGACATAACTTGATTCAGGTTTAAGCAAAACCAGACTTGGTCAAACCATCTTGGCGACCTCATTAGGTATCTTTTATTTTTAAGACTTTTCAAGTACTTTTGACTTGTGTTTGCTTAATTTTTAAGTATATATTAATAGAAACCAGGTCTATACTTTTGTATAACAGAGGAAACCATCAATATATACCCCCAAATGTACTCACATAAGTAAAAAGATATAAAATTATTGCATAACAAATTTAAAAATTAAGACTTTTATGTCATACATCATATTATGTATCATAGAATAATAAACAAGTTAATTAATTATTTTATTAAACTTCAGAAATCTTCATATAGATTGCCTATTAGTACATCATATCATATAACTATATATTACTTCTTCTATTTAAGTAGCTTACGTTATATATACAAAACAGTTAATCCACATTAAAGTTTAAACTTTTAAATACAAAACAAAACTTTTAACAAAAGTATTCTAACTAATAAATACTTAGTTATTAACTTAAAAATTTTAAATTTTTCAATAAAATTTAAGAACAATAGAAACTTAAATGATTAATTAAAGAAATTCTTTTTCTTACGAACCCTATCCCCACACTTAAATTATACAATGCCCTCATTATATAAAATTTGATAAACAAAAGTGAGTTAGGGAAAGAAAAATAGAACATAAAACTCCCCTGACTGAAATTATAAATTTCATCATCGGCTAAGGAAAATCTGCTTCGTTGATTCCTTCATCTCTTGAAAAATAATATACAACATCCACACTTTCGTAGTTAATCACGATTGTATTTAGCATATGCAATAAGCCTTTAAACCCCTCGGTATCCCGAGTGGACGAGTTATAGTCTCGTGAGGGTTTCCAGTGAACATACCCACAAAGTTCATATTCAATAAATAAGTAAGAACTTTATAAATAAAGTGCTGAACTTACTGTCAGTCTAATGCTATCAAAAATATACAACCATATTAGCATAATAATAATAGGTGTGAAAAGTAAACATAATAATAAATACAGTCATCCCAAATATAAATGTATCAAATGTATCAAAGATAATCTAATCATCATCTGAATCCTCCTGCCCTGGCTGTCTCGAAGTTCCAGCTCCATCATCAACTAGCGGAACATACGGCTGAAACTCGATAGACCTATCTCTCAACAGCTGCTGTAACAATCCAAGCTGATAATTAGATCTACGAAAACTCTCTCTCTCAAACCTATCAAACCTCTGCTCCATCCTGGCAAATCTCCTATCAATCGTATCCAATCTCCTACCATGCCCTATCTCAATCCTCTCCAATCTCTGATGAATATCATCTAACATATCACCCCGACCACGAACTCTGCCTCTACCTGCTGGCAGATCAATCTCTGGTGCGGGTATCTCCGGTACTGGTGGTGGTAAAACTGCTGCTGGTGGTGGAACAGGGGGTTCTCTCAATCTAGCTCTCTGTACAGGTTGCTGTCCAGGGGAAACCTCAGGCGTCCATAACAAAACTCCCTCCTGTACACCCTCCTGAATAATCCCTAACTCAATCAACTTGTCCTCGCCTAGGAGGGACATCCTAGGTGTAACCGGTGTACAAGTCAAAAAATCAGCAGCTCCCATCTGATAATAATGAGTTATCCTAGTAACATACTACCCTCCACATAAACTATGGTAAGCCTATGCCCCGTCGCCCCGGTGGTCATCCAATGAACTAATCTCCAGGGAACATTGATCAGCGTCCCCTGAATCATAGTATGCAAATTAAAGAAATCGGGCTGATAGACCTTCTCAGGTCCAGTGTGCCTACCACAAATAGAAGATGATAACAACCTATGTACAAGCCTATGAACCGGGCTCCTCATATGTATATCTGAAGGTGCTCTATCCCCATAATCAACAATCGCTAGCTGTCTCCAATACTCAGCTATCTTTAGAGATGAATACTGCTATACCATACCTGCAGTCAAATGATCTCCAAAAGAATGATTGGGAGCTCATCTAGTGTATAGAGCCCCACAGCTACTCCAAACTCAATCAAACTCATGGTCCTAGGCTGACCTCCTAAATAAAAAGAAATCGAAGGCTGGTCAAACTGTCTAGAGGCTACATCAAACCTAAGGGTCGTATAAAACTCAATAACAAGCTCTCTATAAATAATCTCCCGAATCTGAAATAATCTAACCCAAGCCAGAGAAACAAAACCAACATCACCTGACGGTAACAGATAACTCTGAGTCATCAGCCTCCTCATAGTAGCATCCCCAGTCTCACCCTCTCGGCGAGGATCTATAACTCTCTCCATGACTGACCAATCTAAAACATCTGGTGTCTCTACCGGCTGAGCAATATGCTCCAGTAATCCATCAGCAAATTCTACTTTCCTCTCTGGTGTAATCGTCTCATGCTCAAATCGTAAGTAAGGATGTAGCTGGAAATCCTCTCTATCTAATAATGCACGTCCTCTCTGTTTCCTGGTAGACATAACTGTAAAACAAACTTTAAACAACCGTGTTAGATTTATCATAAACATATCTAAAGAAATTTGGGCAGCATTTCTGCTTAATTTTTGATAGCCACCTGTTTAAATTTCTAAATATTATATCTAAACTAAACAGAATACTTAATCTAACTATAATTTCTAAAATAATATCGAATCAAATAATATATCATCAATTTTACTATGTTCATTGTATCGAAATAATATCGAATCCAACAAAGTTTGTAAAATGTAGTAATTTTTAAAATAAATAAATATTTAATATAGTTTAACAGTCGAATTTTATAACGACATGTTTTAATTATGTCAAAATCATCTTGATTATGATGATACGTTATTTCAAATCATTTTTATTTATAACGACATGTTTTCAAAGTTTTATAAATTTACTTTCATGCAATTTCTTTTAGTAAGCAAAATATATTTTGTTTAAAAATAATACCGAATTTATGTTTTTACTCTTTTATTAAAAGAGTTTATTTCGAAAATATATCGATTCTAAGAAGTTTATAAAATGTAATAATATTTTTGTTTCGGACTATATAATTTAAATTCAAATATGAATTAGAATTTTTATTTCAAAATTTTATTGAATAAAAAATGTACCAATTCTTAATATAAGTGTGGTTAACTAATTAAAAGTCGAATCGCTAATCGATTCGATCCGAAACAATCTGCAAACAAACCTCAAACTGCAAAATCATAACCTAACTAACCTAAACTAGTTTCAAAGCATTCTTAATCATTTAAACTAGCAAAATACTTGCAATCAATCCAAAAACCGCAATCAAAACAAATATTTTTGGATTAAAATTCGGAAAAACATAAAAACGAGTTTAGATGATACCTTTGATGAAGCAAATCACAAAAACGAGATGTAATGATGAAAGAATGATGATTTCCGGTTGAATGGTGCGAGTCCGATCGTATGTGTGCGTGTGAATGTGTGTTTGTGTGTGTAAATGGCAGAAACCGGAAGGTTTCTGCTTTTGATCGCAAAAGTATCCAACCGCCGGTTGGGATTCCCAACCGCCGGTTGGTTCAAAATTTGGCCAGGCCATTTTTGGCCCATTTAAAATTCTTTGGACTTAGGCCCATTAATAATTTAGTTATATAATTTTTTTATATTTTTACGAATAAAATTTAATTTGCGTAATACATAATAATAATTTTTAGTACATTTACAAAATATCTACAAATCATGATCTATGTGTATTTCAGAATTTGTTTCTATTTTAGATAATAATTATTTTAAAAATTTTAAATAATAAATGGATAAAAAGAAATATTATTTTAGTAAATTGTACTTTTAATATAAATTCCTGTAATACTGTTAGTTGTGACAAATAACGGATATAATAAATCTTACCTTGGTATACATAGATTTTTCAATCGGTGATTGCGTCGACTCATCCACCGTTTGGAAATTCAATTGTCGACTTTATCGAATTCCAACTATTGTTTCAATCTTTTTGTCACCAAAAAATATTATATTTAATATATCTGCAATCTTGTAAACAATGTTAAGCATAATTTCAAAACTTATTATTATAATCTCTTCTAAGGATTTTATGAAATTAATTTTTATCACTATTGCAACTCGTGTAAAAATCAATTCTAAATACTTAAAATTTCTATCATTTGTGTAGCTAGTACAAATAAAGATGAGATAATCATATAATTCTGAAAACAATAAACTCTATATTAATCAAACATAAAACTAAAAACAGTAAACTTCAAATATCCAAATAACATTCAAATCCTAAACAATTATAAAACTAAAACAAAAATAGAAAGAATTTAGCTAATTATTAAAGATGAAGAGGTTGCAAATGATCTTCAGAAATGATATTACATATTCAAGCCTAATTCCCACTAACAGGTCTTCCAAAGTTCTCAGGATAAATTCTGCGAAAGTGCAAATAGATCTTATTAGTTATCTCGGGTATTGGCGAGGCATATTCAGAGAAACTTTCATGATGAATTCTTTCAGCATTTTCTACTTCTATGAGTGTGTCAGCTACTCTTTTAACCTTCTTAGCTATTCTTCCATCTTCATCAGTAACCATGTAATTATCTTCAACTATTGTTTCTCGTTCCACATGATTATGTCTTAATGAATCCATTAACCCATAGAAATCTAAATGTATATCATGATAATCATATGTGTTGTGGGTTCTTACTGCCTTTCCTATATCCTTTAGGATTCTCCTATAGTATCCTTCTTGATGCTCCGTTGTTATCCCAGAATACCTAAAAGTATCTACTAACTGATAGTAAATTTCAGATAACCCTAAATGAAAAAGGTTATTTCTCTGATTATAATGAACTCCATTGTAAGCTAGCTGCAACTCCATTTTAGCATAAGTGACCAAGTTTGTCATTGGTTCGTCAGAAAAGTACTAAGGAATTATACGCATTCCTTCGTCCCATTCTCCATAGTAAAATTCGTCAACGATTTCTTGAACATAAAAGTCAACCGTACAATCAATGAAGAATCTTCCAGGACCAATATGCTCTCTAGCCTTTATCGAATTGAAGAAATCTTGAAAGTTTTCAAGTAAACATATGTCAGCCATATTACTCAAGAACCCAGTGGCATACTCTATTATCTCCTTCAGCTCTTTTAACATTTCTATTCGATTATCAGAATAAGGAAACAAAGACTTCTCAAATGTTTCATGCACATATGTATACTTCGACAATTGCTCCTCACAAAACGTTGGATCTACCATCTCATGCTCGCTCACAATATCATTCTTCAGCTCATTTGCATAGTTTATGAAATCATTTGTATCTCTAGTCTCATTAGATATAACCCAAGCAGTGAATTTTTCTTCCATTTTCTTAATCAACTCTTTCTGATAATCAGTATACTCTAAAGTGGATTTGTGTATGAGTTCCATAATAAACCTGAGCTCATCTTCATGATATTCTAAGTAGTGAAACATATCTTCCTTATTTGAAACTACAGGGGGTTGTTCATAGTCTTCTTCTTCATTAGTTAGCTTGATTTTCTTGTTTGGTTCAAAAGAATGGTAATCTACTTCTATATCTTTGAAATCCATATTTTCACTTCCAAAGTCCATTTGCATCGACTCCATTCTAATAACAGCTAAATTTTTCTGTGCACAAAGAATAGCACATATTTCAGATTACTTATCTAATCCTATTTTATCTAAAGTAACTTATTATACAAATTTTAATTTAATTTCTTTTACATTGCTAGTCAAAAAGATCTCGGTAGCTCCATTGATAGTACACAAAAGCGGAGAAACAGGTCAGCGCGAAGCTTATTAAAAACCTATTTCTTTCGAGAAGCACCTTACCTCTTATATGATAAATCAATGAGATATGGCTTTACTCTCCTTATACCCTTGTTTTTGTCAGTATTCTCAATGGGTGAGCCGATATTTCTTATTGATTTTGCAAAGTATCAGAAATAAAAATTATACAAGTTAAATAATTAGTTTAATTAAAATACACCGCTCCCCCGGTAAAACAAAAGTTCAACCGGTTAAGTGTTCCCCGGCAGCGGCGCCAAAAACTTGATGTGCGGAAAGTATAGGCAATTATAATAACAAGTTTAAATTAAGGAAATACTAAATAATACTATTACACAATTCAGGCAAGATTGACCCGTTCATGTAATATAGCTTAATAAGTAAGTCCAAATCAAACACAAGGAACACAAAAACGTGATTCTTATTTATAACTAATTATCTATTTATTTCTAATTACAAATATTTACAATTATAATACAAATAAATAAAGGATCCAATTTACAATAATCTACAAGATAAGGGGGACATTTTAGTTCCGAACGAACATATTTATATTTATATTTTAATACGGATTCTAATAGATAAGTTTTAAGGAACAACTTAAGTAAACTCAATTGGATAAAAGATTATAATTATTCAAACTATTATTTATTAAACTTATTATATGTACTTATGTCTATTTGCTTTGTTGGCTATTATTACTGGTGATTTACTAATGTAGAAGATCACTTAGGGTTAAGTCAAATCCTCATCATAGCAACACAATCATAAGGTTACGCAAAGTGTTACTAATTAATAAGATCTATCATCAATATATTAATACAATTTCTATGGTTAGGCTTGAATCGCAGTATTACTTTATATTAATGAATCATTCTTCATCTATCGCATAAGGTTAAGATCAAGACATAAACAGAATCACTTAATTTATATAAACTTAATATGGCCATCCTCGTTTAATATAAATCAGTCTAATTATGTCAAGAATAATCACTAATATATCATAATAAAGACAATTCTTGTATAATAAACATTCAATAATATAGTTCCAACATAAACATATAATTCAAATAATAAACTCAATAAACATTCATTCAAACAATTATAATGAAAACCTAATTCACAATTAAATCAAATAAACAATATCATAAATAACTCAATAAGGTTATTAAAGTTACAAGGATAAAGAAATCGAACCAATTGACGAACTAGCTTTTCCTAGGGTTAAAAACCTTCAAACCCTAGCTCCTTAACCTCCAAAATCGCACCTAAAGTCGACCTAAAACCCTAACTTTCGGTTTTAGTATTCTCGAATCGTATATGAAAAACCTAAACCTAAGCCTCTATTTATACTTTTTCTGGCCGACCTTCCAACCGCCAGTTGGGCTTTCCAACCGCCGGTTGGACTCTTTGAATCCTGGTCCAATTCCACGTGTCTCCACCACCTTAAAAACCTAATCCTCCAACCGCCGGTTGGGCTTTCCAACCGCCGGTTGGACTGATTTTCCAGAATATTCAAATTACGGCCTCGGGCTTCAATTTGGACTCTCTCTTTTATTTCACGGGTTTAACTCTTTTTCTTGGCCCAATTCTTCATTTTAACACTTTTAGTCTTCATTTCTTCAAGGTTTAAACTCCTTTTTCTTCATTTCTTCATTTTCTTCAGTTTCTTTCAGTTTCTTTCAGTTTCGGATTCGTTCTTGTTCTTTTTTTTCTTCAATCTTCAATTAAAATACATTTATGCAAATATTAACGTATCTAAAATCAAATAAATGCACTAAAATGTATATAAATATAGGGATAAATTACTATAAAATATACTATCTATTTGATTCTTATCAAATAGCAACAAACCTAACCAGTGTTGACCTCTGAATAACCACATAGTCACATATGCCCAATGGCCAATAATCACATATTGCAAAATAATCATGTCAATACTTAATATAAATAACCAATAACCCAAATCAACAATAATCAACCCAGTTCAACAATATTAATGCCAATATAAACCCAACAGTCAATAACAAATAACCAAAATGTTCACCCGTTGTAACCAAACTTGTTACAACTGGGTTGAACCGAAAAATACAATTACCACTCACCAAATTCCCCGTCTCCTCACTCAGTAGTCTAATATCACTGAGTGTCCTTTTGCCCAATCTGGAATCACAATAAACAATAACAAGTCAGTAACAATCCAATACCAATATTCATGTTATAACAGAAATCTTAATCTAATCAAACCAATCGTAACTTGTAAATAATAATATCTCATTTCAAAACATATCACATATTCATTCTCATATTATTATCCATTACCCGAAGTTAATAAGATTGTTCTAATATCACTGCATCAATTCACTTATCACTTTTAAATACATTGAAAGTACAAATGCAAAAATAAAAAACGGAGTTGTTCATGTTTTTACCCATAATCGATCGGTTTTCAGACCCTAGCCGATCGGCTAGCACACTCCAACCGATCGGTTCAGACCATAGCCGATCGGCTATGCCTCAAAACTCAGAAACCCAGAACCTGTTCTAAGCTAAATCCGAATTAAAACCCCAAAATTCACAAACTCAAGTATCTAATCAATTTAGTCAGATTACTAACATCAAATAAACTTCCTATTCTAACAAATAACATCATGTAGCAACATCAAAATCATAATCAATCATTTATCCATTTCAATAAAACAAAGTTATGAAAAAGTTTGGAGAAATCAAACTTACAATCACAAGGAGGAGGAAGATTATGATGAAGATGATGAAGTAATCATAACAAGATCACAAACAAACTTTCCTTCTATTTCTCTTTTGATTTCTAGGTTATGTGTGTGTAAAAAAAATGAGAGAAATGTAAGAATGAAAACCAAGAACAAATGATACTTTGGGAATAAGTTAGGTGAATGATTCGGTTTATACACCACCCAACTTATCATCTATTAATTTAATTTACTACCCCTTTTTAACCCATTGTCTGGAACCCGAAAATACCCGCGAAACTAAATATTTTATTTTACCGTCAGGTTCAACTATTTAAAACAAGTACAATTTTATTAGTCACAATAAACCCTGTGACTCTTTTACCTATTAGTTTTAAATAACCATTTAAAACTTAATAAAATACAATTTATTTCTAGACCGAGAAACTGGGTGTTACAAATCTTCCCCCCTTAAAAAGATTTCGTCCCCGAAATCTAATCTCACCCAATTAATTCAAAATACAGTAACCACATATGATTCATCAAATTAAGAAAGTTCCTGATCTCATAATAAGTCTCGTCACTAAATCACCCCTTGTTCAATTCCATATTTATCACATAACATATAATCATATAAATCTAATCACATATCAACCATGTATGTTCAATTTCCGATCATAACTAATAATCAAACTAATATTCATATATTACTTCACGTGATGAAAATCAATAACCTTTTCTGTAGCGATTTAAACTCATTTCAATTTATAATTTCAAACGTCACTTATCTTTTACACATAAACAAAGTTCCATTCATATCCATTCGATCCCTAACTCGTTTACACATGCAAACCCTTTCTTGATCCATTTTAACCCCTTTTTAACCCGTTTACTACAATAACCAGAATTTGACCATTTCAACACTCAATTTCCATAATCCCATTAACCCCTGTAATACTTGGTAACCTTAACAAGTTCAGGCGACATAGCATAATATAACAACGGTGATCAAGCGTTGCAATATTATGTTTTTCACACTTCCGTTGTCAGGCTACTTCATATCATAATTCATCAACATATAATTATCCTCAATTACCTCCTAACTAGGGAATCATATCATGTAAGTCCAACCCGAATCATCTTTACTACTAAATATATTAACAATTCAAGTTAATTAAAATCCAAGTAAGCTTATCGAGGATTGCCTTATTCTCCCAAATGAACAATCTAAGAGCACCGGTCGTACTCTTACCGTCTCTGTAACCAAAACAACAACTCAAACTTGATAAGTGTTAGTATATATCACACAAATCAATTTCCCTTACAGTGACTAACCCCACATTCTGGAATGTTTGACTAACACCAAAAAGATTTGGGATTGAACATTTGCCAATGTCCAATTCACCCAAACCTATGCTCTGATACCAATTTATAACACCCCAAATTTAGAACTAGATTATAATATTAAAAACACCGGAAGCGAGTCCCAATTAAACCTTTCAAACCATATTTACATGTATCAAAATGTGTAACTTTTCAAAACATCACAATTATAAATATATATAATTACAAAATACTTGAATCAACAACCGGGTGTTATATTAATTTCCAAAACATAACTTCAAGTTTCCAAAATATCAGAGTTGACGCAGTAGTAGTCAAACATTCCATCCAGAATCCCAAGGCCCATTCCAAATCCCAACCATAATCTGCAAATGTTAAATATCGAGGGGGATTAGCTCACAGCTAAGTGAATGGAACTGTATCTAACAGTTCAATCCAGAACAACAAATTAAATTACAACAAATAAACACATAATCCCATGATACAACGCAAACTAATGGTTCTTGAGTAAGCATTCACAAGAACCCCTACATCACTGGTATGCCATTGCAGTGATCAAACCAAATACACAAAGTCAGAGGACCGGCGGTTTTTGGTATGCCATCACAAGAACACCTCAACCACTGGTATGCCATCACAGTGATTTTACCGATAGTTTGAAGCTATCTTCACTTACTAGGGTTCATCCATCAACGATATGTATTTGGAAACCCCGCCAGCCAAACAATAGCAACAAACCTAACCAGTGTTGACCTCTGAATAACCACATAGTCACATATGCCCAATGGCCAATAATCACATATTGCAAAATAATCATGTCAATACTTAATATAAATAACCAATAACCCAAATCAACAATAATCAACCCAGTTCAACAATAATAATGCCAATATAAACCCAACAGTCAATAATCAATAACCAAAATGTTCACCCGTTGTAACCAAACTTGTTACAACTGGGTTGAACCGAGAAATACAATTACCACTCACCAAATTCCCCGTCTCCTCACTCAGTAGTCTAATATCACTGAGTGTCCTTTTGCCCAATCTGGAATCACAATAAACAATAACAAGTCAGTAACAATCCAATACCAATATTCATGTTATAATAGAAATATTAATCTAATCAAACCAATCGTAACTTGTAAATAATAATATTTCATTTCAAAACATATCACATATTCATTCTCATATTATTATCCATTACCCGAAGTTAATAAGATTGTTCTAATATCACTGCATCAATTCACTTATCACTTTTAAATACATTGAAAGTACAAATTCAAAAATCAAAAACGGAGTTGTTCATGTTTTTACCCATAACCGATCGGTTTTCAGACCCTAGCCGATCGGCTAGCACACTCCAACCGATCGGTTCAGACCATAGCCGATCGGCTATGCCTCAAAACTCAGAAACCCAGAACCTGTTCTAAGCTAAATCCGAATCAAAACCCCAAAATTCACAAACTCAAGTATCTAATCAATTTAGTCAGATTACTAACATCAAATAAACTTCCTATTCTAACAAATAACATCATGTAGCAACATCAAAATCATAATCAATCATTTACCCATTTCAATAAAACAAAGTTATGAAAAAGTTTGGAGAAATCAAACTTACAATCACAAGGAGGAGGAAGATTATGATGAAGATGATGAAGTAATCATAACAAGATCACAAACAAACTTTCCTTCTATTTCTCTTTTGATTTCTAGGTTATGTGTGTGTAAAAAAATGAGAGAAATGTAAGAATGAAAACCAAGAACAAATGATACTTTGGGAATAAGTTAGGTGAATGAGTCGGTTTATACACCACCCGACTTATCATCTATTAATTTAATTTACTACCCCTTTTTAACCCATTGTCTGGAACCCGAAAATACCCGCGAAACTAAATATTTTATTTTACCGTCAGGTTCAACTATTTAAAACAAGTACAATTTTATTAGTCACAATAAACCCTGTGACTCTTTTACCTATTAGTTTTAAATAACCATTTAAAACTTAATAAAATACAATTTATTTCTAGACCCAGAAACTGGGTGTTACAATACTGATTAAGGGGGTGATTGTTGGATTTAATCATTATTTACTTATAGTGCATCCATGTTTTAAGCAAAAAAAGTTGTCATCCACTATGTTTTGTTTTGATAGTGGAAAGTTGGTTGGAGTTGTTCTAGCGTGAAATTGTGGAATTGGTTTGTGCATGTACTGTTGGGTAATCTTGATGTTTTGCATGTGCATGGGTCTTATGTGGCTACCAAATCATAAGCATGGATAATGAACAGTGGTCATGTACATGTGCATGTGGAATGAGAATGGGTCGGCTGGAGCATGGATATGGAATAGTATGCATGATATGGAACATTAGTCAAAGATTTGTTGGTTGAATTAAGTGTTATGCATGTAGTCAGTGAGTGTATTAAGTCTATATATATACTTCTTTAATATGAATGAAATACAGCAAGAATAGCAAGAGAAAGCAAGTGTGGTGTTTTATTTTTTCACTTCTTCTTTTGTTCTTTCATTTCCATATTAAGCAAGGACCTGTGAAAACAACATTTGGTATCAGAGCAAGGTAGCAGATTTGAAGATCGGTGGAAGCCTCCGCCGACGGGTGTGTCGGTCGGTGAAGGGCAGACGAGAAAGATAGCAAGGTTGATCATCTTTTGGTGATAAAAAATAAAGCATGACGTTGTCGTATGGCAAGTAATACGATAGGAAGCAAGCAAGAAAGAAAGAAAGAAAGAAAGAAAGCAAGCAAGAATCGTAAGCAAGTAGCAAGAAGCAAGAACCAGCAGCAAGTTACAGTATGATTAGCAAGCAAGAATCATACACAAGATAGCAAGACTGATCACAGTTGGTGATCAAAAGAAAGAAGCAAGAGCAGTTTTGTTGGCAAGAAACAAAACTCAAGTAGCAAGAATCATGCAAGAAAGTAAGTAGCATGAACCGGGTCATGTGTGACTCGTAGCAAGTAGCAAGGTAGCTCGTAGCAAGTAGCGAGGCCGGGCAAGAAAGAAAGCAAGTAGCAAGGTTGGTCACGTTTAGTGATCAAAAGAAAGCTCGTAGCAAGTAGCGAGTAGCATGATCGAACTTATGGTTCGAATAGCAAGTTAGAAAGCAAGAAGATTCGATGTTAGCAAGCAAGAGAATCGAATAAAGCAAGCAAGTAGCAAGTTGAACAAGTAGCAAGAGAAACGGATCGAGATCATCAAGATTACGAGGGTGAATGTTGGGTAATCTTGATGTTTTGCATGTGCATGGGTCATATGTGGCTACCAAATCATAAGCATGGATAATGAACAGTGGTCATGTGCATGTGCATGTGGAATGAGAATGGGTCGGCTGGAGCATGGATATGGAATAGTATGCATGATATGGAACATTAGTCAAAGATTTGTTGGTTGAATTAAGTGTTATGCACGTAGTCAGTGAGTGTATTTAGTCTATATATAGACTTCTTTAATATGAATGAAATACAGCAAGAATAGCAAGAGAAAGCAAGTGTGGTGTTTTTTTTTCACTTCTTCTTTTGTTCTTTCATTTCCATATTAAGCAAGGACCTGTGAAAACAACATGTACGTATGTTTGTAAAGGCTATATATATGCCTATTATTATATGAAAGGTGTGGCAATTATTCTTGTGCATTACATCTCCTTTCTTCTTTCATTTCATATTTGTAGGCTTCTTTGAAGCTTGATATTCTACAGGTAAAACAGTACATATAAATATATCATCACCATCACCATGGTCTATAAATCAAATGATTTGTGTGACTAGGATGTAGGGTCCAGTATTACAATTCTTTTATCTATCCTGGGAATTTCTACGGAGTTAACATCTAAAAGGAATGATTGGAAGATATGCCTTCAATTAAGCTACAAGTGGATAGATTGTTGCGCGTCTTTGGTTTTTGTATTTGTGAGTGCTTCAAAATACTTACTACTCAACATAGTTTATCTAGCCCTTTCTAGGGCCTCTTACTGTGTCGATATATTCATCCTGTTTATGAGATTCATCTGGACAATAGTATTACTCTTCCACATCAAGTGCTTTGTTTGACTTTTGAACGTATCTGATATCGCGTAAAAAGTCACGTTTTTACTACCGATATCTCTCTCATTCTGGAACGATTCTTGGCATTTTGAACTCAAATATGGCTCAAATCAGTAACATTATGCCAAGATGGTCAAAACAAGATTGCACGATAAAAATCAAGCAAAACGGATGAAAAACAAAGATTCCACACATCCATTCTATCCAAGATGTTCATTTTCAAAATACGAATCCAACAGAAGAAGAATCAACCAAAACGGATAAAGAATGAAGATTCTACGCCCGCCGAAAGATCCAAATGATTCGTACGCGATATCTGGAGTTAGGGACCTCATCTCAGGGGCTATCTTATGTCAAAATCTTCCTTTTTGAATTACGAATCCAACAAAAAAATAATCGACTCAAACGGGCGCATAACGAAGAAAACACGCACGAATCAAGAAACGAAGCAAAAGACGACGAAACGGGGCGGGTAGCCGCCAGCCGCCGCCGGCCACCACCCAGCCGCCGCAGGCCACAGGTGGGGCGGCGCCGGCCTGCTGTCCCCTGCCCCGGTTTCCTTTTTTGGCTAATTCCCGTACCTGGTGCACCACCTTTCCGCGTTGTACAGTACCCGGTGCACCACCTTTCCGCGTTGTACAGTACCCGGTGCACCTTTTTACCCGCATTACACTAATGTGCACCTCTTAATACTAATGTGAGCCAAAACTCTCCTATAAATAGGAGGCATAAGGCTTCATTTCAAGATGTCCCATATGCACTAGTCATATTACTTTCTTACTTTCTCACTCTACTTTCTTACTTTAAATTTAGCATTAGATTAGTTTGTCACTTTGTTTAGAGTAGAAAGAAAGCTAGGAACGTTTTGTAATCTTTGGTGTACGCTTGGAGTTACGCTCATTAATTCAAGTCTATTCCTTCTCGCATATTAATCTCGGTTATTTCTATCCTTATCTATCTTAATTAAATATGTATGCTTTAATTATGTTAGAGATCGTTTATGCCATGATTAGCGAGTAGATTACTATTGTATTTGTTGTGATGTAGTTAGTATATATAATTGTGGGATGACTTTAAATACGTCGTGAAATAATACGATGGCCACGATTCGACTGATTACTCAGTATAGTATTGGAAATGCTTTTGAGCATAGTACAAATATATGGAAGCCGGTAACGACCGAAGGTAGTTGTATTATGGATCGACGTTATAAAATTGGAAACTTTGTGAACGGACTTATCTTGTGATTTTAAACCTAAAACTTACATTCGCCTTTCGATTAACAAATGTGATTGTAACCTTGTAAAGAGGAGTCGCGAACCTCAATACTCGGTCAATAGTTATCTGTGTAAAAACTATGTTTTTAATTGTAACGTTATGCAAGCATTATAAAATGCAATGTGATTACGTGAACTTGCCATGAGTATTGTACACTTCCGATCACAATGTACTTATCATGTAAACATCGCGAAGCAATTAAACTCACAACGGAAATATCGGTAAACGATTAAATACGTTGTGAGCTACCATAGCATTTTCCGACATGGTCTGGGTTTGACTTTCTGTAAAAAGCCGTCAGCATTTTAATTAGCTGTTTTAGTTTAGATTAGATTAGATTAGGTAGGCTATAGGCTAAATGACCATTTACGAAAACCTAGGGATTTGTTAATTGTATTAAAAAAGACAAGTTTGAAATCCAACTTAAACCGATGCTTTTTCCTAAAACCATGAAACCTAAAGTACGGTATGCAAGAAACCTAAATGCTTTCCCTCGTTTATCACGCTTAAGTTTCATTGGTAGAAATTGATTAAATAAGTGCGGACACAAGTTCTAAGTTAGTTGTTTAATGGATTCATAATCGTTGTGGTATTAAGAACGGCTAGACATGTTATGGACTTGCTACTCTATTCCTTCGCCCACGAGCGAATACGTTCAATAATATGGGCCACTGACTCCCTCACAGGAGAGTGTGGAGAGTTGAGCATCGTCTGTCTGGTCAGAATCATGATACCTTAGTTCCTCATGACATATTAGTTGATAACCGACTGATAAGGAATCTATTGGTTATACCATAAGTTAATGAATCCCGTAAGCAACCCAATTTAGTTAATCGTTTTCCCGCAAAAGTCATCATCCCATGATTATTAGCTAACGAACTCACAACAAATACTACTTTGCATTATCTGACATCTTATTACATTTTATTCGCTTTATTTAGTTTACTTAGTCAACTGAACCAAAACCCCCAACGCACTCTTTTAAAACATTTACTAGAAAAGAAAGATTGATTGGATCACCTCTGTTTCAATTCAGTTTCTCTTTAAGAACGACTCTAGGTCCAACTTATCACGTACTAACCCTTGGTTCAGTATCAGTAAGTTACACTTAGACCCCAGCAATTATAAATTTTTAAACATCCGTTGACATCGTCAACAAGTTTTTGGGCCGCTGCCGAGGAGACTAACTGTCCGATACCTAGGCCCAACCAATCCCAATTCTAGTAAACCCTTAGGATAAAACCTTCTAAAAAAAACACAAAAATCTTTTTCTTTATTGTCCTTTCTTTTAATGTATGACCTGTTCCCCTAGATCTGCACCACTGTTTAACTTTCCCGATCCAGAACTTATAATACGCACTATTCGACGAGAAAAGAAGCAATCTGCACTTAAGCAAGCAATGGCTGAACGAATCACTCTCGCCGACAACAGTAAACCCTCTATCGAAGGAAGAGGAGGACCAATTCTCTACCCCGAAACCCCTGGTCAATCTTTCGAGCTTAAACACCACATCATCCAACTAATCCAAAACCACTGTCAATTCCATGGATTGCCTAGTGATGACCCAAACTCTCACCTCGACAAGTTCATCTCTCTTTCAAATTCCTACAAGCAAAACGGAATTGGCCAAGATACAATCCGTTTATACCTTTTCCCTTATTCGCTCACCCATCATGCTCAAACATGGTTTGAAGGTTTAGAGACCGGCTCTATCCCTTCATGGACTGCGATGGCGACAAAGTTTCTAACCAAGTACTTTCCGCCCTCTAAACAAACCAAACTCCGAAATGACATCATGAACTTTCGACAAGCTTTCGATGAGTCATTATATACCGCATGGGAACGATTCAAAGGAGCCTTGAAGAAATGCCCCAATCACCGACTCGATAAGTCTGCACAATTGTGCACTTTCTACAATGGTTTAGATCCTAACCACCGAACTACCCTCGATGCTGCTGCACAAGGAAGCTTCATGGCAAAGACCGATGAAGAAGGATGGAACCTTATAGAAAACATGACTATGCATCATCACGATTGGAATTCTGGAGATCATTCAACATCTTCCACACCTATCGCTACTACAAACCCGATTCCGGTCGAAGCAATTAAGGCACTAACAGAGAAAATGGACTCGCTCGTCAAACAGTTTGGAGAACTTAAGAAACAACAGCACCAAGTACACCAAGTGCAAGTCTGTCAACACTGCACTAACCCGCAACCATCTGGCGAATACCAAGTTGAATACGAAGAAGCAGATGGCACTGTCTACTATGCTCAGTTTCCAGCTCGACCACCCGGTTTCAACCAAAACAACAACCAACCTAGAGGACCTCCCTTTCCACCGAGAAACAACCAACAACCATACCAACCCAGATACCCACCTCGATATCCACCCTACCAACAACAATCACAACTTTCTTATAATCAACCCCTTGCACTTCCTGCACCTACTTCCGACACAAACCAAACCACTGAACAAACCACCAAGACAAATGTCCCAGCTACAAGTTCAGATGACGCCTTCACCCAATTCATGCAAGGTCAACACCTGCTCAACCAAAAGACGTCCGCTAGACAAGATCAAGCCGACCTCTTCATGAGAAATCAATTGGCTGTGCTAAAGAATTTGGAAGCTCAAATTGGACAATTGGCACAACGTCTTGAGAATAGACCCCGAGGAAGTTTTCCTAGCAACACGGTTCAAAATCCGCATGTTGAGGAAGCAAAGCAACTTACAACACCCAAGGAAACAGCTACCACTCCACCTGCTGCTGTTCCAGTAAAGGAAGAACCAAAGGTCAAGATACCAGCTGTGGAAACAATGAACAAAGAGGTTAGAATCCCTTACCCCGCTAGACTTAAAGTTCAACCTAAGAAACTGTCGTACTTTAAGTTAGATTGAAAATTCCTTGATACCATGTCTAGAGTTCCTGGTCGTAATAAGTATATTAGGAAATTGCTATCCACTAAAGATAAATTGCCTGAAGTGAACAACATTCCCCTTAGTTCTGAAACCTCAGCCCTACTTAAGAATAGCCTTCCCGAAAAACTAGGAGATACTGGTAGATTTACACTCCCTTGTTCCATCTACAATTCCAGAAATATGAGCGCTTTAGCCGACTTAGGAGCCAGCATTAACCTTATGCCCTACTCCCTGTTTAAGAGGCTAGAACTTGAAAACTTGAAACCCACTAAGATGACCGTCCAGCTAGCCGACCAATCTGTTAGATACCCCAAGGGAATAGCTGAGAATGTCCTTGTTCAAGTTGACAAATTTTTCTTTCCAACAGATTTCGTGGTAATGGATATCCATGAGGACATAAACATCCCAATTATCCTTGGAAGACCATTCATGAACACAGCTAGAGCAGTGATTGATGTGTATAACCACACGATTGTTCTACGATCGCATGGTGAAAGCATCACTTACAAGATCGACCAACCGGAATGCACCCCAGAAGAGGAAAATGTTGTGCTATATCCACAGGAAGAATCTGTTCCGATGACGAATCAGAACCAGAGGAGGAACCACAATTCACCCGATCATCAGTTCTCATTTTTGACACTGAATACGACCCAGAAGAGGAAGAATACGAAGAAGCAGATGAAGAAATTGAATCTGACCCTGAGGAAGAAGAAAAAGACCCTGATGAGGAAGAGGAAGAAATGGAAGAAGATGAAGATCACACTGAGCCGAAGTTAAAAGAATACAAAACTGCGATGATTGCTCTTCGTCAGAAGAATCAGTTGATTACGGAGTCATCCGCCAAGAGCTCAGATCCTCTCATCTTAGAAGAATGGGAAACATCCTTAAATCCTATCTCGATCCATCAAAACCCTTCACCAGAACCCTACTCCGAGACATAGAAACTTTTGAATAAGGACTCCGATCATCACCACACCCAGACTAGTATGCTAAACTTCTGCAGAGAATTTCAGCATATAAGGCACGTCAACCAGGAAGCTTTGCCGAAGAGAACATCCATGACATAAAAACCGAAGTCCGAACCATCGAAATCGATAGTTCTCGACCCTGCAACAACGCACCATCAGACGAAGAATTCCACCAATTTCCAGATTCACGTGACAAGGACTCCGACTGCAACAGTGAATCTGATGACGACTACGTCAACATCACTCTTGATGAACGCTCTATTCCACAACCTCCTCTTGCTCCACCAAATTCTCCTGCCGTCACAACTGAGAGACTAGAAATTCCTCTGATAGATACTCATCAAGACATGATCGAGATGATTGACGAATACGACGATGTCCGAATCATCGTAGAAGCCATCAAAGAGTCAACTAACGACTACAACACCGCCCAGAGACACATGATAAGGGCAATCATACGAGACTACGATTCATACCTCGCCAATTATGGAGAACCAGAGCCCAGCACTCTTCGGAGAAATATTCGAGCATTCTCTGATCTGCTTCAAGAACAACTTACTAGGGAAGCCCAACAGCGAGAAAGACCCAACTACCCAATGGGAGAAATCGAATTCTACGGAAACCAAAGGCGAATATACCAAAAAGTATATTGTGCCTTAGCCGGATCAGCTTTTCCGTACTCATCAAGTCAAAAAGCTATTCTTGCATCAATGAGAACCAACAATATGCATCTTCACGAGATGTACCAACAATATGCATCTTCACTGATGTGACAACTCGGCTGCGCGGAATGTACCAAGAAGAAGATGTAGAACTCGACGTCTATCGAAATGGATATTACGAGATATTCAGCAAGCTAATATGCATCTTCACCGACTCGGATTTTCCTTTCAACCGCGAGCAACATCAACTAATCAGAAAGGTGTGCCAAGCAACTAGATCTTTCGGAGGAGACCCTGGGCTAATGATTTTGAAGAAGTGAAAACCGAATTCATGGCTTTAATCGCCTCGATTGGAAGAAACCACCCACAGCGTGAAATCATTCGAACTCACACCTGCACTCGAATTGACCCTAACGGACCAGTCACAAGGGCAGTTCGATACATCTGCTATGGAATGGCAATCCTCGACCGACTCGTCACCGATCACTTCAAAAGCTTCAGAATGCTATCCACCAACCCACCAACTCTCATTGCTGACATGATAGAGCAATTCCTGCAATACTTTCCACCACGATACTCTCTACCAAGAAACCACAGTGACCACGCCACCACTAAGGATGCATCAAGCATCATCTGAAGAAGAAAAGGACTAAGTCAAGCTCTCGACTTTAAAAGAGCGCTTCTCGGGAGGCAACCCGTGTTTTTACATTTCTGCAATTTTACTTTCCAAGAAGTGATGAAATCTCCGACTATCTTTCACACTCGGATCATACAAAGAATGCTCCAGCTTGCAAGGAAGCATCGACAACCGAAGAATAGTATATCCGACGTGTTCACACTCACGAGACCAATCACAAGAAGACTTGATCAAGAATGCACCAAAGAAGACAAAGTGCGGCAGATGCATCCAAAGGAATACTGCAACTACCGGGGAGTACTTCTATATCGTTCTCTTTCATTCGTTTTAAATATGCCATATCCACTATGCTTATTACTAAGTGTGGGATTCAAGCCCAATACACACCGCTACAAGAATGCTTCTTAGATGTTTCAAATTCTAAGTGTGGGATTTTACCCCAGTCACAGCTTAGAATAACATCGAGGACGATGTTCCTGTAAGTGTGGGATAGCAGTAGTTGCACTACTGTAGAATGGATGATGGTATATTCTTGATTCTAGAATCGTTGCTCTTTAAGACCGCTTTGCTCCAAAAAGTAAACAAGATTTTTCAAAATTAAGCTGAAAATGAAAAATTTTAGACGAAGAACGATTTACTTTGAGGACGAAGGACGAATAAAATATAAATTTCTTTGAACAAAAACCGGTTTAAAAATCCCATAAAGAGCATCGCATGACTAAGTACACAACAAACCAACTTTCGATTCGTGAGGTATCTTGAGCCATATGAAAAGCATTCACTTTTAATGCTTCACTCTTTCGATTCTTGAGTGTGCCGATGTATGCGTTTAGAATCAGAACTTGCTCCTGTAATGCATTTCGAAGCCAAACTAGTGAGTAAAAAGGAGATCGAATCACATCATTCTTGAACCCTTCTATACACCCCAAAATAAACACGTCATCCCGTACCTACTCAAAAGCATCTCTCAAACTTCGTAAAGAGTTTCAAAGATGAAAAGAAGAAAAGTTACAAGGATACGAAGTCAAAATTACCCAAGAAAACTCGAAGAAAAGAAAGCCAAATGGAGAAAAGACTCCTTCCAAGAACCAAAAGAAAAAGGGCGTCAATCGTCCTAAAAAGTCAAAAACTTCAGCTTTCCAACTTCACAAAAGAAAAAAAAGAAAAAAAAACCCAACAAAACCCCCTCTCACATCACCAACATCTCACTCCAAAACCCTACATCACTCCCCTAGAATGATTGTGGCTAGATCGACTCCGCGCTCACCCAAAAGGTAACGATTTGATTCTCGATCAAGCCTATGACGATAAACGATACATGACTGGCGTTCTGAGTGATTGATAAATATTAGAATAGGAAACCCTAAACACTTTGAGTGATTAGAGTGACCACCTTAAGAGGATCACCTAGTCATGTATAAAAGATCAAAGATCAAAAGCATGCTCCTAAAGATTACAACCTAGTTTTCTTCAAAGATCAAATATCTTTATTTTTCCAAAACCCCCTTTAGTAAAAAGTTCCGTCTTAGAATATTTCATTATATGCTTATCTTTAACCATGTTGAAACACGAGTTTGCTTGAGGACAAGCAAAGTTCTAAGTGTGGGATACTTGATATCGCGTAAAAAGTCACGTTTTTACTACCGATATCTCTCTCATTCTGGAACGATTCTTGGCATAAAGAACCATCCAACTGCTTTACCACTAAGGCTTTGGAAGCAAGAGTACTTCCCGAACCTTGTTTTCCTTGTGCTTCTACTTTAGGTCTTTGGCATTCTCTAGCAAAATGACCAATACCCTGACAGTTAAAGCATCTGACCTTGGTTTTATCAAACCCTGATCTATTGCCCAACACCTTTCTACCAGTTCTCTTGAGGAAAATTTTAACTTTTCTTGAAACTAATGCTAACATCTCTTGTAGTTCCAATTCCTCAACATAATCCTGATCTATCTGTTCATAATCCTCGTCAAATAGAACAGGATCATTGATCTTTCCCTCTATGTAATTCTCATATGATGCCACAAAGGAAGCAAGAACAGACAGTTGCTGTTCAGCAGATTTCACACTCATAGGCATCTTCTGATGCTCTTGAGGTGACTTCTCAGAATTCTTTCCCTTTGTCTCATCACTAGAGGAGGAAATAAAGCATAGATCTTCAGTAATCATTTCTCCATTTTCACTAGTATCACCAACTAACAGTGCAGTTGTCGAACTAGAGGACGCAGTCGAAAGATTTGACTTTCCATGATACAACCCAGGGTTCTGAACCTGATCAGAATCACTATCTCTTGACTTTCTGGAGAAATCATAACCTTTCAGCTTGTCAATGACTTGCTCTAAGGTCATAGTAGAATACCTGGTTTCGTTATCCTTAATCATAACGCCATACATTTCCCATTTAGAAGGCAAACCCTCAAGAAACTTGTCGGTTTTAGCTACTTCTTCTTCAACAATCTCATGGTATTCCAGTTCACTTAACAGATGGTAGAAACGCGTGACATAGGCATCAAGATCTTCTCCTTTTAAAGCTTTAAACATAGTAAACTGCTTTTTGAGAAGACTCCTCTTGCCAGCTCTCACCTGTGGACTTCCCTCACCTCTTTTCTCTAGAGCTTCCCAGAGCGTTCTAGCAGTATGAAAAGACTTCAGTTGATGAGCAATCTCTTTAGGAAGACACATCTTTATGCATGAATGTGCTTTATTTTCATTTCTGTAAGCTTCCTTCTCTTGATCACTCATGTTCGCATAGGTAAGAACCACAGTGGCATTTTGAACAGTTTGAGTAGGTGCGGTGTATCCACTCTTGATACACATCCAGATTGATAGGTCATGGAATCTACAGTAAGATTCAAATCTGTCCTTCCAATTGTAGTAATCCTCGATTCTCAACAACTTAGGTGGAACATTCGATTTTCCCACCTCGTGGTCCATCTCGATCATTCTACTTAAGTCAGACATCTTTAAAAACGTAAAGTAAAACTGTTTCAGCGAATTCAGAAAACTCAACTCGCAAGACTCAGCTCAACTCGCAATCTCAGCTCGACTCGCAGAATATGTCTACTCGCAAGCCTCAGTTCGGATTGCTAAAGATGTCGATTCGCAAGTGATGTCGATTCGCGAGAAATCTTAGTTTGACTCGCAAGTCTTGGTTCGACTCGCTAGTTCAACTCGGTTCGCAGGCGACGCTGGAACCCTAATCTCAACTCGCGAAACGGCTGTTAAACCCGAAAACGAATTTTTAAGGTATTTTTACGACTGAAACTGAAAATTTCGACCGTAAACAAACCCTAAAACGTCCAGAGAATGATTTTGATCGTTAGTATTGCAAGAAAGCACGTAAAAACGACCCGAATCAAAAACGCAATATTACTAAAACTTATGAACACACTCGTATCTAGCCCGAAAGCTCTGATACCGGATGTAAGTCCCCTAGTTTTAGGATCGATAACTTCGTTATCTGTAGTATTAAGGTGCGGAATCCCTCAATACGGTGTTATCTTACTAGTAACGAATACGTTCGTAATTGCGTTTATAAAGCTTAACTTTAAACGAATAATACGTCAAAGCCTAGCCGTTAGGTTTAAGTTTTCTCTGGGTTTAGTGAATTCGCAGATCAGAAAAACCGAATGACAAAAGTTATGTTTTTAACGAATAAAAAAACATTATATACGATCAGCTTGTCTCGGCTCGCATGGGCCTGCGAGTTCGGTCCAACTCACAGCCCAAGCCCAGTAAAGGACTCAGCTCGCCAGACTCAAGCTTCGCGAGTTCAGATCTCACCTCACAGCTCAACTCGCTGCGACTTGAGATCTCGACTCGTCTCGCATGAAACGTCTATTATTTATTTCGTATTTAAACATTCGTCTAACTTAGCATAATAATATGTTTAACGAATATTACTAACAAAACAAATATTTATTTACAAATCTAACCCAATATACAAACGTAATAATAATTACACCAGTCCTATTTCAAGCTAGATCTGTTGTCACACTCTATGTTCCAACACATCTCAGGGGCTATCTTATGTCAAAATCTTCCTTTTTGAATTACGAATCCAACAAAAAAATAATCGACTCAAACGGGCGCATAACGAAGAAAACACGCACGAATCAAGAAACGAAGCAAAAGACGGCGAAACGGGGCGGGTAGCCGCCAGCCACAGGTGGGGCGGCGCCGGCCTGCTGTCCCCTGCCCCGGTTTCCTTTTTTGGCTAATTCCCGTACCTGGTGCACCACCTTTCCGCGTTGTACAGTACCCGGTGCACCACCTTTCCGCATTGTACAGTACCCGGTGCACCTTTTTACCCGGATTACGCTAATGTGCACCTCTTAATGCTAATGTGAGCCAAAACTCTCCTATAAATAGGAGGCATAAGGCTTCATTTCAAGATGTCCCATATGCACTAGTCATATTACTTTCTTACTTTCTCACTCTACTTTCTTACTTTAAATTTAGCATTAGATTAGTTTGTCACTTTGTTTAGAGTAGAAAGAAAGCTAGGAACATTTTGTAATCTTTGGTGTACGCTTGGAGTTACGCTCATTAATTCAAGTCTATTCCTTCTCGCATATTAATCTCGGTTATTTCTATCCTTATCTATCTTAATTAAATATGTTTGCTTTAATTATGTTAGAGATCGTTTATGCCATGATTAGCGAGTAGATTACTATTGTATTTGTTGTGATGTAGTTAGTATATATAATTGTGGGATGACTTTAAATACGTCGTGAAATAATACGATGGCCACGATTCGACTGATTACTCAGTATAGTATTGGAAATGCTTTTGAGCATAGTACAAATATATGGAAGCCGGTAACGACCGAAGGTAGTTGTATTATGGATCGACGTTATAAAATTGGAAACTTTGTGAACGGACTTATCTTGTGATTTTAAACCTAAAACTTACATTCGCCTTTCGATTAACAAACGTGATTGTAACCTTGTAAAGAGGAGTCGCGAACCTCAATACTCAGTCAATAGTTATCTGTGTAAAAACTATGTTTTTAATTGTAACGTTATGCAAGCATTATAAAATGCAATGTGATTACGTGGACTTGCCATGAGTATTGTACACTTCCGATCACAATGTACTTATCATGTAAACATCGCGAAGCAATTAAACTCACAACGAAAACATCGGTAAACGATTAAATACGTTGTGAGCTACCATAGCATTTTCCGACATGGTCTGGGTTTGACTTTCTGTAAAAAGCCGTCAGCGTTTTAATTAGCTGTTTTAGTTTAGATTAGATTAGATTAGGTAGGCTATAGGATAAATGATCATTTACGAAAACCTAGGGATTTGTTAATTGTATTAAGAAAGGCAAGTTTGAAATCCAACTTAAACCGATGCTTTTTCCTAAAACCATGAAACCTAAAGTACGGTATGCAAGTAACCTAAATGCTTTCCCTCGTTTATCACGCTTAAGTTTCATTGGTAGAAATTGATTAAATAAGTCCGGACACAAGTTCTAAGTTAGTTGTTTAATGGATTCATAATCGTTGTGGTATTAAGAACAGCTAGATATGTTATGGACTTGCTACTCTATTCCTTCGCCCACGAGCGAATGCGTTCAATAATATGGGCCACTGACTCCCTCACAGGAGAGTGTGGAGAGTTGAGTATCGTCTGTCTGGTCAGAATCATGATACCTTAGTTCCTCGTGACATATTAGTTGATAACCGACTGATAAGGAATCTATTGGTTATACCATAAGTTAATGAATCCCGTAAGCAACCCAATCTAGTTAATCGTTTTCCCGCAAAAGTCATCATCCCATGATTATTAGCTAACGAACTCACAACAAATACTACTTTGCATTATCTGACATCTTATTACATTTTATTCGCTTTATTTAGTTTACTTAGTCAACTGAACCAAAACCCCCAACGCACTCTTTTAAAACATTTACTAGAAAAGAAAGATTGATTGGATCACCTCCATTTCAATTCAGTTTCTCTTTAAGAACGACTCTAGGTCCAACTTATCATGTACTAACCCTTGGTTCAGTATCAGTAAGTTACACTTAGACCCCAGCAATTATAAATTTTTAAACATCCGTTGACATCGTCAACAGTATCACCAAGTGCTCCCGAACACAACTAGTATGGTATTTTTTACGTTTTAGACATCAATGGTCCATCAACTTAGAGAAATGGTAATCAGTATAAATTGAAAAAGGTTAATTAATGCATATCTGTTTTGAAGTTAAAAGCTGTCTTCCAAAAAATACTCTTGTTTTCATTATTGAGATAACGAACTGTCCATGCTTACTTACTGCTCGGTGCTTATGTTCGTATACTTTTTTGTCTGTCTGTAGGTTTTTGTGCCGGTTGCTCCTAGATTTAAACACTAGTATATTTTGTGATATGGTGACATCCACATAGAAGGATCGTCAGACATATGCTTACAAACAGATGTTAAAAGTTGATACTATGTTTTTGATAACGCCACCAGTGTAATAGATTTCGGGTTGCTACAAGTCTTTTTGAGCGTTTTTGTTCCACCAGAACAGAGACATGATGCGAGTAGTTATGTGAATTACTTGTCTGTGTACGTAGTTTTTGGTATATTTTCTGGTGTATGCCGGAGACCTTTTGCTCCCCGAAAGGAATTATAGTTATTTTGGCTATTTGGTAGCCTAATCGTTTGCCTGAAATTTTTAATAGTTTCATTAGGAGCTATATTGTCTTTCCCACTTTGTTATCACCAAATACTACATCAGGACCTCTTTCATCCTAGCAGTCAATGAGCAGGGACTTACATCTGGTCATATGTCTGGAACAACCACTGTCCAGGTACCAGATAGTCTCTCTAAGAATGCCCTGCATCAATAAACAAGATTAGTTCAACTGGTGAACCCATCCTGAGATGGGTTCATAGTGGCTGAGCCTTGGTTTTGGCTTCCACTGATTTGCATATATAGATGATATCTGAATGCTCATTGATGATTAACTGTTTTGAAAACGAAGTTGCTGAGCATTCAGATGATAAGTGCTGTCTTTCACCACATTTATAACACTTTTTGTTTGCATAAGTGGACTTATTTCTTTGCTTTGATTTAAGTTGCTGAGGTGACACTTGCTTGCAACTTTTATTGTCGTTGTTAACCTCTTGTTTCATTGACTTATGGTCACTGACAGATGTATCAGTGACTGAAACAGTGTCAGAGAGGTTGCTGATGATCTTTTGATCATCAGCGACTGTTCTGGTGATGTTTAGATTTTCTGATGAAATATCAGTTTTTGAAAGTTTGACATCAGGAATAGTTTTTAATGTATTATAACCATTAGTGACCAAATGGATTTTTGTAAAGTAATTTGGCTTTGGTTCACTAAAGATTGATACAGATTCAAAAACAACTTCTGAAAAAGTTCCATCAGAATTAAAGATTGGATCAACTTTTGTTGAATCAGCAAGTGAAGCAGCATGTTCATAATCTCCTCCCAAAATAGCCTTAGCTTGTTTTGGAATTTGACTATTAATACACTGATTTACTCTAGCTGTTGACTTACATCATGACTCCATGACTTTCTTAAGTTGTAAAAATTGTGTTTCAAATTTTACTTTCTCTTGAATACATACTTGATTTGCATATGTTTGAGCATCAAAATATAGCTTTAAATTCTTTATTCTTAACACAATTTCATTTTGGTCATGAAGTTTGGATTTTAATTCACTGATCTCATAATTCGGTTTCCTTTGAATGTCATGAGAATTTGACAAATCAACTATCAAAGACTCAAGCACATTGTCCTTTTCAGTAGTTGAATATGAGTTAAAGCAATGTACCTTGTAGAGAGTTTCAGGATCTCATCCAGACACTGAACATTTATGAGCAACTTCTTTGATGTCATCATGAAAAGTAGCATCATCAGCCATCAAACAGTAATTTTTGTCTAGACAAATCATTGCTTATTCTTCATCAGATGATGAAGATCAGCCATCAAACAGTATTCCTTCTGAAACATTTATGAGCAACTTCTTTGATGTCATCATGAAAAGTAGCATCATCAGCCATCAAACAGTAATTTTTGTCTAGACAAATCATTGCTTCTTCTTCATCAGATGATGAAGATGAGTCAAAGTCACTGAAAGAACCTTCTTCAGTGGCAAAGTCTTTACCCTTTTTCTTTCCAGATTTGGACATTGCCTTTAGCTTCTTGTACTTTGCTTTGTACTTGTTGTACTTGTCATTTCTGAAGCTTGGCTTTGGTTCAGGGTTAGGATTAAATGATTTGGATCTGCATTCAGCAGCGAAATGACCAGGCTTACCACACTTGTAGCATTCACCTTTTGATTTGAAATTGTCAGCAGCAGAAACACCAGTGAATTGTTTTGATCTGGTATTCCTTCTGAAATTTGCAACCATCATAGCCATATCTCTTTCCAGCTTCTCTAGACCCTCATCATAATCATACTCTGACTGGTCATTAGCTTGTTCTCCTTCTTCATCAACTATCAGCGACTTTGAGTTCAGCTTAGAAATTTTGTACTTCTGCTCTGATCAATTTCTTCAAGCTCAGCTACAAGGGCATTCGAAATCTTTTGACTACCAAGTGTTGCACTGATGTGTTCACTTTGATCAGCTTGCTTTTCAGACTGCTCCCAGTTGAGCAAAATACCATAGACTTGAGTTAGATTAAGAGTGGTGTAATCATTTCTCTATCTTGTGCAGGTAGCAATAGTTCCCCAGATTTTTCTTGGTAAGAGTTCCAGAAACTTTTCAACTACAAATCTATGTTCCTTTCCTATACCAGCCTTTTCCATTTTATTCATCGGTGATTGATATCTGGTGTAGGTAGAGGACAGAGACTCATTGGGTTCCATTGCAAAAGCTCATACTAACGAGTGAGATTAACTTCCCTGTAGTGAATAATATCAGGAGTTCCAATATAAATACTCCTAAGGGTATCCCACATATCCTTAGCAGTCCTACAGAGCCTAATGGATTCAAACACTTCATCAGGAAGTGCCATGCCTATGTAGATTTTAGCTTGTTTGTCTAATCTTACTAATCGTTTGTCCTCATCAGACCATTGTTCTTCTCCTTTTGGCACAACCATTTCTGGTATAGCAAGAGTGGTTGCAGTGGCTGCAACAGCAGGAACAATAGTGGTAGGGATATGAGGACCATTGGTTATAATATTACAAAGATGATAATCAACAAGATCCAAAAACATCATCATCCAGGACATCCAGGTTTCAATCCTAGAGGGATCAAACGCTGGGGGTTTGGTAGTAGAACCATTTCCCTTCTGATACTCAGAGTCTACACAACTGTACTTTACTGATTCCATTGCAGAGTTGGTTAATTAAATTAAACCAACTCTACTCTGATACCAATTGATAGTCCCTGAATCACTATTGATTAGTGATTTGGATTCTCAATAAGTAAAGTTTAATTGTAGAAGAGGGGTTGAATACAATTAAATACTTTTTCTGAATTTAAACTAAGTTAATTATTCAAGTTTTAATTGCAATCAGATGAACATATAGAAACAGAGTATAATCAACACAAAACATAAATAAACAAAGAAGCAATAGTAGCTGAACTGTGAATCTTATTAATCATAAAGTTCACTAAGTGTTGATTGCGGAATGGAATAGCCGAGGTTAATCCAAATCAAACACTCAAGCTAAACTATTATAAAAGAGATGAACAGTAGTGGACAAACAAGCTAACTGTTCACTCGTTGGTCGCTGATACGTGCTTAGACTAACTACTCACTGAACACACAAGTGATTAACACGTACAACAGCTACATTCTAAGTACAACGTACTGTGCTATTTATAGTACAAATGTCCCGTATATATCTCCTACAAAATAGGATCTGGAATGACACGTGTCGCTACTTGATTAGCTTGATCTCTTATGAACCGACATTCGGTGGGTCCCAATTCTGTTACCGCGAATATCTCTTCTTCCTTAACACCAATCACTTGTTGCCACGTAATTCCTCAGATATTTTAAGTATGAGGAACACTTTGCTGATGTTTTAATGATGAGCGATTTGTACTTGTGTAGAAACTTTATTTCGAGGAGTCTCTGAAGATGTAATAATTATCCTCATTCACTGCGAGCTAACATGCTCTTGTAGAGTGACTTGAAATATAAATCTTCAGCGACTGGCTTTTATTAGGGCGGTGACTTTTACCTTTATTCATTTGAAGATGTAAAACTCTCGCTGTCAAACATTAAAGCAGCGATACACAGAGTTGAGTTTTAATCTTCCTCAGCATATCAATATTCTTTAGCAGAATGAATAGCGACCAGCGAGTACTAACTTCAGCAATAGCAGATTTGACTTAAATCATTTCCTTCATTGAGTTTGTTATTATTGAGCTGGTCAGCGACCAGTGACTCAACAACATAGTACAGTACCTACGGCGTTTTTGTGGCTTCCACGCATTTGTACTTCACCAAAGGTGGTTCCAGCGCTATACCAAGTACTGAGCCGTTTTACGGTATTTCCGATGCCTCGTTCATAGATCCCATATCATCATTACTGTATATATCCTAATGGGCCATAGCTACTATCCTATTATCTATCTAACGTAGAGTTGTTCGTAATCAGATAAATAACATTTCACATGGATAACAGATATGGAGTGTTGACTACACCGGAAGTTCTCCCAAATGTAGTAACCATTCAACCGACAACTATCCTCGAATCCTATTCCCCAGTCTCGGACATCTGAGACGTCCGTATCGTAGCATGAATTGTTGAATAAACAATAACATGAACAGGAGTTACCCCGCGGAATAAGTTGGGAAAGTCTGTCTAACGATCGGTTAAATTGTTCAACATTATTACATATAGATCATTGTAATTATTCTAGCATGTTAAACTGGCATATGTAATTAATCTATGTTTGAAAACTAAATCATATATCCAACAACCACAATAGATAAAGAGATACTGGCATGCAAACCCTAAAGCAACAATCAAACAAGAACATGCAGTAGTGTAACATGAGTAGATATCAGTTTATTTCAGGCAGGGTTTCTGGATAAACGGTTAAGTCACGAATACTCCGAAAGTTCTCTCAAAAGCATTCAATATATGAAAATAACTCTAATTTATCTCTAATCCTACGCTCCATGTCTCCCTCCGATATATTTCAATCAGGAGAACACCGGCCATGCCGAGTTCATCGAATCTTCAGACACAGAATAGTTGAGGGACCTATTTCTAGTAATTGGCCGGATTCTATTAATAGGTTTCAAATCACAGCATAAGTTGGATAGATAAACATTTGAGAATTATTTCATAAATTCAAACATATCCTAATTTCATACGAGCAGAGTAACATCGTAATTTAAAACATAACTACCCTAGCATAACGTCTATCATAGCAAACATAAATTTTTTTAGCCTAACATAGCAATAAATCTAGCATGCATTTCTAAATAATCATGGCAGAAGCACAACATATTTAAAAATAACAAGAAAAGATTATATAATAAAACCTGATAGGCGTACAAACAAATATGCGTAACCGCAGTCTCGGAGTGACTCCATACAAAGCTCGAAGCTTGCTACTCTACTCCTACTAGCTATCTAATACTACTACTATTCTAGAGAGAGAAAGTGTGTATGAGAGAGAAGGAAATGAATGTGTTGTGTGAATTGAGGTGTGAAAATGAGGAGGTGAATGGCTCTATATATAGGCCAAGATCACCAAGCTAGCTCCCACAAGTCAACCCAATTCTTCCGATTTGCACTGAAATACCACCCTTAGCTAAGAAATTCGGCACCAAAAAGGATGTATACGGCACCAAAAAGGGGGTATACGTCACCAAAAATGAGGTATACAACACCAAAAGGGGGGATATACCCCCCTTTAGGGGTAGTATACCACACTTTAGGGGTAGTATACCACCCTTAGGGGGTAGTATACGGCCCTAAAAGGGGCGTATACGGCCCCTAAGGGGTGGTATACGGCCCCTGCAGGGGTGGTATGCCCTAGTTCGTGGTCTCGTGTGCTGGATCATAAGTTTTGGTCGCCTAGTCGTAGTTTTTGTGATCTTCATTTGGCTCTAACTTCTTCGTTACTTGTCAGATTAGAAGGATTCTTGCGCCCACGTTCTCGTATTTTCCTGAGGAATCATATGACACTGATTAGGCTCATTTTGGTTATTTATACACCAGAATCACGGGTGAATCGTTTTAGCTCTATTTTGTTCATTATTTGAGCCTTTTTATTGATTTTCGAAAGGAAGTCTAAGTTTTAGCCCATTTAGCATTTTTAGTATAAAAACATTGATTATTGGATGTTTATTCCAAGATTTGGGCTAAAATGGGCATAATTATGTACGTAAAAATGTGACTTTTGCGTTACATCAAACACCGCCACATTTCATGCTATGTAAAAGCGGGTTATTGTAAACCGCCACCTTTTATTCTTCGTAAGGTTATTACCCGCTCTAGTTACCTATCGAAAACCACCATTAATTACCGTTTGTCCCCACCTTTTTGGTCGATAAGCGGTCTTTTATCTAGGACCGCCTTTTCTGGAACCTTAATAGCTTACTTTTGTAGTAGTGGTTGTTGCTTATAGTAACCCGGACGAGTCTGTGTGTAAGAAGAATTGAAGTTCTTGTTGAAATTATTTCTTCCCCCTTGAAAATTATAAGACCTCTTATTCGCGAAAGAAATATTTTCCAACTGCTTCATAGGTTGATCTACATCGCAATCCTTCGTCAAATGCATACCCCCACAAGTCTCACAACCAACCTTTATGGCATGAATATCTTTAGTCATCTTTTTCATTTGCCTTCCAAATGTTGCCATATGAGCAGTTAAGGCAGCAATACTATCGTTAGCTTCAGCACTAGACACCTTGGATGCTATCGATTTCTTTTTCTTTTGATGCCACTCATGAGTGTGGCCAGCTAAGGCAGAGATAATAGTGTGAGCTTTGTTGGCTGTCTTCTTCATAATAGAACCTGCTGCTGTATCGATAGCCTTCCTTGTATCCAGATATGCCCCTTGGTAAAATATCTGCACCTTTTGAAAGGTGTTCAAACCGTGTTGAGGGCACAAACGAAGCATCTTTCCAAATCTAGACCAAGCCTCATACAAAGTCTCAGTGGGTTTCTGTTCAAATTGAATGATCTTTCCCTGAAGTTCAAATGATTTAGAAGTAGGGATGACGTTGGGTTTTAGTACGTTTAAAAAATAACAAGTTTTAAATAAATAGAAATACTAAAATTAACTATAACACAACCAGGCAAGAACACATGTTTATATAATAGTATAGTCTTGGTAAGTCCGAGTCGAACCACAGGAAATAGTGTAGATTAAAAATTATTAATTAAACTTTTAATTACAATTAATATTACAAATAAAAGGAGGGCGTTTGAGTTCCGTACGAACGTATTTTAATTTTATACTAAATTAAAATAAAATTAAAACAATTAAAGTAATTTAAATACAAATAAGATTAATCAGATGGATAGAAGATGTATTTATTTAGACTAGTTTCACTTAGATTTTCGCTTTCCCTTATGTTTATTAATTGTTGGCTAATTTTATGGAGAATTAACAAAAATAGAAAGTTTCCGTGTTCAAATCAACTTTCTTATAAAACTTAAGTAACACACAAGATTCGATGCAAATATACTATATAAGTTCTTCTTAAGTATTGCTTACTTAAACCTTATTCAATTAAACATTTCTACAATTTATTATGACTTATTCAAGCAACATTGCGTTCACAATAGTTTGTAATTACCACATTAATTAGTATTGAAAAGCCATTATGTTTTTAACCTTTTACCGGTTCCGTGTCAAGTTACAATTATTAAATAATTATACACAACTAATTAATTTATAAAAACGTTCATTTATGATATAAATCAATTAATCATGTTAAGATCGAAAAACTCTATCAAATAATCAACAAAATAAATTAGTAAGCATAATAAACATTCATAAAATTAATGCCAACATAAACATAAGTTCAATTAATTATCTAAGTAATATTCATCTAAATAAATACAATAAGAAATTAGTTCATAATTGAAATCAAGTAAATTAGATCCAAAACACAATTAACTAACATTGTTAAGAGATAAAAGATCTAGAACCAAACCCAAAAGACGAAGTAGCTCTTCGTAGGATTGAAAACCTTCAAACTCTAGCTTTCTTGCCTCCAAATTCGTAACCCTAGTCATTTATTAAACCCTAGAATCGGATTTTGTTTCTTTTAATCGTATGGTTTATTGGCTGAATGAGGTCTCTATTTATAGTTTTGCTAGCCGAGTCCCAACCGACGACTGAAGTCTTCAGCCGGCGGTTGGGTTAGCTTTTTACCCAAGTAATTCCGGGTCTAACCCGCGTCTCTCACCGCCTTACCTCTTTTACTTTCAACCGGCGGCTGGCTTCTCCAACCAGCGGTTGGCCTTCGGTTCCAGAATCTTCCATCATCGATCCAGCCCAACTCTTTAGCCCTAATCTTTATAAATCCGATTTTAAACTTTAATCTTGGCCCAACAATTTTGAATTCCGGGTTTAATCTCCTTTTTAGGCCCGATTAGCTTGAAGTCTTTGTTTTCGCTCCTTTTTCTTCATTTTAGAGCCCATTTTCGTTCCTTTTCACCAATTCTTGATTTTAAATACCTCTTTGCAAATATGAAGGAAATCAGTATCAATTATCAATTAATTGCAATAAAAAAACTTAAAAATAAGAGAATATAACTTAATAAATATGGTATAATTTGATATTATCAAATATCCCCACACTTAAGTTCTACTTGTCCTCAAGTAGATTAAATATATTTTCATCATTTAAAACTTTAATATGCATTAAACTAATATTTAAGGATCAAAATACTTAAATTAAAAATCTATTTCATACTTTAAAAATTTAAACAATTTAATTAACATGGATAACTATATTATACAAATAAAAATTCTTATTATTATTTATACAATACATAGTTCATAAATCATGACTAATATTATTATCCTCTTTAAACTATACGGAGTATTTCTTAATATTTCATTATTATTAGTATGTATATTACTTATGATTTCCACATATGATATACTCTTAAACTTAATCATACACTTTACTCTTATATTCAAAATAAATATATGAAATTCATTTTTAAGAATCAAGACATTGGTGACAGGTCTGCATTTTCATGCAACAAAGCGACATAACTTGATTTAAGTAAAGCAAAACCATTTAAATCAAACTAGAGGAGACCAGTCTATACCTTAGTATAACCGAGCGACATAGCTTGATTAGTTAGGAATCTTATGATTTTAAAGACTTTAAATATCTCTTTTGCTTTTCATTTAAGAATACTAATATGAGACCATGTCTTTACTTTCGTACAACAAAGGAAACAATTAGTAAACCCCCAAATAATTTCATATAAATGTTAAAATATAAAATTTGCATGATAAATCTAAGAACTAACACTTTTTATGTCATACATCATAATGTTTACCATAAATTAATAAACAAGTTATTTATTAGTTTTCTGAAAATTCAGAAATCCTCATATAGATTGCATATTAGTACATCATATAATACAACTATATATCACTTATTATTACATCTCTTAACATTATATGTACAAACAGTTAATCCATGCTAAAGTCTAAACTTTTAAATATAAAACAAAATTTTTATCAAAAGTATTATAATAAATAAAGACCTTGTTATTTAACTTAAAAAATTTTTATTTTGATGAAAATTTATAACTCAAAGACAAGTAAACATTTGAGTAAAAATTAGATGAAAATTTCTTTTCTACCAACCACTTCCCCACACTTAAGTTGTACAATGTCCTCATTGTACAAAAACATATCAAATAAAGTGAGAAAAGGAAGAAAATAAATTAAAACGAAAACTGCCCTGACTGTGAAGCGATTATCTTCATCTAGTTCATCAAAAATGGTCATCTCTCAATCTTTTTCAAAATATACAACAGCTTACTTCCGTAGGCAATCACGATTGCATTTAGCGTATGCAATAAGCCTTTAAACCCCTCAGTATCCCGAGTAGAAGAGTCATAGTCTCGTGCGGGTTTCCAGGGAACACACCCACAAAGTTCAAAAAGTTCCACTAAATCAGCTGAACTTACTACCAGCTTCCAAGAAACGAACTTGAAACAAAAATAAACATTAAACATATTAAACATAAATAATAAAAACATTAGCAGTTTAAAAAAAAATCCTAAAAATAAAATATGATACAGTCATCCGAATAAATATCCAAATATCATATAATATGATCAATCACTGTCATCATCATGGTCATGCTGCTGCGCTCCAGAAGGTCTACCAAAATCTAAAGGAACATACGGATCATAAGGAATCGATCGAAAAGCAAACAACTGACGCATCAAAGATGTACTGTAGTCAAACTGATGTTGTTGCTCCTGAAACCGTCTGTCATGAATAATACTCTGTTGCTCCTGAAACTGCTGCATCTCTGTAATCTGGCGCTGCAGCTGATACATATCAAATGCTAGACCATGACCTGCTTCCTCTGGCACTGGTGGTGGTACTACTGGTGGTGGTGGTGGCACTACTGGTGGTGGTGGCACTACTGGTGGTGGTGGCACATGCACTCTCCTCCTCACTCGTCGATCTGGTGTCTGTCCCTCAGCTTGTGGTGTCATCCATAAAAAATAATCTCCCTCAATAGGTCTCTGGATAACACTAATATCCAAAAGCTTGTGCTCACCCATAAACTGCATACCCGGACTAACCGGTGTGCAAGACTGAAACATAGTTGCATCAACACCAAACCATCGAGCTAACCTGGTCACATACTGACCACCACAAATACCACTCATCGCTCGAGTACCAGTAGCTTTATGTGACATCCAATAAGCCAAACACCAAGGAACATTTACCAAAGTTCCCTGAATAATGCTATGAAGATAAAAGAAATCTGACTTATGGATCTTCTCCAGCCCTGTCTTCCTAGCCACTATCGAATTTGCCAGCATACGATGTACCAGTTTATGGATAGGATCCCTAACAATAACATCAGATGGTCCTCTATCACCAAAAACTCCATTCCCTACATCTGACCAAAACTGTGCCACCTCCAAGTTGGAATATTTCTCCCGGCGTGCAGCTGTAAAATGATCTAGAAAATGAGGATTGGCCTCCTCATCCAATGTATACAAACCTATAGCCCGAGCAAACTGTACTAACCTCATAGTCCGGGGTTCTCCTCCAAGCTGAAAACTCAACCTATGGAGCCTCACATCATCAGAATCAACATCAAACTTCACAGTGCTGTAAAACTCAAGTACCAATTCCCTAAAGATAACCTCGTGAATGTTAAATAGTCGGCTCCAAGCATAGGAAACAAAACCCACATTGCCAGTAGGCAAAGTATACGAAGCAGCGAGCAAATGCTGTAATGTCTGAGTACCAGACACTCGTGTCTGTGGATCCAAAACTCTCTCAATAAAACCCCAATCTAGCACATCTGAAGCAGTAATATCCTGATCAATATTCATAGCCAATCTGCTACGATATCTTGCCCTCTGACCGGGCGTATATGTCCCATGAGCAAACTCTAGAATAGGATGCGTCCTGATGATGGGATTGGCTACAAAAGCCTCACCCCTATTTCTTCTTCTATCAAACACTATCTACAAAACAAAAACTTAACAATTCGTTAGTATTTTAACAATTAATAATATACAAAATAATAATATCTAACAATAATCTAAAAATTATATAATTACTAATTATTTAGTACATATGAAATTTATTACAATAATTAAACATTACTAAACACTATAGCTAAAGATAAGTTTGATTAAACTAACTTAAACCTTTAGTAATAATACAACAAACAAAAATTAGTCTAAAATATATACTAATGCATAAGTAAACAAGCAATATGGCAACTAAATAATATACATCTATATATATAAGTCAACAGCGTTACAAACTGGTCAAAGTAGTCAACCTAGAGCAACCGATGGTCAAACCTACCCAACCATCGGTTGGTGCGTTCAACCGCTGGCTGGTTTGGCGAACCGCCGGCCAGTCGGCTATCTCCCTTTAATTCCGGCCATGCAAAACACATCATTTAACATTCAATCAATCAAAAACGTAAAACTCCTTCGATCTTGGCAAAAACATCTAACAAACCATTGTCACTAATAATCCACACAACATATTCATACATTTATCAAAAATTCGTTCATATAAATCCGAACACTATATGTCACGGCAAAGCAATAAACGAACGTACTAACATTACTACTTAATTATCTAACAAGGATTCACACAAAAAACGTATGAACAATTCGGATTTTAAAAACCCTAAATGTGAAACCTTAATAAAACAATTAATCATAATGCAAAAAAAAAAATTAGATAATGATGCATACATACATTGTGAATGGAGTAGAAGTAGAAACGGAATTTAGAAATAATCACAAACAAGCAAATTGAATTTTGAGAGCAAAAATCGTTTTTTGATAAAAAAAATTTAGTGGTGTTAAAATGAAAATCTGTTGCTGTTGCGTTTGTTAAACCCCAGACAATCCAGCCGTCAGCTGGTGAGGCCGACCGACGCTTGGATCAGGCCCAACACGCTCGCTTGCAAAAGCCCAATATTAAATTTTAGCCCAACCGGCGGTTAAACTTGTCAACCGACGGTTGGATCCATTTTCCAACAAATTTCAAAAGTCGATTTTTCATTTATATTATTTGAATTTTATTTAAAATATAAGTTACATATTAATACTTACCTTAATATAGAACAAAAGCTTCCAACAATCCTTAAAGAAAACAAAAATAAACATTAACCAAAACCACAAACATAATTAAATAATTCAAATACTTAACAAAATCAAACGTCACCTAACAGTTAATAAGAAAAAGAAGCAAACGTTAAAAACATAAAACATAAATGGAAATACTAAACATTGGGTTTTAGTACGTTTAAAAAATACCAACTTCGTATAATAGTATAGTCTTCGTATAACAGCAAACATTAGATTTTAGTACGTTTAAAAAATAACAAGTTTTAAATAAATGGAAATACAAAAATTAATTATAACACAACCAGGCAAGAATACATGTTCGTATAATAGTATAGTCTTGGTAAGTCCGAGTCGAACCACAGGAAACAGTGTAAATTAAAATTATTAATTAAACTTTTAATTACAATTAATATTACAAATAAAAGGGGGGGCGTTTGAGTTCCGTACGAACGTATTTTAATTTTATACTAAATTAAAATAAACTTAAAACAATTAAAGTAATTTAAAAAAATAAGATTAATCAAATGGATAGAAGATGTATTTATTTAGACTAGTTTTACTTAGATTTTCGTTTTCCCTTATGTTTATTAAATGTTGGCTAATATTATAGGGAATTAACAAAAATAGAAAGTTTCCTTGTTCAAATCAACTTTCTTATAAAACTTAAGTAACACACAAGATTTGATGCGAATATACTATAAAAGTTCTTCTTAAGTATTGCTTACTTAAACCTTATTCAATTAAACCTTTCTACAATTTATTATAACTTATTTAAGCAACATTGCATTCACAATAGTTTATAATTACCACATTAATTACTATTCAAAAGTCAATATGTTCTTAACCTTTTGCCGGTTCCATGTCAAGTTACAATTATTAAATAATTATACACAACTAATTAATTTATAAAAACGTTCATTTACGATATAAATCAATTAATCGTGTTAAGAACAACTCTTTCAAATAATCAACACAATAAATTAGTAAGCATAATAAACATTCATAAAATTAATGCCAACATAAACATAAGTTCAATCAATTATCTAAGTAATATTTATCTAAATAAATACAATAAAAAATTAGTTCATAATTGAAATCAAGTAAATCAGATCCAAAACACAATTAATAAACATTGTTAAGAGATAAAAGATCTAAAACCAAACCAAAAAGACGAATTAGCTCTTCGTAGGGTTGAAAACCTTCAAACCCTAGCTTCCTTGCCTCCAAATTCGTAACCCTGGCTGTTTATTAAACCCTAGAATTGAATTTTATTACTTCTAATCGTATGGTTTATTGGCTGGATGAGGTCTGCTGGAGTCTTGAGCTGGCGGTTGGGTTAGCTTTTTACCCAAGTAATTCCGGGTCTGACCCGCGTCTCTCACCGCCTTACCTCTTTTACTTTCAACTGCCGGCTGGCTTCTCCAACCGGCGGTTGGCCTTCGGTTCCAGAATCTTTGATCATCGATCCAGCCTAACTCTTTAGCCCTAATCTTTATAAATCCGATTTTAAACTTTAATCTTGGCCCAATTATCTTGAATTCCGGGTTTAATCTCCTTTTCAGGCCCGATTAGCTTAAAGTCTTTGTTTTCGCTCTTTTTTCTTCATTTTAGAGCCCATTTTCGTTCCTTTTCACCAATTCTTGATTTTAAATACCTTTTTGCAAATATGAATGAAATCAGTATCAATTATCAATTAATTGCAATAAAAATGCTTAAAAATAAGGGAATATAACTTAATAAATATGGTATAATTTGATGTTATCAAGGGAACCATGCCATCCCAAGTGATGATTTCTCCTTGTGGCAAAGAATCCAACCGGTCCTTAGCTCTCCCATGAGAGTCCAAGGAAGCACCCTGAGCTACACAACTCCATCTTCCACAGAGTTCTCAAGTTAAATAGGGTACAAATTTCCAAGAATTTCCTCAAGTGTTCATTCGGGTCATCCTTCTCAACTCCACTAAACTGGCATTGATTGTTGATCATATGTAGAAACTGCCCCTTAATCTCAAAATCATCCGTAATCGGGGGCTGAGTGATAGCTAAACCTTGACCGCCCCGAGTGGCCTTCATCCGAGCTTCCATTGTCTGGTTATCTTGGTCGGCCATTGTGGGTTTTGGTGTTTCTTCGTGTTCTGTAATCGGTTCTAACTGAAAACTGGTAGCTGAAATGTTGATCCGCGCTAGTCTCCTAAATTCTCTTTCCGGGTCAAAGAATGGCTCAAAAAGTGGTGATTTGGAAGAACGGGTCATACACTACCCGTAACTTGTAAAAGCACAAACACTAAAACAAATAAAAGCACCGACTCTATGAAATAAAAACAAAAAGTAAAAACAACTAAACTCCTAAAATAAATTAAGAACTTAAAACAACACAACTATTCCCGCGCAACGGCGCCAAAAACTTGATGTGCTAAACTCAGGTTACAAAATATGATATGAAATATACTGATTATCTAAACAAAAACACAACTCGGCAAGTGTACCTAATCGCACAATAGTATAGTAAAGGTAAGATCTGGTTAAATTCGTCTCCACAGGGACAATGTGTGTTTATTTTAAGTAGATAATAATTTATCTAATAATTAAACTAGCAAAAACAAGTAAAGATTGGGAGATTTGGTGTCTTTTGACGACAGACAGTCAAAGAGGATTTATTAAACTAATAATTAACTAAGAAAAGCAAGTAAATGATAGTTGTACTCAGATAGAGAAAAGGGGTAAGGACATAAAAATGCAATTAACTATGACCTGACATTCATAGTATGTACTCAACTATTCGGGCTTCCATTGTATGTAACAAACTAGTTATTTCTTTCCATTGTATGCAATCTTCGGTATTTTTTCCACGTGTCATCTATATAAGGTGCCACGTGTCATCCTTACAAGTTGACACGTCACCAAATTGCATACAATGGAAAGAAATAACTAGTTTGTTACACACAATGGAAGCCCGAATAGTTGAATACACACTATAAATGTCAGGTCATTGTTAATTACATTTTTATGTACTTACCCCTAGAGAAAATATACTTGCTTAGACTTTTTAACATCTAGCTTATTGGATATTTGGATTAAGAACTGGATCAGATTTAGTCCACCTAGAAAACACAATCCAGATTACAAGTTGTAACTTAACAATCACCTAGTCAAGATTATACAATCCAAGTGTTCTTGAAATTTTAAACCTTTTAAATATAAATTATGTAATCAATGAAATCCCAAGTTAACTAATAGTCTTACAATCATAAAAGCTATTAGCCATACAAGATGTCTCTAAATTATGATCCACCAATATTACTAATCAACTAACCAATTCAAGTCTTCTAATCACATCTAATTAGAATTCACAATCAATCACTCAATTGATAAAGTAACAATATTACGCAAAAGTTATCACTAATTGCAAAGCAATAAAGTCACTACTTGAATTAATCAATAAATCAATAATATTAATCGTTCTTTCGTCACCGAGAAATCAAAGTCTATAAATCCAATCACGAAAATATGTCCATCTACTAGATGTCAATTAGTCTAAACAAGCATTAAAGACTTAGCCCATAATGGTGAGTGAAGCCAAACAATAAATCATAGATAAAGTATGTTCATAATCGGATGAAAAATAAACACACCAATGTTAATGACGTATGGAATTAATCTTCTCGCTTCTAACGGTTGAAAGTGGTTGAATCGGACTTAAGGTATCCCTAAAAGTCATCTCCTCTGCTCTCAATTCGGCTGGAAAAAGAAGTAACCTAAATAATGTCTTTAAAATTTGTATTTATACTGTTTCTGGCCGACCCTACTTTCTCGACGCGATTAAAGAGGATCGCGTCTCTATATTGTCACAATCGCGGCTCATTGGTCACCAATTGCGCCTTTATTGTAGAAAGGGATAGCGGCGCGATTATCAGAGGATCACGGCTCTATTACCTATGGATTGCGACGCGAAGTCAAGGCATCGCGATGCGAATTATCTCCTGTTCAGATTCTGGACTTCATGTTGCCAATTTGGCTCCAATTCGCTTAATCTCAACCACAAATCTCTTAAATGAAGCTGAATACAGATTTTTATTGATGAAGTACCAAAAGTTCATCAATTTAACTAAATAAGCAATAAAATGGAACCGATATGGATATGAAAAAATGTATAAAACGAGCCATATCACGGACACTATTTTATGTCGGCCCACATGAATTCAGACGGAGGAATTCATTCGTCTCTAAGGAACACGTTTCCACTAATTAAATCCTCCTCAGATCTGTTTCTATGAAAGGATCAGAGGACCAACTGGAAATTAAATTTCAGATTCAACTCATCATCCTGACACTCGTCTAGCATATACAGCCATTCATTTTCATCTAAAACTTGCAAGCTTTAAGATGATTAAGCTCAAACACAAGGTAGATGGTCAGGAGGTCACACACTCACAGGTAATGAGGAAATTCCCCTAAGATGACGGAATCTTGGGATCTGATTGAAACTGACCGCTTAGCTTATATGCTTCGAATGTTGAGATCGTTCAGAGAGATACGTCAAACTCGAGGTTTTATCCGTTGTCACGTATTGGGTCTAAGATCAAAAAAAAAATTATCCGTTGTCACGTATTCTTCCATATGTGAATTTGGAAGGGCGGTAACCGTCAGCTTGTAACTCTTGTACTAAGTAGTTGAAGATGGGCTAGATGGGTAGAAAGAATTGTTTGATGGGAATAGAACTCCATCTAACAAAGTTTTTAAAGAGGACAGTAAACAGTTATGACCATATTGTCATTTTATTTTTTGATTTTATGGTGAGAAAAGAATATATGTTGAAGCTACACTACTGAAAAGCGGGTATCTTTTGATGAGGAGTGTGAAACCCAGTCAAAAGGATCACTTGAATAAAGGGTTCTCCATCAACTTCTCTTCTAAAAGAGTCGTATTCACATATCCACCAACCGAAAGGATCACTTGAAAGGGTTCCCCATCAACAACTTTCTCTTCTAACGGTGTCATGTTTACCTATCAAGCAACCGCCATGCCCTTCTTTGCTTACTATCACTCACATTATCTAATTGAATTGATTGCACATCATTTTCTCAAACTAAGAGTAAAAAGGTCAAAGATGAAAATTTAAGTAAACATATAATGAAGGGGAAATTTTATTATTGAATTGTGTTTGTATATCATTTTCTCAAACTAAGAATAAAAAGATCAAATATAAAATTTAACTAAGCATACCTCAGTGTCCTGCGCCGCTGAGACTCCGACAAAATCCTTTGGAGCTGAAGGTTGATCAACTGCAGACGAGGTTAGAGCAGCAGGAGATTGAGTCCCTCTTGAAGCTTCTTTCTCAACATGTTCACGAGCCAACTAAGGATACAAAAACAAAAGTTCAGAACCATGTCCTTTCTGTTCTGGTAGTGAGTAAGTATAGCAAAAAAGGTATTAAGTCATGATTAAAACCTTTAGTTCCTCGGGTATTGTCCATTTAGATTGCTTTGTATCATTGTTGTAGTAGTATCTTCATTAGTATGAAATACTACATCAGTAAATATGAAAAAACAACAATTGGAAATTTAGTCAAGTTCAAAGCATGAAGAAGCATACTTTTTACCATCTGCAGTTGTGAACTCTTTCCAAACAGTAGAGGCATCAGCTCTCTGCTATATATAAAAGAAAACAAACACATCAACCATAAATCATCAGCATGCTGATTAAAATAAACCAAAAAAATGCAATTGTCAAGTAGTATTACTCCATAATATCCATATGCAATACAAGTCAAGCAAAAACTCCATGCAGGTAAAGTTAGAAAATTAAATGAGTAATGGTCTTATATATTGTATAGTAGAAATATACAATAACATGTTGCCTGCGTTAAAAAGTGAAACCGCATTTAAAGTGAGGACAGACAGCAGTTTCCTTCATATTTGCCTGACATCTACAAACCATTGAAACATGCAAAGAAAAGGAACAACAGGTGTAACTCAAACTGATCGATCCATGTATGACAACAAGTTTGAAAGTCGAGACAAAAGGCAACTTTATCCAATTCCAGACCAATCGAAGACATGTTTTACGTATATAAACGATGAGACATTAAACTACAGGCTAGCAGCACTGTCAAAGACATGACTTGCCTCCACAGCTGTCATCAACTCCAGAGGCTTCTTCCATGAAGATTGTTTTGTTGTTTTGTTGTAATAATATCTGCAAAATGAAGGGTTAATACAACTAATATGGGAATTATTATCTTATGCAATATATAATCAGGCTCCAATATGATATAAACATATACATGAAAAATTACCTTCTTCCATCAGCAGCTGTATACTCTAGCCAGTCAGCTGATGCCTCTTGATTAGCATAGATAACACTTGATGTCTGCAATAGGAATGAACAGAAGTATATTTATCTTCAAAAGTTCAAATGAATAAGTCATCCACAATCAATGAGTTAGGATTCTCTAATTAGTGGCCTCATTAAACTTTGTCATTCAGATATAGCATCATTACTGCTCCAATTTTAGAGATGACAATTTTAGACCGACTGGTTATTTATGGGTCAAGTTGGGTAATACTTATAAGGTGATGGGTTTGTTGGGTCGCCCTCTATTTTTTTAGATGAGTCTAAATGGGTATCTGATATAACCTCCAATTGTATAACAACTAACCAACGGGTCTATGTGCGTAAAAAAAAATTGAGCACCTAATTTCTTGTTTTTTTCATTTTTCACTTAAATAAAAAAAAGTTTGGTGGAAACCCGATGGGTCAACCCAACTCAAAACCCTTTTGACCTGGACCCGTTTAGACCCATCCTCTTAAATGACCCATCTAGACCCGGACCCGCTTAGACCCGTGACCCAATCCGACCAGACACACTCATTTTGTCACTTAAACTAGATATGGAAGAAACCACGTGAACAAAGATACAAGTTTGTGATGTAGAATTGTAGATCATGCCTATAAAAAACAGTAAAAGTAACTAAGCTCTAAACTATAAGGTTACAGAATTTTCTATGAACCATGAAGCAGAGTCACATGAGGGTGAGCCTTGCATACGGGTTACTTTATCAGACGAAAAATTTGGGTCCAAGCCCATACGTAGATTCTTACTCTTTGTGAAAGGCTAGCCATTAAGTCATTCAGATACAGATGGTCTTTCAAATAAAAGGTTCAACGGCCATTTAGTGTTTGGAAGAAACGTTATTCACGTTTCTCGTAATTGGTACATGGAGAATATGTTTTTTATCAATTGTATCCCATTCAATTTAATTAACATACAATTGTTCTGTTTATCATCACACAGAGCTGCATGGTTTATTAGATTAACTTAAAATCAGGACCTGAATGAACAAGTAATAAATTCATATTAACCAAAGGCAATACTAAAAAAATTAAAGGTGTTCTATAATGCATCTTGATTATTAAAATCGACATGGTTCAACGTGCCGATACGACAAGAAGTCAAACAATTGTCAGGTTCATACATGACTTAAGCTGTTTCGTCATAATCCGTAGAACTGGCACATGAACAGCTCATTACATACAGAGTAAAATCATGAAAATATGTAATTATCTAATTTTACAGCTTCCCAGCCAATGTATAGCTTATAATCTATCCTATCTTCACACACAGTATGCATAATATATACAATATACAATGATCATGCATCTAATCTCTAGAAGTACAAAACAATATTCATAGTTATATCAACAATTGCATACCTTACATAATGCTATATTACTATAATAATATCATAATTACTAAAATCAGGCAAGTCAACATTTACTCCGAAGTGATAGAATGTAGTGCATCAATCGTAAACCCTAGCGAATTGAATAATTCAATGTATAGATATGAATTAGGGTTTAGAAAAGATGGAAAATTACCTGTGAAGGTGGATTGTGAGGGTTATCATCCATTGTAGCACATATAAGCGAATTGGAATGTTATAGAGCTAATAACATACTAATAGGCCCAAATTTGAGTCACAATTGCTGTCGGGACTGATGATGGAGGATGCAATCTGAGTGACAATTTCTGTAAAAATGATTTAGAAAACACAAAATCTTTTACAACATTTGATAAAACGTTTTGAAACAAGGAGAAAGAAAAATGAAGTGTATATTTTTATTTATTTTGATTTTGATTAAAGGCGTCTTCTGTTTGAGCTTGTGATGTCGTAAAATAGTTAAATAGTGAACCTCAATAGGCATGGGACGGTGGAACTTATGAACAGTAACTTTTTGTTTTATATGCGATTTCTGTTGTCATATGTATATTTGTAATCACAAACTGTAACAAAACACACTTCTAGCCAAGTGGTTCATGAAAAAATTTGACCTTATTTTTGAAAAAATTTGAGAGAGATTGCTATTGGACATAAAAATCACCATTTAAGGTATTCTATACTTAAGGTATTCTATACATGTCATCCCACACTTAGAGGAACATTGTCCCTAATGTTCTCTTGAGTAAAGATTTTACTAGTAAAATCTGTAACACCTGCCTAATTAGGATAATTAATTATGCCTAATTATTTGTAACTAGCTGTAATTAGTATGTAATAGGACTAATTACAGACTCTATTTGTATATATATAAGGTGATTTATATATATATGTGTACTTACGCGATTTGGATGAATCGTACGAATTAACCGGACGGAGTCCGATACAGTTTACTTGGACGTTGGTGACAGAAATTTACTTAAATAACGAGAACCTATTTTAGTTATATAAAATACACAATTGAACGAACAGTATTTATATTACCGCGACGACATTTTAAATAATTCAACATAAACGCATTAAACGCGAATTAATAATTTAAATATTTCGACAAATGTTTTATTATTAATTTCAAAGTATTTTTATTTAAATACTCCAGTTACATTTTAAAATATAACGGTTCGGTTAAATACTAAAAACAAACGATTAATCGATCAGGACACGGAGTAAATACGGTATTTTGAGAAGCGTTTTCCCTTCCCCCTCTTTTGGATCAGCCACCAACCCATCCCCCACCCCAATTTCCTCATTCATTTTTCATTCTAACTAAACACACACAAACCACAAACACTCTCAACCAAATCCACACCAAATTTTTGGAATACAAACCGACCCACGAAATTTACATATTCGGAATCACCATCACGAGTGGAGCAAGAATATCAAAACCGTTTTCATCATTTCATCCTCGATCTAGCTCGATTTGCAAAAGTAAGAAATTTCTAAAATCTTAGATCTATTCAATTTGGTGTAATGTTTTGATGTTTTGACATGTACACAACATAGTTATAACCTAATACATGAAGAAAACACGATTTTATAGCTCAAAAATGGGTTAGATTTGCGTTTTTGGTCGGAAAATCTCGAAACCCGAAAGTTTCTGGGCTGATGTTCATACGTGCGACACAATCCTTGTGTCGCATACTGTGTCGCATAAACCCATTTGTGTCGCACCTTGTGTCGTACCAACCTTTAGTGTCGTAATCTTTGCGACACAATTTTGTGTCGCACTCTATGTCGCATATTATGTCGTATTTTTATACGACACAACCACTATGTCGCTATTAAATTAGCATTTCGTATCCGATGCGACACAATCCTTGTGTCGTATCCTTGTGTCGCATGACGTCTGCGACACAACCCTTGTGTCGCATGACAAACTTTAGTGTCGCAATTTGTGTCGCAAAACACAGCAGATTTACAATTTTATTCCAACTTAAGTGTTAACATTTGGGACTTCAAACGATTATACAATATAACATTTAAGGGACATTGAAACATGTTTTGCAAGCCTAACACTTCAACTAAATCACCAACGGGCCAAACATGTTTTCCAACAAACAAACAATTACAGACATACGGACAAACACTGGATATACTAGTTGTGTACAAGTAAACGAAACGTCTCGCGAGACACGTACTTACATAACTTCATATGATTAGGCATTTGAAGGTTACGGGTTCGGAGAACCTACTTGCTATATTTACTACTTGCTAATTGCTACGGCTTATTACAAGACTCGGGTGAGTCTTACGGCCCCACTTTTACTGTTTTATCTTATTGGGGGAGATACATGCTACTACTTTTCCTTGAACACAAGTACTAAAACTGTTTACTATACCAAACGAAATTGCATGAGTTGTTTACTATTTACAGAAGTCTCTCCATCATATATCGTTAGTTATGGACTTAAGCGCGAACACTAGTTAATGGATCCATTAGGGAAATGACCCTCCCCGCCCGGGGCAGTAGCGCTGCCACGTACTGATTTACACGTAGAAACGGGTGACTAATTATTCGTTACTGATGTTTGCTCAATTACGAGCATGTCACGGGAGCAAATTTATTACTTACGGGTTAAGCTTCGATTATGAGCCTCATGGAAACGGTATAACTTACTTACTTACATTTGCTGGATTGCAAATACTGGTTTTACATTTGCTGGATTGCAAATACTGATTTTACGCCTATGGGCACTATTGATGAAATCTTGTGTTTCAAAACTGATATTACTTACAAACCTGTGAGATTTACCAACATTCGTGTTGACATTTTTAGCATGTTTTCTCAGGTACCCGGATGGAGTAGGATTACTCCAGGACTTTAGCTAGAGTCGCATGATTTCAACACAACTGCATTAACGGAGATTCTTAGCATTATCTTTTGTATATTTTGATTATGTAATAGAATCTCCCGCTATACGCGTGGGCTCTAGGAAACTACATTTTTGTATACGAGAACATTAAGTTTTCAAACATTATATCTATGGGAATGTAACTAATTTTACAAACGTTGCATATAGATGTCGTTTGCTTTATCTTTGTACTGTGATATTGGATTAGTAGCACCCCAAAACCTGCTTCCGCTAAACAGTGAATTTCGGGGGTGTTACAGATTGGTATCAGAGCCTAAGGTTATAGTGAACTAGGTTGCATTTAGTGGGCCTAGTCTATGACCGTTAGGCAGTATTTCCTTACTAGGCATGATTGGTTCAGGAATTACATCATACGACTTTAATTTAACATAGCCTGATCAACTATGTACAATTAAGGAAAGATGATGTAAGGTCTGAAATGGTTATGTTGAACAGGAATGCGTTAGTTGACTCTGACCACGAGAGAACCGGACCATTACTGGATACGTGCTAGACACTAGGCTGGATATTATATACTTATATATATTAGTCTCGTCTTACTTACACTCTGCCACAGGAATGGCAAACACACCACCTAATCCGTCACACTCTCACTCACATGGGTCACGAAACCCACGAGTAGCCAGGAGGAACACAAGGTCACTTCGAACAAGCCCCTATTCTGTTCATAACTCTTAGAACTCGGCACATCTCACGATGCCAGTGTTGGCTACCCAACTTCGCCGTCAGGAGCAAAGGCTCGAACATCTCGAACGGGAACAACACCGAATGACTTATCTGCTTCGCCAAGCTCTTGATCACATATCTCAACTCCAGCGAGAACAAGAGGATACCAACCTCTCTGTAAGCATAATTCAGGATTCAATGACCGCTGAATTAGGTGCGGATGAACTCGTAAGAAACCGACTAGAGGAATGTGAACAGCGTTCACAGGAGACTGAGGATCACTCTCTAGCACTAGTACAACGACTAGCCTTGGTTGAAGACAACGCCAGGTAAACCAACAGACTAGCAGAAACCGTGGACTGCCTTATCGCGCTGATGGAACAGATTAATCTGCATCAAGATTAGATCAGTCTGTAACTTTTAATCAGCTAACTACTTAATTAGGACCTATGTAATTCAACCGGATGTAACAATTCCCGGTACTTTTGTACTACTATTACTCTGTAATCTTTTGGGAAACCCGTATATTATATTCCACTTGTTTATCTAAATGAAATGTGATTGTCACTTCGAATTGTTATCGGGTATCTCATCATTTACACTTGTGACATATCATAATTTCATGCAAATATCTTATTCCTCTTTCCTTGTTCTTTTCTTGTCCAGCATCATGCCTCCTCGTCGACAGATCACCCTCACTGAGGCTGAAGTTGCGGGTCTGATTGCCCGTAGTGTGGCCCAAGCCCTAGCTACCCGAACACCAACTCCTGGTAGCGAAGATACAGCTACTAATGGACCACAACCCAAACCCTGTTCTTACAAAGACTTCCAGAACTGCAAACGGTTCGGGCATCTAGCCAAGGATTGCCAGACCAATGTTCCTACCCCCACCACTAATGCACCAAAGGCCTGCTTTGGGTGCGGAAATTTAGGGCATTTCAAGAAAGATTGCCCAAAGTTGAAAAACAACAACAACCCTGCTCGCGGCAGAGCATTCGTTATCAAGGCTGGGGAAGCCAGACAAGACCCGAATGTCGTGACGGGTACGTTCCTTCTCAACGACCTTACTGCTTCCGTATTATTTGATACTGGTGCCGATAGAAGTTTCATTTCTGAGAAATTTAGCCCTTTACTTGATATAACTCCCACTGCCTTAGATGCTAAATACATTGTAGAACTAGCCAACGGCAAACTGATTGAGACTGATAGCATCATACGCAATTGTACACTTAACCTTACGAACGAAACGTTTCCCATTGATTTAATCCCTATCGAGATCAGCAGCTTCGATATTATTGTCGGCATAGATTGGTTATCCGAGCACCGAGCTGAAATCATCTGTCATGACAAACTCGTTCGCATACCTCTTGTCTCCGGTGGAACCTTAGTCCTACAAGGGGAGACCGGCAGACGAAATCTGAATATTGTATCCTGCCTCAAAACTAGAAAATATTTACGAAAAGGATATCAAGCCATCCTCGCACATGTAACGGAGAAGAAGTCGGAGGAGAAGCGACTTGAGGATGTTCCAATCGTGCGGGATTTCCCGGAAGTCTTTCCTGAAGACTTGTCCGGACTTCCGCCACCTATATAAGTTGAATTTCAAATCGAACTTGTGCCAGGAGCTGCACCCGTGGCACGAGCCACTTACCGTTTAGCACCATCCGAAATGCAGGAGTTGTCTAACCAACTACAGGAACTCCTGGACAGAGGATTCATTCGACCAAGTTCCTCGCCTTGGGGAGCTCCGGTCTTATTCGTGAAAAAGAAAGATGGATCTTTCCGCATGTGTATCGATTACCGAGAGCTGAATAAGCTAACCATAAAGAATCGGTACCCGCTTCCTAGAATCGATGACCTATTTGACCAGCTCTAGGGATCGAGTGTTTACTCAAAGATTGATCTACGGTCAGGTTACCATCAACTCCGAGTCCGCGACAATGATATTCCAAAGACAGCCTTCCGAACTCGTTACGGGCATTACGAATTCCAAGTAATGCCATTCGGTTTAACCAACGCACCGGCCGTATTCATGGACCTTATGAATCGGGTGTGCAAACCATATCTTGACAAATTCGTCATTGTGTTCATCGATGATATCCTGATTTACTCTCGCGATGAACAGGAACATGCTCAACATCTGAAAACCATTCTAGGACTCCTTAGACACGAAGAGTTATATGCCAAATTCTCTAAGTGTGAGTTCTGGATTCGAACCGTTCAATTCCTCGGACACGTGATTGACAGCCAAGGAATTCATGTTGATCCTGCAAAGATTGAAGCAATCAAGGGCTGGGAGTCACCGACCACTCCAACCGAAGTGAGACAATTCTTAGGTCTTGCTGGTTATTACTGTCGATTCATTGAAAACTTTTCAAGAATAGCTGTTCCCTTAACAACACTGACTCAGAAAGATAAGAAGTTCGATTGGACTGATAAACAAGAGTCAGCTTTCCAGCTATTGAAAAACAAACTTTGCAGTGCACCAATCTTGTCCTTACCCGAGGGCACCGATGACTTCGTAGTGTATTGCGACGCCTCACACCAAGGACTTGGTTGTGTGTTAATGCAACGGGAAAAAGTCATTGCCTATGCCTCAAGACAACTAAAAATTCATGAGAAAAATTATACGACCCACGACCTCGAGTTAGGTGCCGTGGTCTTCGCATTGAAAATCTGGAGACATTACCTCTACGGTACGAAAAGCACTATCTTTACCGATCACAAAAGTCTCCAACACATATTCGATCAGAAAGATCTAAACATGAGGCAACGTCGTTGGGTTGAGTTACTTAGTGACTACGACTGCGAGATCAAATACCATCCGGGCAAGGCTAACGTAGTTGCCGATGCCTTAAGCCGAAAAGAACGAGTGAAACCCCTTCGAGTCCGAGCACTTTCCATGACAATCCATAACGAGCTCCCTGCTCAAATCCTTACCGCTCAACTTGAAGCACTCAGCGATGAAAACCTGAAAAATGAAGCCTTACGAGGCTTGGATAAACGATTCGAAATCAAACCCGATGGGACTCGATACTTCTCTAACCGTGTGTGGTTACCCAAATTCGGAAACTTGCGAGATTTGGTGATGGCTGAAGCTCACAAATCTCGATACTCTATACATCCTGGTGCTGACAAGATGTATCACGACGTCAAAGGGTTGTATTGGTGGCCTAACATGAAAGCTGACATCGCCAAGTACGTCAATAAATGCCTAACCTGTTCCAAAGTCAAGGCCGAACACCAAAGGCCCTCGGGATTACTCCAACAACCTGAAATTCCTCAATGGAAATGGGAACAGACTACCATGGACTTCATTACCAAACTACCAAAAACTTTGAGTGGTTGCGATACCATTTGGGTGATCGTGGACCGTCTCACGAAATCTGCTCATTTTCTGGCCATCAAGGAAACCGACAAGATGGAGCGTCTGACTCGCATCTACGTCAAAGAAATCATCTCGCGACACGGTGTACCTATCTCGATCATCTCGGATAGAGACAGCCGTTTTACTTCTAACTTTTGGCAATCACTACAGAAATCTCTTAGTACTCGTCTGGATATGAGTACTGCTTATCACCTGCAAACCGATGGCCAAAGCGAGCGAACTATTCAAACACTGGAGGATATGCTACGTGCCTGCGTAGTTGACTTCGGTAATTTTTGGGAAAATCATTTACCGTTGTGCGAGTTCTCGTACAACAACAGTTACCATACCAGCATTAAGGCTGCACCCTTCGAGGCACTCTACGGACGTAAGTGCCGATCACCTATCTGTTGGACTTAGTTAGGAGATTCCCAACTCACGGGTCCAGAAATCATTCACGAAACTACTAAGAAAATCATCGGTATTCAAAACCGGCTGAAAGCCGCACGTGATCGTCAGAAAAGTTATGCTGACGTGAGACGCAAACACCTTGAGTTCCAGGTAGGGGACAAGGTACTTCTCAAAGTGGCACCGTGGAAAGGTGTCATTCGATTCGAAAAACGAGGCAAACTAAACCCCAGATACATCGGACCATTCGAAATCCTTGAAAGGATTGGTCCAGTGTTATACCGCCTACAACTTCCTGCTGAGCTTAGCAGCGTTCACAATACATTCCACATTTCTAACTTGAAGAAATGTCTGTCTGACGAGACACTAATTATACCGCTCGACGAAATCCAAATCGATGATAAACTTCATTTTGTCGAGGAACCTATGGAAATCATGGACCGCGAGGTCAAACGATTGAAACAGAGTCGTATTCCCATCGTAAAAGTCAGGTGGAATTCTAGGCGTGGCCCTGAGTTCACCTGGGAACGGGAAGACCAAATGCGACAGAAATACCCACATCTCTTCCCAGACAAAACATCGTCCGTGCACTTAAGCTGATTTCGGGACGAAATTTCTTTAACAAGGGGAGAATGTAACACCTGCCTAATTAGGATAATTAATTATGCCTAATTATTTGTAACTAGCTGTAATTAGTATGTAATAGGACTAATTACATACTCTATTTGTATATATATAAGGTGATTTATATATATATGTGTACTTACGCGATTTGGATGAATCGTACGAATTAACCGGACGGAGTCCGATACAGTTTACTTGGACGTTGGAGACAGAAATTTACTTAAATAACGAGAACGTATTTTAGTTATATAAAATACACAATTGAACGAACAGTATTTATATTACCGCGACAACATTTTAAATAATTCAACATAAACGCATTAAACGCGAATTAATAATTTAAATATTTCGACAAATGTTTTATTATTAATTTCAAAGTATTTTTATTTAAATACTCCAGTTACATTTTAAAATATAACGGTTCGGTTAAATACTAAAAAAAACGATTAATCGATCAGGACACGGAGTAAATACGGTATTTTGAGAAGCGTTTTCCCTTCCCCCTCTTTTGGATCAGCCACCAACCCATCCCCCACCCCAATTTCCTCTTTCATTTTTCATTCTAACTAAACACACACAAACCACAAACACTCTCAACCAAATCCACACCAAATTTTTGGAATACAAACCGACCCACAAAATTTACATATTCGGTATCACCATCACGAGTGGAGCAAGAATATCAAGACCGTTTTCATCATTTCATCCTCGATCTAGCTCGATTTGCAAAAGTAAGAAATTTCTAAAATCTTAGATCTATTCAATTTGGTGTAATGTTTTGATGTTTTGACATGTACACAACATAGTTATAACCTAATACATGAAGAAAACACGATTTTATAGCTCAAAAATGGGTTAGATTTGCGTTTTTGGTCGGAAAATCTCGAAACCCGAAAGTTTCTGGGCTGATGTTCATACGTGCGACACAATCCTTGTGTCGCATACTGTGTCGCATAAACCCATTTGTGTCGCACCTTGTGTCGTACCAACCTTTAGTGTCGTAATCTTTGCGACACAATTTTGTGTCGCACTCTATGTCGCATATTATGTCGTATTTTTATACGACACAACCACTATGTCGCTATTAAATTAGCATTTCGTATCCGATGCGACACAATCCTTGTGTCGTATCCTTGTGTCGCATGACGTCTGCGACACAACCCTTGTGTCGCATGACAAACTTTAGTGTCGCAATTTGTGTCGCAAAACACAGCAGATTTACAATTTTATTCCAACTTAAGTGTTAACATTTGGGACTTCAAACGATTATACAATATAACATTTAAGGGACATTGAAACATGTTTTGCAAGCCTAACACTTCAACTAAATCACCAACGGGCCAAACATGTTTTCCAACAAACAAACAATTACAGACATACGGACAAACACTGGATATACTAGTTGTGTACAAGTAAACGAAACGTCTCGCGAGACACGTACTTACATAACTTCATATGATTAGGCATTTGAAGGTTACGGGTTCGGAGAACCTACTTGCTATATTTACTACTTGCTAATTGCTACGGCTTATTACAAGACTCGGGTGAGTCTTACGGCCCCACTTTTACTGTTTTATCTTATTGGGGGAGATACATGCTACTACTTTTCCTTGAACACAAGTACTAAAACTGTTTACTATACCAAACGAAATTGCATGAGTTGTTTACTATTTACAGAAGTCTCTCCATCATATATCGTTAGTTATGGACTTAAGCGCGAACACTAGTTAATGGATCCATTAGGGAAATGACCCTCCCCGCCCGGGGCAGTAGCGCTGCCACGTACTGATTTACACGTAGAAACGGGTGACTAATTATTCGTTACTGATGCTTGCTCAATTACGAGCATGTCACGGGAGTAAATTTATTACTTACGGGTTAAGCTTCGATTATGAGCCTCATGGAAACGGTATAACTTACTTACTTACATTTGCTGGATTGCAAATACTGGTTTTACATTTGCTGGATTGCAAATACTGATTTTACGCCTATGGGCACTATTGATGAAATCTTGTGTTTCAAAACTGATATTACTTACAAACCTGTGAGATTCACCAACATTCGTGTTGACATTTTTAGCATGTTTTCTCAGGTACCCGGATGGAGTAGGATTACTCCAGGACTTTAGCTAGAGTCGCATGATTTCAACACAACTGCATTAACGGAGATTCTTAGCATTATCTTTTGTATATTTTGATTATGTATTAGAATCTCCCGCTATACGCGTGGGCTCTAGGAAACTACATTTTTGTATACGAAAACATTAAGTTTTCAAACATTATATCTATGGGAATGTAACTAATTTTACAAACGTTGCATATAGATGTCGTTTACTTTATCTTTGTGCTGTGATATTGGATTAGTAGCACCCCAAAACATGCTTCCGCTAAACAGTGAATTTCGGGGGTGTTACAAAATCCCACACTTAGAGTTTGAACATGTAAGTAGATGTTTCTCAAGTGTTTAATTTGGGCTGGAATCCCACACTTAGTGATAAGTTTAGGATGAAGCACAGAAATTAAACGCATTAACATAGGCATAGTAAAACATAATTGAAATGGGGAAAAAGGAACAGAGAGACTCCCCATTTGTGTTTACTGGAATAGACCAGGTATGTGCAGGAGTGATGCTAGTGAATTGCTGGATTTTAAGGACCAGGCTCGTTTAAGATTATCCATTCCACACAAAGCTGAATTCTGCAATAAACATCAACACACATATCACAGTATCTCATCTAGGTAGCAGGTCTAAAGCATAAGTACAGAGTCATAATACAGAAAGTAAATAATAAAGATAAAGTCTAGTAATCATCAAGTAGGTCATCAGTGTCAGGATCAAACTCTGCCTCAGCATCCCTGTTGAAAACAGAAGTCAGGGATGGAATGAAAAAATCCATAGTAGCCATAGCCTGACTCATAATCTCGTCAGTGGTAGTGGGGGAAGCAGAAGTGTGAGCATCAAAAATAGCCAGAAGCTGCTCTGTGAGGCTGCGGTCTGGTGATGCAAATCCTGTGGGCAATGCTGGATCAGGATCAGCAGCTGCAGTAGTGGGACCAGTGGAAGGTCCGGCAGTAGAGACAACAGGTGGATCTGCAGGAGGAAAGAAGGACCATGGAGGTCGAGATGGTCCCGGATCTGGGCCAAGCCTGTAGGGAATGGCAGCAGGTCTCGGAATCTCGAGTTGCTCACAGATAGAGGACATGATGTCATGCTGGATGGAGAGTGTCCGAAAAAGGGCCCATGAAGCAGCTGGGTCAGCCGTAGTGATACCGTACTCGAAAGTAGGTACGGGGGCTGGCAAAGGTGATGAGGGCCTCTCATCGGGCAACTCCTCGTGAGCGATCAGGACATCAGTCAGGTCCTCCTCAGTGATGGTCAATATAGCCGCTCTCTGTGCTCTGCATCTACGAGGTCTGTGTCGTCTACGTGGTCTCGCAGCTACATGATCAGCGTAAACAGCGTCCATCCTGAAACAAGATAAAATAAACAGGTAATGCTAACAGTGATAGTAAATGAATAACACTTATCTCAGATTTTGCAATTCGAAGTCAGATAAATGGCAAGCCTACAATTTTATTAGTTCAGAGACAACCATAATTAATAAAAATAAACTAAGAAATAAAATGACAGAATTAATAAAGATAGGCTTGGGGTGCCTCCCAAGAGCGCTTGTTTTACGAGTCTCTAGCTTGACTCTTTGTACCTTTCTGTCGACTCACGGTGGTTCAAAGATAAAGACATCTTCCCTGATGGGAAAGTCTTCAAAGTAATGCTTTAAGGGATGACCATTAACCTTAAAATTACCTTCTGGTGCCTCGAGTTCGACTGCACCGTAAGGAAATACCTTTGATACTATGAATGGTCCGCTCCACCTAATCCTAAACTTGCCAGAGAATTTCTTGAATCGCGAGTTGAAAAGCAGCACTTTATCTCCTGTTTTGAATCTTGTGGGCCTCAGCTTAGCATCGTGAATTCTCTTAGTTCGTTCCTTGAAGCTTAACGAACTGTCATAAGCCTGATCCCTTAGTTCGGCTAACTCGTTCAAATGCATTCGTCTATTTGCTCCAACTGTAGAAATATCTAAGTTGCAGTTCTTCAAAGCCCAGTATGCTTTGTATTCCAGCTCAATTGGTAAGTAACATGCCTTGCCATAAACTAGACGATACAGTGTGGTTCCTAATGGTGTTTTATAGGCGGTTCTGAATGCCCACAATACATCATCTAATTTTTCAGCCCATTTGTACCCATGATTACCAACAGTTCTTTCCAAGATTCTTTTCAAAGCTCGATTTGTTGCCTCAACTTACCCATTTGTCTGGGGGTGATAAGCTGTTGACGTCTTGTGAGTGACACCATACTGTTGCAGAACTTTCATGAATTGAACGTTGCAAAAGTGTGTACCACGATCACTGATTATTGCTTTTGGAGTCCCAAATCGACTAAATAGCTTTTTGAGAAATTTGGTTACCACTTTGGCATCATTTGTTGGGAGAGCTTGGGCCTCGGCCCACCTGGAGACGTAGTCGACTGCAACCAAGATGTACTCTTTACCGTTAGATTTAGGGAATGGTCCCATGAAATCTAATCCCCAGATATCGAAGATGTCCACGGCCTGGATGTTTGTTAGTGGCATTTCATTCCGGGCTGTTATATTGCCTTGTTTTTAGCAGATATCGCAGTGTCTCACCAGATCGTACGCATCTCGAAATATGGTTGGCCAGAAAAAGCCGGCATCGTACACTTTTCTTGCGGTCATGTTGGTACCGTTATGTCCTCCAGTAGGTCCATGGTGGCTTTGGTGTAAGATATGTTCTGCCTCTTTTCCATCAACGCATTTTCTAATGATTTGATCAGGGCAAACCTTAAAGAGGAAAGGGTTGTCCCAATAATAATATTTTATATCGTGGAAGAATTTTTATCTTCGAGAGGTTGGCATTCCTTTAGGTACGACTTTTCCCACCAAATAATTGGCATAGTCAGCATACCAGGGATCATATGTAGATCGTGACACTTGATAGTACTTACCAACATGCATGAGCTGTTTTTCTGGAAACTGGTCTTGAATGTCTTTCTCGTGCAACTTACCCATTGAAGGATTCTCTAATCGGCTGAGATGGTCCGCCGCGACGTTTTCTGCTCCCTTTTTGTCTTTGATCTCGATGTCGAATTCTTGAAGGAGTAGAATCCATCGTAGAAGGCGAGGTTTAGCATCTTGCTTCTTAAAAAGATATTTCAGAGCGGAGTGATCTGTATAGACAATAGTTTTGGACAAGATTAGATAAGAACGAAATTTATCAAAAGCAAATACTACCGCTAGCAGCTCTTTTTCTGCGGTCATATAATTCTCTTGGGCGTCAGTGAGCATTTTGCTGGCGTAGTATATTGGTTGAAACTGCTTCTCCTTCCGCTGTCCCAGAACTGCTCCGACTGCGAAATCACTGGCGTCGCACATGATTTCAAATGGGAGACTCCAGTCTGGAGCAACCATGATCGGTGCATGAACAAGCAGATCTTTCAGACGATCGAAGGCCTTGAGACATTCGTCTGTAAAGACAAACGGAGTATCCTTTTCGAGGAGATGAGTCATAGGTCAGGATATCTTAGAGAAATCTTTGATAAAGTGACGATAGAACCCGGCGTGTCCTAGAAAACTTCGGATGGCTTTGACAGAGGTGGGTGGTGGAAGTTTTGAGATAGTCTCGACTTTTGCTTTGTCAACTTCAATTCCATCTTTGGATATACGGTGTCCTAAAACTATGCCTTCTTTTACCATGAAATGGCATTTTTCCCAATTCAGAACTAGGTTCAATTCTTCACATCGGGTGAGCATCTTAGTCAAATTAGAAAGACAAGTGGTGAACGAATCTCCAAAAATCGAAAAATCATCCATGAACACTTCCATGCATTGTTCAATCATGTCGTGGAAGATTGCTACCATACATCTTTGAAATGTCGCCGGTGCATTACATAAGCCAAAAGGCATACATCGGTAGGCAAAGGTTCCGTATGGACAAGTGAACGTCGTCTTTTCTTGGTCCTTTGGATCGAGAGGTATCTGAAAATAGCCGGAGAAACCATCGAGGAAGCAATAGAATTCGTTCCCTGACAATCTTTCAAGCATCTGATCAATGAACGGTAGAGGGAAGTGATCTTTGCGTGTAGCTTCATTTAGTTTCCGATAGTCGATACATACCCTCCAACCGGTGACGGTTCATGTTGGAATCAACTCGTTGTTTTCGTTAGCGATAACCGTCATGCCTCCTTTCTTTGGGACGACTTGAACTGGACTGACCCATGGGGAATCTGAAATAGGGTAAATTAAACCAGCATCCAAGAGTTTGATAACCTCCTTTTTCACCTCGTCTTGAATCTTTGGGTTAACTCTCCTTTACCTTTGAATAGAGGGCCTGAAGTCATTTTCCATTAATATCTTATGAGTGCAGTAATTTGGGCTGATCCCTTGTATGTCAGAGATTTTCCATGAAATCGCTTTCTTATGTGACGTTAGAACCTCAAGGAGTAGTGTTTTCTCTTCAGGCTTCAGATCTCTGGATATGATAACCGGTAAGTGTGAAGCTCCTTCGAGAAAAGCATATTCAAGGTGTGAGGGAAGTTCCTTCAGCTCCAATTCGGGTGGTTCTTCAGTGGAAGGTTTCATCCTAGCAATTTCATCTCTTTTAAGCTCATCGTACGTCGTCTGATAATCTGACTCAACTGCAGGTGCCTCTGGAATGTCGGCTGATGCTATTTCAACCCATTCTGTATTGTTGGAAAGCTCATCTTTTCTCAGCTCGTATTTTACTTGGGAAGATTGAGAGACTGCATTATCTTCAGTGATTATTTCTTTGTTGTCTTCTGTGAATGCGAATCTCCGAGATTGAGATGAAGAAGATGTGCTAAAAGTAATCTCTGGTTTCAAGTTTTTACAACTTTCAGAAAGTTGCGGATCGGATGGTTTATGCATTGACTCCATTTCCTTGAGAGTCTTCAGAATTTCTTCTTTTGAGAGAGATGAATCAGGAACTTCAGAATTAGGGCTTCTTCTCAAGAGAGTGACCGGAGTGCCATGTCCAAGTGGTACAGCAGTGATAAATCTGTTGGGCTGTAAGTTAGAATTCTTTAAAGGAAATAGCACTTCCTTTGATGCAATGGACGGATCCGAGATAGCTGAGCATAGACCCGCACCTTCTTCACAGATTTTCCTTGTTGTGACGACAGTGTTCGGAAGGGGATTAATGCTGCTTACTGCGAGGATTTCTTCCAAGTGTTCTTCAATTATTTTCTGCATAGAATCTACAAGACCAAGGTCTTCTCCCATAGGAAGTTTCATTAGTTTATCGACATTGAAGGTGACTTCCTCAGTTCCCACTCTAAGTTTTAAAGATTTTTTATTCACATCAATGACGGCCTTGGCAGTATTTAGGAAAGGTCTGCCAAGGATGAGTGGTACCTAAGCGTCTTCCTCAATATCCATAACAACAAAATCAACAGGAAAGACGAATTTATCAACACGTATCATAATATCTTCAGCAATTCCACGAGGGAGTTTAACTGATCTATCAGCTAATTGGATGGTCATACGGGTTGGTAAAAGTTCGCTTAATCCTAGTTTCCTATAAAGCGAGTATGGCATAAGGTTTACACTAGCTCCTAAGTCAGCTAAGGCGTTACTTATTTGAACAACCTGAAGGTAACAAGGAATAGTGAAACGGCCAGTGTCTCCTAGCTTTGGGGGCAGCCCTTGTTGCATAATTAAAGAGCATTCTGCGTCTAAGGGCAAGTTAACTATTTGTCTAAGTTTTTCTTTGTTGGATATAAGTTCTTTAAAGAATTTGGCACAACTAGGCATTTCAACTAAAGCATCTAATAATCGAATGTTTAAGTGTAGGCTTTTGAACATCTCTAGATATTTTCCAAACTGGGCTTCTTGTTTCTCTTTCTTAAACCTACCAGGGAAAGGTATACGTGTTGGTTTAACTACTTCTGGGGCTTTGGAAGATTCTGGTTCAGGAGAAGTGACATGAGTGTCAACAGGTACTGAATCAGTGGGTAGAGAAGAACTAGAAGGTTCATCTGAAGAAATATCTACCGATTTCTCATTCTTAGTCTCTTTTCCGCTTCTAGTGACAACAAGGATATCATCATAAGATGAATGATGAATAGCTTTGCTAATCGCTTCTTCTCTTTGCTTCTCCTCAACTTTTAAAAACAATCTTTTAACATTATCCTCCATGTTCTTAATTAAATCGTTTGAAATTCTGAGCAAATAATCAATTTGGTTGTGAAAATCAACAATTTGTTTGTTTTTGTTATTTTGCTCAACCATGAAGTTATTGAAAATCGAATTGTTTAGACGAGAATGCAGTTGTAAAGAAGTAGAGGGTGTAGAGGGAACTAACAAATGAGAGATAGGTTGTTTGGATAACCGCTGAGTGAAAGGTTTTGAATGAATGATTTGATCAGTGGTTCCAGATGTGGCGAGGACATCTTCCTTGGGCTTCGAGCGTAAGAAGAGCCGTTGAGGTTGCTTCTTGGGTTTGGAAGAGTCTTGCATATCACTGACAACTTTAGAGATGGATTCGAGTTGAGCTCTTAAAGTGTCGAACGCTTGAGTAGAAGTGTCCTTGTTTTCCGAGGTTGATTCATCAAGCTCCAAGTCATGTTGGTGCATCGTTATCATCTCAATCAACTTCCAGGCTTCTTCTGAAGTATGTAGCATGAAATTTCTGGATGAAGCAGCATCGAGGGTTTGTTGGTGATGAGGATTCAGACTGTTGTAGAATGTGCAGACCAGATTCGTTTCAGCCAACTGATGATTCGGGCATCTTCCAAGCAGATTCTTAAAGCGTTCCCAAGCTGAGCTTAATGATTCAGTAGTTCCTTGACGAAAGTTAATGATTTCATTTTTGAGCTTGGTTTGTAGGGACGGAGGGAAAAACTTAGCTAAGAACTTAGTAGCCATCTCCTCCCATGTATGAATCGAATTGGGTTCGAATTCATAAAACCATGTCTGAGCTCGGAAAGCTAAAGAATAAGGAAACAGGTGAAGTCGGGTGACTTTGACACTGGATCCGGTTTGTTCGAAAGAGTCGGAAAGGTTGATGAACTTGTTAAGATATGCGTTTGGATTTTCAACCGAAAGACCATGAAACTGACACTGAGATTTAAGTAATTTAATGAATGTGTGGTCTGATTTCAAGGGTTTCGTCTTTTGGTGATACGATTGGTCCTCCTCGTCCCTCTAGAAGTGGTTAGGTTGATGAGGCGAGAGTGATACGATTCGCCATAACTTGTTTTAGAAGAAAATAGGGTTTTGGAAAGGATAGGTTTAACTACGGACTGGAAACTAACTAACCTAGGGATAAAAACTGTAACTTCCGGATGATATTGATCTTCCGTAAGGGTCGCTAAATAACTAAGATAACAAAATTCCTAAAATCGGTCGTTGTAGTCCCCGGCAGCGGCGCCAAAAACTTGTCGCGGTCCCAACGGTCGGACGGGTTTTAATCCGGTCGTTGAACCTCCCAACCAGGACGCGCGGACAGGGTGTTTTAAATTTATATAGTAGGGGAATCCTAAGCTGTATACTACTGACAAGCCTAAAAGGGCAGTAAGTGGTATGTATGACTCAGGTGTCGTTCTTCAAACTACAACGGGCATGGGAGTCTAGGAAGTTTTATTATCTTTGGGAATCTAGCTAGGGTTTTTAAAAGCTTTTGGATAGGTTTGGTTTTTATAACTAATTATTTATTTAAATAAAGAAAATAAAACAAAAGAGGTTTGTACGGAGACTCGGTCAACAGAGGATAAGCGAGTGTTTACTTTGGTTTCGTTATATGTTATTGATGAATAGTCAAGGGTAAGGCTACTAGATGTGATGACTAATCCGGAGAGGATAGAAACATAATTAATGCAAAGTATTGTACCTACGACCGTTCTGCGGCTTCCATACTTTTGTACTCCACCAATTGGTGTTTCCAGCACTATACCGAGTAATAGGGCGTTTTACGGTTTTTTCGTTACATTAATTAGGGTTCCACATTACTCTCGCAGATTTCCTATATCCTAATGAGCTACAACTACGAGCCTATTAAATATCTAACGTAGAGTTGTCCGCAATCAGATAAATAATATGTCACGTGGATAGCAGTTATAGAAGTCAAATACACCAGAAGTTCTCCCAAATGTACAGACCAATTTAACCGACGACTATCCTCGAATCCTGGTCCCCAGTCACAGTCATCAGAGACGTCTGTATCGTAGCGTGAATTGTTGATTGAACAAGATCACGAACGGGGATAATCCCGTGGACCAAGTTGGGACAATCGGGCTAACGATCAGTTAAATTGTTCAGCATTACAGATATAAATCATCACAACTATTCCATGCATGTTAATCTACTGTGTAAACCAATATTCTGTGTCTGAAAACCTAATTATACAGTTACTGATATGAACCAGGAGGATAACTCTAGCATGCATCATTCCTAAGGCAACAATTAAACAAGAACATGCAATAGGGTGACACATAACAGAACACCATAATCCTAAGCATAGCAGATAACCAATAATCAGATCATAGATATCCTGAAAGTTCTCTCAAAGATATATAACAGATAGACATGAATCTAACCTATCTCTAATCCTACGCTCCGTGTCTCTTATGATTTGTTTCAACCTAGAGAACATAGCCATACCAAGTTCATTGATCATCAAGTATAGAATAGGTAGAGAACGTACCACTAGTAATTGGCCAAGTTCTAGCAGCAAGCTTCTAACCACAGCATAAGTTGGATAGATAAACATTCGAGATTCAGTTTATGAGTTCATACACAGTTTAAAGTAACACGGGCAGAGTAACAGCATGGCATAAACATATTGACTATTCTAACATAACTACATCATAGTAAACACAAAGAAATGTCTAGCCTAACATTATATATCTAGCATACAATCCTAAACAAGCATAAACAAAGCAACACATGTTTAAAACTGGAAAGTAAGAGATATATAAATAGAACCTGATACGAATTTATTACAGACAGATCTTCGCGAATACAATGTCTTGGAGTGACTCCGTACAAAAGCTAAAAGCTACCTCTACCTAACTAGCTCTCTAACTAGCCCAATTCTAGAGAGAGAAAGTCTCTAGAGAGAGAAGAGAGAGAGAGAGAGAGTGATGTGTGTGAGAGAGAAAGTGTAAGGAAGAAATGAAATGAGAGAAATGGTGTGTTTTGAAGTGTTGGGGTTGTCCACTATTTATAGGCAAAGCTCAAAATCGCGCGTACAACTCACTAAACAGCACGTACAAGCAAACGAAGAAGGATACGGGGTGCAGGGGGCCATATACGGCCTTGCAGAGGCCGTATACGGTGTTGTATGGGCCGTATACGGTCTTACAAGGGCTGTATACGGTGCCTGAGGCCGTATACGGTCTCCGTTTGATTTCGTTCGTTGCTTAAAACGTCCGTATCTCCTTCGTTACGCGTCCGTTTGACCTGATTCTTTCGCCTGTGGCTTCATAATTCCGTTACGCTTCTAATGATGCCAATATCATAGAAATTGGGTGTATATAACTCAGGCGTAGCCGTAATGACTTTTAGTGGCTCTGAAAGTGCAGTGTCTTCTCCGTCCTTTGGCCGTTTCACTTGATTCCAGATTTTTCCGTATCGATTTTACCTATACAACAGATGGTAGAAGTTAGGAAGTGTGCCTTGATAGGAAAATGAGGTCGGAGGAATCGGCTTGTATTAAAATGCTGTGTTTTGTGCAGTTTCAGAGTGTTTTCAGTGATTTTTACCACAACGTCTACTTTTGAACCACTTTAGTGAATTTTAATAAATAATCAATGTTTTGAAATGTTTTCACTAAAGAAATGTCCAAAATGTGAGGAATAAAGCTTCTAAAAACATGACTTTTTACGTCACATCATCCACCAAAATGAAAGAAAGAAAATATGTAACACCCTCAAATTTTGGTTTGCGGAAGCGGTCGGGTCGGGTGTTACCAAATTAAATATCACAGCATAAGATACACAATGAATGACTCTAAATGAGACGTTTGAAAATAATTATACATTTACCAAAAAGAACGTTTACAACGTGGCGAGTTTAATATAAATTTCAAATACATAATTTGAAAATACAAAAGTAAATGCAGAGTAGTCCCAATTGTTTGAAATCATGCGACTCGAGCTAGCATAATCTTGTAGTAATCCCTAATCCTGCTGGGCACCTGAGAACACATACTAAAACAGGTCAACTATAAAGCTGGTGAGTTCATAGGGTTTATTAGTTGAAAACATAAAGTTAAATCCTGTATGTTTTGAAAAGTAGTTAGAAATCCCAGTATTTTGGTTTGTATCGTATAAAAGATGTAACACCAATGTGTATACGTTTCACTAGGTATTTCCTACTCCAAAGTAGTTGTGTATACCTAAGTACATAAGGAAATGAGGCATTCCATGCCTGGATACCTATCAGGTATAAGTAAGGTCACTAATATGAGGCAATACATGCCTCGGTGTAATTCGAGTAACTGTATGACCACGTCATATGATGTTGAATATAAATGGGTATGCCACCTGGCATAGTGTGTTGCCTTCAGCAACAGGTAAATGTAGTCCCGCGGACTATGATTGAGTATTAACTCGTGGGTTTATGTATCACCAATTGTGATATGGATGTGTACCACAGACCGTGGTGTCGTTTTGTATCACCAACCGTGATATCATTTTGTACCACCAACCGTGGTATCGTTTTGTATCACCCACCGTGATATCGTTTTGTACCACCAACCATGGTATCGTTTTGTATCACCAACCGTGATATCGTTTTGTATCACCAACTGTGATATCGTTTTGTGCCTAATCAGGCATCGTCCGGATTGCTCGCAAGTAATAATGTAATTGAGCCAGCAGTACTACGACATGCCCGGCTTGAGATTGTGTTTGTAATAGCATATGTATATCAATATGCATAAGTAAGTTGTAAGTAGTACCAAATGCGAGATGAATTACGAGTATGTGTGTATATACCTACTCGTGTATATATATAAGTCGAGTCAGCAAACACAATGAGATAGTGTATCATGTAGCACATGAAATTAATTGACTGTAGCTAAGTATGTGTTATAGATCTTATCCATTTGTAGTATCACTATAAGCCTAGGTATGACTAATCATCACCTAGTTGTTTCGTATGTTACCATTGTATATCACTAGTCTCAGTTTAGTAAGTATATTGAGATCCATGATTCGTATAGGCAGCGTCAGCTCCTAAAAAGGGGAACTAATCCTGTAATGGTTTAAGCGTTGTCCAGTGTGAGTAGAACTAACCGGTTATAATATGTTTGGTAAGATTTGTCCCACGACAATGTAGTCAACTAAATTGATATCCCGAATCAGATTATAAAGTGATGGTCCGTGCTCGTGACGTATCGAATCATAATTGTAACCCATCTAGGTTAAGTATTGGTATGTCAGATTTTAAAGTGATGGTCCGTGCTCGTGACGTATCGAATCATAATTGTAACCCATCTAGGTTAAGTATTGGTATGGGTCCAAAGTCGTAAGGTGTGTGTAATCCTAAGCGTTACACAATTTGTATTACATAACAGTAATATAAATAGTTGTGAATTATGAAAGATTATTAGTATAATTCGAAAGCATTTATTGAGTATGTGTTTCACCCCGAAAACAGTAAAACAGTTGAAGAGTGGGGCTATGAAACTCACCTGAGGAGCTAGCGTCCTAGTGTAACGAGTCGTGCCAAGTATAATCTCCTAGTGTCCTAAACACGAGAGATTTCGTATGTTTGTAAGTGCGGTTCGTTATTGATGTTTCGTAATAATAATTCATATTATTATTAGGTTTGAACTTTTGTATACTTTATAAAGTATATTTGTTTTGAGTACAAGTCGTATCATATTTAAATTGTCATTTGAAAACGTTTCCCGACACTTAGAAAAATATGGCTGTTTTCTGTTTTCTGCGACATAACATGCGACACAAAAATGTGTCATGCGACACAAGGGTTGTGTCGCATGGAGTGCGACACAAGAGCTCTGCGACACAGTGGTTGTGTCGCAAAGTTTGCGATGCTGATTCAACAGCGACATAAGGGTTGTGTCGCATGGAGTCTGCGACACAAGGTGCGACATAGTGTACGACATAAGATACGACACAAATGAAATTTTGCGACACAATATGCGACACAAGCGTTGTGTCGCATAGATGAACACCAGCCCAGAAACCAGCGACTGTCGCGTTTTTCCGGCCAAATTCGCAAATCTAACGCATTTTCAAGCTGTAAAATTGTGTTTTCTTGGTTGTTTAGTTTATAACTAAGTTGTGTAAACATTATTACACCTCAACATTACACCAAAATGATTAAATCTAAAGATTTAGAAATTTCTTACAATTGCGAATCGAGGCCAAACGAGGAAGAAAACGAGGGTGTCGCCTTTGTTAATGTTGTTCCTCTCTTGGTGGTGATTCCGAAAATGTATGTTGATGATTTCCGATTTTTGATGATGTTAGTTGTTGTTGTTGTTGTTTGGTGAAAGGAAAAGAGAAAGAAATAGAGAGAAAAGAGAATAGAGAGAGAAGTCAGGAGGTGAGAATGAGAAGAGAATGGGGAGGAGATTTGGGTTTTGTCAAACTCAGATCCCCAATGCGCGGACTGTGGCCTCCAACCACAGTACAAAATACCCGTGTTTTACTGGTCCGATGTAATTTAGAATAATATTTTAAATTCTAAAATTTATCTATGTTATCTTGAAATGTTTATTAGTGAAAGCATTTTATAAAAATACTATTTTGAAAGGAAAGTTTAATTGTTTGTTTTTCGAGCGGTCACGAATAATTAAGATGCGTTTTGAATTAAAACGACTTAAGTTTTCGAATGCTTGATATTTTAAATCTATGATTTGGTTTACATTAATTTGTAAATATTTTTAGTAAAAATATTCCACTTGAATCTTAAAATGTAATTATTTAGAGTTTAAAGTTGGCGCGAAAATTTGACTTTTTGACGAGGTGTTACAAAATAGAACTAATAAACTCTAATAAAATTCTTGGTTCAAATATTTTGAATTACTTCATTTTTTTTCTATTGGCACAATGATTACAGAAAAAATATAGTAGTATGAACGATAATCTTAATAATATATATTTACATCATCGTTTGTATAATTAATTTGTACATCCTTTGACTTATTTAGAGCTCTAACTATTAAATGCTACAGATTAAAAGATTGCATATACGAGCTGCGAAGCGCGAACCTCACTACTAGTTTGTATTATTTGGTAAGATATTAACCATTAAGCTGTTTTGGTTTCCTTTTCGATCAGATCTAGAATCAACTGAAAAACATCTTATTCGGTAAGCTATTGTAAATAGCTGAAAACTTTTAATTAAGGGGAAAAAAAAACCCTAACATTCTATGTGGTTATCGTAAATTAATGAATTTATGTATTAAACAATGTTTGTTTCCAATTTTAGTACTTCCGTTTTGATTTTTTTTTTATTTATTGCGATTTATTTATTGAAATTATTATTAGTGAACGAACTTTGTTTCGAGAACCCTTTACCCTTGTAAATTTTTTTAGTGTTGTTTTCTAAATTTGAGTTGTTTGTAACTCATTGTTATATTATAGAGCACATCAACTTTTTGTGAGAATGAGAAAACCAATAGGAATGCACCACGTGTCAAAACCCTCTTTCCTCCACGTTTATAAAAATTAAATATCTTCGTTTCGATTAGAGATATGACAAGGTATACTTTAACGAACTTTTTTTTTCGTCTTTCGGTGGGTTTTGAAAACAACTAACACATGTGTTACCAGCTAGTAACACATTTGATACCAACGAGTAACACATGTGTTACTAATTTTGTACAACAAAAATAAAAGTCGTCGAAAATATACCTTGTGAGATGGCAAATCGAAGAGAAAAACAATGCTGATTTTTATGGTGTAATTTTTATAATTTTCGACTTACCGTTTGTGAGATATTTGATTTTTAGAAATGTGGGGGAAAATGGGTTTTATAACACGTGGCACATTCTTATGAGTCCTCCATTCTCACTAATTTTTTCATTCTCATTTGAACCTCACTCTTATATTATATTCATGCAATGGGATGGTTTTTTCCAAGTCAAAAATGGTAAAACATATTTTTTATGGGAAGAATTGCATATATGTCACTATTTAGATAGTTAATATCATATTTTTCCAACCTAATTACTAAATATCAAATATGTAATTCTTAAACATAAAAAATATCAAATATACCCAATCACTTATTATAATTATTAGTAAATCAATAAAATTAGTAATAAAATGAAAATTGACCAATATATCCTTCTTCTTCTTCAAGAATTTATACCCGAACATACGAACCTAAAAATTAACCCAACTTTCTTTACCATATTTTATATATAATAGTGAGATGATACGCTATTAAATGTTGGTATGATAAATCTAGGAACTTCACCATTCGTCATCGATAAACTAATGGTCTAATGCCATAATTATTTGCTTGAATAGATAAAAAACACAAACCACCTCATGTGATGGAATATAAAGAATCATTTGTCTTACTTCGTTGTATTTACCATCTTCCGAGAAGGTAAAGGAAGTGATATAGTCCTTACGTTTTTTTACACTCCACAGACAAGCACCCATTTTTCTCTCTTAAAAACTTGCAGAAACCCTAGATCTACATTTACCCTTCTACCTCCGGCCGCCGGCTCCATGCCGGAGGTGCGGAGGGCCCGTCAGCGACCCTAACTCTCTCAACAATCGTTCTATCCTTCAAGCAAGGACCATGTTATGTCTTGGTTTATGGAGGTAAGGGTTATAACTTCAATGTTTTATTTTTGGAGCCGTTTCATTGTCTTCTATGATGTTCTTCCTTATTTTATGGTTATGTGTTTGGTGGGTTTGATTTGCATAGTATGTGATTTTTGGTGTTGTTTGGGGTTGTTTCGTGCTTTCAAGTTCAAGTCTCAGATTTCTACCTTCAAGTTCATATATGTTCAATAGAGCATCAAGTTTTCTGTTTCTAGATTTGTTTAAGGTCTTGAGTTTGGAAGTTGTTTTTGGTTCAAAGTTTAATCAATTAGTTTCAATGTATTTCAAATTGTTAGGGTTGCTTTAGTTTCACTTACAATGTATCAATTTAGGTTGCCATATTGCAACGCTACATATGTATCATTTGGATCATCATATCCTTTATCAATATATTATTAGTATTTCGCAGAAAAAAAAAGTGAAATAGCCCTTTTTATTCATGGTCTTTAATTGCAAACTTTAACATCTTCAAATTAATGCCAAGGTGGGTTGAAACCATTTGAATCGAGAGGTATGTGATTCTTTGTGTAAGTGTTCAAGAACAAATAAAATTAATTATTTTTCTTTCTTTTATCAGATTTCGTATTATTTTTGAAACAATTTATGTGTATAAGTCGATTAATTCCTTTTATATGTTTAGAGGATAAACATCTCATTATTTTTACTAGATTATAACCCGCGAATTCGCAGAATACCATATGATTTCTAATACAAAGTTTATATTATTATATTATTATTTTTTATAAGGCAAACTTTTGGTTGACATTTTTATGGGGTTGACATTGCAAAAATATTTTGTATGGAAGAAGAGAGGTATATGTGTTGACTTTACCAAGTATGATAAAATCAAAGTAATCAAAACATATCTTTTTAGTTAACAATGGTAGCTTCCTTTGTATAGTAACAACTTTACCAATTGATATTGGAATGTGGTGTACGAATCAGTGCCCCTTGCAAATGTAGCTTATATTGTCCACAGCTGCGCGGTTTAAACAGTAGATTTTTTTTAGAGGTGTCTTAAATCTCATGCACTTAACACTTTTTACGTTTAATAAAATTTGGTCTATTATGATTCATTGTATAGTAGCTTAGGATCGGATATCGCATATTTAGTCTTATAATAATTAGTTGTTGTGTAGTTCATGGTGGTAATCAATGTATCGATTAGTTGGAAGTGTGAAAAAATGTTGATTGTATGATTGTGTATGTTTCATGTCTTTTATATACGATTTTCACACGACCATCAGTGTGTTTATATTTGAATATATAACAAATTTGAGTACATATTTCATCGATGTAGTTTGTAGTTCAGTTCTTAAACTATTCCATAAGCTAACTAATTGATACGCGACTACGCAACTATCCAGATACATGGTTCACCAACTTTCAACATTTACTTGATAAATAAATTTGTGGGGGGACTTAAACGTGTCTCATCATTTATATGAAAGCATGCCTAGCTTACTCAACTTGAATATAAGAGGGCACTTACTGTACCAAAAATATCAATCATAAGCTTTGCTTATTCTTATTCATAAATTTAGACATCTAGCTAGCAACCGAGTGAATTAAGAAATCATTTTGTTTATATTAGTATGTCCCTTATGTAGAAGTAGAACATAACTGGACGGTCACTAATATAGACCTCCAAATAGCAACTTGATTACCTATAATAATGTACGTGGTCTTAATATTCAATTACAACCCGTCAAAGTATGTCAACATACGTAAATGTACCATAGTGCATGATTGAGAGTGACTCATAAAAGTTCCTCAATCTCTTTAACAAAATAGATATTTATTGAAATTGTCTTTGTAACCATATTCAACACCTAATTAATTTACATGTACATACATTTATTAAAAGGGACGAACACTATGGCTGTTTGCAGATCAATATGACCGGACCACTACTAAAAGCTAATCGTTTTGCCCAGTTACTTGACCTTCCAATTTTATCGAATTACCACCTCTTGCATTATAAAACAGATCATGATAATGTGACATAGTTGTATACTTTGCCTTTTAACTCCACGGTAGCAAGATGAACCACAGGCTAACCATGTATCATTGATCCATAAGCATTACCATAATCCTTCACAGCCGTCATTGCGTAGAAATATCCAAGGTAGTCAAATGAGTATCATAGTTAGAAATCATGTATATAAAAACATCATGATAACAGAGACATGTCTATATTATTAAAACGAAAAACATACAGTTATTGTAGTAGCACCGCAGTGCCAATTGTTTAAAGAATCCTATAAATTAGTTACATTGGCCATGTAACGATTCAAACCAGCTGAACAAAGATGTAAAAGAAACTACATTTCTTGATCTCACATTTAGGTAACACGTACATAGGCAAAACAATGTAACAGATTTTTGCATCACTTACGAAACCAACTTCAGGCTGGAACAATGCACATGTGACAAGAACCCACAAAGTGTCGATATCAGTTGTCTTCAAAGCACCGTGTGTAATATAATACATCATAAAAAGGATGATCACCATAATTTAGGTAAATTAGAGGTGGCAAGATCGGTCGATTGAGCGGGTTGTATAATGGGGCAAGTTAGAGGTGGCAAGATGATCATCATTGGACCCTTTACTTTAATGCTGGATTTTCACTTCTTTTGTCGTTCCCATAAACTGGGGGGGCATGTTTTCTTGTTCCCCATGAACCACACTTACACTCGACTTTGAAAGAATGATACATGGGTGTGAGTTAAGATCAACTCAAAGTATAGGTACCATATAACAAAAACCAGCAGCATTGAAATAAACTAAAAACCAGGTCATGTAAGAAACAATATAATCAAGTCAGATCTTACAAATTAAGTTTTGGATATATGATATATCCCTTCCATGCCATTACAAACAACACCTATTTCATCAGGAAATGCACTCCAGTTGCAAGTCTTGGTAATTCTGTTGAGGATATATAACATCATCATCATCATCATATATAAACCAAGTTAAAAAAAACGCATGCCATCATGAAGAAACTGATATACCTAAGTATTGGTTCTGATATATTAAAAGATGGTTGCTCAACAATAATTTATCCCCTGCATTCTGGGCAGCAATAGCCGATCTCCTCCATGTCCTTTGGGTAATATAATCATGAAAGATAGAGCATCGAATAAAGAGATCATTATGTGATCATATACCTCAAAGAATTAATTTGAAACTTCAACGTATTCTGAATGTACCCAAACGTTGCAACCATCAAAACATATCTAGAACGGACATAATAACCAAACAAAGTAGTTAGATAAGACCACTATCCAAGGTCAACTTGAAGTTCTTTCTGTGGTTCCCTGCACACAAACTGGACACAACAAAACAAAAAATATATCAGAAGAAAAGACAATTCTTATATAAATTGTAAAACGTGTGGTGAGTAAGACATCGCTACATGAAAATTCTTCAAGAGCGGAAAGAGAGAGTGATAGAGTCAAAATAAAATGGACACGGGGTATAAATAATCTAGATAATTAAAAATATAATCTACTCAAAGGAACATTAAGAACCTTGTATCTCCGTGAACTTTTGTATTTCCATGGTTCGATTTCAACGGTTATTCTACATAAAATCAACCAACATATGGCATAAGTTTAAACTATTAAAACGTTTATCATACATGTGAAGACCCTTTAGAGCAATTATAAGCATGGATTTCAAAGTAGGTGCTTGAATGTATTCTTCTTTCCAAGATTTTTATTCTTCTTAATTAATTTGTATCTCAAAGAGTTTGTACGTAACCATGATCCTCTAATAACTTTTGCATATATTGGCCTAAATTAATGTGCCATATTTGTCCTAAATTTTAGTAAATTTAAAATAAGTTGGGATAATTTACAGCTAGCATATATCTTCTATCTTTTAAATGTGAATAATTTCCTACAATTATGGGTACCATTAAAGTCAACTATATTTGTAACTTGATTCGCAAATTTCAAACGGCTTTGCTTTAATTAATTTCGACAAAATTCGCAGGGACAATATTGTACTATTAACATCCCTAATCCACTATTTAGGTAGTCTTTTTACAAATGATAATCAAGGGTCCTAATTAAAATTAGCTAATTAATTAAGGGTTGAGATTAGATTAGAGTTGCTTAAATTAAAAATGACAACCTAATATACACTCTATCTTATAATATATTAAAGAGATATGCCAGAACATCTGGAAGAACTAATTCTGGTGGCGAGCAACCCAAAGTGTGCTAAGCGCATGTAGCCGAGAGAAGTAGTTATGTATTGCAATAATGGCATGTGCAGATTGTGTAGTCGTAAGTATTGCATATATTTGTTGCATTGCTTTTTCCCGCAAGTCATCAGCCTGAGATATGACAACGTAAGTAAGTACAATTGTATGTAGCTATAATGACAAAATAAATGACTAAGAAAATATGATGCTAAGTTAAAAACTAATAAATTTTATTGCCACAGAAGTGTTTATTAACCAAATCTATAGTCATTTAAAAATAATTTTAGGTGAATCATGTTAAGCGGTAACAAATGTAAGTGAATTTTTCATGTTTAATTAGACCAACGTACATTAGTAATTGTGATGTGGTTTACCTGGAGTAAAAAATGATGAAGTGAACACAAATCTCCTATGGCCATAGACATTTCACTCATGTAATTACCAATATCAGATGAGCTAGTTTGTACGACCGTTGCTTCACTCTTCAAAGTTTCAAACAAAATTACTTAGTTCGATGTGGTTCCCTTCTTCTATTGACTATTCGAAATCATGTAGTACGTTTTTCTTAACGCTGGCATAAATCTTATTACCCTGTGAATGTAATGTAATAAAACGTGAGCATTAACATGTAGAAACAAGATTTATCTATCACTTACAGTTCGCAATGGCATCACTTCAAAATTATGCAGCAGCGTTTATTTATTTAAATTTAAACCGTGTTTTTTCACTAAAAAAGTTTAGAATACCTAACATTTATGCAAGATCATCTCTCTGCTAGATACTTAAGTTGTACTATTCTTGTACGTTTAATGCCAAACGTGATGCACTCTAACACATATTACCTAGTCATCTCTGTCACCATTCAAATCGCACAAAGGAGTGTAAATAGGTTGACCGACCATAATGCAGTAAAAAAGAACAGAAATAAATATTTGCAAGAAGTGTTTAGGGTTTAACATAGGTAAGAATTCATGACAGAAATAAGTGGTACTTATACTACATCTCATTTCATACTTTGATTTCAAATTTTGAGGATATGAATGGGAACAAATTTTTAACTTTAGGAATAATTTTATCATTATTTCACCTAACAAACACCTAACAATATATGATTTGCTGGATCTTGTAGCATTAAAATCATTCCAAAACTAAAAATTTAAATACGCGTATAAAAATGATTTTGTTTTTAAAAAACTATAAATATATATTTTTTCAATCATTTCTAAAATTAGTGACTAATTACTTCTGTTATTACCCGTAATAAATCGATTGACACAATCACATAAAGATTAAAACACTCTAACGTAATTAATTAGAGAAAAATTAGTCATTATACCTCCGATGGTTTCAATCTTTTTCAATGCTCAAAAACAAGAGGTTTCCGATAGAATTGAACATTTTGAATCGCCATTTACAGCCGTATTGAAGAATCTAGCGTTGGTGAAGACGATGATTTAAATCGGGTGTTCAATATTAGCATCGTCTGCAAGTCTGCAACTGGTTATCTGATGGGATTTTTATATTTGGGCCTAATCCTACATATTTGTCACAATACCATGTTGGACTATGTTTAAAGATTTCCTTTTAGCCCATGTATAAAGTCAAAGGCCCAATGAAATCTATATGTCTGCATTCATGTTTCACATAATTAATATAATTAAATCATTAATTTTAATTCTAATTAACTCATTAGTTTAATTATGAAGTATTAATTATCAATTATTATTATTATTATTATTATTATTATTATTATTATTATTATGTATTAACTAATAAATTCAATGCTTTTCATTAATGCTTAATTAGTCATCATTTCCTTAATTAAAGATCTAAAGACTTATGAAGTCATAAAGTATTTTAATGGTGAGATTAGCAAGTTGCTAATCAATCCAAGGGCCATCTCTAATGCAAAGTTTTTCTTTTAAATTATAAGATAGATTATTATTATTATATATATATATATATATATATATATATATATATATATATATATATATATATATTAAGAAAGCCCAAGCTTCTCCACATTTTGGACACGTGTGCATCTAAAATGATGCCACGTGTCCTCATCTAATTTCTTAAAAAAGTAAAAAAATTTCAAATTTTGTGTTTATATTCCTTCCGTCTCAAATTAAGTATTTACATTTCTATTTATGCTTGACCCAAAATAAGTGTCTATTTCAAACTTTTAACCAATCAAAATTCTTTTCAATAGTCAACATGAAACTTTATTGGTTTATGGTGTGTAATGCTCGCTACTTTTTTTAAACTGTGTCTAAAATGATAGTGGACAAATTAAAAATGGACGGAGGAAGATTAACATTTTTAAACTTTATTTATATGAGCTAAAATTTTGACATATCATAAACTAAATTTTTGACATGTGTCCCCAATAAAAGAAGAAATTAAAAGAGAAAAAATAAAAATAAATGTTTGATAGTTTCTTAATAAAAATTATATATTAAATACATAAATCTCTTTATATATATAAAAAGAAGCTATCATATGGATTTTTATCTTGACATTAGATATTATATGATATATTACTGATGAGCTCTTTTTCTACTTAATTGATACATGTAATAATTTTTCAAATTTTATTAGCACCATTTTTACTTTTAAACTCCTTGGATCTTACTCCGTATTATTCTATAAATTTTTTGTTGTTATTCTTCATTTTTATTGAGCCATTCTTCTTGTATTGGAACTAAATTTGCTTGAAAACTAATAGATTCTCAAATATAACACCTAAAAATATTTCTACTTATGTATTATAAATTCCTCATTAACACTTTTTTATAGTAAGTTAATTACTTTAGAGACCATTTAGTTACGAAAATATATGTCCATTCTTTTTTTAAGTTTTTAAGTTTTGTGTCAATTGAAAACTAAAGGAAATTCAGAAAAATGTGTTTAAATATAAGAGATGTAGTTTTATTTTTTAGAATAACAAATGTAGGAAACCATAAATCATATCCTGCTTACGTATAAAAATTATTAGAAAACCACAAATTTAACAGGTTTTTATATTTTTCACTTTCATAGAAAAATTTTGTGACAGTCCAAAGATTACATCAAATATCCAATGTTCCCAAGTAACAAATAATCAGTTTTAATCACACTAAGGCAACACGTAACGTGGTTGGGAATCATTATATGAAAATGTACAGTTGATGCACGCCCAGCGGTCGGTTCAGGAATCGCTTCCTATCGCTGCGGACCTTTCCGCTAGGCGGCTGCAACGAATGGTAGTTTTAAAATTTATAATAGTCGGGGGGAGCCAAAACCTTTCGAACTACTTACTATTACTAGGTACGAATACCTGATACTAGTATGTAGTAAGGATGATCCAGGGTCGTTCCTCACGACGGTAGAATTGAAACAGAGCTAGTTCTGATAACTTAGTAACTAAGCTAGGGTTTTGATAGGTTGAAAGGTAATTGTTTTTGGGTTTTTATTTATTTCACTAATAGTGCAGGAAAGTAAATACTAAACTACGGATAGGGTAAGCAGGTAGATAGAGTTGTGACTGCTGAAGTTTTAATATTCAGGTTTCGGGATGATGTTCAAAAAGGTGATTGGAGACTTGCCTTAATTATAATTAATATGGGTTCGGTGTAAACACTAATACCCTACGAATTAAGTGGAAACCCTAAGTCGTATGTCACTGAGTACTAGGTTATCATGAGTCTGATCAGATCAGGCTGCTCAACCCCCAACACTGTCTGGTGAAGACAAGTGACCCTTCTTGGAGTTAACTCCTGGGCGCATGAATAAGGTAACAGACCGATATTTAATTTCTGACCTTTCTTAACACCTAATTCTAATTGATTTTATTAAGGTTCGTACTAATTGCTTGCTAATGTATGTTAAACTATCAGTTATGTTGGATCAAGGGGTTTAAGCATCCTACACTACAGCTGAATGTTCGCTTTCTTTTCAAGATCCCTTAAATTTAATTGAGGAGTGCAAATACTTATGTCAAGGGGTAGACCCTCCTTTGCGATCAAACGTTCATCCCTAGCTTTGTTTCACGGTGTATACTACATTTTTTAGTAATTTCACAACTTTAATATATACCTAGAACATGTTCAGGAAGGGTGACTTCTAGGTATCCACGGTGTCATATACCTACGACCGGTCCGTAGCTTTCACGCAATTGTACTCCACCAGAGGTGTTTCCAGTGCTATACTAAGTACTGGGCTGTTTTATGGCATGTCCACAGCTTCATACAAAAACACAGATAACTATGCTTACGTAGTATTATGGTTTGTAAAGTCCTATCCTAAGGGCAATAGTCACGTGAAAGTTTGGAAATGGTGAAATGGGTGGTTTAGATCTACAGCTTGAGAAATTTAACCGGATACATAACATAGCAATTTCCAATCACATATTTGATTAAAGATTAATTTAACATCATCCCTACTCCTAACTATTTACATTTCAACAATCACAATATTACACTACTAAATAAACATGGCAATAAATAAAGCACATATCATAATATCATGCATAGATAAATCAGACATAATAACAGTATGAGAGAATAGATATCACCAGATAATAGAGCAGCGTAACAAGAGAAAAGAACTTGCAATCCTTGAATAAAAGCTTGAACACCAATTATCCTTGATTACAAAAGCTAATCTTTACTCTAATCTACTAGCTACCCACTAATTACTCTCTAACTCTCTAGAGAGAGAAGTTAGAGAGAGAAACTAACTAAGAAAGAAAATTACAAGAGAAAGTGTGTGTGAAAGAGTGAGAATGAATTGTGTTGTGAGGGATGAGAAATGAGGAGGTTTAGCCCACTATTTATAGGCAAAGGCTTCCAACACTAGTTTCCACAACTTGACACCCGATTCTTCCGATTTGCATTGAAATACCACCCCTAGCTCAGAAATTCGGTACCAACAGGGTAGTATTGGACACCAAAAGGGGGGGTATCGGATAGTCTTGGGGTAGTATTTAGCACCATAGGGGTAGTATACCACCTCCTAGGGGGTATACCACCCTTTAGGGGTAGTATACGGCCTCTAGAGGGGCTTATACAACCCTAAAGGGGTGGTATATGGCCCCTTTAGGGGTGGTATATGGCCCCTTTAGGGGTGGTATGGCTTGGTTTGTTGCCCCGTGCACTGGATCATAAGTCTTGGTCGCCTAGTCGTAGTTCGTTTGGCCATAACTTCTTCATTCTTGGTCCGTTTTTAGCGTTCTTTATGTCCACATTCTCGTAATTACCTGAAGATCACAATGAGATAATCTAAGAATAATTTCAAGGTAATATGCTTAAATGTGTTCGTAGAACGCGACTGTATCGTTTATGCTTTATTTCGTACGTTATTTGGTCATTTCGATTGATTTTTAATGCAACGCCTTAGTTTTAGCCTTGTTGATGAATTATGATGAAAAACTATTGCTATTGAGTGATTTCATCCAATTCGGGGCTAAAAAGATGGGAATTATGTTCTTAAAAACATGACTTTTTACGTCAAATCAACAGTCAAGAATCGGTGACAGTTTTACCGTAAAGCATTGTCATTTATAAAATTTGGTTTTACCCAAGTTTTAAACGTCAAAACTTTACAATTCATGGTCATGTGGTTATCAGTAGGGTTTGACTTTCAGAAATCCAATTTGAAGTAAGATTTTTGATAAAATGATTTGGTCTTATGATTCAATACTTCAAGTTGACTTTTTTAGGTCAAAGCTTACTTCAAATGACAATTTCAAGTATCTGCATGCCAAGAATATAACCTATTCATGTATACATGATCTAAAACTATTTTAAGCATTTCCTAATTGGTAAACAAGCTAGGTTATGCATAAAAAGTTATCATATCCATGTGTTTGGTTTGATTCTAATTTTCAAAACAATGATTTTCTAGTTGTTATGCATAGTTCTATTATGAAAGAAACTAAAAAGCATCCTAGCAAGCAATACAAGCAAGAATGTTTAACCAATTTCAACCAATTCACCAATTCATGCTAGCTAGTTAACTTTTTGTTGACTTTAAGAGTCAAACTCGCAATTTCCAACTATGAACTAACCACATTGTACAATTAACATGGAATAATCATTCAAAGCTTCACTAATTAAACTTAAATACTTAGAGACTAACACTTATTCAAGCAAAATCCTAGACTTAATCAAATGGTCAAAGTTCATCCATTTGAAAAGGTCAAACTAGCATGGTAAAGTGTTAGTGGCATGTAACTATTCTAAGCATCTAATCAAGAAAAGTCCTATTTCCTAGTTATCTTCATGAAATAGGATTTCTTAAGTTTAAAGCGGGTTTTGGTGATCATACATTAGTTTTAGTGAACGAAACTAAAAACGAATGTACAACCGTGAAGAGGATGCAACAAGGAGCTCAAAAGGACATAAGATTACATGTTTTGGTGGAGATTTGATGGTAGTTTGAAGGTGGTGGTAGTGGTGGCCGATTTTGGGTGTGGGGAGGAAGGAGAAGAAGTTTTGCTTCTTTGGTTTTGAATTGTAGGAATGTAAGGAGTGAAGTGTGGTCCCTAGGAATATGTCTTAGTGTACAATATTCCTTGGTACATGGTCCCTAGTTCCTAAGAGAGTTTAAGTTTTAATTTCTAGATTAAATGTCTATTGCCTTATTAATTATTCTTACGAATCCTAAATATACTTATTGTAACTAGTTGCCAAATGCTTTTCGTTACATTTCGAAGAGATTTAAGAATCGCACAAATTTTTGAAGGGAAATTTTAATTCATCTAAAATATTAATACTTAAGTTATTTTTGGTGTTTTAAAATCTTTGTCTGACGCAGGTTTATGGAATGTACACGTTTCGGCAAAGAGCTTAAAGTTACACATTCTTTTCGACACGAGTGTGTTTTTAGGCAATAATTTAAAAATGTTTTCTTCTTTTAAAGGTCGCTTTCAAGAATTTATTATATTACTATATGTACTAAAAATATGCTCCTTTAAAGTCGCGAGCCTCGACCTTTTCGGAGAGAATTGTTTTACGATTCGTTCCGATCCCTCCATAGGGAAAGGGTTGAGACTTGCTCTCTTAAGCGAACGTTTTTAGGCACAAAACTTTTTGAAAGCTCCCAAATGACATTATAAACTAAATAGTACTGACTATTCTCTAATTCCCCTAGGACTTTTGTTCCTCGTATCCTAAATCGACAAGATCATTAACGAACTTATTATATACTTTCCTTATCTTTTTAGGGTTTGACAAACCGTCGCGTGATTCTTGGTCCTTATAATTTAGATCGTGAGTGAGTTTATTCATGACTTCCAGAAACGCTTTCTCTTCCTGCGAATCAGGTTCTCCGGTTGTTGACTTAACTATCCTAAAGAGTTCACTGATTTTGGCTTTTTGTGTGGAAGTGAAGGGGTATTTGGTAAAGGCGAAGATTCGAATAAGCTTGATGTGAAGGTCTTTTCTTTTAGTGAAGAGGGCTGTGTTGATTCTTTCCTTGGAGGTATTAGGAAAAACGTCTCGCAATTTTGAGATCAAGTAGGAGGCGGGGTCAACAAATAATGGAATTTTACCAGGGATGACGATGGGAATCATCGGATCCCGTTCTATCCAGAACTCAAGTTTCTTGATCATTGCAGCGACATTGTGATTGATTAATATCATAGATATTGGGAGGAAATCCATGTCGGCAAATGATTCAAAAAGTAGATCTAAAGCTGCTTTAAACTTTAGTTCTTGGTCTCTAAAATTTGTGGAAGTGCTTTCGCATTCATGACTTGACAGGCGAAGAAGAAATTCTACTTGTTTTTCTAATTTGACAATCGTCTCTCGTTGTTCGTAGGAAAATGGGAGGTCGGCGTGATTTAATTGCCTAACGAATGCTTTATAGACATCTACCCTACGGGAAGGATTGAAAGAAGCACCGAGGTGGCGTTCTTGAAAACAAGGTTGTTCTGACTCGACTGATGGAACCTTATCCACCACTTGGTAAATGGTGTATTTGTGTTCATGTGAAAGGAATGGAAAGATGCCATCATTACAAGAATTGGACAGGGTTTGGGCATACCCTGAGGTTTCAGGAATGAGGGTGATCAAGTCGTGTAATTTCGGAGGTTTTACTTCATGATCCTCTTCGGGAAGATTATCGAAGTGGACAGAATTTGGTAAATTATGTGAATGAAAAGTTGGAGAGTGATCTTCTGGAGATGATGCAAGGTCAGGTAACTGATCCATGTCATCAAAGTCCAGGCAATATTTTGGAATGGAAAGTGAGGTCCTAAATTCTTCTTGATCTTCGGAGGTTTCCTTAGTTTTAGAAGAAGGAGGTGAAAAGAAATCGGATCCTATCTCTTTTTCTAAGTAGTCAAAGAATTCCGTATCATCCATTACCATCAATTCATCCTTCGAAATGGGGCAAGAAGTGGGTTTTTGAGTTGTCATTTTTAAACTAAAATTATCCTAATTAACTAATACTTAATTAATACTAATTATAGTTATTTAATTTAACTTTCGAAAGAAATCTGAAAAAGATTTCGATCGGAAGGATCTCCTAAATACTACTACTTAAGGCGGCTTTGAATCGTACGTTTATGATTCCCCGGCAGCGGCGCCAAAAACTTGATGGCACCCGAAAGCGTCGGTGTCGTTGGTGGTAACTATTCGGGCGCCAACAGGGGTTTTAAAATTTATATATAGCGGGGCTTAAATTATATGTACTACCTACTCTGGTTAGTAAGCGGTAAGTATAACCTAAGATCGTTCTATGAATCGAAACGTGTGGGGTGATTAAAGCTGGTGCTTTCGGTAGGGAAATATTTAGGATGGAACAAAGTAGGTAGGTTTGGGGGTTTAAATAATTAAAGTGCAGGAAAGTAAATTGCAGGAAATTAAAGTACAGGAAAGCAGATAAAGATAAATATGTGATTGCTGAGACTTTGATAATTAATGTTTCGGGATGACAGACTAAATAGGGACAATACTTAATATAATAAATAAACTATTAGGTGTAAACTCTAGAACCCTACCAACTAATTTTTCCATTGGCATGTCACTAGGAACTAGGTTATCGTGATTCTGATCGAAGCAATACGCAAACTTCCAATACTTATCTAGTTGAAAGATAAACAACCTATCTTGGTTTTATACCGAGGTGCATGAATCAGCAGCGTATTGTCTCATAGGTCCGACCGTTCTTAACCCCTAAGATATTTTACTACTCTATTCGCATGCAGATTAATAACTTTGTATGTTTAGACCGCCGATTTCGTAAGACTTAGTGTTTTAAGGATTCTAGGGCGCTAGGACTTTACTCTTATTCCTAAGCCTTGTTGTTATTTATTAAAGCTCAGGTTACTTCGTCTTATGACTTAAGTCTCTCATTTTCAAACAGTTATACATCCCTGGATTATTCGCAGATTATTAAAACGTGTTTCTTATGCAGACCATACCTTTCAGTAATAGACAGTGTACTTTACATGGTAGTTCCACAGCTTCTTACATCCAACATGCGGTCAAGAGTAATTGACAGTGAAAGTGACACTCTAAACTAATTAAATTTAAAGCAGTGCAAAAATGTAAACCTAATATATACAACGAGTGGTTTCACTATGTCTTACTTATTGCATGTCATGGGCACAGATAACTTCTTACCATAATTAAGGTTGATCAGGTCCTAATTACTAGGTTGCAGTCACGTGGATAACCAGAAAGGGTACTCCATAGATTAAACTTAAGTTCATAAAGTCCTAACAGTACAAGGGTTACTAATTCCTATTTTATCTGAACGTGTTTTACGAACATTACTTTACAGTGCGTTGACTTTCGTAGGATATACCAGTTAGTTGTGAAGTTGTATTATCCTTTCGGAGTTCCAACTGTCAAACCAGAGCTGATTCCAGTGATATAACTACCTTCGGTCGTTTATCGACTTCCATACATTTGTACTCCGCTTAAAAGCGTTTCCAGTACTATATCGAGTAAACGGTCGAATAGGGGCCGTCATATCACTTTACGATTGTCGTACACTAATTATATAATGTCATCCCTTCTTATGATTATCTACGTCATCAACAATCACAATAATAAACTACTCGCAGTTCATGGCAACAAGTAAATCACATACCAAGTAATAATGCATATTGAAATAAGAAATAAGACAAGTATGATAAAGGTTTAGATATCACCCGGAAATAAATGCGTAGCAGCGTATTATTATGATTGACAACTCTTTCGCGCGTACAAAGAATAATCTTCAATCCCGATCGTTTATTCTAGCTCCTAGATTAATCCGTAGAGTAATTATACTAACCCTAGAGTGGGAATGATAACAAAATACAAAGAGAATTCTAGAATGAGAAAGTGGAATTACTAGTTACATGAGTTTTGTAATTCCAAGAGTGTGTGTTTCAAATGAACCTTGATGCTCTATTTATACTTGAAATCCGGTGCACGTTAGCCATCCAAGGTGCAAGTTAGCATGCATTTGGGGGGTGGTCCTTTCCCGGAAAGTGGTAGCATATGTACCCTAAAGGCGCGGAAAGTGGTAACACGTGTACCATAAAGTTGCGGAAAGTGGTAGCACATGTACCAAGCAAGTACAAGCAAGGACGGAAAAAGGAGGAGGAGACAGGCGGCGACCAGCCGGCGGTGCCTGGCTGGTGGCCAGCGGCGGCTGGCTTCCAGCCGGCGGCCTGCCGGCGGTCGGCCGTCCCGGTTGCTGCCCGTTTGCTCGTTTCTCGTTTCATGCGTATCTTCTTCGTTATACGTCCGTTTTCGTCGATTCTTTTTTGCGTTGGATTCGTTTTTCAAAAATGAAGATTTTGATATAAAGAAATCCCTGGGATATTTTTCTGATCTTTAGATGTCTTGTACGAATCATTTGAATCTTTCGACGTATGTAGAATCTTCATTCTTCATCCGTTTTTGTTGATTCTTCTTCTGTTAGATTCGTATTTTGAAAACGAAGACTTTGGATAAGATGAATCTTAGTGAGGGGTACTTTGTCTCTAAATCTTGTTTCGGATGCCTTGAATCTTCAACTGTGCGTGGAATCTTCGTCTTTCACCCATTTTAAGTGATTTTTCTCGTGCTTTCGTGTTTTCACCTTCTTGGCATAATATCACTAATTTAAGTGAAAATTGAGCTTGTATGCCAAGTATTGGTCTTAAATGAGAGATATATCGGAAGTAAAAACATGACTTTTTACGCGATATCATTCCTCTTATTTGGATTTCAAAAATTCTAGGATTTTTGTTTCAAAATCTCCATTTTTCTATTTTGGTTGGCTGTGATTCATGGTAGTAGCACTGATACATATTATTCATAAAGATAATTATTTCTTTTTTATTGATATGATTTGGATGATTCATCCTTACGGTGGTTTTAAATGCTCATGGCGGTGTTAATATGGCTGTGATGATAAAAGAATAATAATATACGAAGGTTTATAATGCTATATTAACAAACAGAAATAATTATTATACAAATATTATAAACGCCGTCATGTCGTCATCAACTTCTACTGTAATATAGTTATAGAAATCATAAAGTTATAATATCAAAAAGTTTGTAAAAGATTTTGTAAGGTTAAAAGGTTTTTACAAATATCACAAATTTAATTATTTAGATTTTATTTTCATCAAGAAATTTCTGCGAATCAAACGCACTCTTCATTCATTGTGCTTGAAGACTCAAGAACACAAAATAGTAGCTAGAATTTATATTTGTGAAGATGAAGGGGATCAGTTTGTGAAGGAAGAAAGAGAAAAGAAAAAAGAAAAATTTAAGATAGAAAAAGGAATTAAAAAATTGTAGGAAAAATAATAAAGGGTATTTGGGTCATTTTAGATCCAAAAGGATGATAATTGATCAAAAATAGCAAACATAAGGATGTCCTATGCTATTTAATTCTTTCAGGGATGATTCGTGCATTTTTGATAAAACACAGGAATGATCCATGCAATTAGCTCTAAAATAAATTAACATTTTTGTTGGTGTATTACCAGAGTTTGCTCTTGCAATTAAACTACATTTAATCTAACCACTTTCCAGTTGCAACATATATATCTATAGAAAAGAAGATTATATATTGGCCAATAAAGAAGATTATATATTGGCCAGGAAAGAAGTTGCAACATATATGCCTAATCGGATTTAATTGATCTTACATCTCGGCCAATAAAGTATTTATTGGCGGAGTGGAGTCTTAATTCCAATTATATTGTATCTATTCGGGCTCTCTCTTTGATTTTCAAAGAAAAGCCTCTTTCTAGTTTCAATGTGATGGATCGTAAAGTTTGTTGGAATAAATTGGTCCCGCGAAAAATAAATGTTTTTGCCTGGCGTGCATTACATGATAGAATCCTGCATGCATCTTTCAAATTTCATAAAGCGTGGTTTAAACATTTTTATTCTTGCTTGCCCGACCTATTTGTGATTCGAACATAGAAACTATTGATCATGTCCTTATTCATTGTCAAGTAGTTGAATTAATTCAGTGTTTGGATATATGGTGGGATTTAAAACCTCTAGGTATAAATGGCAAAATGAATGGGTCGGGTTGGGTCGGATCACGGGTCTAGATGGGTTTGGATCTAAATGGGTCCGGTTCTAAATGGGTCATTTAGAAGGATGGATCTAAACGGGTCCGGTTCAAATGGGTCTCGAGTCAGTTCGACCCATCGGGTCTTCACCAAACTTTTTTTTATTTGAGTGAAAAATGAAAAAAATGATATGAGGTGAAAAAAAAAAATGTACCCGCTAGACCCGTTGATTAATTGTTACACAATTAGAGGTTATATTGAAAAACCCATTTAGACCCATCCAAAAAAATGGGGAGGAAACCTAACAAACTCATCTCCTCCTAAATATTAACCAAATTGACCCCTAATTAACCAATGGGTCTAAAATTGGCACCTCTACCTCCAGCCAATGGATTTCTAGTTTCGGATATCATACGGTTCTCTTATCACAACAACATATAGTTCGACGTCTAAAGTGTTTCATGGAACATATTTGGTTGCAACGGAATTGGAGGAATAAGATATATCATGCAAATTTTGATGATAAAGGGAGCTTGAAACGTGAAGATGTCTATCCTAAATTTCAATGTTTGTCGCTTCTTTAGATCTCAAATCGTTGCAAAGCGATGAAAGCTGATTGGAGCTGTTGAATCTCTTCTCCTTGGTTAATCATGAGTGTTTCTTAGTCACTAGTTTTTTAGATTCGAACTTGGTCGTTTCTCTTGGTGTTTTGAAATTTTTATTGTGCTGTTTGGGTTGAGTTGGCCATCTCTTTTCTTGTAATTTTGTTACTTTTAAAATTCTTATTCGCCTCTAGAAAAAAAAAAAATGCAACAACAGGTATGTACCAAAACTTACGGTAAAAGTAATGAGGGGTAGAATATATTAGTAAATAATACTCGTAAATTTTAAAAACTGACGATGAAAACTACATTTGAACAAACTAAATTAGCAGAGAAGATAACACATTAATTAAATTATATATTACTGTGGTTCAATTTTTACCTTTTGTTGTAGATCCATTTTACAGATATCTTCTCCTTAAAAACCTTTGCTTCAAGTTTTTTTTATACTTTAGGTGAACTTCTGCTCGGGATCACGTACTATTAAAATGATTATGAACAAACCTTTTTTTTACTATTCATAGTTATATTACATGTAGACATAACGAAAATAACAAGAACAAACTTCAAATTTAAAATCATGACCATTTTGTACACATACCTAACACTAAGAGTCAACTTTTAAAGATAACAACATCATCCTTTTTTTACACGACAATAAATCAACTTGTACATACAAATAATAGGCTCGATGATCCCGATCAGCATCGTTTTAAGGCGTCTAGGCCGGTTTAGACTGGGATTAAACCAACTTAAAGAATGGTTAAGTTAATTAAGAATAACATATGCGTTTGATTGCATATCAAAAATCAAATACATGTATTAATTATGAGATGGATAGTATATCATACAACCAACTTTTCAAATTTAATATATTTTTTTACATTTAATTATAATATATATCATTAAACCTAGTTCTAACCTTGATGCTTAACCACCTCAACTCTTTTTCTATCTGAGTTTGATAAAGGAATATGAGCAACCCTTACAATACTATCATCCCTCACAGAACAAGAATACTTACAAGATCCAACAAAAGAGTTCTTTCTAGTCATGGTACCTTTTTTATTGCTTTTGGTACACTCTTTATAAGCCATGAGAAAAGGGTCATTATCTTTATAACTTCTTCTTGAACTACTTCTCATAGGAGTTGGAAAACCACATGGAGGAAGAGGAAGTCCTATATCATGTGAAATCGTCTTATTCGCGTTCTCACATGGTGGCGGTGGTAGTGAGACCTTGATCCTTCCTTCTTTGGTTGACGAGTTGTCGTGAACCACCACCTTCCACCCTTCTATAGTGGAAGACTTTTCATGAACCGCCTCCCTCCACTCTTCTCCGACTTGGTTTTCTTGGCCATCTTTTCGGACCCCGGGTCTATTTTCCCATGAGAAAGGGATATTTCCTTGAGAGTGATCAATATTGGTGGTGTACATGTTTTTATCAAGAAATTGTGTTTATGATGTGCTAGTTGTAAATTGAGAAATTAATATGAAATTGCACAAGATATAGAGAATATTGGAGTGGAGGTTAAGTTGTGGTTTACGTCTATAAAGTATGCAAAGAAGTTAAGAAACTAACAAACAAGCTTGACTTAGTACACGGGCTTGTTTCTTTTGAAGAAAATAATAAGGGGACATCATAAAGTATTGTAATTGTTTCCTTTTTATAGGAGGGCATACAAAAACACGTTCATGCCTATTTACTTTATTATAACCTTGATGACATGATAGTATCTTTGATTATGATATGATGATGAAAATACCTTGTAATATTTGTAAATTTTTAAGTAATAAAACTTAGATTTATGAAATACTCTGTATGTCCTTTTATCTTTCAAATAAAAGAATATTGTAACCGATTGTATGGCGGTCCCATCAACCAGTTTCACGGTCAAAATGAGGGAGGTAAATTGCGTAATTCACGGTCAAAGGAACACAGGGACAGAGATTGAACCCATGACCTCCACCTTTCCTTTTATACCGTATATATGTTTTTTGAACCTTTTTAGATAAAACATATTCACGGTGATTAGGGTTAAAACGGTTATCGAGATACCTCAATCAGACTCTATACGTCTGTGTAAAACAAAATGAAACCTCATTCTACACGATTAACATAAACAAAGAAACTACATCATTTTATCCGTTTCTTTTTTCTTGTAGAATTTGTTCTATTTAATATATAATATTTATTTTAGAAAGGCAAACCTACAATTTAATACATATAATATATAAACTATCACAAATATATACACTCAATGTCTCAAGTAAGATTTAAACTGACACCTTTGTGGTTGATAGACTCCTCTAATATCGCTGGGTCAACGACATTTTGCTTTACCCTCTATAAAACAACGTATTTTCTATATCTCATAATGCTACAATGGGAATATTAATCATATATTCTCATTTTAGCATTGGAAATTCAAATCTTATTTATTCTTGTCCAATTCACAACTAGTTGTGTGACTTATGTTTTCTTTTTCCTTTTTTTTCTATGAGATTTTTGATTTTATTCCTACGTTTTTTTTATGCCAGGCAAAAAAAACTTCCACGTACACTATCCCGTAACTTTTACCCAATTTATATCAAAAATATGATGCAAAGAGAATGACTAATTTTTCAACCTCCAACTCTTCAAATAGTAATCACTTTATCCGATCTCTCAATGTTACGAATTGGGGAAATTTGAAAAAAGATACATGGTTTGGAAGTATAATATGAACGTGAAATATAAAAAAAGTATGTTGTATAAATATATAGGAATAAAACTGAGGAGTTATGTTCTATAACCCAAAATCATAAATTATAGAACTAGATATCCTAGGAGACAAAATATAATCTTCTTTGTTCGACCTTCAACAACGTCGGTACATAAATAAATATAAATATAAATTTAAATATAAACATAGGGCAAGGTTCAAGTAAGAACACTTATTATGGTGGGAACGGTAGGAACGCACATTTTTACTTTTAACTTTAAGATTAAATAATGTTTTTGATGAAAAATTTATATTAAAATTCTTAGAATTGTATGCTCTTTACTATGAATTTTTTTTTTTTTTTTTTTAAATGTGATACACATCATAATTTTTTTTTTGTGTATCACAGTATCACACATAAAAGGTTGTGATACACAACTTTAATTTGTGTATCATATATATTTTTTATTTTTTTAGTTAATCTAATATTAAAGAGGATAAAATTTTAATAATTTTGGCATAACTTTTTTTGCAAAACGTGTACATATGTTGAATTTAAAAGTGAAAAAACCTCGTTTCTACGGTTCCTACGATAATAAGTGATCCTACCATAACCCTCCCCTATAAACATAAACATAAACATATATATATGTATCTCATTCTCATAGCACGTATATATTCGCTTTAATTGACTAATCAATCATTCAATTGAATTTTCTTTAATTATCTTTTTGTCTTTTTAAGATAATGAAAATAAAATAAATGTAAATAATAGCATATAATAACAAAATAATAGTTTGTATTACATGGTTTGTCATGTTTGGTGCCAATTATGCATTAATCGAATCAATATAGAATTGGCTCCGTCTCTAAATTAAAAAAATTGAAGTGTGGCGTAATTGTATTTACATAACAACCCACGTGTAATTTATGAATTGAAAAAGGGTCGTTATCGCAAATAATAATACTAAATTACTTACTCTAAGAGCATCTCCAATTGGTTAGAGTTTAATAACTGCCAAATCATCGTTTCGTGAAAGCTCTACAATGCAAAGTTTTAGAAAATTTAGTAAACTCACAACAATCGTACTATTTTAGTTATATATATTATTATATTATTTAATCGAAAACAAATTCTAAAATCTAATATATAGTATTGTGAAGGACCCCACCATTTCATAGATATATGGAGCTCATTTACCAAAATTAGGTGGAGGACCCACAATTCTACGCATTAAGACGCGTATGTTGAGACAACAACGATGCTTTCAACGTTTCAATACATTGCAGCCTACAATGATATTAAACTGATTAGGTGTCATTTTTTGCTTTTCATTCAACTCTCCACGTCAGAGCATTGTAGTTGCTCTAATGGGAAGACTTTTATTCTTTAACTTATTTTAAGTAAGATGTATCTATTCATTGATTCATGCGTGCGGATTTTGTTACACATCGGACACATCTTATAACCAACGGTGATACGTATCATATCACTAGTCAATTAAGTCGAATAATTGTAAAATTTGTTGAAACTGATTGGGTTTCTCTTAGTGTTAATAAAGTATTAAGTAGAGTGACCTTTAAAATTTTTGTGATATTGATGACTGGATTTTCTTAATCCGTCAGTGCTTTTTTAGTACTTTATTTACCCGTATTATATACTCTCAAGATCCATAATACTCAAACTTTATTTTAAAGGGCTAATTGTAAGAGAATACTTATTTTTATTTTGAAAAATTCATAATATCTATGGAATATTTATTGGAAAATGATTGAGATATCTAATTAGGGAGACCTAACGTAAGCCTAAAAATAGGAGAGAGACATATGTCATATTCAACCAATAATATTAGTTGAGAGAAACTGTGTTAACCAATAAAAAGAGTAAGCCTATTTTTAGGTCCACTTAAGTAGGTCTATATATCATTACTCTTATTGATTGAATGCGTGTTTGCATCACATGCATGCCCAAAATTATGGTGATGTAATTTGATTGATGTGTGAATAAAATAAACATTGTTGGTAATGATATGAAAATCATCAACCAAAATAAAAAACAACAAAAATAAAAGCAAATCAGCTTTTAGCCGTTGCTGGTTTTCTAAGAGACCTGAACGAAAAGTTCAAATGCTTGTAAGCGTTGTATGGTTTGAAGACAACAAAATAGCATGTTTTAAAAAATTAGAATCATAATTGCTTTCTTTCGATTAATAATTAGTGGATGTCTTGTGGAATTTATAATTTTGGTTTCCCATCTACAAAGCATAATTTGCTATCGGTTAGTAGAAGCATATTAAAACATTTCATTTGATTAATAATAATACAATAGTTAACATAACATGGTTTAAAAACGGAACGAAATTTAAGGTGTTTTTTTCCCCCTTCTATTTTTAGACTAACATACTTGTTTATATCTCATGTCCTCATTGTACTTTTAACTTGTGTTACTTTATTTGGGCCACCTACTGGAGCCGCTTCATATTTCTATGGAGCACGACCGAACCCCCACAAAGTCCAACATCGCAGGACAAATCACCTCCAACACATGTACCACAATGTCCGAGCCGAAACTCGTGCAGATTTAAGCCTTAACGTTGTGAGACGTGTGTTTCATTGGTGGTAGGTACCTTTATGATAAATAATACCCATGGCAGGTTTCGAACCCATGACCTCAAGGAAGTTATGGGCAGCTCTTACCACTAGGCTATTTAGTCATTGGTAACATGTGATAGACCAAATTTTAATGCGTTATACTTTGAAACAATAACCCTTACTTATCATACAAAAGCATTACCACATATCGAAAGTTAAAAGTTGTTCTACACCAAACAAAGTATTCCATCCGTAGCAGAAGATAGAAAGACGGCTAGTTAATGTGCGACAAACAGAAATCTAATTCAGTTCGGTACAAACAAGTATAGTTAGATAAACATATTTGTGGTTGAAATTCAAGAATGACAACAATCATTAAGACAAAACACATCAGTCTAAAACCGAATTTTTGGAATTCATGTACCAAACGTAAGACGATAAAGGTCATATTAATCGAACAGCTGACGATAGGCAACGATGATGGCTATTATTGATGTCTCGTATATGAAATATAAAAAATAAAAATGTGACGTAATGGGTTTTTATAGAGTTATAAAAGCTTTATAAGAATTTGTTTGCAAAATGAGGTGAACCAATTTTTTATAGGGCTTAGTCCCTCGAAATGCAACCAACTTTGCTCAAAATTCTATTGTATGGGACTAACTTACGAGGAGGCATAAGAATGCAACCAACCTTCTAAAGTGGGGTTTTTGATGTAGTTTTTAACCTTGGTAGCCGGTAACCGGTTACAGATTGTGTTTTTTGTATGTTAGATCACACGTGGCAGTACACGGTGGCTATATATTTCCACGTATTATCTATTTTCTTTTAAAGTGAAAAAGATGTGTCTTATTAAATTATTTTCAAATCCATGCATCTCAGTTACATTAAACATACTCAGACCAAAGTTTCTTACACTCACCTACCCTGTTTCAATATTCAAGAACATAAAAAATTATGGTTGATCTTTCGTCGTTTTTCTTATATGAAGTTGCTAAAAGGTATGCATAACTTGTTTTTCGCATTTTGATGTGTTGAAAAACTGATTTATGTTCTAAAATTAGGGTTTATAAGCAAAATAAAAAAAAAAAGTTAAGAATTATGGAAATTTTTGTGAATGCTTTTAACACTTATTTTATGTTCAGATTTGTAATTATTTATGTTTTGGTGTGTTTATTTACAGAAATGGAGGGTGAATTTCGAGGGTTTCCGATCACAGTTCATTATGAAGGGGCTTTTTTCTTTCAACCTTTGAGGTATGTAGAGGACCATGAAATCTCACTATTAGTTAAAAGATGCACGTTTGATGAGTTTGTTGAGTTAATCATGCAACAAACCGGGTCACCATTTTCAAATGTGTATTACTTGTTACCAGATAGTGGGTTTGAAAACTTGATGATCATATAAAATAATGATGATTTAGACATATTTTTTTGACACCCATTAAGCAAACAAAGAAAGGTCATATTATAACTTACCATATTTAGATTCATTTAATCTGTTTAGTAATATTATATCTTATCTTTTAGGATGATTTTCATTTTCAGTTAATGCAAGGCAGTGTGATAAACCACCTAAACGTGGGGTTTGTATTGGGAAACCAACTTCATCTAAGAAAACAAAAACATGTAAGTTATTAGTAGTTGAGAATAAGTTAGTTAAGTGTCATTACTTATTATTATTTGTTTATGTAGACATCTATGTAGACATGGACTCTTATTATTACAAAAACATCCATGTAGACATGGACTCTACTTATTATTATTTGTTTTTTGTAACATGTTGTGGTTATGTTTGTGACAATGTAGTGTCAGAGATAGGTAAACGTGGGGTTTGTATTGGGAAACCAACTTCAACAAAGAAAACAAAAACATGTAAGTTATTAGTAGTTGAGAATAAGTTAGTTAACTGTCATTACTTATTATTATTTGTTTATTGTAACATGTTATTGTTATGTTTGTGGCAATGTAGTGTCTCAGATAGATAATGCTGCTGGGAACAGAGGTAAGAAAAAGGTTGGTTTTGGCAAGACAATGACATGGTTCAGTTGTGGGTTAGGATCATCTGGGACTGTGGTTGGAAACAATGACACATCTGACCCAACCAATTGCTTAGCCCGTGATTCTATATCTCAATTCACAGATGTAAATCCACCAGTCATTGCTACCCAGGAATCACAGACTGGAGGTGTGCCTAAAAAAAGAAAGGCAAGTGAGAGAATTGTCAATATGAAACTGGCAAAAAAGGTTCCTGGACCTGGAAGCACAACTGACAATGCAATGGATCTTGATTAGAATAGCAGCTGTTATGTAGTTTTTTGGAAGTTGATCCCACATGTGTATAGACCTTTTGCCTTTATGGCATGTTTTTGTGTACTTTATAGGTCACATGTAGTTGGGGTAGTTTGTGGATCAAACTTTGGTTTATTTATGATGTAATGTACTGGATCACTAGTTTGTGCTTTTGGTTTACATTTCTGGATGTGTGCTGCTATTGTATGCATACATGTAATGTAATGAATTTGGTTTCTATTGTAATGTAATGTATTTGGTGCTTTCTTATGTAATATAATGTATCAGCAGGTGCCTATCTGGGCTAATCTGTTACAACAATTCATTGTAACTTCTTACAGTACATAACCATTGAGAAGCATACCAATACATACCATCTAACCAGGTAAAGGCAAAATATAACCACTTGACCATTTAAGTGAAAGCATTACATACCATCAGACCTAAAAGATTACATAACAGTAACATGTTACAATACACTACATAACACTAAACATTTGAGCTTACTTCATGACTACAACTAGTACGAGTACAACCAACAATGCTAGAACAGCAACTAAAATTGCAGAAAGTTTGTCAAGCAATCCTAACTTTGACTTTATCAAGGTCAACTCTTCAACATTCTTCAACAACACCATATTTGATTCTGTATCTTCTTCCATTTCGTGCATTCTCGGCTTGTTTTTCACTTCCATTTTTAACTGATACATAACATTCTTGTAATAGTCAATTGGAAGCTCCACATCAAGAAAACGATACTTGACACAATAGCGGGTTTTAACCTTCGAGGATTATTCAACATTAATAACAATACTAAACAATAATTACTAATTGGTGATGAATTCCAGCTTTTTTAATCAACATGAACACCAATTAAAGATTAGAACAACAAAATAAATAATTAGGTTAAAACTTACTTTTGGGCATTTGACTAATCGACGGGCCGGGTTGATGTCAGTCCAAGAAGTGCGAACATACATCTTCTCTCCACAGTCGCAGTAGTAAAATAGCGGTTCAACTCGATTTTGAGAAGATGAAGACGAAGACACTCCCATGGTTACAGAGAAAAAGAGGGAAAAGGGGGAAAAATTGTGCGGGAAATAAAAAGACAGGGAAGGGAATATTATATAAGCAAATATCTTTTTTTTTTGGTTTTTTTTTTACAATCCACGTCTCTATATACGTGGCATCAAGGTGGCAGCTTACATGTCAAAAAAATAAAGGAAACCGGCTGACCTCAGATTTTTGAAGGTAAACTACATAAAAAACCCCACTTATGCCTCCCCGTAAGTTGGTCTCATACAATAGAATTTTGGGCAAAGTTGGTTGCATTCCGAGGGACCAAGCCCTTTTTTATAAGATTAGGTTCATTTGATATTAACCGTGTAACGCCTATTTGTTAATATATACAAATTTTGGATGTAAAAATCATTTTACCCGTAGAAATGAGAGTAATTGGAACGGGTAATACGGTCATCTGTAAATTTCAAAGGACACAAATCGTAACTTGTTATAATCCACATAGATGATTTTTATAATTCATACTATTGTTAAATTTCATGGAGGTCTTCTTTTATGAAAAAGTTTATTTGGATCAGATAATATATGATGATCATGACGAATGTTGGTGTCAGCTCATTAAGTATTACTAATTAAAAAGTCCAATACTAAGATCACGAGATAATAAAAAAACAAAGATACGTTTGATTAAATAATAAATGGGGGATGGTAAGTTTGGATGAAGGCGGCTTTGTTGACGATGTATGATTGTTTGGAAATATATACTCCATTTTATTTATCAGTCAATTATTTATATTTTAATTCAATTAATAGCCGTTTATATATTCCAATAAGAGAATGACAAATGGAGGTAAAAGGTCTATAATTTGGTCTATAAATATTTTCTAAATTCCATTTTATTAGCAATGACAAGGAATAACCCATTAATACGACTTGTTCGAATACTAGCACACCAACATTTACTTGGTTCCCCTATTTATAATCTAAATTATTGATTAAATATATTTTTGTAAGAAAGTCTTAGGTACTTGGCTTCATTACTTCTAAATATTAATTAATAATAATAATAATAATAATAATAATAATAATAATAATAATCAAGATCAAACATAAGTTACGTAATACTTAGAAGTTAAAAGATCCCTTACTTTAGATACAAGTATTTAAAAGATTATTTACCAACCTTTGTAGAAGGGCAAGTGTCACATAATAGTACTGGATTCCCCGTAACTATTTTTAAACTAGTACGGTATTATGTGCAATGCAACGTAATAAATACTGTAGTTTTTTTTCTTATTTGGAACGGCTTTTACACATTCATCTGTTAGACTCAAAAATAAACATAATGCAATTTACAAAGATTAAGAGTAAAAACCTAATTATAATCTCTGTTAACTAGAAAAACCGATATGAACCCAAACAGAACAATTATAAGTTTTGTAACCAACAATCTATTAATTAAAAATTCAAATAATCTTGATTCATAATCAATTTCACATTGGATGGTCATGATCGATTTATACAAAACGGAGAGTTACAGATTTTAGTGTTACTTAAACGTAGATCTTTTGGCTTAACTATAAGTCTATGAGAAATGCTATGTATACAAAATTTTTACAAAAAAAAGTTTACAAACATATGTGTCAAATTAATATGATGAGAGAAGAATAGGAGAGATAAGAAATAATACAACTTGATTGGTCAAATTCAATTGCCACGTGTGTTTGTAAAATTTTTGTAATCCTAGAATTTCTCATAAGTCTATAAGGTGCTTATTGTTGCGTTTAATATATAAATTTGTTATTATTTCCTGTATTAGAGTATATCACGTAATGGGATATACAAACCTAATATATTTGTTATACATAAACGTTAGAACTTACGTTTTTGCTAAAAATTGTTTAATGTAAGCACGAATAAGAATCGTGTAATTAACCTTTATTTTTTAAGTTACACTAGATCATAACCCGCAATATTTGCGGGCTAAAATATATATTGATAATATCCAAAACAATATCAAATGTTCGACAATATAAACACTATAATAGTGTATTTTTTTTAAAAAAAAAGTATAAAATACAAAGACAAAACACGACTACTTATGTATTCAATTTCGCGGCGTTGCAACCCATAGCTAGGGTACTAAGAGTCTGAAGCCTAGCAAAGTAGTCTGATACTGCAAGTCATGCTTGTGCAGATTGACGTGTAGTTAAAATTTCATGAATACCTCTTAACGTATTCTCTTGAAGACTATCAGCCTACAAATGTGATAAGAACATCATGCATTGTAAGAAAATAATAAACGATATATCAATATCAATTTAGTTGTGTACTACCTAGTGTAGATAATCCTCTACGACTCCTAACATACCCATGGAGTTACCCATTTGAGACATGTAAGTGGACGGATTTGGTGAGTGGTTGATAATGTCATAACACCATTAATCATTGATTTCCAATAGTTTGTTCCAATATTCCAATTGCCTCACGTATACCTTTTTCATCAATACTCAATTTATCTATCAAACTGTTTTTTTTTTTCAACAGACTCTCAATAATTTCGACTTGCTTCTCAATTAGATGATATAATAATCTACTAAAAAAATGATTCAGCTATGTGAACGAAAATAAATCGTAATAAGTATATTATAAAAGTATAATTTAAAATATTAGAGTATGAAACATTTAACATGCTTTGTAACTAACATTATATTATTTATTACCACACATAATTAATGATTCATAAAGCAAGTAAGAATTAGTAAACAATAAAGAAACACAAGTAAAAATCTTGGTTAATAGATTAGTACATTTAGTATTTTAGATGGATGGAAACTACCAATCCACATAGTACAACGTTCAGTAAGTAAGTGATGTCCACACTTCATACACTATATGAAATGCATCACCTTTTGCGGCTGATCTCTTAATCTTAAATATATAATTCGTGGAAGTGTAAAGTTATTTTTTCAATTATTGGTTAAAGTTGATTGTCGGTCTGACCGTTGTAAATGACTTTCTTAAGTTCAACCGCATAAATTTCAATTACTATTTACTGGTAAAAATAATTTTTTGTTGACGTTTTGATTGATAATTGTAAGATGATTCATGATGAATATTAACGCTTCTTGATCACTACCCTATATATATATATATTATATCTCTTATATACTTTTTATATTTATATTTATTATATATCTAATATCTAATAGCTAGCTATAATCTCTTTTAAAGATATTTTTGAAGGTGTAATATATTTGTTCCCCACCAAATTTAAGTACGTACACGTTAATTGTTATTTGTTATATGATGTAAAGTAAGAAAATTAAAATAGAAATACAATATAAATAATTAAATTGAGTTTAATTGACCAAAATAAGTTTCCTAAAATATTGAAGAAATAATAAAGATAATTCCATTTTTGGTTGGAGGGTATTATTGGAACTTTGTTGTTAATTTGGTTTAAGCTTAATTAATCATTGTTAGGGATGTTAATCAATGATTTAAATACAAATAGGGTAAATCTTGAAAGGCCAAGATTAACTTTTGAAGTAGGTGATTAACTAATTACCACTCTCTTTTAATAGGTACTAGATAGATTATAGATTATAACCCGCGAATTCGCGGGCTATCTCATAATTTTTATAAATATTTATATTAGATATTTATATAATTACATAATTGTTAGGTTGACATATTTGCGGAGTTAACATTGCAAAAATGTTATAAAGGGAAGGAAACAGTATATGATGAATTTAGAGTAATTGAAACATACGTTTTTATATTACCCCACATATTGTAGATGCGAAGGATATTAGAAACGTTGATAAGTATTACAAACTTTAATAAGTAAATTTATGTTTTATCATGTCTCCGTGGGTATTTGGGTCATCCACCGGAACCGCTTCATATTTCAATGTACGAATACAATTATACAAATAAATAAGGATTCTTTATTAATCACTTTTACAAACACGCATGTGTTGGTCCAGAGCAATAGTTACTCATTTTGATATGGTACACACAGCTAGCCTTCATACCACTTTATCAAGTATAAATAAAAGTAAAAATGGAGTTTCATTCAAACTCCAGACTACAACACTAAAGTGAAATGTAATTTTAAAATAAAACATATGTTTTTATTGAAATTGGTTAATTGTGTACCGTTGGCGAAGAAGAATTGTACCAAAGCTCATTCTTCACATGATATTATGATAAGATTTATAATTGTAGCTTAATTAAAATTAAAATTGCAATTGAAAATACTTGATAAGTTTTGCATAGTCATTACCTAACTATCAAAGCCTCCTATTATAATTTTCAATGTAGAATGTTGAAAACGTTCAATTAAAAGTAGCATGATGTTGGAAATTATGCGGTAAAAGTTAAATTATTATACGAAATTAGTTATAATTATAGTCTATTTACTTATTTTGTAGTAAAATGCACTTATTTATCGGTTTTCCTGGACATCGAAGTGATAATTTTACTAATTGCCAAAAACAGAAGAGGATAAAGATCTCTAAGTAAGGGATCAACACCATCAACACCAAATCAAAGCATTCAAAAAGGACATTATAGCGTGTTAAAATAAATAAAAATCCATAACCTTACCAAATAAGACTACTAACTTTCTACTCCGTATTAATTGGTACCTAAAAGCACTTACAGTATATACAATCATAAAGCCATCACCTATACATTTATGCACATGAACTTATATTGCACTCACAAGTCACAACTCTATACGACTCCAAAACGGTTTACACCAAAATCATCGCCACATATTAGTAACAACCAGTGTATTGTTTGACTCTGATGTTATTTTGCAGTGTCCTCGATCACCATGATGACCTCACCTGTATTTACCTGTAAGACCAAGATAAGAGGTAAAAATGGTCATCACTAAAAAATAGAAAAAGAAGATGCATTAGACCTAAACACAAACTTTTAGAGGACTTACCTTTTTCCCACTTGACATAGGAACGGTTTCACACGGTGGTTCCCGATCCAAATCAATCAACCTAATGTCTCTGCCTCTACCACCACCAGCCACCGTACTCCCGTGTGTCGTAGGCACAGGCCATTTTCCAGTGCAACGATCTTTTCAGTTTACTCAATTGGTTGAGTGGCAGGCTGGAGATCACTGAGCCCTTTTGATCTCTGTGCCCACTTCCCGATTGTGGCATCATCACCCATGTACTTTATATCCAATGCATACCTCAGTTATCCCGGTTTCCCTAATAATAGTAGCCTTTCCAGCTTTACTACATCCAGATTTATTAAAGGATTTCTATTATTAACATCACAAATTTGGCCAATAAATCTTATAATTTTTATTGGCCGCTTGCATTAATCAATATAATAATACACTATTTTTTTTTTTGAGATTTTACCATGATAAATACGGAATTTTTGCTTAATTTAGTCTTACAAATCAACATTGCATCTTAGCTACAATAGCCTTAACCAGTTATTTTTATTAAGCTACTTTGTCTTACAATAATTTGATGAACTTGTAGTTTATAAACCGAGCAACCTATTACTTGGAATATAAAGTTGTTTTTAATCCTAAATAAGGTGAAAAGGGGTTACCACCATCAATTCTGAAAGATGTATCGATCAAAACATCGTCAACATAACATGGCCTGTTTGGACCCATTACCTAGCTTGCTTGATCCATGTATGTCTGTACTGTTTGTAAAACGCCTCTCCCACTGGTGCTGTTAACTCTCTACGGATGGCTCTTCTCCGCTCCCAAATGCAACCAGAGACTGCACAAAACCATACTACCAGTAACTTCAAGTCCACTAATTAGAGGTGGGAAAATGGGTAGGTTCAGTAGTTAGGATAAGGGTCTTTAAGGATTCGGGTTATAATAAGTCAGTTTGGGTCTACCTGCAAACTATTTTATAACAAAGTCTTGATACAACGTTAATAAAGCAATCATAAAAAGCATTACGGATAGGCCCTACATAAAAACAGGCGTTACATCATCTTAGGCCCATAACATTATACAGCGGTCGTAACCATCATTTAAGTTTTCATATACTGTAAAAGAATGAGCATATATCAGTATCCAGATTAGAGTAAAATGGTTGACATGAACTTTAAAAAAGAAGTAAAAAATAAATATAATACCTCATTCTTAGACATAGAACATCAGTTTTGGACCCTTGGAGCCATGCAGTAGAGAAAGAGATAAGTTGTTCCAGAAACAAAACGCCAACGACTCATCAAGATTATTTTGGAATAGAACATTGTAAAAAAAGGAGCATAGATCAGTATCCAGATTACAGTTAATTGGTTTATATGAACTTATAAAAAAAAAGACAATAATAAAAAGAATACCTCATTCTTAGCCATAGAACATCAGTCGTGGACCATTGGAGCCATGCAGCAGAGAAGTTGATAAGTTGTTATAGAAACAAAATCCTAATGACTCGTCAAGATTATATTGTAAATTTAGAACATTGTGATCAGCTAGATACAACATCTGTTGCTAGATGGGTAACATATCTATCTGGAAAAAAAATGTTCATGACCATATTAGATGAAGCTGAACTAAGTTTACAATCAGCAACATATAGTTTCATCATTTATAATCATGAACCAATAAAAAAAGGAACCTTAAGGGAACTAACGAAGATGTTATTGAAAACCAGAATTCAAGTGACTATTGTCCATACCTTACAAATATTATCAAGACTTATAGGGTTGTCCATCAAGCACTCCAGTATAGGCGGAACACTCTCAACATAATGTACATGCAACATGTTTTAGTGAGAAGAACAGCAGGTGCAGAATCCAGCAAATGTGGGTTCGAATGATAAGCAAATCTCTTAGTGTTGGAGGGCTGGTTTTAGATGTGATTAACTCATTAAGCTCTTCTTTTATAAGATAAGGGAGATTGATACTCATTAGACAAACAGACATATTGACATTCTGGTAATATTGATCACATACAAAAACTCAACCTGTTAGTATTTACAAAGATCATGTAGTTAAAAAATGTAACTCGGAAGAAATTAACCAGAATTACATACCCGACAACTGGTTATCTGTTACTTTACGTGAAAGGATCTGTGACACTCCTCCAAATTAGGTATATAATTATACTTAATTACATGCATTTCTTACGCTAATTCCCTGCATTTGTGTTAAACTAAACCTATGATGTGATATGAGTCTAGCGAGCCCTAAACAATAATACAAAAAGTATTACATTATACGTAGTATTTATAAATTACGTACGAACGTATCGGAACTAAGCCGACAAAAATAATTAACCAGATTTGGTTATATGAAATAATTAATAATTCGATTATTAATTACGAGAAATTAAATATCTATAACATATAGATAAAATGGTTCAATTATACATTTAACATAAAACGTATTATATAACGAACAGAAACAATTCTAAAACGTACCTAAAAGGTCAAAATATGAAAAAATGTTATTTTTCTAGTACGTTTTCAAGTATTTAGAACATTACTTCGAATTATGAATTCGAAACTCAACCGAAATTTGGCGCTTATTTGGACGCGCGCAGTAAAATGTACAAAAATGTACAACTACCAAAAATAATGAAAACCTCATTATTCTGAAAATATATTACGAACCAGGAAAGCATCTACAAAATAAAAATATAAAATATAAAATGTTAAATTTTATATTGCTATAATTATACCCGTACTCGAAATTGAGGTACCACAAGTGGCACCTAACATCAATAATGCAGAGACAAACTGGCGTTTAAACCATACTCCCTCCATATCTCTGTGATCAGTCGACATTTACACACACACAACCATTATTCATTTTCTTTCTCTCAAAGAAATTACAAGATCAAAGGCAGCAGCAGTAGTAGAACACAAGGCCAGAAGCTTTATCATCATCTTCATCATCATCGATCATCACCACCTTCACATTCTCTTTGTAAGGAAACCTTCAAACTTTGATTTCCATTTCTTTGATTTCCTTATATAACTTGTATTTACATCATAATCATAACATATAACATAGATAAATGATGATTACTTGATTTTTCATGAAAATGGGTTATAAAACCAAACCTTCAAAACCAAAATCGTTAAATAAAAACTAGTTAAAACGAAATGATAAAGTGTAAAAACGACACATAATACTTATAGAAACATTTGGTATTGATGTATAAAAGATTTGGAACCAAAAGATTTTGTATATGTGTTGCTCTGCTGCGAACAGACACTGTGAACATAACGAATACGGCGGATTCCCTTGAATACGCCGTATTCATACCCGAAAACCAAACGAATCCGGCGGATTCAAGGGAATCCGGCGGATTCCCGTGTCCGACCCGCACACAAACCTTCGGCTAAAACGATGAACGAGTAAAAGACACGGGTGAATACGGCGGATTCAAATGAATCCGGCGTATTCACAAACCTTCACACGAAATACCTGTGAACACAAACGAATACGGCGGATTCATTTAAATCCGGCGTATTCCCGAACAAAAACGAAACCGTATGAAAACTAGGATGAATACGGCGGATTCACCCGAATCCGGCGTATTCCGACTTCTGACTTGAATCCGGCGGATTCCACTGAATACGGCGGATTCCCGTGTCTAGTCAATAATCTGACTTTTATTTTAAAACATAAACGCTTCCGTTTACGATTCCAATTATACGATACATTTACGAGACATTGTAAACTATTAATAAAACATTAATGTGATATATCCGAAACACGGACTTTGGACTTATTTAATTCGTGCGAACAAACGATATATAAATAGATAACTACATATTGGGTTGTACACTTAACAAGTATACGACAAGAGAAATAATAACAATATTTCAACACAATGCTATTAATAAAGTTAACAACTTATATTGTTAAGAAATGAACCATTTCTTCAAATAAACAAAACTGTTAACATAAGTGATAAAAACAAATCAAAAGTACTTATGTTAATACATTGTTGTGTATAGGTTGACTACGTTTGGGCTTCGTTATCTTTTCTCGCTAGCATTCACATCCGAACACTCACAGTGAGTTCACAAACCCCTTTTCACTGTTTTAATGCTTTTAAAACCTCGGGGTGGAAAACATAGAAATCGTATGTATGACTGCATGCGACACTGATTTAAATACTGTATGTATTTACTTGATTTGGCTTATGAAAGGATATTTCATACTTGAATTGTTTGTGAAAGGGTATTTCACACAACTACTTGAACTATGATTTATGAAATGTTTTCATACTATTTTGGGAATTTAGACAACGAATCTTGGTACAGATCTAGGCTGAACGATGTAGTGCATAAAAGACCTTATGGCTACAGACTATAACCATTAGCTAGGTGACTCTAGCCACTGAGTATACGGATAGTACTATCGCCGTGACGACCCTCCTACGGATTTGGGAGCGTATACTTAAATGTCCTACTTGGCACAACAACAACAGATTAGGGTCGTGGTTTGGTTTTAGGGTTAGATCGGGTTACCTTACTTGACAGGTTTAGCTCACCTTTCAAGGGATCACCGTCTAAATATTCCCACTAAACTATTGTTTAGGAAGTGATTTCCTACGTACACTGATTTGGAAATGTTAATCTTTATCTAGGTTAACCTGTGTTTTCTACAAATGACTGAATTAGGAAATGTTATCTCTTGATTGAAATAACCTGTGTTTCCTATTACAACTACAACTGATTTGGGAAATGTTATTTGTTAATAACTTGTGTTTCCTACTTGATAAACAACACTTATTGGAAATGTTATTCTTAAATGTTTAACTTGTGTTTCCTACATAACAAACAAACTTGTGAATTCACTCAACAATTTTGTTGACGTTTTACTCTATGTTTTTCAGGGAATTAGCAGCGTAAGTAAGATCTGCATGCATTATCAGGACGGACTACCCTGGACTTGTTAGGATGCCACTACTTTTGGGACACTTGGATTTCCTCTGTATAACTGCAACTACTGCAGTCATACCTATGAAATCTACTTTTGATATTATGTATTTTATGAGATAATGATTTCAACCACTATTACTACTGTTACTACTTTTCAAGTGGTAACCTTTTGTAAAACTTTAACTAATGGCATCTTAATTTATTTCGTTCTGCAATAACCATATGCTCTGAGTATGTATGTATCTGTTGGTTGTTTTACTGCTCGCACCCCCGCCACGTCACTAAGCTTCCGCAAACCACTCTATGTAATTGTAATTACCGTTTGGCGGGGTGTGACAGGATCACTGTAAATACTCTTCAGTATCGAAAATGACAACGCAGTCCTAAAATGGCCACACTTCTGAGTTGATGTGCAAGCGGGCAACCACTAAAATGGATGCCTACTTGTGGCAGCCCTATCGAGAAGTAAGATTTATTAAATTAGCAATGATTAATTTGTTATGATGACATGACAAAATTTCATAGTGATGATAATAGACAACTCCAGGGACACTTACTAATCCAATATGTTAACCGAGACTTCTTTAGCCATATAAACATGATGTGACCCAAAAAGTCTTGTTTTTAAGGACATATTTCCACACTTTTTGGACTATTCTTTGGTGAAAACATTTCAAAACCATCATTATTTACCAAAAATCACCAAGGTAGTCTAAATATAGACGTTGCTACAAAAATTGGTTAAAACATCCAAATAACACGCAAACCGAGGCAAAATAATCACCTTAAATTTTCCGTTCTTAATATTCTTAGGGAAATAGAGCTTAATTCATATTTTATGATTCCATAGGAAAATCCAAGATCGGAGGTGAAAGAATCAGAAGAAACGGACGAAAGACAGAGAAGATACGCAGTCTGGAAGCTCGCCGATCGTCATCCGGAACACGCAAAAGTTAAACACTTACAAATTTGTCAAACTCAGTGTCATTAGAATCGTAACGGAAAAACAAAGCCAACGGCGCAAGAATCAAGCAAATCGGAGCCCAAACGAAGAAGATACGGACGAACCAAGCAACCGAGAAACAAGCGGAGGCCAAACCAAGCACCAACCCCCCCTGCCCACCTAGGTACCGTATACGGTACCCTAGGTGCCGTATACGGCCCTTAGGTGCCGTATACGGGGTTGGTTGGCTTGTGAGGTGCCGTTTGCCCCCTGATCCGCTTGCCCCGTATGCTGCTTTGATGCTTGTATCTTATGCTTCAAGACTTGTACCAAGCCTTCCACCATTCTCCTATAAATACTAACCTCCATTTCTCATTTTCACACACCTCACATCTCATTTTCTTTCTCTCTCTAAAAACTTCTCTATAGAATTAGGTTAGCATTCTCTCTCTAGCACTACTCTTAGGAGTTAGAGGAGAATTAGTAGGTTAGAGTAGAAGCTCTTAGTAGCTTTTGTACGGAGTTACTCCGAGACTTAAGATTTGTGAAGATTTGTCTGAATTACTCTCGTATTCAGGTTTAATACAATCTCTCGCATTTATTCTTTTAATTATGCTTTCTAATTATGCATGTTTAGGAATGAATGCTAGAATTATGCTAGGCTAGACAAATCAATGTTTGTTGTGATGTATGCAATGTTAGGATAGTTATGATATAATATACAGTTGGGGATAACACCATTATGAAACAACGGAGGTAACGTTATACGGCTTTCATTTGTATAGCGCCGGAATCATCACGAATGTGTGTAGTACGGAACGTGGAAGCTATGAAAGTCGTGGGCACAATCCGTTGTGGAAATAATGATTCCCAATTGTAAACATACTGTTACTCTGTCTGTGTAGGTTTAAAACTGTTTGCGAACTTATAAGCTGAACCTCTGCCTGTTTATCTATCCAACTTATGCTGTGGTTTGTATCCTCCTCCCTAGAACCTGGCCAATTGCTAGAAGTAGGATTACCAACTATTCTGTGTATGATGATCAATGAACTCAACATGGTCGTTGTTCCCTTGATTGAAACACATCCGAGGGACACGAAGCATAGGATTAGAGATAGATTAGGTTCACGCTTGTTTGTTGTGTATCTTTGGGACAACTTCCGGGATATCCATGATTTAATTATTAGGTCAGTTAATGTGATGACTAGTGTTCCATCCTATTGCATGTTCTTGTTTGATTGTTGCTTAAGTACTGCATGCTAGACATACGTAAACATTATCACTGCCCTGCTGATTAGATTTTCGTAAACATAATAAACATAATACAGATAGGTTAACATGTATGTAATAGTTGTAATGATTGTATGATTAATGATGAACAATTCAGCTGACCGCTAGACAGATTATCCCAAATAACATTGCCAAAGTCACAGCAAACATATTCCTTATCTTGATTTCTCTGCGTTCTCCGTACAAACCCCTGTCTTTAATTTAGTTTTTAATTCTAGTAATTAGTTTAGAAAACCAACCAACCTATCAAAAAGTTTTAAAAATCCCATCTAAATTACAAAAGATAATTAATCCTCCTGGATTCCCATGCCCGTTGTAGTTTGAAGAACGACACCTGAGTCACACATACCGCTTACTGCCCTTTAGGTCTTTAGGTTGTATCAAAACTTAGGATACCCAGCATACTAAATATAAAACACACTGTCCGCGCGCCCTTGCCGGAAGGTTCAACGACCGGAGTAAAATCCGACCGACCACGGGGTGCACGACAAGTTTTTGGCGCCACTGCTGGGGACTACAACGACCGACTTTAGGAATTTAGTTATCTTAGTTATTTAGCGACCCTTTCGGGAGATCAATATCATCCGGAAGTTACCTGCTTTATCCCTTAGGTTAATTAGTTTAGATTAGCTTTCCTTTCCGTAACCATAATTTCTACCTTACAAGTTATGACGAACCGTATCACGCTTGCCTCATCAATCAACCACTGCTAGAGGGACGAGGAGGACCGATCGTAGCACCAACCGACGAAACCCTTGAAATTAAGCCTCACTACATAAAAATGATTAAATCTGAGTGTCAGTTTCATGGTCTTTCGGTTGAAAACTCAAACGCCCATCTCAACAAGTTCATCAACCTTACCGACTCCTTCGATATAGTAGGAACCAACAGAGACCTTCTTCGACTCCATCTGTTTCCTTATTCTCTATCTTCTCGAGCCTTAACCTGGTTTTAAGATTTCGAACCCAATTCGATTCATACATGGGAAGAGATGGCTACTAAGTTTCTAGCTAAGTACTTTCCTCCTTCCATGCAAACCAAGCTTAAGACCGACATTGCTAACTTCCGTCAGGAAACTAACGAATCATTAAGCAAGGCTTGGGAACGATTTAAGAATCTTATCGGAAGATGTCAAAACCATCAGTTGGCTGAAACGAATCTGGTCTGCACATTCTACAACAGCTTAAATCCTCAGCACCAACAAACCCTCGATGCTGCTTCATCCGGAAATTTCATGCAACATACTTCAGACGAAGCTTTGGAAGTTGATTGAGACGATAACGATGCACCATCATGACTTGGAGCCAGATGAATCCACTTCAGAGGAAAGGAATGCTTCAGATCAAGCCTTGGACACCTTTAAAACTCAACTCGAATCTATCTCTAAAGTTGTCAAGGACTTGCAAGAATCTTCTAAACCCATGCAAAAGAAGAAACCCCCAAAGTTCTTCCCAAACAGACGGGCCAACGAAGAAATTCTTGACACCACTGGTAGAAACCCTGACCAATCCTTTCATTCTAAACCATTTGTTCATCGGTTAACCACGCTACCCCCGTCTCAATCTTTAGTTCTCTCTACTCCTACCCAATTGACTTCTCGTCTAAACAATACTATTTTCAATAACTTCATGGTTGAGTAAAATAATACAAACAAACGAATTCTTGATTTTCAAAACCAAAATGATTATTTGCTCAGGATTTCAAATGATTTAATTAAAAACATGAAGGATAATGTTAAAAGATTGTTTTTAAAAGTTGAGGTGAAGCAAAGGGAGGAAGCAATCTACAATTCTGTCTTTCACTCATCCTATGAGCACGATGACATGCTTGTGGTCACTAGAGGAGGAAAAGAGACTAAGAACGAGAAAACTATAGATATTCCTTCAGATGAACCTCCTACTTCTCTACCCACTGACTCAGTACAAGCTGACACCCCTGTCACTTCTCCTGAGCCAGAACCTTCTAAAGCCCCAGAAGTTTCTAAACCTGTTCGAATACCTTTCCCTGGTAGGCTTAAGAAAGAGAAACAAGAAGCTCAATTTGGAAACTATCTAGAAATGTTCAAAAGCCTACACTTAAACGTTAGATTATTATATGCTTTAGTAGAAATGCCCAGTTGTGCTAAATTCTTTAAGGAACTGATATCCAACAAAGAAAAACTTAGACAGATAGTTAACTTGTCCCTAGATGCCGAGTGCTCTCTAATTATGCAACAAGGACTACCCCCTAAGCTTGGAGATACTGGCCGTTTCACCATTCCTTGTTATCTTCAGGATGTTCAAATAAGTAACGCCTTAGCTGACCTAGGAGCTAGTGTAAACCTCATGCCATTCTCGCTTTATAGGAAACTAGGATTAAACGAACTCTTGCCTACACGTATGACCATCCAATTAGCAGATAGATCAGTTAAACTCCCCCGAGGAATTGCTGAAGATATTATGGTCCGTGTCGACAAATTCGTCTTTCCAGTTGATTTCGTTGTTATGGATATTGAAGAAGACACCCAGGTTCCACTCATCCTTGGCAGACCTTTCCTAAACACTGCCAAGGCCATCATTGACGTAAATGAAAAATCTTTAAAACTCCGAGTTGGAACTGAAGAGGTCACCTTCAATGTTGATAAACTAATGAAACAACCTGTGGGAGAAGATCGTGGTCTTGTAGATTCTATGCAGGAAATAATTGAAGAACACTTGGAAGAGATCCTCGCAGTAAGCAGCATTAACCCCCTTCCCAATACTATCATAACTTCAAGAATACTCTGTGAAGAAGGTGCGGGTCTATGCTCAGCTCTCTCGGATTCTTCCGACACATCTGGAGAGTTACTATTTCCTTTAAAGAATTCCGAGCCGCAGCTCAATTCCATCTTGACTGCTCCACTTGGATATGGCACTCCTGTCACTCTACTACGAAGGAACCCGACTTCTGAAGTAGATCATTCATCTCTCTCAAGGGAAGAAATTCTGAAGACTCTTAAAAACATGGAGTCAATGCTTAAAACACCTGCTTCGCAACCATCTGAAGGTTGTGAAAATCCAGAAATCACCATCAGCAAGTCTTCATCAGCTCAATTTCAGAGATTTGCAAAAACTCATGAAGGAAAAGAAATTATCACTGAAGAAAATGCAATCTCTCAATCTTCCCAAGTAAAATATGAGTTGAGAAAAGATGAGCTGTCCAACAATACAGAATGGGTTGAGATAGCGTCAGCCGACATTTCAGAATCACCTGCAATGGAGTCAGATTATCAAACAACGTACGACGAGCTTAAAAGAGACGAGATTTCCAGGATGAAACCATCTACTGAAGAACCACCCGAATTGGAACTAAAGGAACTTCCCCCACACCTTGAATATGCTTTTCTTGAAGGAACTTCGCACTTACCGGTTATCATATCTAAAGAATTGAAGCCTGAAGAGAAAGCAAGACTGGTACAGGTTCTAAAGTCACACAAGAAGGCGATTGCTTGGAAGATCTCTGACATACAAGGGATTAGTCCAAACTACTGCACGCATAAAATCTTAATGGAAAACGACTTCAGACCATCAGTTCAAAGGCAAAGGAGAGTCAACCCGAAGATTCAAGACGTGGTGAACAAGGAGGTTATCAAACTCCTGGATGCTGGTCTGATCTACCCTATCTCAGATTCCCCATGGGTTAGCCCAGTTCAAGTCGTCCCAAAGAAAGGGGGCATGACGGTCATCGCTAACGAAAACAATGAATTGATTCCAACACGAACCGTCAATGGTTGGAGGGTGTGTATCGACTATCGAAAACTGAATGAAGCTACACGCAAAGATCATTTCCCTCTACCATTCATTGATCAGATGCTCGAAAGGTTATCAGGAAACGAATTCTATTGCTTCCTTGATGGCTTTTCAGGCTATTTTCAGATACCTCTCGATCCGAAGGACCAAGAAAAGACAACGTTCACTTGTCCCTATGGAACATTTGCTTACCGACGTATGCCTTTTGGTTTATGTAATGCACCTGCGACTTTTCAAAGATGCATGGTAGCAATCTTCCCCGACATGATTGAACAATGCATGGAAGTGTTCATGGACGATTTCTCAGTTTTTGGGGATTCGTTCACCACTTGTCTTTCTAACTTGGATAGGATGCTTGCTCGATGTGAAGAATCAAACCTAATTCTGAATGGGGAGAAATGTCACTTCACGGTGAAAGAAAGCATAGTTCTTGGACATCGCATTTCAAAATCTGGAATTGAAGTTGACAAAGCAAAAGTTGAAACTATCTCGAAGCTTCCACCCCCTACTTCTGTGAAAGCCATCCGAAGTTTTCTAGGTCACGCCGGATTCTACCGTCGCTTTATTAAGGATTTCTCTAAGATTTCTCGATCTATGACTCATCTTCTCGAAAAAGATACTCCGTTTGACTTTACAGATGAATGTCTCAAAGCTTTCAACTACCTGAAGGATCAGCTTGTACATGCACCGATCATGGTTGCCCCCGATTGGAGTCTTCCATTTGAAATCATGTGCGACGCCAGTGATTTCGCTGTTGGAGCTGTACTGGGACAGCGGAAGGAGTAACATTTTCAACCAATATACTAAGCCAGCAAAACGCTCACGGATGCTCAAGAGAACTACACCACTACAGAAAAGGAGCTGCTTGCGATAGTATTTGCTTTTGATAAATTTCGTTCTTATCTAATCTTGTCCAAAACTATAGTCTATAAAGATCACTCCGCTTTGAAATACCTTTTCAAGAAGCAAGATGTTAAACCGCGCCTTCTACGATGGATTCTACTCCTACAAGAATTTGATATTGACATTAAAGATAAGAAAGGAGCAGAAAACGTCGCGGCCGATCATCTTAGCCGATTGGAAAATCCATCCTTGGAGAAGTTGCACGAGAACGATATTCAAGATCAGTTCCCCGAAGAACGACTCATGACTATAGGAGGCTACCAACAAGGATCACAGTTCACACACAACCCTTGGTATGCCGACTTCGCCAATTATCTGGTAGGAAACATCGTACCAAAAGGAATGCCAACCTCTCAGAAACGAAACTTCTTCCGAGATGTCAAGAACTATTATTGGAACGATCCTTATCTCTTTAAGATTTGTCCCGATCAACTTATTCGAAGATGCGTCGATGGGAAGGAGGCAGAACTAATTCTACACCAGAGCCACCACGGACCTACTGGAGGACACCATGGCAACAAAATGACTGTACGAAAGGTTTACGATGCCGGCTTTTATTGGCCAACCATATTCCGAGACGCTTGTGACCTGGTGAAGCGCTGTGATATTTGCCAAAGGCAAGGCAATATCTCAGCCCGAAACGAAATGCCACTTACTAATATCCAGGCCGTGGAGATCTTTGATATCTGGGGATTAGATTTTATAGGACCATTCCCTAAATCTAACGGTAAAGAGTACATCTTAGTCGCAGTTGACTACGTCTCCAGGTGGGCCGAAGCTCAAGCTTTTCCGACCAACGATTCGAAAGTAGTAACCCAGTTCCTCAAAAAGCTGTTCACTCGATTTGGAACTCCTAGAGCTATAATCAGTGACCGTGGCACGCATTTCTGCAATACTCAATTCATGCGAGTGCTGCAGCAGTATGGTGTCACTCACAAAACTTCGACAGCTTACCATCCACAAACTAATGGGCAAGCTGAAGCGACAAATCGGGCTTTGAAAAGGATATTGGAACGAACTGTCGGAAATCACGGGCATAGGTGGGCCGAAAAATTAGACGATGCGTTGTGGGCATTCAGAACTGCCTACAAAACACCATTAGGAACCACACCGTATCGGCTAGTCTACGAAAAGGCGTGTCACCTTCCAACTGAGTTGGAATATCGGGCGTACTGGGCATTAAAACACTGCAACTTGGAAATTTCAGCAGCTGGAGAACAACGGAGAATGCAATTGAATGAGTTAGCAGAACTAAGAGACCAAGCGTACGACAGTTCACTAAGCTTCAAAGAAAGAACTAAAAGGGTCCACGACGCTAAGTTAAAACCCTCTAGGTTCAAACAAGGAGATAAAGTGCTGCTCTTCAATTCGCGATTCAAGAAATTCTCCGGTAAATTCAAAAGTAGGTGGAGCGGACCATTCACGATCTCAAAGGTATTTCCCTATGGCGCAATCGAACTCGAAGCTCCAGAAGGTAATTTTAATGTAAATGGTCATCGCTTAAAGCATTATGTTGAAGACTTTCCCATCAGGGAAGACGTCTTCATCTTTGAACCTCCATGAGTCTTCAAGAAAGGTACAAAGAGTCAAGCTAGTGACTCGTAAAACAAGCGCTCTTGGGAGGCACCCCAAGCTTATTTTTACTTTTCTATCAAATTTTTACTTCTTAGTTTATTTTTGTTAAGTATGATTATCTCTAACGAAATTTTAGGATTTGCTACTTATCAGACTACCAACTTCAAATATTTATCAGAGATAAGTTTTAAAAATGCAAATGCCAGAACGCTGATAACAGAAATCTTCATAAAACATCTTTGCACTGTCATCAGATCTCTGTGCATTTGCATTCATCATTTTATGCATTACCTGCTTATTTTGTTTGTTTCAGGATGGATAGCTCCAATGACACCAGAGAGATCATAGCTGAGATACCACCGAGACGTCGTAGAGATCGCAGATGAGGACGTAGAGCACGCAGGACCATGCCCACTATTCATGAGGAGGACCTTACTGATGTCCCGATCACTTATGAGGAGCCATCCGCTGAGGGACCTCCATCACCTGTTCACCAGTCAGCTCCCATACCCACTCTTGAGTATGGGATTACGCTAGCTGACCCGGTTGCAGCCTGGGCCCTCTTTCGGACACTCCACCTTCAGCATGACATCATGTCCACCCTCTGTGTGCATGTAGGGCTTCCGAGGCCCTCTGACTGTCCGTTCCATCTAGGTCCGGACCCAGGACCGTCTCGCCCGCCCTGGTCATTCTTCCCTCCTGCTGGATCGTTCGCCGATGGACCTTCCAGTGCTCCGCCTGCTACTGTTGATCCTGCCATGTCATCCGGGAGTGCATCAGCAGAGCCTTCACTTACTGAGTAGTTGATGGCTGTGTTGGATGTCTTTAGCCCACCCCACGCTCATGCTTCTGCTGGCATTACTGAGCCGAGCATGAATACGATTGAGAAGCCTGCACCATCGCCCACCTCAGTCCTTGCTGCTGCTATTGCTGCCTTCGATCCTGACAGCGATGATCTACTTGATGACTTTTAGTTTATTTAGTTTATTTTGTTTGCCTTATTTCAGTACTTAGATTTTTATAACTCTTTGTTATTTTTGAGATATGACGTTGTGTTGATGTTTACTGCAGAACTTAGCTTTTTGTGGAATGGATAATCTTACACGAGACTGGTCCTCCAATCCAGCAAATCACACGCACCATTTCTACACTAATCTGGTCCTGTCCAGTAAACAGAATGGGGAGTATTTTAAACCTTTCTCCATTTTTTATGATTCTATGTTTACTTAAGTTTATGTGTTATAATATGTACCACATCCTAACTTATCACTAAGTGTGGGATTCTAGCCCAATTCAACACTTAGGAAACATTTTCTTACATGTTCAAACTCTAAGTATGGGATTTTAGTCATAAAATCTCAACTCAAGAGAACATTAGGGACAATGTTCCCCTAAGTGTGGGATGGTAGGTATGGAATACCTTGGATAAATGATTTTTATGTCTACATGGTATATCTCAGAAAATGTTCCCTAAATTTTTTTTTTAATTTTTCAAAAATATTTTTCAATAAAATTAAAATGTGAGCTAAATCTTGCGATTAACTCTAAATTTTTGAGTTTTGGTATGCCTGAAAGAAATCATTTTCAAAATATGAGGAAAATATTTCAAAAACTTAAGGAAATTAAGGTAGAAATTTCCTAAGCAAGAAACGACAATCTAAGAGGGGCATCGCATGTCTAGGCACATACAACCCAAATTTGCTGTGAGGTTTTGAGCCCTAAAAGCATTCAATTTTAATGCTACATTGTTCATTTCTTGTGTGTGCCGATGCATGTATTTCTGAATTAGAACTTGCTCTTGACATACGCTTCGAGACCACATTGGTGTGTACCGTACGCGGTATAGGCGCAATTAGATGACCTTGACATTCCTTAGGATTTGAACCCTTCTTTTTAGCCTTCTTTTTCAAGCCCAAAACCCTTCCGATACTCATTTTTAGTATCGATGATCCGCCTAGAAAACCCTGTTGAGCCTAAACCTTTTCATTTCTTCAAAACCCTAATCACAAAACCTACTTTCCCAAATTCCCAAAAACCTTATCTTAGAATTTATGAGATTATGAAAAACATCTTGAAGAATATCCAACTCGATTATCTTACTCGTTCGTGTTCTCCAAAAAGAATCAAACTCCTCTAAAAGTGCGGGAAAATTAGCACACAGGAGAGACAAGAGAACAACGGTGCGGGAAAATTAGCACCCAAAGAAAAGACTCTAATTGATCAAGATAAGAGAAAGGATTTCTGAAGGAGAAAAAGAAACAAAATTATCCTCGGAAGTTCTCTAACAAAGAAATTCTGAAGAAGAAAAAGAAAATAAAAAGCAGAAAAAGAAAGAAAAGAAAAGAAAAAGGAAAGAAAATAAAGCTCAAGAGGCTTCAAAGTATCAACCATTCAAAGGGAGATCCGATAGAAGACGAGTAGCTACTTCATCCGTTCTACAAATAAGTATTTCACGATTCTTGGAAAGCCTAAGATAAGCAACACCCTTACAAACCAAAAATTCCCTTATCCATACCCCTTAACCCTCACAAAACATTACAACCCCCGAATGTCTTGGGATAATTAGCACCGTTCTCACCTAAGTGGTGGAGATCCGATTCTCGATCAAGCTTATGACGATGAGTACTACATGACTGGCTTTATGAGCGATTTCGTTTGAACTAGATTGATAGGAAACCTGATACACTATTGAGTGAATTGAGTGACCACCTTATGTGAGATCGCCTAGTCATGTATACTCCAAGATCACGAGAGTTGGATGTATGCCTATGAGAATCGCTTCTTGTTTCCGAAAGGATCATCTTACTTTTCCTTGGTTTCCTGAAACTATCTAATCATACGAGAAAACGGTGACCAACTGGGATGTCATAACTCTCCTATAAAACCTGTCTTAAAAAATGTTTTCAAAGGATATGTTGATGAGTGTTGCTTGAGGACAAGCAACGTCTAAGTGTGGGATACTTGATCTCACCCAAAAAGTCATGTTTTTAAGGACATATTTCCACACTTTTTGGACTATTCTTTGGTGAAAACATTTCAAAACCATCATTATTTACCAAAAATCACCAAGGTAGTCTAAATATAGACGTTGCTACAAAAATCGGTTAAAACATCCAAATAACACGCAAACCGAGGCAAAACAATCACCTTAAATTTTCCGTTCTTAATATTCTTATGGAAATAGAGCTTAATTCATATTTTATGATTCCATAGGAAAATCTAAGACCGGAGGTGAAAGAATCAGAAGAAACGGACGAAAGACAGAGAAGATACGCAGTCTGGAAGCTCGCCGATCGTCATCCGGAACACGCAAAAGTTAAACACTTCCAAATTTGTCAAACTCAGTGTCATTAGAAGCGTAACGGAAAAACAAAGCCAACGGCGCAAGAATCAAGCAAATCGGAGCCCAAACGAAGAAGATACGGACGAACCAAGCAACCGAGAAACAAGCGGAGGGCAAACCAAGCACCAACCCCCCCCCCTGCCCACCTAGGTACCGTATACAATACCCTAGGTGCCGTATACGGCCCTTAGGGTGCCGTATACGGGGTTGGTTGGCTTGTGAGGTGGCGTTTGCCCCCCCTGGTCCGCTTGCCCCGTATGCTGCTTTGATGCTTGTATCTTATGCTTCAAGACTTGTACCAAGTCTTCCACCATTCTCCTATAAATACTAACCTCCATTTCTCATTTTCACACACCTCACATCTCATTTTCTTTCTCTCTCTAAAAACTTCTCTCTAGAATTAGGTTAGCATTCTCTCTCTAGCACTACTCTTAGGAGTTAGAGGAGAATTAGTAGGTTAGAGTAGAAGTTCTTAGTAGCTTTTGTATGGAGTTACTCCGAGACTTCAAATTTGTGAAGATTTGTCTATATTACTCTTGTATTCAGGTTAAATACAATCTATCGCATTTATTCTTTTAATTATGCTTTCTTATTATGCATGCTTAGGAATGAATGCTAGAATTATGCTAAGCTAGACAAATCAATGTTTGTTGTGATGTATGCAATGTTAGGATAGTTATGATATAATGTACAATTGGGGATGACACCATTATGAAACAACGGAGGTAACGTCATACGGCTTTCATTTGTATAGCGCCGGAATCATCACGAATGTGTGTAGTACGGAACGTGGAAGCTTTGAAAGTCGTGGGCACAATCCGTTGTAGAAATAATGATTCCTAATTGTAAACATACTGTTACTCTGTCTGTGTAGGTTTAAAACTGTTTGCGAACTTATAAGCTGAACCTCTGCCTGTTTATCTATCCAACTTATGCTGTGGTTTGTATCCTCCTCCCTAGAACCTGGCCAATTGCTAGAAGTAGGATTACCAACTATTCTGTGTATGATGATCAATGAACTCAACATGGTCGCTGTTCCCTTGATTGAAACACATCCGAGGGACACGAAGCATAGGATTAGAGATAAATTAGGTTCACGCTTGTTTGTTGTGTATCTTTGGGACAACTTCCGGGATATCCATGATTTAATTATTAGGTCAGTTAATGTGATGACTAGTGTTCCATCCTATTGCATGTTCTTGTTTGATTGTTGCTTAAGTACTGCATGCTAGACATACGTAAACATTATCACTGCCCTGCTGATTAGATTTTCGTAAACATAATAAACGTAATACAGATAGGTTAACATGTATGTAATAGTTGTAATGATTGTATGATTAATGATGAACAATTCAGCTGACCGCTAGACAGATTATCCCAACTGGTTCCGCGGGTCAAACCATGTTCATGTTATTGTTCAATGAACAATTCATGCCATGATACTAACGTCCTCCGGATGTCTGTAAATGGGGACCTGGATTAGAGGATAATTGTCAGTTGAATTGGTCTGTGCATTTGGGAGAACTTCCGGTGTACTGGACATTCTATAACTGCTATCCATGTGACATATTATATATCTGATTGCGGACAACTCTACGTTAGGTATATAGTAGGATCGTAGTTGTAGCTCATTAAGAAATATAGGAATATCTAGTGAGTAATCTGGAACCCTAATTGGTATAACGGAAAAGCTGTAAAACGCCCGAGTATCCATTATAGCGTTAACATAAATACGTGGGAAACCGAGTAAAGGTCGTAGGCATAATACTTTATCTACCAATTAAGTTTCTATGACCTCACCGGATTAATCATCACACCTAGTAACCTTATCCCTCATAACTATCCATCCAAATAACATTGCCAAAGTCACAGCAAACATATTCCTTATCTTGATTTCTCTGCGTTCTCCATACAAACCCCTGTCTTTAATTTAGTTTTTAATTTTAGTAATTAGTTTAGAAAACCAACCAACCTATCAAAAAGTTTTAAAAATCCCAGCTAAATTACAAAAGATAATTAATCCTCCTGGATTCCCATGCCCGTTGTAGTTTGAAGAACGACACTTGAGTCATACATACCGCTTACTGCCCTTCAGGTCTTTAGGTTGTATCAAAACTTAGGATACCCAGCATAATAAATATAAAACACACTGTCCGCGCGCCCTTGTTGGAAGGTTCAACGACCGGAGTAAAATCCGACCGACCGCGGGGTGCACGACAAAACCCATGATCATATGTGTGCTTGTTGCGATAAATGAAACCTTGTAAAGTATCAGCATGTTCACCGGGAAAGATTGCAGTCCCTCCTATAAACAGAAGTCAGATGAAATCTATTTTTTGCAGACCAAAAATTGTTAGGACTCAAACTATTAGCTGAAAAGCCTCCTTACCACGAATTATATAACATTCAAGTAAAGTAGCACAATAGAAAATTAATAATTACCATATTAACAATAGCATTAGCAACTAAACACCTTCATGTTGCAACATCAATGTCTCCATAAAAGGAATCAAACCTTGCTGTGACCCGAGAATGTTATCCACATAATTGCAGCAACCGAATGGGTCACTTAGCTACATGTTCCAGCTAAGTAGGCCCTTCATAATTCTTCTTGTGTTCCAATAAAAGCTCCTGATTGAATAAAGGGCACAAATGAATATTGAGTATTTATGTTATAGCATTTTTTCTTTATATTCATTGATGGTTGCTACTTTCAAATGCAACATGGGAGGGCAGAAATAAGTGTATTGAAATTGAAATTTCAAGATAATAAATCAGACATATTCAAGACATTTGGAGGTCAATGTCCAACATATTAATGCAACACGGAAGACAGCCACTGTTTTTTTAAACCACTTATATGTTCAAAGTTTTCTTTAATCATAGTCTCGACAATAGTTGAGGCAAGTTTCCCAATAGACTGCATTAGGAAGTTCGGAACCATATAAGACTAAATACGTGACCACAATTCATTCCCATTCCTGGTCACGAAACTCAGCATGATATGAGGTAGAAATCGCCTTATGTCCCACAATCTCCTTAAGTCCCACAATATTAATCTATCAAATAAACACTTCTTAATACATTTTAAGATTCGAACTTAACTGTCAAATTCAACGGACTCTTAAATCGTCATGACCCTTATTCCATTTATAACCGAATTCTGAGAGTTTAGTCATTGACCCGTTAGCTAATTTTTATTGATGTGCACATTCAGATGACAAGACATAACCAGGCCAAACCAAAAGTAATCTCACCTTCATGTAGACCTCTATTTTTATCCGCTGTCTTGTAGCAACCCAATGGGTCACTTAGCTACATGTTCCAGCTAAGTAGCGCCTCGTAATTCAATTTTATGCCCTGTTATAGCTCCCTGATTCATTTTAGAGGCCACAAAAAATATGAGTATTTATGTTATAGCATCTTTTCTGCAACATCATTGATGGTTACTACGATAATGTCCTATCGTATGCAGCACTAAGTACTGAACATCAGACAATATATTGTACCATTTTTATGTATCTACAGGATATAAGAATTACGAATCAGACAATATAATAGGTAAGATTAGGAGAGTTTGATGTCATACGATTGGAATTCGAACTGAAATGGAGGCAGTAAGTTGATTTAAATCATCGAGGCCGCTCTTGAATCCGTCCCTCGAAAAACCCTTGAATCGTGGCCAGATCGTTCGAATCATTGCCGAACCATTCCCTTCTGTATTAGCCGTTTTGAGTGATGCAGTATGTTGAATTCGATTTCTGCAATGGAATCAGGATGGATGATTAATACGATTCGTGGTTTTTGAGGTGTATGGTATGTGTGGCGTATTTTTTTTGTGTACGGACTGTTTTTTTTTTTTTTTTTTTTGAACCCTAGCCCCTCAAAGAAGCAGACACACTTAGTATTAAGGGGTTTGTTAGTTATCTCTAAGATTAATTAATCATAAGAATTAGGTTGATCAATGGATGTGGTTTAAGATGATAATAAAATGAAGGGGGTGATTAATTTTTGAGAGGTTAATTTGAAGGTGATTAATTAATTGAGTGCTTCTTTTAATAGATAAGTAAGATATGTGATGTAGAAATACTCTTTAGTTAAAAATTAAGAAAATGATAATGATAGCTATTAGGGTTATCAATAAAACAAATAAAATGCATTTATTGAACCTATAGTTTTCATAATTCAAAATTATTAGTAATACAATAACGATTTGCACTACAACTTTGCTTTCATTTATGATGTATTAATTGAAATATTTGATTATAAATACAACTTTAATTTCGATAAAGAGAAGGATCAAAGGGGCAGGTATGTTAGTAGGAGCAGGGAGAGCAGCCTCATTTCATCCGTCCGATCATCCTGAATGCTCAAGATTTTGCCAAGTCACTTAAGGACCTGTATGCAATTATTTTTTTGTGGAGGGATTGAGTTGCAATTTATACAAAATGTTGAAATATTGGGCAGTGAGCACAGCTCATTGACAGATTCTTTTATCTTTCTCTTTCTCTATCTCACCATCACGCACACACACTAAACAAAAAACTCTCTCTTTCCAAAAATCACACACTAACACACACAATAATACACACTAACCACTACCTCCGTCATCACACTCCGTCACCTTACGAACTCCGGTGGTATATTCCGTCAATCGACGGCTAAATAACCTCGTAGCAACTCGATTCTCACACTAATCTAAGATTTCGTTGATCGCGTTTACAGATTCCGAACAGCTGATTAGTGATGTTGCTTGAAATCAAGTCGCCATGAACCCTAACAACAACGTTTTTGGTTAGTTTTTTGTTTACTATTGTTGTTTTTGGTTTAGATCAGATGATTTTTATGATTTTTAGTTATAGATAAGAGATTTTTATGACTTTTTAGCTATAGATCTGAGATTTTTATGATTTTTTAGTTATAGATCTAAGATTTTTATGATTTTTAGTTATAGATCTGATGATTTCTATGATTTTTAGTTTTGGATCTGGAATGATTTTGTTTAATTACTATAGTTCCATATGATTTATGTTATTGTCTGATCTAATATGCTTTGCTTCACGTGTTTTTAGATGGTATATATGTATGAATGTTTAACTAGTGATGTTAAATATATGCGAGTGTGTCATAAGTTTATATTAGTACTAAATCAAGTAATAAAGGAAGTGGATTTCAATATAATATGTTACAGAAATCTTTATGATATTTAGTAGGTTGAAGTTCAGCTAAATCTATCAATGTTAGTTTGTGATTTTATTTGATTGATGTTGTGACACCCGACGATTTAGGGTTATTGATTTACCTGCTAGAAACCCTATTTACGTGTGTTTAGTTTAGTATTAGGCTAAATACTTACAATTACTTGTAACTACTTGTTTATTTATGAGAATATGCACTCCCGAAATTGACTTATATTATGCTTACGCAATTAGTTATAATTACGTGAAACAATCGGACGGATTTTGACACAATATACGGCGTTGGTGAAAACATTTCTATAAATAACTTAAATCTATTTTTAGAAGTTATTTATCATTATTTATTATTTTGTTAAAATAATATACGAAAAACCTAGACGTTTCGATTAAAACGTCTCAAACGTTATTAAAACGCGCGAATTTAATTCGGCAACCAAACGAACATTAATAATTAATTTGACAACTTAAATTAAGTATTTTAAATAATACTTCAATGAAAATTTACCCAAATTATATCGTTAATTTAAACAACTCAAAATAACGTTAGGCGATTTAACGTTTAAACCCGAATAACGATTTAACGAACGAATACGCAACTAATTAAATGGGAATAAGAAAATGACCAAAATACCCCTTGTGGGACCCGCCCTAAGCCGGACCCCCCTCTCTCTCCCCTCCATGTGATCACCACCCCCTCACCCAATAAGATCTAATGCAAAAATGCATCATAATTATTCTCTGGGAAAAATACTTACACTTTCACCCATTTCTTTCATTTCTCATTCAACACACACATTTCCTCTCAAAACTCTGGAAAATACCAGCTCAAAAACCCCTCACATCATCATCAAAATCTTCCCATCATCATCATCAACAACCCAGAACATCAAAAGCTAGGAACAAGTATCAAGCTCATTCTCACCATCTCCTCTTGTTCTATATCAAATTCATTGTAAGAATCCTTAAACCATTTACTATAATTACTTCCATGCTACTGATTATGATGTTATAAAACTCTATCAACAAGATTATGTCCAAAATAATTGTTAAAATACGTTTTTATAATTTATATACAAACATACATAATCTGCCTTCAAAAACACATTGTAGTAAAAACGTCATATCTTGAGTTCTAGGAGGAGTTAGAAGATGCATTTTTTTTTTAAATCTGCGTATTTAAAAGATCTACAACTTTCATGTTTTACGTTTCTACCAGATCTGTACGTGTTTTTCCCTAGAAATCGATTTGTAGGACTGACCTGTGTAAAATCAGAATCTGAGATAGGAACTTTTGTGGATTTTATTTGTATACTTAGATGACCCTTGTAATGATTAGAAAAATTATGTTAGACACTAAAAACATAGAGGATTCATGAATAATTTTTGTGAGAACTGATTTTGACCAGAAAGTGTGTAAAATAAATGTTGAACCAAACCGATAAAACCGAAAAATGTGAGATTTTGAAGCTTTAAAGTTACATTTTAAAAAACCGACACTTTCGGGTATGTTATAAATAGAAATAAGGACTTTTTGGGACTTTTTAAACATATATAATGGATTTGGGAAAGTTTCGGGTCAAACCAAGTAAGTTTGACTAAGTCAACAAAAAAACGGCTCGGTTTATAAAAACGACAAAACTTACTATTTTTGGAAAGTGGTAACAAAAATGCGTTTGGATGGCTTAATTAATGTCTTGGACTGAAAACTAAACTTAGAAAGTTTCCCTAATTAGAAACCGACACATAAATTGATAAGTGACTCTATAAATTGGAGGTGACTCTATAAATTGATAAGTGACTCTATAAATTGATAAGTGACTCTATAAATTGGAAGTGACTCTATAAATTGATAAGTGACTCTATAAATTGTTAAGTGACTCTATGATTGATCAACTTTGACCAAGTCTGACCAGGTTTGACCAGTTTTGACCAGGTTTGACCAGTTTGACCAGTTTTGACCAGGTTTGGATGGCTTAATTGATGTCTTGGACTGAAAACTAAACTTAGAAAGTTTCCCGAATTAGAAACCGACACATAAATTGATAAGTGACTCTATAAATTAGAAGTGACTCTATAAATTGATAAGTGACACTATAAATTGATAAGTGACTCTATAAATTGGAAGTGACTCTATAAATTGATAAGTGACTCTATGATTGACCAACTTTGACCAAGTCTGACCAGGTTGACCAGGTTTGACCAGTTTTGACCAGTTTGACCAGTTTTGACCAAGTTTGACCAGTTTGACCAGGTTTGACCAATTTTACCAGTTTGACCAACTTTGACATACGGTTTAAGGCTTATACAAACCAGGATTATCTGTTTGCAACACACGATATGTACTAATGAATAGTATACAATATAACAAATTTGATAATGATGTCTGAATGAATTATTATTACAAACTTTCACCAACGGGTCGTACGCGTCTTTGATAAACGAACTTGAACAACTTATTTGGACATAACTAGTTGAATGAGCTAGCTATAGGTGGACATTAAACCTCCACTTACATAGATGATCTTTCAAGACATCTACTCATACAACCTTATACGTTTAGGACGTTAGAAGGTTGCACATTGGATCACACTTTACTTGCTAATTGACACTGCTTGCTTACTATTTGCTAGAACTCAGGTGAGTTTCGTAACCCCTTTTTACTTGTTTTGAATTGTTTTGGGGGAGAATACATACTACAAACTGCTTTACACGACTACTTTTACTTGAACACATGTACAAACATGTTATCTTACAGACTTACAGACTATTAATGTACAGAATACATACACACATGTTTATACGATTGCTTTTACCTGAACACATGTACAGACTTGCTATTTTACAGACTTACAGACTATTGATATACTGATTTGCATGAGTTACGATTAATCCACTGAAGGCCTCTGAATCATAGTTGTTAATTATCGACTTAAGCGCGAGTTTTAGTATATGGATCCATTTGGGACTGACCATCCCCGCCCGGGGTAGCACGCACTACCACGAACCGTACTGTATAAAAGGGTTTTTCTTACTCGTTTCACATGAGTGTTTTTGGATTAGCACTCACTGGGGCAAATTTTCGGGTACTTGATTGTACTTTACAGACGTGTTAAGCTTCGACTATGATGCTCATTACAATTGTATATTCACTACATTGCACTCGTGCAATATTTTAACTAGATTGTGTTCACAACTGTTTTTTTACTGCAAACCTATGAACTCACCAACTTTATGTTGACCCTTTTAGTATGTATTTCTCAGGCAACCCTCCGCAGTAGGAAGCTTTTGGAAAGCTTAGCTCGAGTCGCATTGTTTTCAAACATCAAGAGATTAGATTGCATTCAGCTGTGTTTTGTTATTCAGTAATGTATTAGATATCTCTAATCGGTTTATGCGAACTCCAAATACTTTTGTAAACTTTTGAATTATTGTAATGTAACTATTTTCAAACGTCTCATATACAGGTCGTTTGCTTTAATCTTGGTGTTATGATATTTGATTGGTCGGTGCCCCCGTGACACCTCCTACTTCCGCTGCCACGTGTCTTGGGGTGCGATAGATATATACTCTATTTTGCATATTAAAAAGATATCTACATCATTTACAACATTCTAAAAAGTAGATCTGACTGCATTTTATTAGACATCTACCGCATTTTACAAGATATGTAAAAAGTAGATCTAGAAAAAGTTCTCTGATTTCGACATTTCTTATACATCATTTTACATTTCTTTCACTGCATTTTACACTGCTTCTACTGCATTTTACGCTACTGCATTTTAATTGCAGTTGATGTAAATTATGCTACTACTAGTTTACTGCATCTTGTATATTGTTTACTGCATTTTATGTTTTTAACATTCTTTGTGTTTTTAAATTTTAGTTTTATACTTGAAATAAAATAACGACTAGTACTTGTTTACTGCATCTTGTAATTACTGCATTTTGTATTTACTGCATTTTGTATTTACTGCATTTTGTGCTTTTATCATTTTTATGTGTTTTGCAGCTTGATTTTATACCTGAATTCGAAAAATTACTCGTACCTGTTTACTGCATTTTATGTTTTTTTAGCATTTTTATGTGTTTTTTCAGATTGCCTTATTGTAAGTCGGCTTATATTGTTATTCATTTTGTAGATAAAAACAGTTAAGAAGATTGCAATGAAGAAACGACCAAATCTAAGTCGGTTAAGCTTAAAGTTGAAAAGAATAAACCATCTTCCGAAAGAAAGCATGCTGAAAATAAAGCATTTGTATATTTTAAGTATGGAAGTGATTTGTTAGTGAAATTAAGAAGTTTACGATTTGATGTTTGTTTTGTATGAAACAATCATGTGTAAGTGAAATTCGAACTGCATTTTATTTTTTGGCACTGCATTTTATATTTGCACTATATTTGTGCATATTACGAAGTATTCTGTGTAGAAATTTTTTTTTGGGAATTTTTTGAGAATTTTTCTGTCAATTTTTTGGGCAGATCCTCAATTATTTTGAAATTGCAAAATGGTCCTTGGCAGCCTGACAGGTGGGGACTGCGTCCGACACTTGTCAGTCTTTGATTAGTTGAAATCCTGCTTTCCCTGCCTCTCATAGAGCCCCTGCTCCTCTGAACCCCACCCTTTCGATAAATGCATCATTATCTTTGTCTTATTGTGTCGATAAATGCATCATTATCTTTGTCTTATTGTGTCATTGTCAGTTTTTTAAAGATTATTAGTAATATTTTTAACTAATCAGCTAAAAGGTTACCAAAAATACCCAGTTCGGGCAAACTGAAGCCCCATATCTTAGACCCATCTATTCGTTAAAACCCCTCCTAAAATAAGCCCATAGTTTCACGTTTTATCAAATTAGGGTTTCATAGCTCCGCCTCCTTTACACCCTGCCCTTATATACACTCTGTTCTCACCCATCCATTCTATCACTTTCACATCACCCCCTGAAATCTTCATGTCTGCCCAGTTTTTTGTTCCCATCAACAAGAATCAGTAAAGTTTCAATCTTTATGTCAACAAACAGTTTTTATTATTATTCAATCTTTAGTTATTTTCATCAATAGATAGATTGTTGGCGGATTGCTGTGATTATAAACTAACAATCAAATATTCATAAATCTGAATGCTAGTAATAGCATGATAGACTCTTTTACACCCATAGAATATGAGCATCCAATTGCATATGATTATTTTTCTTTATATCTCTGTTTATTATTATTGTGGGTTTTTGGGGTTGCAGTGATTATAAAAAATTCCTCGTACTGAATGCTGTAATAAGCATGACAGACATCTTTACACCCATAGAATATGAGCAACTCTCGTTATTACTCTCATCAATTTTACTTTTTTTTTTTTTTTTTAAATTTGATGTTGGTTGATTTTCTCGATGATAAAATTGTTTTGTTGATGGGTTATAATAGCCTTTATAGGAGTATGCTACATGGCAATTGGCAGTAATAAAACTCCATGTATTACTGTTTAGAATTAGCTCCCCTAAGATTTTAAAGGTGGTGTTTAAAGCCCTTATTTTGCTATCTTAGATTGGGGTTACGCACACCTCCATATTTCTAATCAAAACATTATCGATATGTTTAAAATTTTAATGTTATGATTACAAATTAAGCAAGCCTACTGTCAAGATTACACCAACAATGGCAAAACCCGGACTTGCAGACAAATAAAAGTTTGATATACATCACTATAGTTGTTTAATTGAAGTTACAATGTATAAAGGATTTTTTTTTTTAATTTGGACATTAGAAGTGAGTATTTTTTTACTAGTGGTCAACAAAATTGATGCTAACTTAACCAAATAATGAGGCGTCATGAAATCTTGACCTTGATCAGCAGTTCAGCATGTTTTGGTCAAGTTTTTTAAAAATTGAGCTAGACTTGGAAGTTGGAAGAGATAACCTGTTCTAACCAACATCGACCAAGGACTGTTGACCATTTAAGAAAGTAGGAAACTTCAGAGTTTTAGTACAATAAGAGCACGAGGAGCGCTTGATGGAGTTTCAGTGTTTTGTTCAGTGTTATTAAAAACACTGAAGGTAAAAGTGGGGTAATGGTTAATCTTGAGGTTCAAGTGTTATTGTGATTATTTTATTATTTTATAAAAATATATTTTTTTTTTTTAAACATGCACATGAAAGAAACAAACAAAAAAAATAATATTTAAATGCAAAAACGTTGACACCTTCAACGTTAGGAGGGTAACTTTGGGAGAAAAACGTTGAGAACAACATTGAAAGGGAGTGGATAACATTGATGTTCAGTGTTTTTGGATGAAAAACGTTGAGAACAATGGGGGCACTCCCCATGCTCTAAGGCACTTGAGTTTTAGTATTTGGTTGAAGTTATTTGCTTATTTAGGGGAAAATTTCAAATGATCAAAATAAACTACTCGTATATATTTTCAACTTATTTACTTATAATCATTATAAGCAAATAAACCTTCAAAATAATTTCACTACTCACAAAATAGTTACGTAAACTCAAAGGAAACTCAATGCTAACATTGACCTTTAACTCAATCGAGGAGTTTTCAACTAAAAGTTTAAGGTCTTTCAACGTTGTAAATCTCCATGTTCTAGTTCTCCGTACTGCTAGAGGTGCACAGAAACCGGTTTTGCCAAAAACCCGACCCAAACTGAACCGGTGTTGGTTAAACTTGGTCAAAACCGGTTTTTCCAAAAACCGGTTCGGGTTCAACCCGATTTAGACACCCTCAAAACCCAACCCGACCCAAACCGGTTTGGGTAGGGTTAAAATCGGTTTGGGTTCAAAACCGGTTTCAAACCGGGTTTTTTTTTATAAAAATGGTATTTTCGTTCGTGCGTTAAGCGTTTTAAGGAAAAACAACGTTTGAGTCAAATTTTTTTCATTAACTTTGTAGAACATTAGTAATGGAAACATAATTGATCAATAACATAACCAAAATGCGTCTAAATCTTTTTAAAAATATTATTGAATCGGAAAAGTCTATAAAATTCATAAACGTTTGAGCGTTAAGTGTTTTAAGGAAAAGAAACATTTGGGCCAAATTGTTTTCATTAACTTTGTAGAACATTAGCAATGGAAACATAATTGATCAATAACATAATCAAAATGCTTCTAAATCTTCTTAAAAATATTATTGAAATGGAAAAGTCTATATAATTCATAAACGTTTGAGCGTTAAGCGTTTTAAGGAAAATCAACGTTTGGACCAAATTTTTTTCATTAACTTTGTAGAATATTAGTAATGGAAACATAATTGATCTACAACATAACCAAAAGGCTTCTAAATCTTCTTAAAAATATTATTGAATCGGAAAAGTCTATAAAATTCATAGTGAGTTGATACTTTCAAGGAATGTTTTACTAAATGCAAGGAAACATGTGCTTAAAAAGTGGTACTGTAAGCATAAAGAGATGTACTTTTCCGTGAATTTAATAAAAACTTCCTTGCATTTATCAACTCCTAAATCAAAGTAGTTCCAGCGTTAGGCTTTTTAAGGAAAAACAATGTTTGGAGCAATTTTTTTTTATTGAATTCGTAGAACATTAGTAATACAAACATAATTGAACAATAACTTAAACAAAAGTATTCTAAGTCTTCTTAAAAATATTATCGAATAGAAAAAAGTTTTCAAAGTCTTCCTAATTTTTATAATCTTCAACTTGTATTAATCTTCAAGTCTTCAAACATCTTCAAAGTCTTCAAACATCTTCAAAGTCTTCAAAAGTCGAAATCTTCTTCAGAGGAAGCCTCGCGCAAAGCTTGATCAAGAGCAATTTCTTCGTCGGAAAGTGATATTGTCACACCTTCCTCCACCCCGATATTGTGTATTTCTTCTTCGTATTCCATTTCACCTTCAAGACTTGAAACATTTTGTATACGTTCCGCGGCGTCCAAGTGATCCTTCAAGAAAATGCACATCTCTAAGGAGGCCGGTGTGAGTCTTATTCTTCGTATAGATAATACCCTACCACTAAAAGAAAATGCGGATTCCGAAGCTACCATAGAAGCTTGGACGGTTAGTAAATCTCGGGCCATGATGGTTAGAACGGAAAATTGAGATTCCCTCTCTTTCCACCAAGCCAAAATATCAAATTGTTCGAACTCATTGGGTAGAATAGTGGACAAAAAATCCGTTCCGGTATATCTCCCATATTCGTTAGTGATGTTTTGATTACCTTCACCCCTTGCCCGTTTATTATTTTCTTGCCTTAAACTATTATAAAAGTTTAGCATCACATTGGAAGAAGAAGAAGAAGAAAACATTGAGTTAACCGAACTAGTGGGCACATTTGATGTCGAACCATATTTTTAAAAATATACACCAAATAAATCTTGTAAATTTTTATTAAAAGACGTTTTTGCATTTTGTGAAAACATTGGGTCCTCCATATTCATATTCAAATTGTGACAAATGTTATCAATAAGCATTTCCACCCCGGTAAGGTTCAAACATGGGTTCATTGCGGCGGAACAAGTAATTACCGGTGGTATTTCTTGAAAATATTTTTTTAGTTTTTCTTTAATGGGAGCCACCATTTCTTCAAATAAAGGACCTTCTGTTGGAATAGTGTTCAATATCATAACTAATTGGTGAGACTATCATTAATGGTAAAGTCTTTTTAGGTTGCCCCCAATAAACAGTCAAGAGAAAGATGAAGGATAATATTAATAGTATTAGTATTATATTTAATTGTTTAATTAATTAATAATAGTTTATTAATTAGAAATTAAAAGTAATTAAATCTGGGGGAAGATTCCAGAAACTGACTCAACCGCCGGTTGGAAGGTCCAACCGCCGGTCGAGGTTAGGGCTTCTAAGGCGGTGGAATTCGCAGACTTGGAGTACAAGTCAAACAGCTCCAACCGCCGGTTGGAAGGTCCAACCGCCGGTTGGGAGTCGAATTTAGCAAACTGAAGGGTTTCTTCCGCAACTATAAATAGGGGCATCCAATACCTTCATAACATACGATTTAGATACGAATTATCTGAGAATTTTGAAATTCGACTTTCTCTTAGGTTTTTGAGTGTGAAGCATTAGAGGTATTCTACTTTGGGTACTTGCCTCCAAGTAACGAAGCTCTGCTGGTTGGTCTGCGCGCGAGAAATAGGTTTTCTCTTAAGATTCGTGTTTTTCCTTATATTCTCTTTGTCCAATTTATTCATTGTACTATGTTGTTAAAGTTAAAGATCCCTTAGGGTTTTAGTTTCCTAATTGCGTTAGATTTTTTAAAGTTTTGTTATTCCGCTGCGTATATAATAATCTAGTTAGGGAATAGAAAACCCAACAGTGGTATCAGAGACATAGCTTAACAAATAGTAGCATGAAATTATCTGCAACAGTATGTAGGTAAAGATAAATTGGAAAGAGAATTATCTAAATAGGTAATATGTATTTACAGTTTAGATATTGATAATTTTAAATTGTTTAAAATAGACCACTAATTTTAAAAGGTTTATAATAGAACCCTAAACTTCAAGAGATATTATATGTATAATATGATTTGTATAGATGTATAATTAAAGTCTGAATACATCGTCAGTCAATTGATAAATCGGCTCACCCATAAGGAACAAACTATAAGAGAGGTATAAGGCGGGTCACTTTGCTTCCCTAAAGAAGTCAGGTTTTTAATAAGCTTCGCGCTGACCTGCTTCTCCGCTTCTTTGTGTGTTCGATGAAGCTACCGAGGACTTTTGATAGGATGATGTCAAGATTAAAAGTTGACTTAAAATAGTAAAACAAAATCCCGTTTTAGCTATAGGAAATGATGAATAGTATGCTAACCCATGAAATCCGCACATCTCTCGTATGAACTGTTAATGGAGCGTGTGTGGTTTACCGGCACATTAATATGAGGACAAAATGAGAGGTGATTGAGACTCGCGATTCTCGAGCGTACTCGAGCCGGGGATCACGCGGGGTTTGCATGGCTAATTCACCATCTTGTTCATGATCCTCGGCATACCAGTCATGAATAGTAGATGTGCATAACCGAGATTAACATGCCATTGATAGAAATCAATGAATCTCAAAGATCTAGGAGTTTCATAGAAATGAAATAGATAATGGTATTTTAGTTATATGATTACGGCGACCCTTTTCATAAAACTGATAATATGGATCCTAGCCTTAATTTAGAAAATTGGGTAAATTATTAAGGAATATTCAGACTAACTAAAACTGTTTTATCTCATAAATGGCTAATTTAAATGGTGCAAATCCTCCCGTCCCCAATCCCGCACATAACTCGAACTTCTCTCTACTCTCAGTTCTTGGGAGGGAAAGACTGACCGGTCCAAACTATATGGACTGGATGCGTAACCTAAGGTTTACCTTGAGGTAGGAGAACAAATAGTATGTTCTCGATGAGCAGATTCCCGTAATTGATGAAGAATCAACCCAAGAGGAGATTGAGGCACAGCGGAAACATTATGATGATGCGAATAAAGTGTCTTGTATCATGGCATCTTCCATGAGCCCTGAACTGCAAAAGACTTTTGAAAACACTTGGGCTTATGAAATGAACCAACAGCTAAAAGAAATATTTCAGGCTAAGGCAAGCAAAGAACGCCTTGATGTGGTGAAATCCCTCATGGCATGCAAGCCCAAACCTGGAGTTTCTATCTGTGCTTTCGTCTTAGAGATGAAAGGGTACTTTGATAGGTTGGAGTCATTGAACTTGGTATTTGACACAGAGTTTTCCATCGCCATAATTCTATCCAGTTTGCCTGCTGTCTACAATCAGTTTGTAATGTCATATCAGATGAATATGAATGAGAGAGAAGGCTCAATAATGGAACCCCTGGCTCAGCAAACTGCAAACTGCTGAGCAAGGAATCAAGAAAGATGATGTGTCCTCTGGCTCAGCAGCTCCTGTGTTAGCTGTTGGTCAAAGTGCAAAGAAAAGAAAAAGGTCAAATTCTAATTGGAAAAGGAAGACTGCTGACGGAAAGTCCGTTCGCAAGTCTAAGAAAGGGACCGATTCAGAGGTTGCACCTGTTAGTGACCCAAAGGAAGCAGTGTGCTTCTACAGCAACACAAAGGGGCATTGGAAGCATAGCTGCCCAAAATACCTGAAGGACCTTGAAGATGGAAAGGTCGAGAAGAGTATTCACTCAGGTATGTTCATGATCGAACTCCATAATACTACAACTTCTAATTCATGGGTTCTGGATACAGGATGTGGTAATCACATTTGCACTGTATTGCATGGGCTAAAGGAAAGAAGAAGTGTGAAGCATGGTGAGCTCAACTTAGTTATGGGAAACAAGGGAATTATACCTGTGATGAAGATTGGAAGATTTGAGCTCATGCTGAATTATGGAGTTAGGATAGATTTAAATAATTGCTATTATTCGTCAGAAATGACTAGAAACATTATTTCATTTTATGCTTTGTATAAAGATGGTTATCATTTTTCTTTTGAAAATAGAAATGGAGATATTTTGGTTCATTTAAATGATCGTTTTATTTTTAAAGCTTCTCCTTACAAAGGCATATATGAAAATGTTGAATGTGTTAGCAATGTTATTTTAAATGTTGATTCGTCTAAAGAGCTTGATAAATCCAAGTTGTGGCATTATCGTCTAGGGCACATAAACAAGAAACGCATCGCCCAACTCCAAAAGGATGGAGTGTTGGAATCATTCGACCTCAAATCGGATGATGTATGCGAATCTTGTTTATTAGGCAAGATGACCAAATCACCATTCACTGGATCGTGTGAAAGAGGTGAAGGACTATTGGATCTGGTACATACAGATGTATGTGGACCATTCCGATGTGCTACAAAAGATGGAAATAGATACTATGTTACATTTACAGATGATTTCAGTAGATTTGGACATGTTTATCTGATCAAACATAAGTCGGATACCTTTGAGGTGTTCAAAAGATATCAAAGCAAAGTAGAGAATCAACTGGGCAGAAAGATAAAGGTTCTCTGATCCGACAGGGGAGGAGAGTACCTTAGTATCGAGTTTCTCGATCATCTTAGAGATTGTGGAATAGTTTCACAATTGACTCATCCTAGAACACCACAGCTTAATGGTGTTGCTGAGAGGAGAAACAGAACTTTGTTAGACATGGTTCGATCTATGATGCGTCGAGCAACACTTCCAATAAGTTTCTGGGGTTATGCATTAGAAACAGCCGCCCATATCTTAAATCAAATACCTACTAAGAAAGTTTCAAAGACACCTTATGAGATGTGGAAGGGAAAGAGACCTTCTCTTGGTCACATCAAAATCTGGGGTTATGAAGTTTACGTTAGATTGGAAACTCAGGACAAACTAGACTCCAGATCTGAAAAGTGTCTTTTCGTCGGTTATCCACAAAAGTCGTATGGATATTTATTCTACAGACCCAAGGATAATGTGGTCTTTGTAGCTCGAAGAGGAGTGTTCCTTGAGAGAGAAATGATATCTAAAGAGGACAGTGGGAGTAAAATTGATCTTGAAGAAATTCAAGAATCTACCGATGAAGAACCTATAATAAACACTGACGTTCAACAAGAGGTGGAGACACCTGTTGAACCTGAAGACATATCCTTACCCGTTCGCAGATCTAGTAGAGTTAGCAATCCTCCTGAGTTCTATTATGGTTACCAAATAGAAGAAGAGGATAAGATAAGTGATAGTACACTGGGTGAATTAGATGAGCCTGCTAACTACAAGGAAGCGATGGCAGGCCCTGAGGCTGCTAAATGGAAGGAAGCTATGAAAAGCGAAATTCAGTCCATGTATGACAATCAAGTTTGGAATTTGGTTGACACTACACCCTGTCTTAAGACGGTGGGTTGTAAGTGGATCTTCAAGAAGAAGACAGACATGGATGGGAAAGTACACACTTATAAAGTTAGGTTGGTAGCGAAGGGCTATACTCAAACCTATGGGATTGATTATGAGGAAACCTTCTCACCAGTAGCTAAGATTAAGTCAATTAGGATTATGTTAGCAATAGCTGCATTTCATGATTATGAAATTGGGCAGATGGATGTCAAAACCGCTTTCCTTAACGGGAAACTGACATAGGATGTGTTCATGACACAACCGGAAAGTTTTGAAAATGTAAAGTATCCTAATAGAGTGTGCAAGCTTGAAAAGGCTATTTATGGACTTAAACAAGCCTCTCGTAGCTGGAATCTCTGCTTCCATGAGAAAGTCACAGAGTTTGGATTTTCTAGAAGTGAAGATGAGTCCTGTATATATGTCAAGTTCAGTGGAAGTAATGTAGTATTCTTAGTATTGTATGTGGATGATATACTGCTCATTGGAAATGATATCCCAACTTTACAAGGTGTAAAGGAATGGTTGGGAAAGTGTTTCGCTATGAAAGATCTTAGAGATGCAGCATATATCCTTGGTATAAAGATTTATAGAGATAGGTCAAAACGTCTCATAGGACTCAGCCAGGATACGTACATAGATAAAATATTGAAAAGATTCAATATGGAGAATTCTAAGAAAGGGAACTTACCCTTGAATCATGGCATTAAGATCAGTAAGGACCTATGTCCAAAGTCTGAACAAGAATTGGACAGAATGAGTCGAATCCCATATGCTTCGGCTATAGGATCGATCATGTATGCCATGATGTGTACAAGGCCTGATGTCTCATTTGTTTTGAGCCTAGTGAGTCAACATCAGCAGAATCCTGGAGAAGGTCATTGGACAGCTGTAAAGAATATTCTTAAGTATTTGAGAAATACTAAAGACATGTTCTTGGTTTATGGTGGAGAAGAAGAACTTAGAGTAACGGGTTATAGTGACGCTAGTTTCCAAACAGACAGAGATGATTGTCGATCACAGTCTGGTTGGGTATTCCTACTGAATGGGGAGCGGTTATATGGAAAAGTTCTAAGCAAGATACAGTATCAAACTCTACATGTGAGTCTGAGTACATTGCGGCTAGTGAAGCGGCAAAGGAAGCTATCTGGATGAGGAATTTCATTGGAGATCTTGGAGTTGTTCCAACAGTACAAGATCCTATTGCTATATTCTGTGATAATGAAGGTGCAGTCGCCTTGAGTAGAGAACCCAAGGATCACGAAAAGTCAAAGCACGTTGAAAGGAAATACCATTTTGTCCAAAGTAAAGTCGAAGAAGGACATGTAATTGTGAAGAGCATAAGATCAGAGGAAAATCCAGCTGATCCGTTCACAAAGCCTCTAGGAAAGTCCAAGCACAATGAACATGCTATGAGCATAGGTTTAAGAGATAATGTAAAGTTTTAGTTATTAGTTTGAATTTGAAACGTTATAAACAATGATGGAAACTGTAATAGACTTGGTGATTAATAATGGAGATTTTTAATGGGAAGGAGTTCTACCACTTACTATTGTTTGTCATTGTGTTTCAGTTTTGCATGTTTAGACACCACTTCCAGAGTAATAAGTTCTTACTCAAACCTCCTCAGTCGATCACACTATAGGAAGTATGTGGTGAATTAAGACTGTCATGGAGTGTTAGTAGATGTATATGGAGATTAGACATGGCATGGAGATTGCTGCAACACTCATGGGTACTTAATGGGGATTTAAGTATAGGAGGAACCCGCACTTAAAGAGATCACTTCATGGTTTAAATCACGAGTGATTTTAAGATGATAATATCTTCTATTCTTAAAATGGAGATACATGAGTATCTAGTTCTTCGAGTCTGTTATACTTTAGTCTATTCAAACGCTGTGCGTAAATGCCAGTTATAAAGGGTATGCTAGGTATAATATGATGAGTTGACTAGTGCTATGTAGTCGATATTTATTTGTTCCTTTTGCCTAAAATGGAAAAGAGATATCATGGGCCCTCTGATGATTAAGGTTTGACTTAAAAAGTGCTAGGCCTGGCCGAGACTAAAGTGATAGTTCAGTAGTCTCATTTAGTCAATATAATCGGAAATCGGAAAACCTATATGAATCTTGAGATTGATTATAATCCATGTCTCGGTTCATAAGATATCGTGAAACAAAGGAATGGTTGATCACTTATCTAAAGGACTAACTCTAAAGATGTGATCAGAGTTCGGCAGTTGCTTGGATGCACACTTTACATAGTTAATGAGATATAGGCTATAGACCAATAGTAGTTGATGATTTGTCCAAGTGGTAGACTGTTGGAATAGTGTCCAATATCATAACTAATTGGTGAGACTATCATTAATGGTAAAGTCCTTTTTGGGTTGCCCTCAATAAACAGTCAAGAGAAAGATGAAGGATAATATTAATAGTATCAATATTATATTTAATTGTTTAATTAATTAATAATAGTTTATTAATTAGAAATTAAAAGTAATTAAATCTGGCGGAAGATTCCAGAAACTGACTCAACCGCCGGTTGGAAGGTCCAACCGCCGGTTGAGGTTAGGGTTTCTAAGGCGGTGGAATTCGCAGACTTGGAGTACAAGTCAAACAGCTCCAACCGTCGGTTGGAAGATCCAACCGCCGGTTGGGAGTCGAATTTAGCAAACTGAAGGGTTTCTTCCACAACTATAAATAGGGGCAACCTATACCTTCATAACATATGATTCAGATACGAATTTTCTGAGAATTTCAAAATTCGACTTTCTCTTGGGTTTTTGGGTGTGAAGCATTAGAGGTATTCTACTTTGGGTACTTGCCTTCAAGTAACGAAGCTCTGCTGGTTGGTCTGCGCGCGAGAAATAGGTTTTCTCTTAAGGTTAGTGTTTTTTCTTATATTCTCTTTGTCCAATTTATTCATTGTACTATGTTGTTAAAGTTAAAGATCCCTTATGGTTTTAGTTTCCTAATTGCCTTAGATTATTTAAAGTTTTGTTATTCCGCTGCGTATATAATAATCTAGTTAGGGAATAGAAAACCCAACACCTTCATATAGGTAGTCGTTTAATTTTGTAGTCATTAACCAAATTTGATTAAGCACCAAATGACTAGTTGGATAATAAACACCCGATAATAAAGTAGTCGCGGTTTTGAAAAGTTTGAGCAATTCGACTATCTTTTTAATAATCTCCCAATATGCGATTGGAAATGGTGTTGCAAGACCTTTTGAAACAAGATGATCATGAAAAACTTGTAAACAATCGCGTTGGCGTAAACCTCATACAAACATATGGTAGGTCGAATACCATCTAACGGGCATGTCCCAATTAGGGGTTAAAAAAATAGAATTCGTTTCCTTACACAATTTCATATAAGATTTGTATCTAGCTTTACCCCTTTGAAATATGTCTTGCAACATTGTTTTATATGCCGTTTTTACTTCATCTACTTCCCCAACTGCTAGTCCGGCTTGCACAACCAAGTTAATGATATGTGCAACACATCGACTATGATAAAAAAATGCCCTTAAATGGTGGTATGCATTTTAGTATTAATTTTGAGACGGCAAGTGTATTATTACTCGCGTTGTCAAAAGAGATTGAAAAAACCATTTCTTCCAATTTAAACGCTTTAATCACACTTCGTAACATGTAAAATAAATTTTGACCCGTGTGAGGATACTTAAAGTCTTCAAAAGCAATGGTACGTTTCATCATTTGCCAAGTTGCGGGATCAACCCAATGTGCGGTAACACAAAGGTACGAACCGGGTAAACCATGAGGAGCCAACCAAATGTCGGTTGTTAATGATACACTTGTATTTAATTTTTCAAAACCGATTTTTAGTTGCTTTTTAGCTTCTTTCCACAATTTAAGGGCATCGCGTTTAAGAGTAGTACGACTTACATTGTTATATCGCGATTGAAGAGTGTTTTGAATCACCCTAGTAAGCCGAGGGTTGTCGAAGTGGTTAAACGGCAAAGTTTCTTGAATTACAAAACCCGCAAAAGCTTCTTGTCGCACTCATATCGGTCGGTCGGATTTGACTCCGATCGTTGTTCCAACAGCAATAGAGGCGGCGGACAGTGAGTTTTAAATTTATATGAGCTGGGGCTCAAACTATAAGTACTACCTACCTTGGGAGCAAGCAGTAAGTATAACTCGAGGTCGTTCTTTTATCGGAGTGAATTGAAATGAAACGAGTCACCAAAGATTATGGTCGCAATTAGGATGGGGGTAGGTAGATAGATTTTGGATTGATTTGGTTTTCTAATTTATCCTAAGTACAGTAAAATAAATGCAGGAGATAAAAGATAGGGAATAAGCAGACAGGTAGAGATGTGATTGCTGAAACTTGGATAATTAGGGTTTCGGGATGATGTTCATTATAAAATTGATTGGAGATTTACCAGATAAAAAGCAGACATACTTTCAGTGTAAACACTAGGACCCTATGTTCAGGTGAAACCCTAGAAACATATGTCACTGGAATCCTAAGCTATCATTATTCTGATCAAATCGGGATGTTTTCAAACCCCCCTGAACTTTTGCTTGAATAAGACAAAGTCACCCTTGATTTATCTAGGGAGCAGGTATGACGCGCCCCGAAACGTCGGCTCAAGAAGCCCTCCTGCCTTTTAGGGGGAAGGAGGACCGTCCTTGTCGTCGGAGGACCAGAGACCGGACAGATCAGGGCGGCATCGGTGGTTAAGTTTTAAATTTATAAAGAGCTGGGGCTCAACTTATAAATACTACCTACTACACAGGGTGAGTAAGCAGTAAGTATAACTCGAGGTCGTTCTAAAATCGGAGCGAATTGAAACGAAGTGATGCCAAAGATAGAGTTCGCTTTTAGGATAGGGTTTGTGCAAGTAGGTAGGTTTTGGGGTTTTGGTTTTCTGATTAATTTAACACTATGCAGGAAAATAAAGATAGAGAAGAATCGGTAGCTAGGTAGACAGATAGAGAATTGCGGCGATTGAAACTTCGATAATCAGTTGTCGGGATGATGTTTATTATAAAGATAATTGGGGACATTTTTAGTTAATAGACAAGTGCATTACGGGTGTAAACACTAGGACCCTACTAATTCTAGTTATTTACCAGAATTAGTATGTCACGAGACCTATGCAATCGTGATTCTGATCAGAAAAGGCTGCTCAACCCCCCACACTGTCTTTGTGGACAAGTGACCCTCGAGGGGTGCAGGAATAAGGTAACAGACTGCCATACCGGTAATTCTGACCGTTCTTAACACCTAAATGTAAATGTCATCTCCTAAATATGCTCAGATTATTATTTTGTTATTCTAAACTATCATTATTATTTTGTTATTCTAAACTATCAGTTTTGTAGAGTCTAGGGGTTTTAAGAATCCTGAACCACTGCTGGGCTTGACTTTCATCTCTAGACTCATTCCTTACGTTTGATTAGTTCAATTACTTCTGTCATGATCTAGACTCTCCTTTGCAATCAGTCATTCAACCCTAGGAACACCAGCGGTGTATAATGCATACTCATTCCACAACGTACCACACTAGGCACCGTTCACGATGTACTACACTTAAACAGTTCCACATATCCTCGTAACCAGGGATATGTTGTAGCTTTTATCCCTAGGTACAGGTACGGTGTACTATGTTGAAGTGTTTCCACAGCTTCAGTTCCAGGGGTAGACAGACGGTGTACTGTAACATTTCCACAGCTATATTGGTTCCTAGGCCATATTCTAGGGTCTCTAGGTAATCCACAGTGTTGGCACAGACGGCTTTTTCCGGAGCTTCCACGTTGTACTCCACCAGTGGCGTTTCCAAAGCTATACCCAGTACTTCAGCCGAATTATAGTGACAGACACGGCTTCGTACTATAACACAGATAACTTCCTACTGTACCTAGAGGTGATCAAGTTCTAAGCCTAAAGTAGCAGTCACGCGAAGGACTGGAAAGGGTGATCCATAACTAAATCTAGATGCATGATAAGTTTTAGACATAACAAATATAACAATTCCCAATTATATGGTTTTAAAGATTAATTCAGCATCATCCCTAAGTCTAATTATCTACATTTCAACAACTGCAACAGCACACTACTCAATAAGCATGGCAATAATAGTAACATACATCATACAAGCAGGCAGAAATAATTCGGACATATTATAAGTATGAAAAGATAGATATCACCAGAAAATTGAGCAGAGTAACAGCTGAAAAGAAAGGCGAAGTCTTGCACCAAGAATGCTTCTTATTACACTGTGATTACAATACCAGCTTTCCTTCTCTCTCTACTGCTAACCAACTAACTATCTATATCTCTAGAGAGAGAAAACTCTAGAGAGAGAAACTATCTAACTAAACTAACCTATAGAGAGAGTAAACGTATAAAAATGTAAAAACGAAGAATAAAGTGTGTGTGAAGTGATGAGAGATGTCTTCCTCCTTTGAAATGATGAAATGAGGCTTCTATATATAGAGATCGCACAGCCATATCCGTAGACTGTATCCTAACCATGAAACGCACAACCGTATTGCAATGGCGAATAAAAATTAGATTTTTATCACCCAAACGCACGATACGGCTGAGCTAGGGTGAATACGGCTGAACTGGGCCGTATACGGCTGTGCATAGGGTGAATACGGCTGAGCTGGCCCATATACGGCTGAGCTGGCCCATATACGGCTGAGCACAGGCCATATACGGTCTGCACAGGCCATATACGGTCTGTGTCCAGCCGTATACGGTCTGGCTCAGCCGTATACGGCTGTGTTCAGCCGTATCCTGGCCCTTCGGTTCTTTGTTTCTTCGTTTTGGCGTATCTTCTTCGCCGTTTGTCCATTTTGAGCGATCTTTATGTCCACGCGTTCGTATTTTCCTAAGGAAGAAAATGACATAAGTTAGAGGTCCTATCTCGAAGCGTAGCTTAAGATGTGCTAAAATGAGTGAACGGAGGTACGGTGAAGCAGTTTTGCCCCGTTTCTTACGTTTTTCATGCCATTTTTAGTGATTTTACAAACATCGACTCCGTTTTGACTTAGTTAACAAAACTTTATGAATAATGTCCTTTTAAGTATGTTTTTGTTAACTTTGTGCCTAAAATTTGGAAGATAACGTACGTAAAAACATGACTTTTTACGTGTTATACAATATCCCACACTTAGACTTTTGCTTGTCCTCAAGCAAACTTTAAAATTCTCACTTGCTATAAAGGTTTTGAAAAATCGGTTTTTGGGTTTTGACAAGAAATAACCTGAGATTTTTACTTAATCAGAGACCAAGAAAACCTTTTTAGAAAGCAAGCATCATTAAGATAACCCTCCCTTAATCCTAAAATGTCAACCTTGGCATACTTTCACAATTCTCGATGGATATTGTACATGACTAGGCGATCTCACAAAGGTGGTCACTCAATTCACTCAGAGTATATCGGGTTTCCTATCATTCTAATCAAACGAAATCGCTCATAAAGCCAGTCATGCATTGCTTCTCATCATAGGCTTGATCAAGAATCGGATCTCCACCACTTCAATGAGGACGGTGCTAATCTGTGACACCCCCAAATTTAATGAATTGCGGAAGCTTGATTTGGGTGTCACTAATCAATATACAAAGCACATAAGATATAATGAACGACCACTATATGCGTCGTTTTAAACTTGTATAGATAAAGTAAATGTTTACATCAAAATATTGTTACATTAGCTCGGTTCCTGAAATTGAGAGATTACATAGCATAATTACTTTTACAAAATATAATAATGCAGTCCAATCTCTAGTTGTATGTATGCTGACTCGAGCTAATAATTCCTGCTTGTGCAGCCAAACTACTGCTGGGTACCTGTGATAAATACTAAAATGGGTCAGCGAAAACGCTGGTGAGCTCACAGGTTTGTATGTCAATGTATAGTTGTAAGAACCGCAAGAATTATATTGAATTTAAAATGCAATTAAGCAAAATAAAAGTTATACTGTCCATGAGCACATAGTCTGAGCTTAACTTGATTTGTCAGGCCCAATTAAGGAAACCTAACTTGAAATGCCTCCTACGAGTGCCTAATCAACACTCGTCTTCCCAAATGCTAATACATCCGTTTGACCGGTTAGTGCGTGCTAACCCGGATGAGGATTGTCAATCCCATATGATATCATATACTAACATTCACGCTATAAAATACTAGAGACTATGCTTATGGAGGACTTTAAATTGATTAGCTTGAAACTCATGTAGTATTTGAAGTTTGGCACTTGCGTTCTACTTGTAAAACAAAATCGAGTAGTAATATCACACCCCTAGTTGTAAAGCAGTGAAAATGGGGCTATGAAACTCACCTGAGTCTTGAAGTGTTTAATTTAGTAAACTTGAAGTAATTAGCGGTGAATTGATGTCCAAAGGCTTGAAACCTGAATGTGTCCACGACACTTGAATTGTTATTCATTGTACCGGTATCTCGAAAGACTACCATTTAAATCGTTTGTTTAACTTGATGTCCAAATTACCCCGATTTGGTTGATTGTATTGTTATAAGTTACTACGACTTGTTTGATTGACTTGATACAAGTTACAACGACTTGTTTGATTGTGAATTAGGTTTTGAAAATGTATACGGCCCGTTGGTGATTGTTTGAATTTAAATATGTTAATGTTCTCCTTATGTCTCAAAGTGTTAACCCTGAAAAGTAAATTCCATAATGACTGAAAAGTTGTATAGTGTAAGCGTTTTGAAGTTGTACAAGTTTGACACTTGTTGTAAAAATGTGCTTACGAAATCTAAGTACGGGGGTCCGGGGGCAGCGCCCCTGGTTAGCGGGGTCCGAGGGGCGGCAGCCCCTGGCGGGGTCCAAGGGGTAGAGCCCCTGGCTGGGGTCGAGCTGCCAGGTCAGCTTGGAAAATTTTTATTTCTACTATATTGCTTTAAGGAAAAACGCATCTGGACTTGAAATTGGGTAAAATCGAGTGATAAAATTTAGGGTCTCGACACTTAGTGAAAATCTGCGTTTTCTGGTTTGTGCGACGTAGGGTGCGACGTTGGGTGCGACGTCGCAGATCCGGACTGCGACGTTGGGCACGGCGTCGCTATGTGCGACTTTCGCAATTTAATGCGACGTTGTGCGTGGCGTCGCTATAGGCGACGTAGTTGATTTCTGCGACGTTGGGGTTTACGTCGCTAAGTGCGACGTCCGCAATTCAATGCGACGTAGAGTGCTGCGTCGCTATATGCGACGTTGAGGATTTGTGCGACGTAAGTCGCTACGTCGCATTTACGCCAGGCCAAATGCGACGTACGGGATCTGATCGGAGTTTCGACTTCAAAAACGTATTTTCCGGCCATCGATCGGTCTAATATTTTTACCCAACCCATTTTAGGACATTACAAGGTTATACAAACAACTAGCAAGTTATAAAACTTAAAAACGAGAGTTTTCGGAGTTGTGTCGGAAACTTACAAATCGCCGAAATGAAATTCCGGAAAGGTAGAAGTGTAGATCGTCGCGAGGGGGTCGTTTATTTCTAAAGGGGCTTGAAGATCCGAGGTCGTTTGGTATGTTTATTTTGCGATTTTGGTTGATTTTGGTTGGTGGTTTTGTTGGAGAGAAATAAGAGTGGAGAGAGAGATAGAAATGAGAAATGAAAGAATAGAAAGAAAAAGGGAGGTGATTAAGGTGGAATCCCCACCTTTTTCAGTCTCCGCGAAGTGCCCCGTGCAGTGTTCGTTTTTTCCCGATTATTTAAATGTTAAATATTTATTTTATAAATTTAACTTTCCGTTTTAATTTATAAAAGTTTATTCCAATATTTTGTTGAAGTGTTTTTACTAAATATTTAGAATTTATGTTATAAAAGGTGTTTTGTATCGTTTTGTTTGCGAAGTTACATTTGATTCGCGTTTATATAAATTGGGTGATAAAAACTTGAATACTACATATTATTGTCATAATATTTTTAAGTACACTAATGTTATTAAGAATCCTTGTATTACTTAATTGAATTGTTCACCAACGTCCGTATTTATTGTATCGAAATTCATTCGATTTAAAACTCGGTCGATTTAAATAAATCGCATAATTGTAGATATATATTCAACAATATATATAATAATTGATACATTAATTAGCCTAACACAGAACTAATTACATGTATTAAAACTGGATTAGGCCCTAAATTATAGTCCTAAATTGACGGTTGTCACATTCTCCCCCTGTTAGGAGAATTTCGTCCCGAAATTTATGTTGAAGTCGTATTTGATGTTGAATCGGTGAAGAGCTGAGGATACTTGAGTCGCATTTGGTCTTCCCGTTCCCAGGTGAATTCCGGACCGCGCCACGAATTCCACCTAACTTTGACGATGGGAATACGACTTTGTTTAAGTGGAATGATAAGTCTTTCGTCAACTCGAATTTCATCGAGTGGAATGATAAGTGTTTCATCAGACAGACACTTCTTCAGATTTGAAACATGAAAAGTGGGATGCACGCTGCTGAGTTCAGATGGCAGCTGCAATCGATAAGCCACGGGACCAATCCTTTCGAGGATCTCGAATGGTCCAATGTATCTGGGATTCAACTTCCCTCGTTTGCCAAATCGGATTACGCCTTTCCAAGGCGATACCTTGAGTAGAACTCGATCCCCAACCTGGAACTCGAGTGGTTTGCGCCTCACGTCAGCATAACTTTTTTGACGATCACGCGCGGCTTTGAGTTTGTTTTGAATTTCTACGATTCTCTCGGTTGTCTCGTGTATGATTTCTGGACCTGTGAGTTGGCTATCCCCAACTTCGGTCCAACAGATAGGTGACCGGCACTTACGACCGTACAGTGCCTCGAAAGGTGCAGCTTTGATGCTGGTATGATAACTGTTGTTGTACGAGAACTCGCACAATGGTAGATGTTTTTCCCAGTTTACACCGAAGTCTACTACGCAGGCCCGTAGCATGTCTTCCAGTGTTTGAATGGTTCGTTCACTTTGGCCGTCGGTTTGAGGATGGTATGCGGTACTCATATCAAGTCGAGTACCCAGAGATTTTTGAAGTGATTGCCAAAATTGTGAGGTGAAACGACTATCTCTATCGGAGATAATTGAGATTGGAACACCGTGCTTGGTCACGATTTCTTTCAGATAGGTTTGGGTGAGGCGTTCCATTTTGTCGGATTCTTTGATTGCCAGGAAGTGAGCAGACTTTGTGAGACGATCCACGATCACCCAAATGGAATCGCAACCGTTCGAGGATTTGGGTAGTTTGGTTATGAAGTCCATGGCAATTTGTTCCCATTTCCATTCAGGAAGACTGGGTTGTTGAAGTAAACCAGAAGGTTTTTGATATTCGATTTTGACCTTGGAGCAAGTAAGGCATTTGCTGACATAGGTGGCGATTTCAGATTTCATATTCGGCCACCAGTAGAAGTCCTTGATACCGTGGTACATTTTATCGGATCCCGGATGGATAGAATATTTGGACTTGTGAGCTTCATCCATCACCAAGTCTCGTAGGTTCCCAAATTTAGGCAACCAGATTCGGTTTGAGAAATACCTAATCCCGTTAGGTCTGATTTCGAATAGTTTATCCATGCCCCGCAAAGCTTCATCTTTGACATTTTCGGGTTTTAAGGCTTCGAGTTGAGCAGTGAGGATTTGAATGTTTAAATTGTTGTGAATGGTCATACTGAGGGCTCGAACCCGAAGTGGTTTCACTCGCTCTTTTCGACTGAGGGCGTCAGCAACAACATTTGCTTTGCCTGGATGATATTTGAGTTCGCAGTCGTAATCGGTAAGCAACTCGACCCATCGACGTTGCCTCATGTTGAGATCCTTCTGATCGAATATGTGTTGAAGGCATTTATGGTCGGTAAATATTGTACATCTGGTACCGTAAAGGTAATGTCTCCAGATTTTGAGGGCAAAAACGACAGCTCCTAGCTCGAGGTCGTGGGTGGTGTAATTCTTTTCATGAATCTTGAGCTGTCGGGAAGCATAAGCTATGACTTTGTCTCGTTGCATGAGCACACAACCGAGACCTTGATGAGAAGCATCGCAGTATACCACGAAGTCATCGGTGCCTTCGGGTAATGATAGAATAGGAGCACTGCAAAGCTTTTGTTTTAAGAGTTGGAATGCTGACTCTTGTTTCTCAGTCCAGTCAAACTTTTTGTCTTTCTGGGTCAGCGTCGTGAGTGGTATGGCTATCTTGGAGAAATTTTCAATGAACCGTCGATAGTACCCGGCAAGTCCCAAAAACTGCCGTACTTCGGTTGGAGTGGTTGGCGATTGCCAGTCTTTGATAGCCTCGATTTTTGACGGGTCAACGTGAATCCCCTGCCTGTCAATCACGTGACCAAGGAATTGAACAGTTTCGATCCAGAACTCACACTTAGAGAACTTGGCATAGAGCTCCTCGTGTTTAAGTAGTTCAAGGATAGTTCTGAGGTGTTGCGCATGCTCTTCTTTGCTTCGTGAATATATGAGAATGTCATCGATGAAGACAATGACAAACTTATCAAGGTAAGGTTTACACACCCGATTCATAAGGTCCATGAATACAGCCGGTGCATTAGTTAGGCCGAATGGCATCACTTGGAATTCGTAATGCCCGTAACGGGTTCTGAAAGCGGTTTTTGGAATATCGGCATCGCGGACACGCAATTGGTGATAACCGGATCGGAGATCAATCTTTGAATAACAACTCGACCCTTGAAGTTGGTCGAACAGGTCATCGATTCGAGGAAGTGGATACCGGTTCTTGACAGTCAACTTGTTCAACTCTCGATAGTCGATACACATTCGAAAAGAACCATCTTTCTTCTTAACAAATAGGACCGGAGCTCCCCAAGGTGAAGAACTCGGCCTGATAAACCCTCGTTCCAGGAGTTCTTGTAACTGGGTGGACAGCTCCTGAAGTTCAGATGGAGCTAAACGGTATGGTGCTCGGGCCACAGGCGCAGCACCTGGTACAAGATCGATTGAGAACTCAACCTGTCTTGGTGGTGGTAGACCAGGTAGTTCTTCAGGAAAGACTTCTGGAAAGTCTCGAACAATTGGAACATCCTCAAGTCGCTTCTCCTCCGACTTTTTCTCCATGATGTGCGCGAGGATTGATGGATAACCCTTTCTCAGAAATTTCCGGGTTTTAAGACAAGAGATGATGTTAAGCCTCGTCCCTCCGGTCTCCCCCTGTATGACTAGGGTTCTACCGACAGTGAGAGGTATGCGAAAAATTTTGTCGTAGCAGATGATTTCGGCACGATGTTTGGATAACCAGTCCATGCCTACGATGACATCGAAACTTCCTATCTCAACTGGCATAAGATCTATGGAGAAGGTTTCGTCGGCTAGATTTAAGGTGCAATTAGGTATCACACTATTGGTTTCTATCAATTTGCCATTTGCTAGCTCTACGGTGTACTTAACGTCTAAAGCAACAGGTGTAATGTCAAGTAGAGGGCAAAATTCATCGGAAATAAAACTCCTATCGGCACCAGTATCAAACAGAATGGAAGCAGTTAAATTGTTGAGGAGGAACATACCCGTGACCACATTCGGGTCCTGACGGGCGTCTCCTGAGTTGATCACGAAGGCGCTACTTTTGGTGTTGTTGTTGTTGTTGCGGTGGTCGTTGTTGTTGCCCTTGTTCTTCAATTTTGGGCAAGAATCCCTAAAGTGTCCTGGGTTTCCACATTCGTAGCAGGACTTAGGTTGTCGGGTATTTTTGTCAGAGGGGTTGTTGTTGGATTTGGGGGCTCGGCAATCCTTAGTCAAATGCCCGTACCTCCTGCAGTTGTTGCAAGGAGTACCGCACTGACCAAAATGGTGGTAGTTACACTTGGGACAATAAGGCCTGTCCCCGGTGTAGCTGCGGGTGGTTTCAGAGTTGGTGGTGTAGACCTGGATGGCGTTGTTTTTCTTGTTTGAGTTGTGGTGGTGTTCAGAGGATTTGCGTTTGTTGTTGTTGGAGGATGAGGTGTTGGAGGTCTCACGGCTGACAACTAGAGCCATGAGTTCGTGGGCCAATCGAATGGCACTCTCAGTAGTAGTTGGTTTAGATGAGGCGACGTTTCCTTGAATGTTCTCAGGAAGTCCACGAATGTATTTCTTAATGCCCTTACTTTCTGGTTCGACCAAACCCGGGCATAATAGAGCAAACTGCTGGAATTTGGTGGTATAATCAGCGACATTATTTCCCTGCACCTCCAGATGCCAGAATTCTTCTTCCAGCCTGTGCAATTCCTCTTCAGGACAGTATTTCTCTGTCAGTTTCTTCTTCAGTTCGGCCCAAGGAAGTCGGTTTGCAACCTCAAGGCCTACAGAGTTTGCGTGGGTTTTCCACCACGTGAGTGCACCTTCCTGAAAGGTGTAAGCAGCGAATTTGACCTTGTTGTTCTCAGTGCAGTCGCAGAGACTGAAAACAGATTCCATACGCTCAATCCAACGGATCAAGCCAATGGCACCTTCCGTGCCCTTGAAGTATAGCGGTTTACAGCTAAGAAAGTCCTTATAGGAGCAAGGTTTGGGTGGTGGAGTATTGGTTGCTGTGTCCTCGCTACCGGGTGGTGTTCGGGTAGCCAAAGCTTCGGTCACACTGCGGGCAATGATTCCCGCGATTTCAGCTTCGCTAAGGGTAATTTGACGACGAGGAGGCATGATGCTGAGTAAGAAAGAACAAGGAAACGAAATAAGATACTAGTCCGAGTATGATGAACTAGTGGTGTGTTTGTCATTCCGAGACAAAACGTTTGAAAGAAAGAGGCCTATATTCATATAATATAATATAATATCGCCTAAAGTTGTAAGGAGATCTATTCATGTACATATATGTATATCACATAATAACCTATTGAGTGTCTAGCACAGACGTGTTTTGAGTCCCGTTTCTCTCGAGGTCAGAGTCAACTAATGCATTCCTGTTCAACATAACTCTTTCAGGTCTCACATCATCTTTCTTTAATTGTACATAGTTGATCAGGCTATGTTAAATTAAATTCGTATGATGTAGTCCCTGAACTAGTCATAACTAATAAGGAATACTGCCTAACGGTCATAGTCTAGGCCCACTAAATGCAACCTAGTTCACTATAACCTTAGGCTCTGATACCAATCTGTGACACCCCCAAATTTAATGAATTGCGGAAGCTTGATTTGGGTGTCACTAATCAATATACAAAGCACATAAGATATAATGAACGACCACTATATGCGTCGTTTTAAACTTGTATAGATAAAGTAAATGTTTACATCAAAATATTGTTACATTAGCTCGGTTCCTGAAATTGAGAGATTACATAGCATAATTACTTTTACAAAATATAATAATGCAGTCCAATCTCTAGTTGTATGTATGCTGACTCGAGCTAATAATTCCTGCTTGTGCAGCCAAACTACTGCTGGGTACCTGTGATAAATACTAAAATGGGTCAGCGAAAACGCTGGTGAGCTCACAGGTTTGTATGTCAATGTATAGTTGTAAGAACCGCAAGAATTATATTGAATTTAAAATGCAATTAAGCAAAATAAAAGTTATACTGTCCATGAGCACATAGTCTGAGCTTAACTTGATTTGTCAGGCCCAATTAAGGAAACCTAACTTGAAATGCCTCCTACGAGTGCCTAATCAACACTCGTCTTCCCAAATGCTAATACATCCGTTTGACCGGTTAGTGCGTGCTAACCCGGATGAGGATTGTCAATCCCATATGATATCATATACTAACATTCACGCTATAAAATACTAGAGACTATGCTTATGGAGGACTTTAAATTGATTAGCTTGAAACTCATGTAGTATTTGAAGTTTGGCACTTGCGTTCTACTTGTAAAACAAAATCGAGTAGTAATATCACACCCCTAGTTGTAAAGCAGTGAAAATGGGGCTATGAAACTCACCTGAGTCTTGAAGTGTTTAATTTAGTAAACTTGAAGTAATTAGCGGTGAATTGATGTCCAAAGGCTTGAAACCTGAATGTGTCCACGACACTTGAATTGTTATTCATTGTACCGGTATCTCGAAAGACTACCATTTAAATCGTTTGTTTAACTTGATGTCCAAATTACCCCGATTTGGTTGATTGTATTGTTATAAGTTACTACGACTTGTTTGATTGACTTGATACAAGTTACAACGACTTGTTTGATTGTGAATTAGGTTTTGAAAATGTATACGGCCCGTTGGTGATTGTTTGAATTTAAATATGTTAATGTTCTCCTTATGTCTCAAAGTGTTAACCCTGAAAAGTAAATTCCATAATGACTGAAAAGTTGTATAGTGTAAGCGTTTTGAAGTTGTACAAGTTTGACACTTGTTGTAAAAATGTGCTTACGAAATCTAAGTACGGGGGTCCGGGGGCAGCGCCCCTGGTTAGCGGGGTCCGAGGGGCGGCAGCCCCTGGCGGGGTCCAAGGGGTAGAGCCCCTAGCTGGGGTCGAGCTGCCAGGTCAGCTTGGAAAATTTTTATTTCTACTATATTGCTTTAAGGAAAAACGCATCTGGACTTGAAATTGGGTAAAATCGAGTGATAAAATTTAGGGTCTCGACACTTAGTGAAAATCTGCGTTTTCTGGTTTGTGCGACGTAGGGTGCGACGTTGGGTGCGACGTCGCAGATCCGGACTGCGACGTTGGGCACGGCGTCGCTATGTGCGACTTTCGCAATTTAATGCGACGTTGTGCGTGGCGTCGCTATAGGCGACGTAGTTGATTTCTGCGACGTTGGGGTTTACGTCGCTAAGTGCGACGTCCGCAATTCAATGCGACGTAGAGTGCTGCGTCACTATATGCGACGTTGAGGATTTGTGCGACGTAAGTCGCTACGTCGCATTTACGCCAGGCCAAATGCGACGTACGGGATCTGATCGGAGTTTCGACTTCAAAAACGTATTTTCCGGCCATCGATCGGTCTAATATTTTTACCCAACCCATTTTAGGACATTACAAGGTTATACAAACAACTAGCAAGTTATAAAACTTAAAAACGAGAGTTTTCGGAGTTGTGTCGGAAACTTACAAATCGCCGAAATGAAATTCCGGAAAGGTAGAAGTGTAGATCGTCGCGAGGGGGTCGTTTATTTCTAAAGGGGCTTGAAGATCCGAGGTCGTTTGGTATGTTTATTTTGCGATTTTGGTTGATTTTGGTTGGTGGTTTTGTTGGAGAGAAATAAGAGTGGAGAGAGAGATAGAAATGAGAAATGAAAGAATAGAAAGAAAAAGGGAGGTGATTAAGGTGGAATCCCCACCTTTTTCAGTCTCCGCGAAGTGCCCCGTGCAGTGTTCGTTTTTCCCGATTATTTAAATGTTAAATATTTATTTTATAAATTTAACTTTCCGTTTTAATTTATAAAAGTTTATTCCAATATTTTGTTGAAGTGTTTTTACTAAATATTTAGAATTTATGTTATAAAAGGTGTTTTGTATCGTTTTGTTTGCGAAGTTACATTTGATTCGCGTTTATATAAATTGGGTGATAAAAACTTGAATACTACATATTATTGTCATAATATTTTTAAGTACACTAATGTTATTAAGAATCCTTGTATTACTTAATTGAATTGTTCACCAACGTCCGTATTTATTGTATCGAAATTCATTCGATTTAAAACTCGGTCGATTTAAATAAATCGCATAATTGTAGATATATATTCAACAATATATATAATAATTGATACATTAATTAGCCTAACACAGAACTAATTACATGTATTAAAACTGGATTAGGCCCTAAATTATAGTCCTAAATTGACGGTTGTCACATAATCATCCCAGGACATTCGGAATGGGTTGTAATGGTTGGTGAGGGTTTAGTGGTATGGGAATTTTTGGTTTAAAATAGGGGGTTGCTTATCTTTAAGAACTTTAAACTTTTTGGGAAAACATTACTTTAAACACTTTTTTTATGAAAATGGAAACGGATAAATATCAAGGGAAGAAGATAGCTATTTTGACTTCTATCTTTTTTTTTTTTGAAAATACTCGGGGAGTTTATATCTTTTAAGAACAGTAATTTTCGAGAGATTCGAAGCACTTAGCTTTATTCTATTTTCTTTTCTTTTCTTTTTATTTTCATTTATGGGCTTTTCTAGGGATTTCTTATTTTCTTTCTTTTTGCCCTTTTTTTGATATCCTTTCTTCTTTTCATATTTTTCATCCTTTTGATGACTTTGCATTTACTTGGTGCCAATTTTTCGCACCATAAACTTTTTCAACTTTTAATTTTTATCAGGGGAACGCACACGAGAAAGTTTTGAGTAAACACCAGTATTTGTGATTTGGAGTGAAAGTAAAAAGGATAATTAAAATAACATTTTCCACAAGTTTAAAATTTCTAAGATAAGATTTTTGGTGGGTGTGGAATAATTGGGTTCAAAATTTTGGGATTTGAAAGAAACGAATAGGCTAAGGCTCAACAGGGTTTTCTAGGCGGATCATCAACACTAAAGGTGAGTGTTGGAAGGGTTTTGGGGCTTGAAAAGATATGATAGAAAGGGGTTTATATCCTAAGGAATGTCAAGGTCCTTTGACTGCACCTTCACCACGTACGGTGTTCATTGGTGTGGTCTCGAAGCGTATACCAAGAGCAAGTTCTAACTTAAATCACATGCATCGGCACACACATCAAATGAAAAAGTGAAGCATTAAAGATGAATGCTTTTATTAGGCTCAAATACCTCACTGCAATAGGGTTGTATATGCCTAGCCGTGCGATGCTCTTAGATTAACATTTCATTTTTAAGGAAATCATATCTTAACCTATTTTACTTTCCAAAGCAGTTTAATTAATTTCTGAAAAATTTATTTTTCTCAAAATTATTTAGAGTCAAAAATTTAAAAATTTTAGCAAAAATGAGGTTTTTAGAAAAACTTAAGCCAACTGAATGAGTGAAGACTTCACTGTCGAAGTTAAGCTTATTTTTAGGAAAGTTATACTTTGGACGAGCAATCAAAGTCAAAGAATACGGTATATCATACCGTGTATCCCACACTTAGAGGAACATTGTCCCTAATGTTCTCAAACTAAGTCTAAAATTCTTCTTTTTGGGGAGGAATCCCACACTTAAAGTTTGAAAATATTTCGGAACCCTATTTCTAAGTTGGGTTGATTCGTGTCGGATTTAGTATCCCACACTTTAGAATTTAAGCATGATGGGAAACACGGAGAATTATAGGCGATGAAAGGAAATCACTAAGGAAATGGAACGAAAAACTCCCCTATAAAAGACAGAGATGTGTGTTTGAAGATTCTGATTTGGTAGGTTGTTCAATTGGCTTGGATCAAAATCTTTGCGTGATTTGTGCGTCATCTCGGGCTCTCTTCGGGAAATTTTCATACTATCTACTACTCTCTTTTATTCGCAAGTAATCTGAAAATTAACTAAGCAAAACATAACATAAGTAAAATGATAGATAAGCGATAAGATAAGATAGATAGGTGGGTCCAACCATATCACAGGTTGGGACCAACACAAGTCTGCAGCAACAGTTAATACAGTTACCCAAATATCAGTAATACTAGTAATAGAGTTATACAGTCATCCAACATAAATGATAGTAAAATATGATGAGATCAAGGGCTAGAAAGATCCTGGTTGGATGGTGGTCCGTGAGCTGGAGGTGGCATGGAGCCATAAGGTGCAGCACGTGAAGCAGAGTGCTGTCCACTCGATGCTCTGCGGGAGACTAATGCTGAAGACGAACTGCGCTGTCTGCCGGATGCTGGTGGCTGGATCGGGTACAAATGGAAGTTGGGATCTAGTCCCATGTCTGCAATCTCATACGATCCTAGGGAAGCACCATGCATCTGGTAAGGTGGAAGCTCAGAGGATGGCACTGCGTTGCTCTGAAACATTCCTGTGAGTCCTGACAAAGTAGGCAAAGCAGCAGTAGTCATGTCTGGCATATAGTCAGTCTGAACCTGTACCTGATCATCAACCTGCATGTCCTGTCTAAATCCTGACTGAGATGAGTCTGTTTCTAAAGATGTGGCTGATATGGTTGACTCAGCTGGTCCTGGACGGGTCATGGCACGGGAAGATGGCTGCCCAATATGTGGGATATGCGGCTCATGTGGTGTCGCAGTGTGCACAGAGAAAACCGGCTCAGCCGCAGGAGTATTCCTGGTACGGCGGGCTCGAGGAATCTCCATGGGCACAGTGCGAGTGGATAATGTGGGTGGTATGGAGATGTAGGGAACGGTGGTAGTGGGTGGCATCATGGCAAATGGATGTAGTGGCATGGTGTGGTAGTTGGGTGGTTGTGGGCCGCATACCCATGTAGGGCGTGTAGGTTGTGGGAATCCAAGTAGCTAAATATGTGTCCTGTGTGTAGTGTGAGTTAAGCATACCCAACATACCGTACATGAGCTCGGATGATACCGGATCTCCCCAACCAAACTCTCGAGCAGGTGGTATCAGTGGACTCTGTGCCTCAGCAGCAGCAGTCTCACCCTCCTCTCGCTCATGAGCAACAGTGGTCCTAGGCTGTCGGTGGACCGTGCTGTCATCGAACTCAAACCTAACACTCTTGCTCCTCGGGGGTCTCATTCGAACTCCCGGAATGATCTCACCATCCTTCCATCTTATGTGCCCATCAGCATCCTTCTCTAGCAACCAAACCTTAACCATATAGTTAATGTCATATAGCTTAGATACCCTGTTCGCCACTGGTGTCAGGCTACCGATCACCTCCTCAGTCAACAGCCCCATTCTCCTAACTAACTTAGTGATTACTGCTCCCATATATGCAAACTCTGACTCGGTGTACCCTGACTCAGTAAGGATCCTATCAACAACCAAATAAGCAACATTAACGTGTTCCTGCTCTATAATGTTCTTGATGATCTGCAAGTCCTTTACCCCAACAGCTCCTTTAGTCTTTCTCTTTCCTTGAATGCTGCAAGCGATGAGGTTGTTGAGAACTTGGTGGTGCTTATCAAGAAAAGAAGTGGCCTTGACATTGGACTGAAACTGATTTCCAGTCAATTCTTGCCAAATAGCAGTGTGGTCTCGCTGTTTCACCTCTCTGTTTGCCTTCAAGAAGAACGGAGTAGTAACCTGATACTCAGTGTATAACTCAAGGTGGCTGGCAAAGGTTGCTAATGACATGTGGTGAGGGTTGCCCATAAAGTTGAATCTGATCATTTGGTCATTATCTAGTTTATCGATCGTTTTGTCAAACTGGAAGGTCACCATGAACTCAGCAACTAATTCCTGATAAATACTTTCTCTAATCTCAAACAGATTCTTCCAGGCTCGCAGATGTCGCTTCCCTTCCTTGAATACTATCAAATCTTCAAACCCTTGCTTTAAACCGATCTGTTCTAAGTCTTCCCCACACTATGTACCTATTTTCCCCCAATTGATGTGTTAGCCATTTCTGATACAACTCCCGTTTCTCTGGGTCCTTAATGGATTTCCAGATATAGCGAGGAATATCAGTCATCTATAAATAAGAGAAAAAAAGAACATAGTGAATTATCTATAATAATCACAAGTTTATGGAATAGGTCATATTCTAGATTTTTTTAACGAAAATTTGAAATGTGGGCTTTAGAATATGAGCAGTCCCAAAAACCTATAATAACTAGTAATACTACCAAACTCAACTTCCAACCATCACAAGAAACTTTGGTTTACAATAATAGGCTATTAGGTCTTTAATGATTTCTAGAAGACAAGTCAAAAAACTACTTAACCATCATATGCATGTATGATATAGATTTAAGTCTTAATCGTATAATTACCTTATCATGGCAAGCATAACCTAGTACCGCATACTAATGCAAACTATCATGATTATTTAAGCAAGTATTTAGCATTTTTAACCATATCATGCAAGTAATGCAACAAAGCTTCCTTAGTTGACAATCGTGTTGTTAGATTGGATCTTTTAAAGTGATCATGGCATTTTTGCTACCTTAGAATTTTTAAAAGTAGTTGTTTTAAGGAAAGTGTAGCATTAATTCAAGACTTGCCATATACTCTCAAAGATTCAATTTCGCAACACAATCTTGATTCTTATAAACTAGAATGGTCATTAGATTACTAAAAATTAAGCCGTTTTGACTTTTTAAAGTCAACTTTACCAAAGTAAGGTTTCCTTTAGTCATTTGCCCAATCCATAGTAATACTAACTTGAACTAGCAACTCAAAGTAAGGCATTAGCATCAACATAAGTCAAAACATCATTTAACCAAGAGTTTTATTTCAAAATGGTGACGTTTAATCAAAAGTCAACGTTTCATGCTTACTTTAATTTGCTAACTTGACCATAACACGCATTTAACCGCAAATGAAGCAAATGAATAAGCTATACTAATCATATTAAGTATTAAACAACCAACAAATAACTTATCATAAGCAATTTAATCATCGAATGGTCAAAATGGACTAACTAGCTATAAGAGTCAAAGAAAGGTCAACTTTCCAAAGTCAAACATCAAATTACTTCAATCTAACTAGTAATGCTAGTTCCTACATCATCCTATATCATCACTAAGCAAGAATCAAAGCTCAATTTCGCAATGTAAGGCACAAATCATCAAGAACTAACTTGAAACCCTAAGTTAACAAAGTTAGAGAATTTTGGTATTTTAAACTTGAATCATACCTTGATGAAGATGTAATGATGTTTAGAGACTCATAAATGACCTAGAGATGAAGGAATGAAGCTTGATTTGGTTGAAAATAGTGGAAAATGGTGGGTTTGGTGTGGGGATGTGGTGACCGTCGCACAAAGGGAAGGAGGGAGGAGAAAGAGTGAAATTTTTGTGGGTTTTGACTTTGGTTGACTAGTTTCTTTCTCTTTTCAACTTCCTCCTTTTTCCATTTATGGTAAATGATATTTTAAAATGTATTAACTTAGCTAAATTTGGGCAATTAAAAACTTAAGCCAAATAATTTTAGCAAAAGTTTAAAAATCCTGTAGTTAGCTGTGCACAGCAAAAAGATTGGTTTTATTTAAGACGGAAAAGAAAACTACTTAACTAATAAAACAAACAATAGTTTTGGTTTAAAATCTTGATCCTTTTAAAAATCCAAACAATTTTTAAAACTTTCTAAAAATATTTTAATTTTAGATTTTCAAGTTTTTAGAAACTGCGCAGATTTTGAGGAGATAAAGATTTTAAAAGCTTTTTGATTTTTTTTCTTAAGAAACAAATTTAACTACTAACTTATTTTTAACCTAAGAAAATTATTTTAAAGACCTAATTAAAAATTTGGGTTGCCTCCCAAAAAGCGCTTGGTTTAAGTCTGTAGCTCGACTATTGGTCCAAATCTATTTAAGGGGAATTGCTTTGAAACAATTCTGATTCCCTTGGAAAGTATAGCGAGGAATAAAATCATAGTTTAATATGTTAATGACATAATCAACTAGCTCGGCAGGATGTGATGAATAATTTTCAAATTCGCTAAGAATCCTACGTTCTTTCCGACCTAATTCTAGCAGATTATTAACAAACTTATTAAATTCCTTTCTAACTTTCTTTTTACTTGAAATTCCCATTCGTATACCGCGGTCTATATTATTAAGGTCGTGAAGAAGATTTCCTAAAATTCTCTGAAACCTAAGTTCCTCTTTTGAGTCGGGATTACCATTTGTAGTTTGCACTGCAACGGTAATATCCAAAATTAGAGATCTTTGAGAAACGGTGAAAGGGAATTCGGATTGATCGAACAACGAAGCAAGTTTAACGTGGATATCTTTTCTTTCAGCAAAGAAAGCGGCTTCTATCTTGTTGTCGTCTGCTCCAGGAAATATTTCTTGCAACTTGGCGATTATATAGGCGGCGGGATCTACGAAAAATGGAATTTTTCCAGAAATGACGAGAGTGATCGCGGGATCTTTAGAAGTTAATAGCTCAAGCTCCTTTATCATAGCTGCAACATAACGATTAATCATGGTTTGAGAAACTGGTTGATAATCGGTGCAAGCAAATAGATCCATGAGGCGATCTATTTCTGATAAAAGCTTTCGCTCTTGCTCTCGATATCGTGTGAAGATACCATCTTCCTTTGAGGTCGGAAGACAGTGGAGAATACCTACGAGTATGTCTATCCTTAAGATGGTTTCTCTTTGCTCGACTGAGTAAGGAAAATCAGACATATTTAAGTGTAAGGCAAATGCTTTACATACATCCAATCTATTACCAGGATCAAAAGAGTAACCAATGTATCGGATTTCATCACCATCTGAATCTTTCGGTATTTCCTTATCTAAAACAGGATAAATGGTGTACGAAGGTTCCGGTACGAGGTATACAAAAATTGGTGATTTTGGAAGATGTTCATGAATATCCTCATTCCTTATGGTTATTCGTTCTTCATTGGAAGAGGAATGAAAGGGTTGAGTGTTTCCATGAACATTATCGACAAAATCAGGGAATCTATGGATATTTTCTAAGGAATGTTTAATCTCAGGCGCAGGCAAAACCTGATAGCTTGGAATGCTAGAAGCAGAAGTTGAGATCTTCTGTTGAGATTTATGGATTCCTAAGTTAAGATCTAAGAGTTTCCCTAAAGTTCTAGAATCTTCGTCTGGTCCAGCGAAGGCTTCTTCCGGTGATGAGTGAAAGTCGGATTTCAACTCTTGTTCCAAGTGGTTGAAGAACTCAGCATCGTCCATAGTCGTCATTTCTTCAGTCGTTTTGCTGGCGAATGGAGAAATGGGTAGGAAGGCGGCGAATCGTAGAAAGATATTTTTGGATTTTTCATTTTATTCTAAATTAAGCTAATCTATTCTGAAGAAAGTAACTTTCGGATAAGTTGAGGACAACCTATACGAAAAGGATCTCCTAAAGGTTTATTCTATCGAAGGCGACTTCAGAATCGTAACGCTCTACGATCCCCGGCAACGGCGCCAAAAACTTGACGCGCCCCAAAACATCGGCTCAAGAAGCCCTCCTGCCTTTTAGGGGGAAGGAGGACCGTCCTTGTCGTCGGAGGACCAGAGACCGAACAGATTAGGGCGGCGGTGGTGGTTAAGTTTTAAATTTATAAAGAGCTGGGGCTCAACTTATAAATACTACCTACTACACAGGGTGAGTAAGCAGTAAGTATAACTCGAGGTCGTTCTTAAATCGGAGCGAATTGAAACGAAGTGATGCCAAAGATAGAGTTCGCTTTTAGGATAGGGTTTGTGCAAGTAGGTAGGTTTTGGGGTTTTGGTTTTCGGATTAATTTAACACTATGCAGGAAAATAAAGATAGAGAAGAATCGGTAGCTAGGTAGACAGATAGAGAATTGCGGCGATTGAAACTTCAATAATCAGTTGTCGGGATGATGTTTATTATAAAGATAATTGGGGACATTTTTAGTTAATAGACAAGTGCATTACGGGTGTAAACACTAGGACCCTACTAATTCTAGTTATTTACCAGAATTAGTATGTCACGAGACCTAGGCTATTGTGATTCTGATCAAAACAGGCTGCTCAACCCCCCACACTGTCTTTGTGGACAAGTGACCCTCGACGGGTGCAGAAATAAGGTAACAGACTGACATACCGGTAATTCTGACCGTTCTTAACACCTAAATGTAAATGCCATCTCCTAAATATGCTCAGATTATTATTTTGTTATTCTAAACTATCAGTTTTGTAGAGTCTAGGGGTTTTAAGAATCCTGAACCACTGCTGGGCTTGACTTTCATCTCTAGACTCATTCCTTACGTTTGATTAGTTCAATTACTTCTGTCATGATCTAGACTCTCCTTTGCAATCAGTCATTCAGCCCTAGGAACACCAGCGGTGTACAATGCATACTCATTCCATAGCGTACCACACTAGGCACCGTTCACGATGTACTACACTTAAACAGTTCCACAGATCCTCGTAACCAGGGATATGTTGTAGCTTTTATCCCTAGGTACAGGTACAGTGTACTATGTTGAAGTGTTTCCACAGCTTCAGTTCCAGGGGTAGACAGACGGTGTACTGTAACATTTCCACAGCTATATTGGTTCCTAGGCCATATTCTAGGGTCTCTAGGTAATCCACAGTGTTGGCACAGACGGCTTTTTCCGGAGCTTCCACGTTGTACTCCACCAGTGGCGTTTCCAAAGCTATACCCAGTACTTCAGCCGAATTATAGTGACAGACACGGCTTCGTACTATAACACAGATAACTTCCTACTGTACCTAGAGGTGATCAAGTTCTAAGCCTAAAGTAGCAGTCACGCGAAGGACTGGAAAGGGTGATCCATAACTAAATCTAGATGCATGATAAGTTTTAGACATAACAAATATAACAATTCCCAATTATATGGTTTTAAAGATTAATTCAACATCATCCCTACGTCTAATTATCTAAATTTCAACAACCACAATAGCACACTACTCAATAAGCATGACAATAACAGTAACATACATCATACAAGCAGGCAGAAATAATTCGGACATAGTATAAGTATGAAAAGATAGATATCACCAGAAAATTGAGCAGAGTAACAGCTAAAAAGAAAGGCGAAGTCTTGCACCAAGAATGCTTCTTATTACACCGTGATTACAATACGAGCTTTCCTTCTCTCTCTACTGCTAACCAACTAACTATCTATCTCTCTAGAGTGAGAAAACTCTAGAGAGAGAAACTATCTAACTAAACTAACCTAGAGAGAGTAAACGTATAAAAATGTAAAAACGAAGAATAAAGTGTGTGTGAAGTGATGAGAGATGTCTTCCTCCTTTGAAATGATGAAATGAGGCTTCTATATATAGAGATCGCACAGCCGTATCCGTAGACCGTATCCTAACCATGAAACTCACAACCATATTGCAAAGGCGAACAAAAATCAGATTTTTATCACCCAAACGCACGATACTGCTAAGCTAGGGTGAATACGGCTGAACTGGGCCGTATACGGCTATGCATAGGGTGAATACGGCTGAGCTGGCCCATATACGGCTAAGCACAGGCCGTATACGGTCTGTGACCAGCCGTATACGGTCTGGCTCAGCCGTATACGGCTGTATTCAGCAGTATCCTGGCCCTTCGGTTCTTTGTTTCTTCGTTCGGGCGTATCTTCTTCGTCGTTTGTCCGTTTTGAGTGATCTTTATGTCCACGCGTTCGTATTTTCCTAACGAAGAAAATGACATAAGTTAGAGGTCCTATGTCGAAGCGTAGCTTAAGATGTACTAAAATGAGTGAACGGAGGTACGGTGAAGCAGTTTTGCCCTGTTTCTTACGTTTTTCATGCCATTTTTAGTGATTTTACAAACATCGACTGCGTTTTGACTTAGTTAACAAAACTTTATGAATAATGTCCTTTTAAGTATGTTTTTGTTTACTTTGTGCCTAAAATGTGGAAGATAACGTGTTTTTACGTGTTATCAAAGCATAAGGCAACAGACCGCAATTGTATTTACTGACCTTTCTTAACACCTAATCATCTATTTACTTTTATCATGGCAAATACTGATTGTATCCTATGTATGTTAAACTATTGGTCTGATTAGGGTTTTGCATGTCTAGGTATTATATTTGACACTACCCTGTATTGTATCTGTTGAAGCACATACTTAATCATCGTAAATATAGACCCTCCTTTACATTCAGACGTTCATCCCTAGGAATAGTCACGGTGTACAGGGCGATTAGGCATTTCCACAGTGTTCCAATCCTAGAAGTACTGACGGTGTACTAGGCATTTAAGCATTTCCACAGTGTTCCATATCTTTGGTGTACTAACGGTGTACAGGGCAACGAGCATTTCCACAGCTTTGATTCCTAGACCACAGTTCTAGAAGGGTCACTTCTATGTAATCCACGATGAAACAATCCATGGCATTTCCTTAGCTTCCACGTATTTGTACTCCACATGAGGTGTTTCCAATGCTATACGAAGTACCGTGCCTTTTCAAGGAAAGTTCATAGTTTCATACTGTAACTGGAGATAACTGTATATTCATAGTATTAGGGTTGATCAGATCCTATCCTAGGGCAACAGTCACGTGAAAGTCTGGAAAGGGTGATGAGAGACTAGATCTATATTCATGATAAGCTTAACCAGATACACAGCATAACAATTTCCAATCGTATAAATGAAATATTAATTTAGCATCATCCTTACTCCTAATATCTACATTTCAGCAATCACAATATTAAACTACTCTATAAACATGGCAATAAGTAAAACACAAACTGAAATAACATAAAGCACAAACATTATAACAGTAAGCAAAGTTTCGATATCACCGGGAATACAGCAGTGTAATACTGAGGATTACAAATAGTCTGAACTTGAAAAACTCGTTACAACAAGATTACCAAGCTAAACCTTCCTCTAGACTCGAACCGTAAGCTCAACCCTAACATTTCTCTTCTAATTCCTAAGAGTAGTGCTAGAGAGAGAAAGTAGAGAGAGAAAGTGAAAGAAAGAGAGTAATGAGAAAAGTGTGAGAATGTGAAAGTGTGTTGAGGTGTGTAAAATGAGGAGAGGTGACCCTCTATTTATAGGCAAAGCTTCAAATCTTTCGTACAACTCGCGAAACAGCACGTACAAGCAAACGAAGCAAGATACGGGGTAGCAGGGGCCGTATACGGCTTTGGAGGGGCTGTATGCGGTGTACACTAAGCCGTATACGGTGCTAGTGGGGCCGTATATGGTTCCCTAGGCCGTATACGGTGTTCGTCTGATTTCGTTCGTTGCTTAAAACGCGCGTATCTCCTTCGTTATGCGTCCGTTTGACCTGATTCTTTTGCCTGTGTCTTTGTAATTCCGTTACGCTTATAATGATGCCAACTTTACTGAAATTGGATGTGTATAGATTAAGCATAGCCAAAATAACTTTATAGGGTCTGATACCGCTCAGTCTTCTCCGTCCTTTATCCGATTTGCATGATTCTTGATTTTCCCGTCTCGATTTTAACTGTATTATCATATGATGAAGTTAGAATGTGATCTACATAAGGTAAATGAGGCCGAAGGATTTTGTGCACGTTTATTGGCCCTAATTTGCTTGTTATTTGGACGTTTTAGGTGATTTTTGCAACAACGCCTATATTTAGACCACTTTAGTGAATTTTAGTAAATAATGATCATTTTGGAATGTTTTCACTAAAGACACGTCCAAAAAGTGTGGAATATTGCCCTTAAAAACATGACTATTTGAGTCACATCAAGTTATCCCACACTTAGACGTTGCTTGTCCTCAAGCAACACTCAGTTAGAAAAACATTTAAAATTTGGTTTTTTTAAGGGAGAGTCAGAATAATTTCAAAAGATACCACTTCTAATATGACTAAGACTGTTTAAGAATAAGGGGAAGGATAAGATGATCCTTTCAGAAGCAAGAAGCTATTATTATCAGGCATACTACCAATCCTCGTGATCTTGGAGTACACATGACTAGGCGATCTCACTAAAGGTGGTCACTCAATTCACTCATGGTGTATCGGGTTTCCTATCAATCTAGAACAAATGAAATCGCTCAAATAAGTCAGTCATGCAGCACTCATCGTCATAAGCTTGGTTGAGAATCGGATCTCCACCACTTAGGTGAGTACGGTGCTAACTATCCCAAGACATTCAACGGGTGGTAGTGTTTGGTGAGGTTTAAGGGTATGGGTAGTGATATATGTTTGGTTGTAGGGGTTTGACTCATCTTAAAACTCAAAGATAGCGAAAAAATTTATTTTAGAACGGAACGGAGGATTTTGTAGCTGCTCGTCTTCTATCGAATTTTCCTTGAGAAGGTGATACTTGAAGCACTCAGATTTATTTGATGGAACTATTTCTTTTTCTTTTCTTGATTTTCTACTTTTTATTTTTCTTTTCTTCTTCAGAACTTCTTTGCCAGAGAATTTCTGAGGATATTTTAAGTTGATTCCTTCAGAAATCCTTTTCGGAATTATGATCTTTGATCTTGAACTTCAATTTCTTTTATTGTGCCAATTTTTCGCACTTTTGACTTTTAGAGTACATAGAAGAGGAAGACTTTGGAGCATATTTGAAGAGGATGTTCCAAAAGATGTTTTTCACGACCTTAGAAATTCTAAGATAAGCTTTTGGAATTTTTTGGTGAGTAGGGGTTGAGTACGAGGGTTTTTACGAAATGAAAGGTTTAGGCTCAACAGGGTTTACTAGGCGGATCATCGATACTGAAAATAAGTATCGGAAGGGTTTTGGGCTTGAAGAGATATGTAAGAATTGGGTTTTAATCCTAAGGAATGTCAAGGTCATCTAGCTGCACCTATACCGCGTACGGTACACACTAATGTGGTCTCGAAACGTATGTCTGGAGCAAGTTCTAATTCTGAGATGCAAGCATCGGCACACAAAAGAAATGAAAGTGAAGCATTAAGGATGAATGCTTTTAGGCTCAAGATACCTCACTACAAAATAGGGTTGTATGTGCCTAGCCATGCTCCTTTTAGATTATTGTTTCTTGCTCGAGAAATTTCTACCTTATTTTCCCTATATTCCAAAATACCTTACTCATATTTTGAAAATGATTCTTTTCGAAAGTATTTAACTCAAAAACTTAGAGTTAGTTTCACAATCCAACTCATAATTTTAAATTTTTGAAAAAATTTATTTGAAAAAGTTCGTTTTTGGGGAAACATTTTCTGAGTAATGCTATTTTGGACATAAAAATCGCCTAAAATTATCCAAGGTATTCTATACCTAGCTATCCCACACTTAGAGGAACATTGTCCCTAATGTTCTCTTGAGTTGAGTTTTTACTGGAGGTAAAATCCCACACTTAGAGTTTGAACATGTAAGAAAATGTTTCTCAATTGTTAAATTTGGGTTTGAATCCCACACTTAGTGATAAGCTCAGGATAGGGTATAGATTATAACAAGCTAACAAGACAGAATATATGTGATCATGAAATGGATAGAGGGTTAAGAAACTCCCCAGATAACGTTTGAACGTTTTGAAGCCAATGAAATTTTGCAGGAAAGAGAGAGTCAGAACGAGCTTTCTTCTACATTCTTCTTGAAGGTCAGTAAGCTTCAATTGGGTTATCCGGTGTCATGTATCTAACTTTTTAAGTAGGGATTCTTATGGTGTAGAATTCCATACTTTTAGATTGAAGAAGTTAGAGTGATTTCGATAAGTATTTGTAATATGGGAAGTGATCCCACACTTAGTTCTTTGAAGTGATTGGATACGAAGAAGTTTTTGAGAAGAACGAGACCTCTCCATGAGATGTTGACTGTTCCACAGTCTGCATATATTGAAAGCTGGTTCGGGTTGCCTTTTGACTTCACGGATTTTCTTCTTGAAAGTGCGCCATCTCGCCTATTTTCACGTTTCATTCATCACAACATTTCTACTTATTTGACAGAAAGAAAATAAAACATAATAAGTAATAGCATAATGTAAATAAGGATAGAGTGATCAACCAACAAGTGGCTGATACAAATAAGTTCCAAAAGTAAGGTCCAATAGTAGCCAAACAAACACAAGATAATTATAGTAACAATGTCTGAAACCAAATTCAAGTGATGCAAATGAGGCAGGTCTATGAGGCTGGGGATCCCTGATCAGGTATGTCACCATGCTGAGTAGGGGCTGGTGCTGTAGATGGTCCTACGACTGACTGCTGGCCACTCGACACTCTCTGTCCTTCTTCAGCAGTGATAAGCTTGAACTGAATCAAAATATCTCTGAGTGTAGCTGCCGGCAGCTTCATCGGATCTGTAATACCCCACTGTAGCAGAACATCTGATGTGATCTTGGCATCCTCAAGTAGTTTCATATAGGCCTAACGAAGCATGGTCTCGGTGGGCACATCTGAGGAAGAGATCGGTCCAAGGTTCAGTAACATCCTGGAAGTGTCAAAAAATAGAGCATCCGTGCCCAAGTAGACTGTGTCAGCATGGTAAGATCCACTGGCGACTGGCTGGGCAGGATGAGAAATCAAAGGTGCAGAAATCACTAGCTGAACTACCGATATCTCGGTCTCAACTGACTGGACCTGCTCTGGTACTGGTGTGGTCCGAATAGCGGGTGATGGTGTATGGGTGGTATGTGATGGGATGGATGTATGTGGTGGTGCAATGGCTGTGGTGGTGGACCGCATCGGTACATGTAAGGCTCCGGGTCAGGAATACCAAGTCTCCTGGAAATCAACAGCTGATGGGAACGGCTAACCTGAAGAGCATGCAAAAGATAATACTGTGTCAGCGAGGTCACTGGATCTGTGTAGTGAACAGTAGCTTGAGCTGGTGGCTCGGCTGTCTCAGCTCCTCCATGCGGGACACTAGCATGAGTAGTAGGTGCTCGGGCTCTATCAGATGGGCCATCCTCAGTATCTGCAACAGGTGAGGATCCTCTAACACGCTTCCCAGGGAGACAACATCCTGGAATGATCTGTTTGGTGTTCTTCCATAGGCACTGCTTCTGCTTATCTACCTCAACAAGATGGATCAACTGGCAGTATTCCAAGTTGAATGGCAAAGAACGAGAACAAACAGTAAACTCCTCAGTGTGGGCCTCGGTCAACAATCCCATACCATACAGCAATTTAGTAATAATCGACCCCATGAACATGTGCTTATCCAAGTCTGTTTCATTCCAAAGTCTCTCAGCGATCAAGAAAGTAACATTCAGATTCTTTCCTCCTATGATTGCTTCCATGAACTTCAACTCTTCGGCATTCACAGCTCCACCTTCCTTCTTCCCAAATATAGAACATGCTAGCAACTTGTGAATGATGTGATGAACCGGCTAGATGAAAGTGGATGACTTAACACAGCTCCTAAAGTTTGATCCTGCTAAATCCATCCAAATATCCTTGTGGTTCCTGTTTGGTAGGCTGGAGATGTCTTGAACACTGTTTCTGAAACATGCAGAGTTGACCTGAGACTTTGTATATAAACCAAGATACACTCCCAAGTCGGCAACTAAGATATGATGAATCTGTTCCTGAAACCTGAATGAAATCTTTCTTTTGTCAGATACGCTCATTTTTGGATTCAGCTGGTAAGTCATCATGAACTTTGTCACTACTTCTCGGTATGCATCCTCATCTATATTGAAAAGACGGAGAAGGGCATTGTTCACTTGACCCTCGGTCTCATACATCAACAAACTTTTCAACTCATCCCTGATTCCAAGCTTAATCATATCTTGCCATACCACTTAACGATTACTGCCGAACGGTCGCTGCAACCACTGGCGAATGAGTGACCTATTCTTTGAAGATTTGGCCAAGTAGCTGAGTGAAGGCGGGCAAGTATCCATCTGAGACAAAAGAAAAGAAAAGATTAAACCATAATAGTGGTATATTAATGGATATGCTAAAGTGTTTCCAGATTTTTAGAAAAAATTGGAAATGTAGGCTTTAGAAATGGGCATATCCAGAAATTTTAAAATTGCTAAACCTAACCGCAACCAATCACAAATCACCAATTTCTTATTAGCCTATGTCTAAATGAGGGAAAGTGGCACCAAGCTTCAAGTTTTTAGCATAATCAAAGCAAGTATTTAAGTACCTAAGTCAATTATCCCAAGCACTAAAAACTTAAACACTTTATGCTTATGGTTAATCAATTCAAATGAGCTTAATACTTTGAATAAATCCAAGGTCATATAATTACCTCAAGTGAATCAATTAATCACAAAAGGACATATTAACAAGTTAATATGCAATCCAACTTTCCGAAATTTCATAAAGCTTATTTACATGGTTCCGAGCAAAGAATGGAAGTAAACTCTTTTGACAAAATGGTAATTTTTAGAAAATGGCTTTTTTGTTGATTCCATTTCAAAGTGTCATACACTTTATTAATTAAAGTGATGAACCTTAGAAATGATTAAATGAACCGAAGCTTGTTCTGACAATCTTGTAAGCTTTTAAGTTTAGAAAAGTCATAAACATGGTTTAAAAATAAAAGTTTTAAGTGAAAATGATGTTTATGATGGTTTTATCAAAAATTAGCTTACTTTAATTACCAAAAACTAGCTTAACCATTTTCTAATTGCAAACGATCAATCAAAGCATGTTAATCTATCATATTTAAGCATAATTTAATCAACAAAAGTTAACATAAGCAATTAATCAACCAAAAAGTCAAACTAGCCATAGTTCATCCAAAAAGTCAACACTTTACTTTTGAAACTTGCAATTAAGCCAACAAATCACTAGATTATGTTTGTAATCATGTTAAGCATCAAGATAAGCATGGAATACACTAAAGATTGCAACTTTTAACCATGAAATCTATGAAAATGAGTTACAAGCCCTAATTTTTAAAGTTTCATGAAAATCACAAAATTAGGTCAAGGATTACCTTAAACTTGATGTAGTGATGTTGTGGATGCAAGAAAGATCATAAAATGATGAATTTTGAGCTTGGAATCATGCAAAATGGTGAAGTAATGAAGATTTGAGGATGGAGGTGGTGAGGCCGACGGTGGGGGAGAGAAAAATGGAAGAAGATGAAGTTTGAATGGTTTTGTCATATGTGTGTTGGCTAAAAGTCCCTTTTATACCCTTTCAAACGCGCGCGATTTAAAATTCGCGAAAGATACGAAACATACAAGTAAAATTTCAAAGTTTAAAATTTTTTTAATAAGATAAAAAAAAAAGTATGTTCGTAATTTTCTGAATCTTTACGCGCAGTCTGAAAAGATATTGCGAGTCGTATGCAAAATCGTATATGTTTTTATTTAAAGCAAGACAATATTTTTGTGTTCTTTAAAATCCAAGACAGATTCAAAACTAATTTTTCAAAAATTTAAAATAACTTTTTCAAATTTTCTGAAAATGTCTGAAACTCGTTACTGTGTTGCGCGAATTTGAACTTTGAAAGAACGTTTTCTTATGTTTTAAAGCTTTTAAACCTAATAATTAACTACTAATATTACTTAGCCTAGATACTTAAAGTAAAACTAAATTAACTAAAGTTTGGGTTTCCTCCCAAAAAGCGCTTGGTTAAAGTCGGCAGCTCGACTTTTGGACAAATTTATTGAGTATTGCCCAAGAGCAATTGTTTAAGTGAATTTGATGCTCTTGGTTGAGGGAAAGTGTAGCGAGGAATAAAGTCACAAGTGAGAATCTTAATGACGGAATCAACTAGGTATGCGGGATGTAATGAGAATCGTTCGTGCTCAGTGAGAAACATACGTTCCTTTTTGCCTAAATCTAGAAGATTGTCAATAAACTTGTTAAATTCCTTTCTAACTTTCTTAGGGTTTGAAATTCCATTTCGTGATCCGTCATCTATATTGTTCAAGTCATGAAGAAGCATTCCTAGGGTTTGTTGAAATTCCCATTCTTCTCTCTAATCGGGATCTCTGGTGGTAGTGTGAACTGACTCTGTGATTTCTTCGATTAAAGATGTTTGTGAAACAGTGAAAGGAAATTTTGACTGAGCAAATAACAAAGTGAGTGAGACGTTAATATCATTCCTTCCAGCAAAGAAAGTAGCTTCCATGTTATCGTCAGTGGCTCCAGGGAATATCTCTAACAACTTGTCGATCATGTAAGTAGCAGGGTCAACGAAGAATGGAATTTTATCAGAAATGATGAGAGATATAGCGGGGTCTTTGTTGATCCAGAACTCAAGCTCAAAAATCATAGCCGCAACATAACGATTAATTAGGGTTTGGGAAACCGGCTGATAATCGGTGCAGGTGAATAGGTCCATTAGTAGGTCTATTTCTGATTTAAGCTTTAGTTCTTGCTCTCGATAATGTGTGAAGATACTTTCCTCCTTTTGATTTGGAAGACGGCGGAGAATGCCAACCTCCTTTTGATTTGAAGATACTTCACATGGAGACGTTTTGAGTTGTCTAGCAAATGCCCGACAAACATCCAATCTCTTATCAGGATCAAAAGAGTTACCTACGTAGCGGATATTTTCTTCAGGTTTGATTGGTAGAGTCCTATCAACAACACGATAGATGGTGTACTCAGGTTCTGGTACAAGGTTCAAAAAGATAGGTGATTTTGGAGGGTATTCGTAAACTTCTTCATTCCATGGTGGAAGACGTTCTTCAATGGGTGGAAAACGAAAGGGTTGAAGATGTTCAGAGTTACTTTCGGCAAAACCAGATGAACTAGGGAATTGAAGGAAGTTTTCTAAGGAATATGAAACCTCAGGAGCAGGTATAACCTGATAGCTTAGAATGCTAGATGCAGAAGTTGAGATCTTCTGATGAGAATAATGGGTTCCTAAGTCAAGGTCTAAGAATCGCCCTATGGTTCTAGATTCATCGTCTGAATTAGCGGAGATATCTTCGAAAGAGGATAAAGATGAATAGTATACGTCAGATTTCAACTCTCGTTCTAAGCAGGTGAAGAACTCAGCGTCATCCATGGCCATCATTTCTTCGGACGTCTTGAGGGCGAGTGGAGAAATGGGGCTAGACGGAAATGAATCATAGAAAGATGTTTTTGTATTTTTCATTTTTAATTTAACTATCTAAATTATTCTAAGGAGAGCAAATAACTACCAACTAAGTTTGGGAAAACCTAATTGGAAAGGGTCTCCTAAAAGATAGAATATCTAAGGCGGCTTCAAATCGTAACGCTCTTTGATCCCCGGCAGCGGCGCCAAAAACTTGTCGTTCTCCTATTGGTCGGTCGGATTTGACTCCGGTCCTTGTTCCAACAGCAATAGAGGCGGCGGACAGTGAGTTTTAAATTTATATGAGCTGGGGCTCAAACTATAAGTACTACCTACCTTGGGAGCAAGCAGTAAGTATAACTCGAGGTCGTTCTTTTATCGGAGTGAATTGAAATGAAGCGAGTCACCAAAGATTATGGTCGCAATTAGGATGGGGGTAGGTAGATAGATTTTGGATTGATTTGGTTTTCTAATTTATCCTAAGTACAGTAAAATAAATGCAGGAGATAAAAGATAGGGAATAAGCAGACAGGTAGAGATGTGATTGCTAAAACTTGGATAATTAGGGTTTCGTGATGATGTTCATTATAAAATTGATTGGAGATTTACCTGATAAAAAGCAGACATACTTTTGGTGTAAAGACTAGGACACTATGTTCAGGTGAAACCCTAGAAACATATGTCACTGGAATCCTAGGCTATCAGGATTCTGATCAGATCAGGCTGTTTTCAAACCCCCCTGAACTTTTGCTTGAATAAGACAAAGTCACCCTTGGTTTATCTAGGGAGCAGGCATAAGGCAACAGACCGCAATTGTATTTACTGACCTTTCTTAACACCTAATCGTCTATTTACTTTTATCATGGCAAATACTGATTGTATCCTATATATGTTAAACTATTGGTCTGATTAGGGTTTTGCATGTCTAGGTATTATAATTGACACTACCCTGTATTGTATCTGTTGAAGCACATACTTAACCATCGTAAATATAGACCCTCCTTTACATTTAGGCGTTCATCCCTAGGAATAGTCACGGTGTACAGGGCGATTAGGCATTTCCACAGTGTTCCAATCCTAGATGTACTAACGGTGTACTAGGCATTTAAGCATTTCAACAGTGTTCCAGATCTTTGGTGTACTAACGGTGTACAGGGCAACGAGAATTTCCACAGCTTTGATTCCTAGACCACAGTTCTAGAAGGGTCACTTCTAGGTAATCCACGATGAAACAATCCATGGCATTTCCTTAGCTTCCACGTATTTGTACTCCACACGAGGTGTTTCCAACGCTATACGAAGTACCGTGCATTTTCAAGGAAAGTTCATAGTTTCATACTATAACTGGAGATAACTGTATATTCATAGTATTCGGGTTGATCAGATCCTATCCTAGGGCAACAGTCACGTGAAAGTCTGGAAAGGGTGATGAAAGACTAGATCTATATTCATGATAAGCTTAACCAGATACACAGCATAACAATTTCCAATCGTATAAATGAAGTATTAATTTAGCATCATCCTTACTCCTAATATCTACATTTCAGCAATCACAATATTAAACTACTCTATAAACATGGCAATAAGTAAAACACAAACTGAAATAATATAAAGCACAAACATTATAACAGTAAGTGTAACACCCTGTTTCTGGGTCTAGTAGTATTTTAATATTTTCTAACTGTGAATTATTATTTAATGTGTCAGAAAATAGTTTCGGTGATTTATTTGAAAATAAATGGGTAAAAGAGTCGAATAATTTATTGTGACTAATAAATTATTGAGTGTTTTAATTTTATTTAGTTGACGGTAAAATAAAATGATGTTTGCCCGCAAATGGTTTTTAAGTTCCAGGCAATGATAGGCACGGGGAATGAAAATTAACCAATTATATGGTACACTCCATATTTGAGTCGGTTTATAACAAAAACATATATCCATACATACATATGTACGACATACATACATACACATGAATGAAACCCTAGATAATTAACAAATACATGATGAAATCTTAAATTGAAGCCTTGAAACTCGAACTCAAGCATCAAGATCATGGATTATCAACTTCTAATTCTTCTATTTATCTTGTAAGTATGGATTCCTTGATTTTCATAAATCTAAAATTTGGGGTTTTGTGGGTTATTGATTATAATCCGAGATTAAGGCTTGAAGTTGTTAAATTGAGGTTTATTAAACTCATAAATGATGATATGTAACATGATTCAAGGATTATCTTGTAAATTTAAATTAGGGTTTGTGAAATTGATTTGTGTTCTTATGATATATGATGAACTTATAATGATTGAGATGAAATTGAGACTTATAACTATGTTAGAATTGTTAGTTGATGTTAGTTTCATGGTTATAGTTGAAACCCTATGTTAGAAATTGTAGAATTGAATCATGATCATGATAAAAGTTGTGGGTTTAGTTGATTAGTCATGAATTATGATTTTAAAGCCTAGAGTAATGATGTATAAATGGATAAGTATTGATTCATGATGATGATTATTTGTGTTTAAGCTAAAATGTGTAAAGTTGATTAAATGTTAATGGTAATTATGATGATTATGAGGTGTTTTGATGAATTAGTGATACTTGAGGATTATAACCTTGGTAATGGTTAACCATGTTGATTAGTGACAATTAAAGTAGATTAAAATGATGATGTAATACTACGATCATAATTTGATAAGTGATGGTAAACTAAGGATGTTAAAAGTGATTATTCATACTCTTGGAATGTTTTATGTGAAATTACTATAAGTAATAATTTTGTTGATGTGTAGTTGAAAAGCGGTTATCATAATATCAAATCATGATTAGGTAATAATTCAAGAAGTATGAATTTGGAATGTTGGTGTAAATCCATTTGATTGATGTTATATAGATTTGAGACTAGTGATTAACTTGTGTTGTTCTGTTGTATTGTCAGATGTGCAGAAGGCTCAGTGATATTAGACTACTGAGTGGATGCCTGAGATGGTCGGTGAGTGGATCTCTAATCCTCAGCGTAACTTGGTTGTAACAAGTTTGGTTACAACAAGTAACGTGTTATTACTTTATTATTTGCATTGGTGTTTATGCGGATAGTAATAATACTATTGATATGTTGACTAGTTGAATATGTGACTTGTTGATTACGTGATCACTTGAGTTAATTGGCCTTCGGGCATCAGTTGTTAATGAGGCAACGAGTTGTTGAACTGTTGGTTGGGCTAGTTGGATATCCAAAGTTTAACACACCTCCTGTGTTAGTTGAAGATAATCACTAGCTATCGGTCTCGTCCGTATGGCCATACGGATAGGTTGGGTAAGTGTTCTTGGGGAGCCTCCCGGGTTAATGGTTATCCCCAGAGCCGCCGATCCTCATTATGGTGTTGTTGATTAGTTGAATTGTTGCATTGTTGAACTGATGCATTGTTGATGTGTTGTATTGGGTACTTGCTTGTTTAGTGCTAATTGTTGTACACAAAGTTGTTGCGCTAAGTTAAGTTGTTGATTAGTATCTGCTCACTTAGCGTTATGCTAATCCCCCACATTATCCCTTCTTGCAGGTTTTGGCTATTGTATTGGGTGGGCAAGAAGTTGGACTTGAAAGAATGTTTGACATGCTGACGTGACTCTGACATTTGATTTAAATAAATTAATGATATCTTTTGTTTTATATAACACCCATGTTGATAAACTGTGTTTTGAATTAAGTTGATTTAATACCTATATGAAACAATGTATCTTATAAATGTAGAAATTGGGATAACGCTTCCGGTACAATATATTTAAATGATTATAAATGAGGGGTGTTATAGTAAGCAAAGTTTAGATATCACCGGAAATACAGCAGTGTAATACTGAGGATTACAAATAGTCTGAACTTGAAAAACTCGTTACAACAAGATTACCAAGCTAAACCTTCCTCTAGACTCGAACCGTAAGCTCAACCCTAACCTTTCTCCTCTAACTCCTAAGAGTAATGCTAGAGAGAGAAAGTAGAGAGAGAAAGTGAAAGAAAAAGAGAAATGAGAAAAGTGTGAGAATGTGAAAGTGTGTTGAGGTGTGTAAAATGAGGAGAGGTGACCCTCTATTTATAGGAAAAGCTTCAAATCTTCCGTACAACTCGCGAAACAGCACGTACAAGTAAACGAAGCACGATACGGGGTAGCAGGGGCCATATACGGCCTTGGAGGGGCCGTATACGGTGTACACTAGGCCGTATACGGTGCTAGTGGGGCCGTATACGGTTCCCTAGGCCGTATACGGTGTCCGTCTGATTTCGTTCGTTGCTTAAAACGCGCGTATCTCCTTCGTTATGCGTCCGTTTGACCTGATTCTTTCGCCTGTGTCTTCGTAATTCCGTTATGCTTCTAATGATTCCAACTTTACTGAAATTGGATGTGTATAGTTTATCATAACCGAAATGACTTTATAGGGTCTGATACCACTCAGTCTTCTCCGTCCTTTATCCGATTTGCATGATTCTTGATTTTCCCGTCTCGATTTTACCTGTTTTATCATATGATGAAGTTAGAATGTGATCTATATAAGGTAAATGAGGCCGGAGGATTTTGTGCACGTTTATTCGCCCTAATTTGCTTGTTATTTGGACGTTTTAGGTGATTTTTGCAACAACACCTATATTTAGACCACTTTAGTGAATTTTAGTAAATAATGATCATTTTGGAATGTTTTCACTAAAGACACGTCCAAAAAGTGTGGAATATTGCCCTTAAAAACATGACTATTTGAGTCACATAAAGTCTCGACACCGTTGCTCATCGTATGTAAAAATACTTCCATCTCGTGCCATCGAAGCTTGACCACTTGCTTCCGGATTACTTTTGAGTCCATCACAATGCTTATCGGTATGATTTTTCAACGTTGTGTTGGAGTCGGGTTTGAAGAATTTCCGACAACGTTTACAATGCGCCTTAGTCGAACCATCCGACAACAACACTTTGTCGTAAGTATACCAAATCTCCGGATTTCTTTTGTTGGGCAATTGTTTCACAATCGTTGGTGCATTTGAAGAACCAACACCATGGGAAGTAGAAGAAGATTGAGTTGCCATTTACGAAACGAGAATATAGTATGCGTTTTTGAGTTTTTGTATATAAGTATGAGTGTATAATTGTTTGTGATTGAAACTAACTCAAAGGTTCTATATATAGTTGAAAATTAATGGCAAAATGGTAAATAAAAACAAAAAAATGGCTAGAATCGAGCTCCAACGGCTATAAAACGTTAAAAAAAATAACGGTTTAAAACCGGTTTTCCAAACCGGGTTGCGCCAAACCGGTTTGAAACCGGGTCCAAAGGATGGAATTCCAAACCGGTTCCAAACCGCCGGTTTTAGGAAAACCCGAACCGGTTTGGTCAAAACCGGTTCTTGACCGGGTCGGGTTTCGGGTTGGTCAAACCGGTTTTTTTGTGCACGACTACATACTGCTATACATTCACAATGCCCAGTGTCTAAAAACCGCATGGGCTTAAGTTGTCTAAGAAGGATAGAGCCAAAAGTGCCTGGGCCGGGCTATTTTACTCTATAGAATGAACTCAAACCTCAAGTTGGAATTTTCATTCTAAAAAAGAATTTCATGGAAACTGAACCATCTAAAATCTCAAGCCATATAAACAAACCAACAACTCACTTTATTTGATACCACCAAGTTATATTTGTATGGTAATTGATGAATGATAATTTAATAAATGTTATAATCATGTCTCAATGTAATTACTTATATTTCTATTTTAGTTTAGTTTGTCTTATAATAAGACGCTTCCATCAACCTCGTTGGTTCCCACGGAGCCGACACCAATAGTACGGCCCGTCGTTCTGGTTCCATCGGTTCAACCTGTCGGAATTTTGACGCCCCGACACTTTTTGTATATGTATAACTAAAGGTAATTTGATAAATGTAGGACTCAAAAATTTATGTGACGGTGTCACTGATGGCAGGGGTTCGTCAATTTCAGTCAGTTTTTGAAAAGCTGATGTGACGCTGACGTGGCTCAGTCGGAATCTGTTAGTTTCAGTCACGAATGGAGGTGGTCTAAGTGTACATTTCATAAGATGATATTTTTTTAGTGAATATTTCTAAAACGGTATGTGCTTTTAAAGTGGATATTTTTTTATTGAAACGGAGGAAGTAACAGGGTGTAAATGAGTCGATACATCTCGCGAGCTACTCGAACTCGACTCGTTAAAAGCTCGTTTCGAGCCGAGCCTACGAGCTCGAGCCCGAGCTTGAACATAGTTTGGAGCTCGTTTAATAAACAAGCTCGAGCTTCTTATATTGAGCTCGAACAATCTCGTGAGCCTAAACGAGCTTTTCATTTATATACATTAATAATTTTATATATAATGAAATAATATATCTATTACTAATATATAATACATTTAGGTGTTTTTTTTAAGATAGAAATTACCCTTTTACCCTTACTTCTATTAAAGGATTTCCAAAGATCCTATTAAATTTACTGAAATACCCCTTAATTAATATTTTGATTAAATACCACTTTAATGCCAGTCGGTTACAATGAGTAAAAATCTACAATTATCTCTTATCCTTGTTGTATCCAATCCACCTACTTTAATCTACATCTACGATATCTATAATATTTCAGTCGGTTACAGTAACTCAGAATCCACATCTACAATATCTATAATATTTGCATATAGTCTCCTTTACAATCAAGAAACCCTAGTAATTATCGCTTATCCTTGCTGTATCCAATCCACCTACTTTAATCTACATCTACGATATCTATAATATTTCAGTCGGTTACAGTAACTCAGAATCCACATCTACAATATCTATAATATTTGCATATAGTCTCCTTTACAATCAAGAAACCCCAGTAAATATAAGATTATAATTTTTTTTGCACAAGTCTAATCTAGCAATATCATGGCATCTTCTGATTAACTTAGAAGATCCATTTTCATCTCAATTCTAAAGCCCCTGCATCCAAAAACTCAAGCTAATGAAATTTCCTTGATCAAACACATACAATCATGTAACATCCTGTTTCTGGGCCTGGAAATAAATTATATTTTATTAAGTTTAAATGGTTTATTTGGAAAATAAACAAGTTAAAGAGCCTCAGTTTTTATTGTGATTAATAAAATATAGTTTGTTTTAAATAAACAAAGTTCACGGTAAAATAAAAGTATTTTGACTTACGGGTATTTTCGGGTTCCAGACAATAGGCTAGGAAGCGGGTATAAGTTACACCTAATTAAAAGATGGGGCGGCGGATGACCGACTCATTTCTTGGTTCCTACCTAACTCTCATTTCCTTTGAAACACTCTCAAACCCTCATCTCCATCATTTGTAAATTAAATCAAGAACAAATCATTGTGACTAAATCTTGCTAAAGGAATCTGATTATCATCATCTCCTACATCATCTTCATCATTAGATTGTAAGTGTTTTGATGTTTTTAAGTTCATTTTATTGAAATTGGGTATATGATGAATATTGGTGTTTGGTATGAATTGAAGCTAGGAAATTATGTTTTGTTAACTACTTGTTAATTATTCATTGATATGAGTTGATTTCATGAAGATTATATACTAAAATTGATAGTGTTCTTGATAGTTAGTTCATAAGCAAGGTTATGATGATTTTGGTGTTTTGATGATGATATATGCTAGGATCACATGTTAGAATTGTTGGTTAGTTGTTATCATATGATTATGGTTGATACTTGAGGTCATTTGCTGAGTAAATTCGTGTTCATAAACTGATTTGGTGAATTTTGGGGTTTTGGGTTCGTGTTGTGTTCTTGCTAAAAGTGCAGGTCATTTTGAACTATCAAACGCGATCCCGGCCTTGTCTCCGGATCGCGTTCCTTAGTTATAATTTGGTATAGTCGATTTTTGGTCATACGAACGCGATCCAGCCCTTTGTTCCGGATCGCGTTGCCATGTGTATTTCGGTGACAGAACTTTTTCTAAAGGTGAACGCGATCCAGCCACCCTGATCCGGATCGCGTTCGCATGAATAATTTTGACGGGTTTTGTAAATTTTGAAAATGCGTAAGTCTTTTCAGGGTCACGGTTATGTAACAATTTCATTAACTCGGTTTGGGATGAGATTCACATGTTCACTCGGAAACGGCCCAATGGTCAAAACTATATTCTAATAGCCTAGGTGTTTTTTGGCCATTCGGGGTCATTTAAAGGTCGAAAATGACATTTTACAGTTTTTAAACATTAGTTCGGGATTTTTAATTTCAATTCTGATTGAACTTTTGTTTACTTAGACTTTAGAGATTACTTGATTTGATAAATATGTTATGATGATGATTATGAGACGAGTTATTGACTTGTTATCTTTGTGTTCTCAGATAAGCGGGCGGCCACTCAGTAAGATTAGACCACTGAGTTGGTAATCAGACGATAATATTCGGTGAGTGGAATTGTATTCCTCGGTTCAATTCCGTTGTAACGAGTTTGGTTGCAACGGATGAACTTTCAGTTATTGGTTTGACTTGTTATAGGTTATTGGTTAATACATTGACATGATTGTTGATATTGTGATTTGGTTTACTTGGTTATTATTGTTATTAATTGTTGGCATGATGATTATGCGGTTTGAATAGGTTAGCTACATATTGTCATGACTATTATGAAATATGTGATGCTTGGGCCGTTTGGCATATGTGATTTCAGAGGTCAACGCTGGTTGGGTTTGTGGCTATTGTTGGGCTGCCTGGGTTTCCCGATACATGTAGTTGAGGGATGAATCCTTGTCAGTGAAGATAGCTTCAAACTATCGGTAAGCCACTGTTGGGGCCGGCAGTGGTTGTAGGCTTTCGCTGGTTGGCTAACCAGGGGCCGCCGGTCCTCTTTGACGATACGTGTTTATGATTGCGAAGCTTTAGGCGGTAATCATAATTTGTGTGATTGTTGTTTACGATGCTTTAGGCTGTAAGCATTATTTGTTGGTTTGGTTGTGCGTTGTAGGCTTGTTATTTCTGGATTGAACCGTCGGTTACGGTTCCATTCACTTAGCATTGGCTAATCCCTCGTTGTTAATCTTTTTGCAGGCTTTTAATAGGTGTGGACCGGGTTGTAGATGCTTAATGGAATGGTTGACTGTCATAGCGCTTACTCTGACAATTTTGGGGAAATCTAACTTTTGGTTTTGAATAGTTTTCTTAATGCCCGGTTGTTTAAGTAAATGTTTGTAACTAAACTTATATATGTGTGTAAATGTTTTGAAAACTTGATACTTTTGAACTTATGTAAATCGGTAATTATGTTTTGGGACCACGCTTTTAATGTATAATATAAAGTAATATGATATGTTTCGGTTTGTAAAAAGGCGGGGCCTTACAAATCATCTTTTAATTAACCTAAAAGATCCAGTTTCATCTCAATTACAAAGCTCCTGCATCCAAAAACTCAAGTTAATGATTTTTCTTATCAAAAAAATAAAGTAAGGATAAGAGACAATTTTTAAATTAATGAAACAGCAATCACGTTCTTTTGCCAAAGACATAATTATTGTATCCAAATAAAATATATATATTTTTGTTAGACCTAAAAAAATAGTGAAGATGATATTCTTACAAATATGTGGATTATAACTCTTAAAATTCATCCTAAAAATATAACATCAGTTTCTTATCAAACTTAATACTATTTACATGATTATAGCCTAATTACCATAGTTACACAGATTTTTAGGAGTATATAAGCGTTTCATCACAATGAAAAATGCAACTTACACCAAATTCTTCACCACGTAAATCCAAAACAAAAGAAAAACAAAACTAAGTTTCTTACACCATGGGGCCTCAAAACAATGCCAGCAACACCTCAACCCCTGCTGTTACCCCTACTATTACCGCTACCCATATTACCACTATCCCTCCCCTAGCTATTACCAGTATCCAAGTTACCACTACCACTCTCCTTGTTGTCACTACTCCTTCCCCTGATGTAACATCGATCACATCATTCTAATTCCAAGTCAGTAAGTTAGTTTCTATCCCTCCCCTAGCTATCACCAGTACCCAAGTTACCACTACCACTCTCCTTGTTGTCACTACTCCTTCCCCTGCTGTAACATCGATCACATCGTTCTAATTCCAAGTCATTAAGTTAGTTTCCCTAATAATCTGCCTTTTCCTTCTTTTGGACTTAATAATTTTGTTTATTATTTCGAAACACCATTTTTTTTAGCATAAAGATTGCCGCCGCAACGCGTGGGTACTAGGCTAGTAATTATATAATATAGCAGTACTAATCTACCTATACAATACTTAATATAATAAGGTAAATCGTATTATATACGGTTAAAAATTAACAAAAAAGAAATAAATGTTATATTTTAATTAAAATAGTAATAGTAATTAAACAAATATTATTCTGGAATAAAATAGTCGAATCTGAGTCGAGCTCGAGCTTGTATACTATTAAACGAGCTATAACACCCCATCTTCCGTACCATTATTTAAATATATTTTACATCTGAAGCGCAAGTCCAAAACATACATTGCATATTATATTTATATATATATATATATATATATATATATATATATATATATATATATATATATATATATATATATAGTCAAACCTTTCAAAAGTCATAATGTATCAAATTGGGTGCTATATAATTCCAAAACATACAACACTGATTATACAAATCAGATATTAGAGTAAACGCCTGGTCGTCAAACATTCCATACCAATCAACAACTTCTTGCCGAGCCCGTTATCTAATCATAACCTGCAAGAAGTAATGTGGGGGATTAGCACGAAGCTAAGTGAATGAAACTATAGCCATCAGCACAACTTAGCATAACAAAATCTGTATACAACAAATAATCGTAAACACAGAGATATCAAAGAGGATCGGTGGTCCTCGAGGAACTCTCAATGCCGCGGTGGCCCTCAAGCAACACTTGTAAACCCCACTGAGCTGCAGGCCAATATAGCGGTTTACCGATAGCCTATTGCTATTCTCTCACGTGACTAAGGTTCCCATTAACGATGTGTACAAGGAACCCTCCGTCGGCCAAACAATAGCAACCAAGTCCAACACTTGTTGACCTCTTTCTCATCACATACGCCCAAAGGCCATGTAACACATAATCCATAATCATCACGGAATCATATCCGACTAACAGTCTATCAACAGTAAAATCTACGGTTATCCGTTGTAACCAGATCTGTTACAACTAAATCACCCTGAGGGTACAGATATACCCACCAATACCTCAGTCGTCCACTCAGTAGTCTAATATCACTGAGCCTTTTCAAATCTGAGAATAAAACAGAATAACGAGTCAGTAACTCATTAATAACAATGCACTTGTGTTATAATTGTATAACATTTTTCGATGTACTATCCAACTACATAATGTATCATATCAAAATGATAATTCACACTTATATCATTTCATTTCTAAGTATAAAACTTATCTCGGAAATAGAATATAAGTTAATAATTCAGTTTAAAACTGATATACATAAACAATAACATAACTATCTTAGTTAAAACAAAATTGTTACATAAATCACATGTTATTTAGGCTAGCACAAGTATCATCACCATTTAAGGGTTAAAACCCAAAATTTCTGAAAATACAAAGTATCCGCAGGGTTCTCTCACTACCCGCCGGGTAGAAAGAGAAGCAGCCGGGTAATCCACTAACCAACCGGGTAAATTACAAAATGTGATAACATAACAAAGTCTCGTTTTAAATCCTAGAGTGGCAGCCGGGTCAAGCCATTAGCACCCGGGTTCCTAATAAACACAAAGGATCCGCCGGATCCTTATTCAATCCCCCGGCTACTAGCCCAAACCAGTACTACCCGGCGGGTAAGGTTAGTATCCGCCGGATACCCAACCTGTACCAGCGATCTGCACAAACTGTAAAACCCCAAACCCGACTTTACATCCATATTTCATCAAATTCAACTACTAAAACGACTTAGCAACCTTTCTAATGTTAATTAAACATCAATACACAACTACTAACATCAATAAATCATATTCAACTTTCAATTTCTATAACTCATGAAATTACCTAAAATTTAAGTGTAGGGATAGTGAGGAACAACTTACAATCAAAAGAATCAAAGGATGATGATGATGATGATGATGATGATGATGATGATGATGATGATGATGATGATGATGATGATGATGATGATGATGATGATGATGATGATGATGATGATGATGTTATTCTGACATAAAATCAAGTTCACAGCTTCATTGATGTTTTTAATCTTTTGTTTTCTCCTTACTTTTTGAGTTACTGAGTTTTGCCCAAGAAGTGAAAAATAAGAAACTTGAAAGAGTAAAGTAAATAAGTCGGCTCCCTCTAACCGACTCAGATTTAGTTGGTATAATTTAATTCCTCTTCTAAACCAATTGTCTGGAACCCGAAAACCATTTGCAAGTCCAACTATTATATTCTTCCTACAACTTTATTAATTTAAAATAATTAATAATTTATCTGTCACAATTAGTCATTTGACCTCTTTTTCCAATTATTTTCAGATACTCAATACGAAATCATTTCCTAACACATTAAATAATAATTTAAAGTCAGAAAATATATCATAATACTACTAGACCCAGAAAACAGGTGTTACACGAGCCGAGCTCGAACTTTGTATACTAGGCTCGAAACGAGCCAAGCTCGAGCTCAGTGAATTTTAAACGAGCCGAGCTCAAGCCTAGACAAGCTCGGGCTCGACTCGGCTCGTTACAACCAGGTAAGTGCTTATTGTAGAAGAAGTGCTTGCTGAATCCCATCTGTTCTCATACCGACAATCATATCAGTAATATACGTTTTGGAATAGGATAAATATCAGTTATAGTCTTATTGTCCCTTTGAGCAAGGCTACTTCATGGGCACGAATAATAGACTAGTCAACAACAAAGCACTGCAAACACATAAGCGTTGATCATACATGGTAAATAAATTAATTGACAATGGATCATATATTTTTACTTGTAGGTTTGAATAGATAATACATGTCGATTGCCATGTAATTAGTTTGAAAGCCGTTTGCTAAATAGCTTATGTAAGGAGATTAAAAGAGATGACACGACAATGATGCCAACTTTAACGATTCCGCTTTAATTCGCTCTCAAATTCTTTAATCGGGTATCTCCAAGTAATCGCACAAAATTACAAATAAGTGTATTTTTTTACAATAAAAGCTATATACAACATTCTCCCATGATAATAAAAGATCTATTTTCTAGTATGTAAAGTGTTCGAGAGTGTAAAGATCGCTTAGAAATGTTTTTAAAAGGTGTAACTATGGTTTCAAGTTTCAAGGGTGATATGGGTTAAAAGGTGGGTTGGTTAAAAAGGAAACAATGTGCTCTAGCAGCAAGGCATCTTAATGTTCTCGCAAGAGTTATCTGTTCGAACATTATTAAGGAAACATGATGGGTGCTAGGAAAAGTTTCGAAAATGGTCACGAGAATACTCCAATTAGACCTCGTACATCTAAGTCATAACAAACTTGTCCTTCCATGTAATTTGAACGTGAAGAAACTCACCTGTTTACCCGTTTATATTATTTCGAACACCATCAATGGATGTATTAACTTATGCGTAGTGTATTTTCTTAGTTTTAAGAATTATTGTAGGTATTTAGAGCATCTCTAATAGTAGCACTAAAATTAGCACTAAGATAGTGCAAAAATAGAATTTTATTACAATATGTTTACACTAAATAAATTTTAATCCAGTGTATACACTATTTTTTTTGCATTAAATATACTTTTTAACAATGTAAAGGCAAAATAATGCAATATACATATAAAATAAGGAATATAAAATCGAACAATATTGAGCTAGTTTTAATGGTATTAATAAGAAACATATAATTTTCTACTTTATTTAAATCATTTTTCATTATTTATTTAAATAATAAAGGAATAGTGGTTAGTGTAATGGATAGCGTTGCACTATATTTAGTGTTGCACTATAAGGCCATCTCTAAGTGCATCTTCAACGTATGCACTAAACATTACACTAAATTTTGTATAATAAATTAATCTTTCATGAATATGCTTGCGCTAAATGTGTTTCATCTCCAACGTATCCACTAAATTTCTAAGATAAAACCACTTTTAATATTTACACATTGCCCCCAAACTATTTTTACATTATAGTTTACTTCAATTCATTATTTTTTATGATCAATTAACCTTCCAAACTATTAACTTAAATGTAAATTTTATTTATTTACTTTTGTAAAGTTTCAATTACATAAGTTCTTTGCAAAAATCAATGTTTAATTATCATATTTTTTTTTTAAAATTATATTTTATTACTTCAATGATCATATTATATAATCTAAAGTATAAGGTACTTAAAATAATCATACAAATAAATAAGTTTTTTAAGTTTTGTATTTAAATAATAATAATATTTCAAACATAGGGGCTAAAATGAAACATTATATATTTGATGCAAAGTTTAGTGATGCACCAAATTTGGTGCAAAATCATAATAAATTTAGTGTGCACTATAATTTGCACCAAATTTAGTGAGTTGGTTGGAGATGAATTTCTATACCAAAACACTAAATTTGGTGTTATACTTGTACACATTGGAGATGGCCTAATGTATGCACTAAAACACCAAATTTATTGTTTTTGTGCAAAACATCATCTCCAACCAACTCACTAAATATAGTGTAAAATTTAGTGTACACTAAATTTTTAAGGATTTTGCACCAAATTTGGTGCAACACTAAGCATTACATCAAATTTTTGTTGTTTCATTTAACCCTTATGTTTGAAATATTGTTATAATTCGAGTACAAAACTTGAAAAACTTATTTAATTCTATGGTTCTTTTAAGGAAGTTATACTTTATATTAAATTATAATGTAAAAATAGTTTAGGGGGTAATATGTAGACGCTGAAAGTCCTTTTTGTGTAGAAATTTAGTCCATACGTTGGAGATGAAACAAATTTGGAGCAAGCATATTTTTAAAAGATTCCTTTGTTGCACCAAATTTGATGTAGTGTTTAGTGTATACGTTGGAGATGCCCTAATAGTTTTAAGATTTAGTGCCAATATTCAGGGGCGGAGCTAGGAATTTTGAATGGATGGAGCAAAAAATATATATTTTGTTTTTGTTTGAAGTTTTGAGGGGGCAAATTGTTGAAATTATAGTTAATACCTTAAAAAATTTTATTTTTTACGTAATTTATAAATTTTTGAGGGGCATCTCCCCCGCTGCCCCCATTCTAGCTCCGCCCATGCCAATATTGAATAGCTTTTATGTACTTTTTGCATTATTTTAGTGGAAAATGTACATTTAATGCTAACATTATGCTCTTATATGGTTTGTAACCTTTTATACTCTACTATTACTAAAGGAAGTTGATAAATACAACATAAAATTGTATTCGTACAACATAAAACATGCATTAAGCAGTTGTACTTTATGCTTTAACAGTTAAAATTTTGGTGTAGGAATCCAAACTCATGTTGTATTTATCATCGTCCATTGCTAAATGTTTGCAAAGGAAATTACATAGCTTTGTACATAAACCAACTTTACAAACATAAAGACAAAAATTAAGATAATAATGAGAACACGTGAATTAAAGGAGCATAGTACTCTCTATGCGAACTCGTCTTATTAAGGGGGTGTTTGGGGCGGCTGTAAGCTTTTAGCTTATGGATGTAAGCTACAGCCTAAAAATTGGAGCTTTTTAGCTTTTAGCTTTTTAACTCTTTAAAACCCCTAAAAGCTTCCTATATCCAAACACTAAAATAGAGCTTTTTAACGTTAAGATACCGCAAAAGCTAAAAAGTTCTCCCTTACCGTTCCCCCAGACACCCCCTAAGCCCTGTTCATTTTGAAACTCTCAAATTCTCTCTGTTGTCCAACGGATCCTATGTTAAATATAAATTGTTGGGCTGGCCTTTTTTTTTTTTTTTTTTTTTTGAATCTCTTACATATTAAATTGCCATTTAAAATGCGAAGGTCTTAATGTAAAAAACCTACTCATTTCAAGGAAAAAATCACCACTAAAGAAAACAAATAAACAGAGAACATTGGTGCATGATTTGAACTAGTTTCAAAGATTCTAACATTAAGACCTGGACAATGGTGCAAGTACCACCTAGCTACATACTCTCCTTACTAGACATTGAACTTAGGGCCTCATTCAAAGGATCAGAACAAGTACCACACAACTCTTCAAAGTCAAACAAATTACAGGCTATCAAGTTCACCAAACCTCACTATAAACCATTGTACGAAAAGAGATTAGTACCATGATAATTGAGTCTAATCGAGCTCAAAAGTATCGATTAATAACTGAGTTGAGCTAAACATTGAGGCTATATCAGCTAGGTTAGACCACTTCCAACAACTAACTGAGACCCATTGGTCAGCTGGCGTTAACTCACTCCCATATTAGTTTTTTTCACAACTGACTAACAAGTGCTAACAATGACACCGTCACTTCAACTTTTGAAACGAACATTTACCAATACACATTTATTTCTATACAAAAAAAAATGACCGATGATGTCCTTTACTTCGTCGGATATTAACCGACGACCCCAAACCGATGGACCGTGCCAATGGCGTCAGTTCCGGTTCCATCAGTTGGAACCGACAGTGCAAGTGACTGACCATTGAGAGGAGTCTTATACCCCTTGATCACAAATCCAGAAATGAGAATCACTTAACTCATCATTAGAGGCCATCATTTGATTTACTATTCATAACCCAATAATCATCACCAAGAGTAAAGAATCATGACACACTAGTTGTCATGTTCACCCCTTTTTTTCATTGCCATTTTCAGTAGGATGAATATTTGAAAAGAGTATTTTGCAGATGAAAGTAGTGGGTATGGGGTCTCACAAATAAGAGTCAGATAGCCCCACAGCGAGTTATAACTACCCAACAACAAACATGCTTCCCACCAACCAAATATTGCATTCATAATTCATACTTCATTTTCATTCTCAACCTCCACATGATAACATAACCAAAAATTCAAAATCACTTCAATTTGGTGCCTACAAGGGGTACACTCTGCTTACTTTGATTTTAGTCAAAAATGCTTTTTTCAAACTTAAAAATAAAACATAAACAAATGAACATAACATACTTAAATTAACTACTTTTGACACAAATCTTGATACATTCAGTTTTGATTTAAGATTAAGTTTACAATAAAGGCAACGAGGAAGTGATGAGTGTCGATCCGAGAAGACTGTTATCGGTTCTTGGGCTGCTTCCCGCACTACTATTTGAAAAACAACCGAAAGCAGTCTTTTGCAGGACTCCAGTAGGAGACAATGTCATTTGTTGACTACTTTCCCAACCATCCGTCATCAAATTTAGAGCGGGCGGGCTGTTGTTTGTACTATGATTTAAGACTTCACCTAACGGCCCGCCCATTGATGTCTCCCAAGAAACTGGGATCCAATTTACTTGTTGTGACCTTTCATTGAAAACATTGGTGTTGGTGGTATTACCAACTCCTAATCCCATTCTTAGAGGCGATGAATTTGATGACATGAAGTCTGTTGAACCCATTGGAATGGATATAGAGAGTTGTGTTTTGTCTGAATGTGGCCAATCGTCCATGAACTGACGAAGAGAATTTTGAGATTTTTCACCTACATTGTTCGTTTTATGTAACGGGTTGAGCAAGGAATCGGAGCAAACGAGCCCGAACTCTGAAAGTGGATTTTGCTTTAGGTCAATAGATGATGGAGGTAGCAAGGTATGGCCAGTTGCTTCAATTTTCGCAGACAAAGTATTTCCCTTGTTTAAGAAACTTCTGCATAACAATCACATGTTTAGAGTATTCAGTTATGCTAGTACAAAATGACCAAAAAGTGTAGACAACATTGAAAGGAATCTTTTATTCAAAACAGTGTATTTCACTCATAAATAAAAAAGTAGTACATTGACATAGTGACAATTTACCTGTTATCATTGGAATATGGTGCAGGATTGAGTGTGATAGCAGGCTGCATTTTGTTGTTAAGTTGTTGTTGATTTTGTTGTTGCAAGTGGCTGATTATGGTGTTGCTTACCACCGCAGCACAAGCTGAGACTTTGGCGGCAGCCGCGGTGGTGGTAGGTCCGTTGGAGACGGAATGGCCAGTTTGGCCTTCCACAGGCTTTCTTGAACGATGACGGCCTCTGTTCATATGCCGTTCACAATACTTTTGATCCGCAACCGCGTCTCTTGAGCACCGCCACTTCTTACCATCGGTTCTCCTACATCGTCCTGGCTCTGGATCGGAACTATTCGAGAACCCCAAATGGAATCCACCCCATCCATCTGTCCAAGAACATTTACCAAACTACTTTTAGTACTTTTTTCTCCTTTCTTTTGTAATGTATACTGGAATACAAGAATTGGGAAACATAGATGACTTACAAGTGGTGTGTCTAAGATTAGAAGAAAATGCAGCAGATTCAAGGGCTTTTCTGATGGGGATAAGGAGATTAGAAGGAATAGGTGCATTAACAGTTATGTATTTGTAGATCAATGCTTGATGTTCTAATTCCATCCATTGTGACGGTGTGAATGGACCCTTCACCCCTGCTAGTACCCCACGCATATTTCCACCATAACCTTCAATTAATTCCACAAATTGTCATATTCACAAACATAAAATGCTAAATATTAAAAACCAAAAAAAAGCTTAGTTTTTTCCAAGATTTATTTCATCATAAAATCCCAAATGAGCGTTCACAATACCCATCTCAAACTTTCAAGAAAACATCTATTATAAGTTTAACTACACAGAAATTAAAATACAGAGCAAAAAAATACATAGGTTTTATCAAACATAAACTGGCAGATATTTTTGTTATCACCTAGATTTAGCTTAAAATGAAACCACCCACATGAGCATTCACAAAGCCCATCTCAAAAAAGTAGAAGAAAGCAAAGATTACAAGTTTACAACACAAACATTGAAAAACAGGAAAAAAAAACAAACATATGTTTAATATCTTTACCATCACCAAGATTTGGTATAAAAGGATACCCCACATGATGAGCATTCATCAAACCCATAAAAAAAATAGATATCATCAACTTACAACACAAAGAAAAGCAGAGCAATGGAAAAAGGAACCAAGAAAAATAAGTGGTTTTTTATAGTAACATAAAAAAAAAAAACTTTGTTATAACCAAGATTTGTGTTTAAAATGAACCCCACATGAACATACACAAAACCCTTTCTCATAGTTTTAGTTTCATTGTAAAATAAATGAGCACATGTAGCAGTTTACAGCACAAACAATGAAAACAGAGCACAAAAATAAAGTAAAATAACATACATGGCAACTATTTTTTGACAACAATGTAAAACTAAAAGAAACGAACAGTAGTAATTAGTTATTACCTGCATTATTTCTAGCATAATAAGGAAATGTAGAAGGCTGGTGTGTGTTTGGTGAAGAAAAGCTAAGCATATTCTGTGAATCAGAGAAAACAGAGTTGCTACTGTTAGATCTCTGCTGTTGTTGTTGTTGTTGTTGTTGTTGTTGTTGTTGTTGAAGTAGTTGTTGTAGCATTGTCTTTGAGAAACAATCTTGAGTAATTTTAGGCACTTTCAAGTCTTGATGGTGAGCAGTTGCAGAAAGAGACCTTTCATGTTTAAATCCATATGATTTGGGATTTGGATCCAAATCATACCCAGAAATCAGACAGTTATTATTAGTAGTATTGTTTATGTTTATAATGTTATTGGTGTCTGAAGAGAGCAGTCTATCAAAACCCCCAAACTCCATAGAGACCCACCACCAAAGTTTGAGTCTTTCTTTAAGAAGTTTTCAGAAAAAGATGGATGAGCATTGGAGTTATTTGAGTAACATATGCAAACATGGAATGTGTATATGTATGTGTATGTGTGTGAGATGAGAGTAGGAACATTTTTAATTTTAATTTTAATTTTTAAAATTTTAATGTTGTGTTTGTGTGTGTTGTGTAGGTGTTGTTGTGTGTGTCTGTTTTGGTTAAAAGATTTTTTTGGTTGTGATCAAGGGATAACATTTATGGAAGGAAGAGAGATGGATATAGACACTAGGTTATTTAGGAGGAGACTATGTGGTCACAAGCAATGAGACCCAAACAAAAATGTGTAGAAGATTTGACCAATAATTTAATGGATTTGTAATGGTTTTTTTAATTATTAAAGTTAATCTCATTAGAGAAAGTTGAAATCCTAATATAACATTTTATGTGATTCTTAGAAACCCTTTAAAAGCTAGGCTTTGTGCATAATGATAATTCATGTAGGGTTGATGGTAGGGAAATATGATATACCCCTCGGTATCATTTTGAGTGTCTTATATTTCTATTTTGAGAAAACTCCATAAATCATACCCGTGGTTTGCATACATTTTTACAGATCATACCCAAACTTTTTTTTTCAGGTTTTCGATACCCTAACTTTCAAAATTGCTCGCAAATGGTACCTCCGTCTATTTTTGTCGTTAAGTTTTACCAATTTCGTCAATTTTCAATACCCTAACTTTCAAAATTGCTCGTAAATGATACCCATAAGTTTCAAAATTGCTCGTAAATGATATCTCCGTGCAAATCACGTGGTAAAACTTAACGACAAAAATAGACGGAGGTACCATTTGCGAGCAATTTTGAAAGTTGGGGTATCGAAAACCTGAAAAAAAAAGTTCGGGTATGATTTGTGAAAATGTGTGCAAACCACAGGTATGGTTTATGGAATTTTCTCTTCTATTTTAGGTTGTCCCAAATAAATGTTCACTTCTTTATAACAATATATTTAAAGAAACTTTAGTAGGTTGAGATGTTATTGATTGTTAAAATTGTATTTAGTAAAGATTTCTAAAACTGTGTGCGTGATCAAATTGGACACTTTAACCGATACGCATGAAATATATACCCATTATTAAATGGGTGATGATAAATCCACTACTCAATTTGATAAATCCACCACAAATATGCATTAACAGGTTGTACTGTACAACCTACTAATGCACACTTGTGGTGGATCTATCAAATTGGATGGTGAAAGTATCATCTACCTTATTAAATGTATAACAAACAAGTGGAAAATATCAAGACAACTACTTTAACATAAAAAATTTGTTTGTTATTTGTAATGTTAATCTATTTTCTTTCTTTTCTAAAAAGGTTTGTATCTTAAATAAGTCTATGTGAAAAAAGTTAAAAGATTAAAAATGACTAGCAAAATATCTGAGCAATGCGGATGCAATGTAAACAATAATATATCAAAATTGATAAATCGTGATATTATGGTGTCATTTTTATAAAATATACTTGCCATTTTTATAAAATATACTTGCCATTTTTTATTTATTTTATTTTTATAAAAGTTCACTTATTTAACTTCTAACAGCTATCCCAAAGTATTATTAGGAGAAAAACACTAGTTGACCTATAACTATTAATCTTGTCTTGCAGGAGAATATCTTACATATATAAATGTCAAACAATAGAATATAATCATTTATATTGTCTTTAATTCTTTATATTTCACTGTAGAATAGAGTATTTCGTTTTTGAACAGAAAAAAAAAAAAAACAAGGTATTGAAGTTTTATAGTAATAGCAAAATGGTCATAATTTACCTCATCATTTAAAACGCATGCATGTTAGTTAATGGAGATGTGACACATCAGGACGAACCACTTTTGGTAGGGAAACCAAACATTATTGCTCTATTATTTTTACCTCCCTCATTATCATTATTTTTACTTCCCTCACCTTCTTTTATACCATGCTCAACAATTATAACACATCATGTTACAAACATTACCATACAAGCCCTTTTTATGTATAAAGTGTCATTGTGACGACCGACACCATTTAAAAGAGCGTTACGAGTGAACATCGTTGAATACAAATTTGAACTATAACGTTGAGGAACACCATTTCTATTGTATTTTCAATTAAGTTTTTATATGTCATTCAATCTCATTGGCCAAACATAATTTTATGAGTCTTTATTAACGTGGTGTTGAACTCGGTGTTAAACTCAACACTAAGTTTAACACCAAAGCGCTCCTCGTGCTCTAACAATTGTTGTCAAAATGAGAATGCTCTTCTAATATGTACTCATCATAAGTTCTTAATGTTTTGAATGTCTTATGAATAATTGAATATTGTATTGAAAGAGCATTGAATCAACTGTTATGTATTTCACAAGTTTGACTTATAACATAATCTTCTACTACGTTATATATTATTTATGTTTAATGTTCATTTAAAGGAGTTTTAATGATGAATATAGTGAAATATATATAATTATAGATAGATTACAGGTTAATCTTTATTAATAGTATTTCTTTTGATCTTTATGTTTATGTTTATATGCTTGTCGAATTTAAAGGGTTATAAAGTCATAGCATTAAAGGTGAAGGGGGTAAGTTGACATAATATGATAGAGAAGGGTTGGTGAGTAAAATTAATATAGAAGTCAAAGTGTTGGCAAAGCACGGCCGCGCGTGAGACATCAGAAGGGAGGGACCAATAGAAAGACGCGATAACGCAAAGTGAAAGCAAACCAAATATCTCTTACCAAAAAAGAGAGAATATAATTCTTACAAATTAAATTAAAAAAAAAAAAACTCAAAAAAGATATAAAAGACACTTTTTTCTTTTTTCTCATAGTCAAAAACCAAACAATCTTACGGAGTATCTTATAAAAAATATAATAATTATGTATATTTTTCAATATTGGTAATTTTTAAAAATAGTAGATTATGAAAAGGGTGAAAAAGCCAAAATGGTATGTGTTGGGTTTGTTTGTTACACTTTACAAATAAAGTATATACGTACATTGATACACATGTACGTACATGACATTTTTGTCTTTTTGCTCCATTAAAACATAATATGGATAAAGTCAAAAATAGTGCAATACGGTCAAATGTATATAACATTAGGGGTAGATGGGCAGCTACTCATGTAACATTCTCAAATCATGTAAAAAAATAAATTTTTTAAGAGTATTTATGATATTTTTTAAGTTTTACCTCTCACCCATAATTAAACAAAAAAAAAAAAAAAAAATCCATCCCCAATCAATAAATCCTAAATCCGCCCATGTATAACATTAAATGGGCATACTAGTTTTAGAACCAATTAAATCAAAGAACTTTTTTTTTTCCCCCAAACATCCTGTATGAATAGGGATGGCACCCGCGGGTCGTGGGTATAAATATACCAAACCCATCACCCACCCGCGACGGGTTTTTTGACCCGCAAACCCACGAACACCCGCTAGCGGGTTTATTTTTACACCCGTATCCGTGACCCGCGGGTACCCATGGGTCGCTGGTAACCCGCGGGTTTTAAATAATATAAACATTTTATCAAAATATCAAATGATTTTATATAATTTACATGTATAAAAATGTTTTAAAACATGCACAAATAAATGGATCGTAATTTTAAACGAATTAAATTGTTAAAATTTAAAGCATGTGGACTAATAGTTCAATAATTATCCATTTATTTGATAATTTTTTCTTGATCATTTGATTAGTTTGTTATTCGAAACATGAAAACTATAGTTTTTAATCTCTATAGGAATAGTTTTATTATATATAATTCAAATTAACCATCATGTATACAAATATATGCAATAAATTATACAAATCCACTTGTAGGTATCTATAATGTGTTTTGTAGGTTTGTGGGTCGGGTTTACCCGCGGGTATAAGTTCATACCCATCACCCGCCCGCGACCCGCCTACGGGTAGAAGTTCATACCCATAACCCACCCATGGGTAAAAATTTCACGGGTTTACCCACCCACGATAGACGGGTACCCACGGGTCACGGGTTTTTTCTCGCCCATTGCCATCCCGACGTATGAATTTGATTTAAGTATAAGAATTTATTATTTCAAAATATATGAAACTTTACACTTTAATATTGTATGAAACAAACTTTGAAATTTTTGTTGTACGTTTTGAAAGTTCTAAAAATGTTTATTGTATACATTTTACTTACTATCGTATGTATAAAGTTAAAAAAATATGTTTTGTTACGTAGCAATAAACAATCAAAATGCATACAATAGACATTTTGAATAACTTAAACATACAATATAAAATTTTTAAAGTTCAGTTTATACATTTTGAAACCATAAACCCTAAATATAATGAAACTATTTTTTTGGGTAATGGGTATTATACCCGGTAAATAGATTACTCCAAAAAAATCATTTAAGTAGGATGTGAGTGAGTCCCACATCTCAACATGTTACATATGCAATAAAGACTACATAATAAGGACACAACCACTAACCAATATTTGACTCAACATAAGACATCAAATAAAAACCACTAAACTCAGCGCTGCCTACGACCACAACCATGGCTACCCTTTAAACTCATGAACTCAGTCGTATCATCTGCTAAGGGATCAAGAATGTCGTCCTCATTATCTTCATATAGATTATCTACATCTGGACCATAAGCCTCTCTCCAACACTCATACAAGCTGAATTTACTCCAGTCATTACTATCATTTGTAGATGCCACTTTTTTCCCTCGATCTTCCTTCTGGTTAATCAGCTTCTCACTCGAAGAAGCATTGTTTTCTACTTAAGTATCTAAGTTGTTAAGGGCTTTAAAGGAGTTAGACGTTGTAGTAGCACTATCCTTCTTAGTCTTCTTTTTAGCAACAAACACCTGTTTAGGTTTAGTCATAGCCATTTTCTTCGGATTACCAATAACAAGACCACGAAAGGGCTTCCTCGGAACTTGGAATCCATGAGTATCATTATGATTTTTCAAATCAGCACCAACATTCGTGGCACCTTCTTTTTTCAAATCATCAAGAACACGTTTCGGACATTGATCCTCAAGTGGGGTAACAAGTGGGACAACATTGTTTCTTATCATAGATTATCAAGCTAGAAAGTAGTTTGTTATGCACAATTAAGTTCAAAATGATGGCCAATACCTAGTAGTATCAAGATGACTTAAGATTAGAAGTATTATGAGATTGTAATTTCAAATTTATTTGTAACAAATGTATATATTGCATAACTAACATTTAACAAGACTGGTAAATTTTTACCATTATATGAATAGTGCTTGATACACATGGCTTTATGTTTCTTTTTTCTTTCTATTTTTATTTTCCCTTTCTTTCATCTCATTCTTTTCATAAGCCTATCAAACCTTCACCTTATATATGTTTAAAAAAAATATTAAATTTGTTCTTGACAAAGAAAGTCAAATATTAGGCCGCATTTAGTTACGAAAAACTATTTTCATTTTTCAATTTTCATTTTTCTTGAGTTTTGTGTCCATTAAAAAACTAAATGAATTTAGAAAACGCGTTTAAATGTAAGGGATATAGTCTTCATTTTCTAAAGTAAGAAATGTAGGTAACTATAAATCATTACATTCATCTTTCTTAGAAAACTTCTATAGAAAATCACAACTTGAACACGTTTTATAATTTTCCATTTTTCTTAGAAAATTTTCCAGAAAAATGGAGAAATTTCCGTGACAAAACTCACCCTTGATTTTTTATACGTATTAATCTTGACTACATGCTAGAGTACATAGATGAGTTGTATGATGATCGAATTACCCTTTCTAAAATCAAATCATTACACTAAGTGGATGGGGTAAAAACAGATGGACATGCATAATATTAAACAATAAACATTTGTAATATATATGGCAAGAAAGTATAACATTGACATATTATAAAATTTGTAATGAAAAGTAATATATGTGTGTTCATTGAAATCACTGTTGGTATATATAATTAATAATATATATTATTATTTATATATATGTTAAATTAATAACATAATGATATATATGGAAGGGGTGGTGATATATCCACCATGTGTTTTGATAAATCCATCACAAACACGCATCACATGTATGTACAGTACAAACTGTCAATGCATAATATTGGTGAATCTATCAATATTGAAGGTGGAAATATCAACGCCCATATGGAAGACATTGAATTGATGTCGAAAAAAGTATGTAATTTTCATATTTTTAACATTTGAAAATAGCTCTAAAACTTTAGCAATTAGCTCACCCTGAGTGATTGAGATTATGTATCATTTATGTAAATTTATTTAAGGGTGTTTTCGGAAAGCTAGAAATAAGAAATGTATTTTACATTATTTAAAGTGAGCGACTTCAAAAATTAATTTATCGTTCAAATATCATAATAGCACTCTATAAGTACGTAAAAAAAATTAATAATGTAAAAATTATGTTTTAGTGTTTAAAAGTATTTGATTAATGACTTACGATTGATAAATATGTATGAAATTCATATATTTAAAATCTACTACATTTATGGAACTTTGGAAATTACATGTCATTATTCTAACATCTCTTTTAATTTTAATTCGGTCATCGTATGACACATTTCTTTTTCGTAACCCCCTTAATTATTATTATCGTAAAGATAAACTTTATAAGTACGAGGCTTTGATGATATTACCTGTAACACCCCCAAATTTAATGATTTGCGGAAGCTTAATTTGGGTGTTACTAATCAATAACAAAGCACAAAGATATATAGCAAACGACTCTATATGTGTCGTTTTAACAAAATATATTGATAATAGAAATGTTTACAACATTTAAAGCTTTACATAGCTCGAGTTTAAATCAAATGAGATTTCAGTACATAAGTACTTGTACAAAATATACTAATGCAAGAAAATCTCAATCTTCTGTATGCTGACTCGAGCTAAAATCCTGAAGCAGAAACATCCTACTGCTTGGTACCTGCGATATATGCTAAAAGGTCAGCTAAAAGCTGGTGAGCTCACAGGTTTGAAATCAGTTAATATAGTGTGAACCGCAAGATTTAAATAATGAATTGCATCCAGCAATTAAATAATGAATTGCATCCAGCAATTAAATGATAGTCATCGTGTATACAGCCATGAGCACATAGTTGAGCTTAACTCGAGGGCCGGGTCCCCTATAGAGAATTCCGGGCGAGGTGCCTCCACGAATGCCTAATCAACATTCGTCTTCCCAAATATTAGTACGTCCGTTTACCCGGTTAGTGCTTGCTAACCCGGACGAGGTGGGTCAATCCTATATGGTACCATATACTAATATTCACGCTACAACGTATTAACAACTATGCTGACGGAGGACTTTAAAATGATTAGTTTCGAAAAACTCATGTAGTATATGAAAAGTTGGTACTTGCGTTCACATGTTAAAAGTTGAGCAGTATATCACACCCCTGAGTAAAACAGTAAAAGAGGGGCTATGAGACTCACCTGAGTCGTTGAGTTTATGAAAATAAACTGAGAATGATTAGCCGAGAATCGAAGTCCAAAGACTTGTAACCTGAGGGTGTCCACGACACGCGATGGTTATAATATGCGAAGGTATCTAATAAGACTACCTTGTAGTTGTTCGTCCAACTATGATGTCCAAATTCCCACTATTTGGTTGATAAGTTTAAGTATTTGAAAAGTGTACGGCCCGTTGGTGACGGATTTGTAATAATAATCTCAACTATTATTATTTTGATTTCGTGTCGTTTTACTTGAAAAATGTGTTTTGATTGTGTTTTAGAAGCCGTTACGGAATCTAAGTACGGGGGTCCGGGGGCAGCGCCCCTGGTAGAGGGGTCCAAGGGGCGGCAGCCCCTGGCGGGGGTCGAGCTGCCAGGTCAGCTTGGAAAATTTTTATTTCTACTATATTGCTTTGACGAAAAACGCATCTGGATCCGAATTTGGGTAAAATCGGGTGTTAAAATTTTAGGTTTCGACACTTAGTAAAAATCTGAGTTTTCTGGTTTGTGCGACGTTGGGTGTGACGTCGCAGGTAAGGATTGCGACGTTGAGCATGACGTCGCTAAAGGCGACGTTTCGCAATTTAATGCGACGTAGGGCGTTGCGTCGCTAATGCGACGTAAATTTGGTCTGCGACGTTACGGTCTGCGTCGCTATTGGCGACTTCGCAAATCAATGCGACGTAAGAAGCTGCGTCGCTATATGCGACGTCGAGGATTCGTGCGACGTTGTGACTGACGTCGCACTATGCGACGTTACGAGGGGTTTTGCGACGTCGCGGCTGACGTCGCATAAATCTGGGTCCAAAAGCGACGTAGCGTTCTGTTGGCCGGAAAATGTGTCGAAAACGAGTTTTTCGGTTTCCGTTTGGTCCAAAACTTTTACCCAACCCATATTTGGACATTATAAGTTGTTACAAACTACTAACAAGCAAAACACTTAAAAACGAGAGATTTCGGGATTTGTCGGAAACTTACAAGGTGTCGGACGAGAAATCCGAAAAGATAGGATGATAGATCGGGAGAAGGTGAAGGTTTTCTTCCAAAGTAGTAACGAAATCCGAGTGCGTTTAGTATGTTTATTTGGTGATTTTGTGAGGTTGTGGGTTTTTGTGATTTGAAAGAAAAGAGAGGAGAAAGAGAAAGAGAGTTGAGTGAAATGAGAGGAGGAGAAAGAGAGAGATGGAGGTTGTAGGTGGAAGCCCCACTTTTCAGCCTCCGTCTCTATGCTCCGTGCGGTGTTCGTTTGCTCCGTCGTTTAAACGTTAAAATAATTATTTTACATATTAAATGTTAAGCTTTAAGATACGGATTTATTACGCGATATTTTATTTAAATATTTTACAAATCAATTTATCTTTGAGTTAAAAATGTAAGTTTGTTCATTTAGTTTGTGCGTTTTAATATTTTAAATTGTGTAAGTTTTGTTTGTACGATATGAATCGAATACGAAATATTATCATAATAATATTTTTGACATAAAAGCGTTATTTAATAAAATTGGTCACCAACGTCCGTATTAAATTGAATCGAAATACATTCGATTTAAATTGCGTACGATTTAATCAAATCGCATTTTCGTATATTTTCAACAATATATATAATTCGATACATTAATCAGCCTAACCAAGAACTAATTACATGTATTAACATACGATTAGGCACTAATTACTAGTCCTAATTTGGCGGGTGTTACATTCTCCCCCTGTTAGAATAATTTCGTCCCGAAATTTAGCTCGAGGTGGTGTTCGAGGTAGAATCAGTGAAGAGTTGAGGATATTTGAGTCGCATCTGGTCTTCCCGTTCCCAGGTGAATTCCGGACCACGCCGCGAATTCCATCTGACCTTGACGATGGGAATACGACTTTGTTTCAGTTGTTTGACCTCACGGTCCATAATTTCAGCGGGTTCCTCAACGAAGTGAAGTTTATCGTCAACACGAATTTCATCTAGTGGGATAATAAGTGTCTCATCAGACAGACACTTCTTCAAATTCGAAACATGAAAAGTAGGGTGCACGCTGCTGAGTTCGGATGGCAGTTGCAATCGATAAGCTACGGGGCCAATCCGTTCGAGGATCTCAAAAGGCCCAATGTACCTGGGATTCAACTTCCCGCGTTTGCCAAAACGGATGACGCCTTTCCAAGGCGATACTTTTAAGAGTACCCGATCCCCAACTTGGAACTCGAGCGGTTTGCGTCTCACGTCAGCGTAACTTTTCTGACGATCACGTGCGGCTTTGAGTCGGTTTTGGATTTCCACAATTTTCTCAGTGGTGGCGTGTATGAGTTCAGGACCAGTGAGTTGACTGTCTCCCACTTCAGTCCAACAGATCGGTGATCGGCACTTACGACCGTACAGTGCCTCAAAAGGTGCAGCCTTAATGCTGGCGTGATAGCTATTATTGTACGAGAATTCGCACAACGGTAGATGTCTTTCCCAGTTTGTACCGAAATCAACTACGCAGGCGCGTAGCATATCTTCCAGTGTCTGAATGGTTCGTTCACTTTGGCCGTCGGTTTGAGGATGGTATGCGGTACTCATATCGAGACGAGTACCCAAAGCTTTTTGAAGTGACTGCCAAAAGTGAGAGGTGAAACGGGCATCCCTGTCAGAGATGATCGAGATTGGAACACCATGATGAGAAACGATTTCCTTGATGTAGATTTGTGTAAGGCGTTCCATTTTATCGTTTTCCTTGATTGCCAAGAAATGAGCAGATTTGGTGAGACGATCGACGATCACCCAAATGGTATCGCAACCGCTCGACGACTTGGGTAGTTTGGTTATGAAATCCATGGCAATTTGTTCCCATTTCCATTCAGGAATTTCAGGTTGTTGGAGTAAGCCAGAAGGTTTCTGATGTTCGGTTTTGACTTTCGAGCAAGTAAGGCACTTGCTGACGTAAGTGGCGATTTCGGCTTTCATATTTGGCCACCAATAAAATTCCTTGATGCCATGGTACATCTTATCGGATCCCGGATGGATAGAATATTTAGACTTGTGAGCCTCGTCCATCACCAAGTCTCGTAGGTTTCCGAAATTTGGCAACCAGATTCGGTTTGAGAAATACCTAATCCCGTTAGCTTTGATTTCAAATTGTTTGTCAATGCCCCGCAAGGCCTCACTTTTGATGTTTTCAGGTTTCAGGGATTCGATCTGAGCGGTATGAATTCGAATGGTAAGATCGTTGTGAATGGTCATACTGAGGGCTCGGACTCGAAGTGGTTTTGGTCGTTCCTTTCGACTGAGGGCATCGGCTACAACATTAGCCTTCCCTGGATGGTACTTGATCTCGCAATCGTAATCGGTAAGCAACTCGACCCATCGACGTTGCCTCATATTGAGATCCTTCTGATCGAATATATGTTGGAGACTTTTGTGGTCGGTAAAGATGGTGCACTTAGTGCCGTAGAGATAATGTCTCCAGATTTTGAGAGCAAAAACGACAGCTCCAAGTTCGAGATCATGAGTGGTGTAGTTCTTTTCGTGAATTTTCAGCTGTCGTGAGGCATAGGCAATAACTTTATCTCGTTGCATCAATACGCAACCGAGACCTTGGTGAGAAGCATCACAGTATACCACGAAGTCATCGGTGCCTTCGGGTAAGGATAGAATTGGAGCACTGCAAAGCTTTTGTTTCAGAAGTTGGAATGCTGACTCTTGTTTATCGGTCCAATCGAACCTTTTGTCCTTCTGAGTCAGTACCGTGAGTGGTTGAGCTATTTTAGAGAAGTTTTCGATAAATCGCCGATAGTACCCAGCAAGACCCAAGAATTGTCGTACTTCAGTTGCAGAGGTGGGTGCTTGCCAGTCTTTGATAGCCTCGATTTTTGATGGGTCAACGTGAATTCCTTGACTGTCGATCACGTGACCAAGGAATTGAACAGTTTGGATCCAGAACTCACACTTAGAGAATTTTGCATACAGCTCCTCGTGTCTAAGTAGTTCAAGGATGGTTCTGAGGTGTTGCGCATGTTCTTGCTCGTTGCGCGAGTAAATGAGTATGTCATCAATAAAGACGATGACAAACTTATCGAGGTAAGGTTTGCACACCCGATTCATGAGGTCCATGAATACAGCCGGTGCGTTGGTTAGACCAAAGGGCATCACTTGGAATTCGTAGTGCCCGTAACGAGTTCTGAAAGCAGTTTTTGGAATATCGGTGTCGCGAACTCGTAACTGATGATAGCCTGATCGCAGGTCGATTTTTGAGTAGAAGCTTGAACCCTGAAGTTGGTCGAATAGATCATCAATGCGAGGAAGTGGATAACGGTTCTTGACGGTCAGTTTGTTCAACTCTCGGTAGTCGATGCACATTCGAAATGAACCGTCCTTCTTTTTAACAAAAAAGACCGGAGCTCCCCAAGGCGAAGAACTCGGCCTAATGAATCCTCTATCCAGAAGTTCCTGTAACTGGGCAGACAACTCCTGAAGTTCGGATGGGGCTAAACGGTACGGTGCACGGGCCACCGGTGCGGCACCCGGCACGAGATCAATTGAGAACTCAACCTGTCTAGGTGGAGGTAAACCAGGTAGTTTTTCCGGAAAGACTTCGGGAAAGTCTCTAACAATCGGCACATCCTCAAGTCGCTTCTCCTCCGACTTCTTCTCTGTGATGTGTGCGAGTATTGCAGGGTAACCCTTTCTCAGAAATTTTCGGGTTTTTTAGCAAGAGATGATATTGAGTCCCGTCCCACCGGTCTCCCCCTGTATGATCAAGGTTCCACCGGCAGCGAGTGGAATGCGGACGATCTTATCGTAACAAACGATTTCAGCTCGGTGTTTGGACAACCAGTCCATTCCAATGATGACGTCGAAACTTCCGATTTCAACGGGTACAAGATCGATTGGGAAGGTTTCGTCAGCTAGGTTTAAAGTGCAATTAGGTATCACACTATCGGTTTCTATAAGTTCGCCATTTGCTAGTTCTACAGTGTACTTAACATCTAAGGCAACAGGATTGATGTCAAGTAGTGGGCAAAAGTCATCAGAGATAAAGCTTCTATCAGCACCAGTATCAAATAGAACAGAAGCATTTAAGTTGTTGAGGAGGAACATACCCGAGACCACATTCGGGTCTTGGCGGGCTTCCCCAGATTTGATGACGAAGGCTCTGCTTCGGGTGTTGTTGTTGTTGTTATTCTTCAGCTTTGGGCACGTATCCCTGAAGTGCCCTGGTTTCCCACACTCAAAACAGACTTTGGGTGGTCTGGTGTTGTTGTTGGAATTGTTGTTGGCAGGAGAATTGCAATCTTTGGTGAGATGGTCGTACCTCTTGCAATTGTTGCAAAAGGGACCACATGAGCCTTCATGGTGACGGCTGCACTTGGAACAATAGGGTTTGTTCCCAGTGTAGCCCCGTGTGATGTCAGTGGTGGTGTTGTAGGCCTTGATGGTGTCGGGTTTCTTGTTTTGTTGGTTGGAGTGGTTGTTGTGGTAGTCAGACCACTTTCGCTTGTTGTTTTGGGAGGATGAAGTGGGTGGTTCAGAATCTTGGCTCATAGACATCAGATCTTGGGCCAATAGGATTGCACCGTCAATGGTGGTTTGGTTGGAAGAGGCAACATGCCCCCGAACAGGCTCAGGAAGGCCGAGGATGTACTTCCTGATTTTATCAGGTTCTGTGCTTACCATGGCTGGGCGGAGGGCAGCGAGTTGCTGGAATCTGGTGGTATAACCATCGATATCACCACCCTGAACCTTTAGGTTCCAGAACTCCTCGTCCAGCTTTTGGAGTTTGGCGATTGAGCAGTACTTGGCAGTGAGCTTTGCTTTCAAGTCCTCCCAAGAGAGTTGGTAGGCAATGTCAGCACCCACTGATTGGGTATATGAATTCCACCAAGAGTGGGCATCATCTTCAAGAGAGCAGGTGGCGAAGTTTACTTTGTCGTTCTCCGCGCATTTGCTGACACGGAAAACAGTTTCCATTTTCTCGAACCATCTGATAAGTCCGATGGCTCCTTCAGAACCCTTGAAGCTGGAGGGTTTGCAGCTTTGAAAGTCCTTGTAAGAACAAGGTTTAGCAGTAGTGGTTTCAGCGGCATCGCTGTTTCTGGTGGAGTTTTGTGGGGTATTCCGAGCCAAGGCTTCAGTAACAGCCTGGGTTATAAGCGATGTAAGCTGGGCATCAGTGTATGGTCTTGACTTTGGCGGCATGATTCTTCAATAAAAGAAATGAAGATACATGAGATTTTGTAAGAAAGTTGTATTTATTTCAGATGTACATGTATAAAAGCGGTAATACATAACATCAATATGAAAAGAATTATGGCAGTTAATACGAGTCGAAACAGCAAGGAATATTTGATAGCTAATATGAGTTCAAAGGTTACATCCTATGGATGTATTACAAAAGGCGTCGGGAATTGTTACATCCGATCGATTTTTAGAGTAGCGCTTAGATAGTTACTAGATTACAGAATAGGTTACAAGGCAAAGACTACACTAGTCTTAACGTAGATTAATTTGTTCCATCATCGTGACAAGACGGTCCACAGTGTTTGCAAGTCTGCTAGCTTGACGGGCGTTATCTTCTGCTAGTGCTAGTCGTTGTGTTAGTCCACGGGCATACTCTTCTGCTTCATGTGAACGCTGTTCACACTCTTCCATTCTTTGACGCAGGAGGGCATTTTCCACGCTTATCGCTATTACTTGGTTGCGAAGGACATCCATGTTGTTATTTGTGGTTTCAAGGTCGTCGGAGACTTGTTCGATGCGTTCAAGGGATGTAAGTCTCCAGTTTTCGTTCGTTTCCTGCAGCACGACATCCATGGTGCGAAGTCGCTGCTCGTGTTGGTTCACCCTAGCGGCTAAGGCCGGCAAGGTGAAGTGAGTGGGGTACGGGCCAGCTCGAGGCAACCTGGCGTTCCTCCTTGCTACCCTCGGGTTCTGCGACCCGGATTGAGAGCGAGATGTATTTGATGGTGTGTTTGCCATTTCTGAGACAAAGCGTTAGTAAGAGTGAGACCTATATTCATATAGTTCCTATATAATATAGCCTATTGAGTGTCTAGCACAAACACGTTTAAGTCTCGGTCCTCTCGAGGTCAGAGTCTTCTAGTGTACTTCTGTTCAACATAACCATTTCAGACCTTACATCATCTTTCCTTAATTGTACATAGTTGATCAGGCTATGTTAAATTAAAGTCTTATGCTGTAATTCCTGAACCAGTCATGCATAATAAGAAAATACTGCCTAATGGTCATAGTCTAGGCCCACTAAATGCAACCTAGTTCACTATAACCTTAGGCTCTGATACCAATCTGTAACACCCCCAAATTTAATGATTTGCGGAAGCTTGATTTGGGTGTTACTAATCAATAACAAAGCACAAAGATATATAGCAAACGACTCTATATGTGTCGTTTTAACAAAATATATTGATAATAGAAATGTTTACAACATTTAAAGCTTTACATAGCTCGAGTTTAAATCAAATGAGATTTCAGTACATAAGTACTTGTACAAAATATACTAATGCAAGAAAATCTCAATCTTCTGTATGCTGACTCGAGCTAAAATCCTGAAGCAGAAACATCCTACTGCTTGGTACCTGCGATATATGCTAAAAGGTCAGCTAAAAGCTGGTGAGCTCACAGGTTTGAAATCAGTTAATATAGTGTGAACCGCAAGATTTAAATAATGAATTGCATCCAACAATTAAATAATGAATTGCATCCAGCAATTAAATGATAGTCATCGTGTATACAGCCATGAGCACATAGTTGAGCTTAACTCGAGGGCCGGGTCCCCTATAGAGAATTCCGGGCGAGGTGCCTCCACGAATGCCTAATCAACATTCGTCTTCCCAAATATTAGTACGTCCGTTTACCCGGTTAGTGCTTGCTAACCCGGACGAGGTGGGTCAATCCTATATGGTACCATATACTAATATTCACGCTACAACGTATTAACAACTATGCTGACGGAGGACTTTAAAATGATTAGTTTCGAAAAACTCATGTAGTATATGAAAAGTTGGTACTTGCGTTCACATGTTAAAAGTTGAGCAGTATATCACACCCCTGAGTAAAACAGTAAAAGAGGGGCTATGAGACTCACCTGAGTCGTTGAGTTTATGAAAATAAACTGAGAATGATTAGCCGAGAATCGAAGTCCAAAGACTTGTAACCTGAGGGTGTCCACGACACGCGATGGTTATAATATGCGAAGGTATCTAATAAGACTACCTTGTAGTTGTTCGTCCAACTATGATGTCCAAATTCCCACAATTTGGTTGATAAGTTTAAGTATTTGAAAAGTGTACGGCCCGTTGGTGACGGATTTGTAATAATAATCTCAACTATTATTATTTTGATTTCGTGTCGTTTTACTTGAAAAATGTGTTTTGATTGTGTTTTAGAAGCCGTTACGGAATCTAAGTACGGGGGTCCGGGGGCAGCGCCCCTGGTAGCGGGGTCCAAGGGGCGGCAGCCCCTGGCGGGGGTCGAGCTGCCAGGTCAGCTTGGAAAATTTTTATTTCTACTATATTGCTTTGACGAAAAACGCATCTGGATCCGAATTTGGGTAAAATCGGGTGTTAAAATTTTAGGTTTCGACACTTAGTAAAAATCTGAGTTTTCTGGTTTGTGCGACGTTGGGTGTGACGTCGCAGGTAAGGATTGCGACGTTGAGCATGACGTCGCTAAAGGCGACGTTTCGCAATTTAATGCGACGTAGGGCGTTGCGTCGCTAATGCGACGTAAATTTGGTCTGCGACGTTACGGTCTGCGTCGCTATTGGCGACTTCGCAAATCAATGCGACGTAAGAAGCTGCGTCGCTATATGCGACGTCGAGGATTCGTGCGACGTTGTGACTGACGTCGCACTATGCGACGTTACGAGGGGTTTTGCGACGTCGCGGCTGACGTCGCATAAATCTGGGTCCAAAAGCGACGTAGCGTTCTGTTGGCCGGAAAATGTGTCGAAAACGAGTTTTTCGGTTTCCGTTTGGTCCAAAACTTTTACCCAACCCATATTTGGACATTATAAGTTGTTACAAACTACTAACAAGCAAAACACTTAAAAACGAGAGATTTCGGGATTTGTCGGAAACTTACAAGGTGTCGGACGAGAAATCCGAAAAGATAGGATGATAGATCGGGAGAAGGTGAAGGTTTTCTTCCAAAGTAGTAACGAAATCCGAGTGCGTTTAGTATGTTTATTTGGTGATTTTGTGAGGTTGTGGGTTTTTGTGATTTGAAAGAAAATAGAGGAGAAAGAGAAAGAGAGTTGAGTGAAATGAGAGGAGGAGAAAGAGAGAGATGGAGGTTGTAGGTGGAAGCCCCACTTTTCAGCCTCCGTCTCTATGCTCCGTGCGGTGTTCGTTTGCTCCGTCGTTTAAACGTTAAAATAATTATTTTACATATTAAATGTTAAGCTTTAAGATACGGATTTATTACGCGATATTTTATTTAAATATTTTACAAATCAATTTATCTTTGAGTTAAAAATGTAAGTTTGTTCATTTAGTTTGTGCGTTTTAATATTTTAAATTGTGTAAGTTTTGTTTGTACGATATGAATCGAATACGAAATATTATCATAATAATATTTTTGACATAAAAGCGTTATTTAATAAAATTGGTCACCAACGTCCGTATTAAATTGAATCGAAATACATTCGATTTAAATTGCGTACGATTTAATCAAATCGCATTTTCGTATATTTTCAACAATATATATAATTCGATACATTAATCAGCCTAACCAAGAACTAATTACATGTATTAACATACGATTAGGCACTAATTACTAGTCCTAATTTGGCGGGTGTTACATTACCAAAGTTGTAAAGACAGTCATACATTTCAAATATTGTAGTATACACATTTCTATATTACTCCGTACTTAGTTTTATTTTTTTTTAATATATTATATGATACTTTCACCGCAAAGCGCAGGTTAAACATACTCGTTCATATTATGTGTGAATTGTAAAAATATTTATTTATTCCTCTTTTCATATCATATAAAGCCATAAAGGTATGAAGAGCCTCTAGTTAGCAATAGCCAACTTGCGGACATGATATCACAGATGGAGTCCAACTAATTAAAGTACTCTAAGTTAAAAGCAAGCTAGCTCAAACATGAATCAATTATCTAAGATCATTAACATAAAATTATGCTAAATATTCTTACTATTCTTTTATCAATATGGGACAAATATTCTATATTTCCATAAAAATTTAAATAATGTATAATTTATGCTGGTTTTTAGATTAATTTTCTAGACACTTAGAGCTATTTAAATAGAACTTTTTGTTTAGCATAAGTAGTAAATGTAATATAGAGAGACACTATGATTTTATTGTAGAAAAGGAAAAGAAAGAAAGCAAGGAAAAAAAGATAATTGGGTGGAAGGGAGTGAGGTAGACGTGTCATGGATGGCAGTCCAGTGGTTCCACGTCATGGTTGCCGGATGAATGAGAAGCCGAACACCCCCATACAGACCTCGCCTCCTCTTTGCCGACACTCATTTCCCTCATCTTCTAAATTTTACACTTCAATCCCCTCATTTTCACGTATTTTTCTAATAATACTTTGTAAATAAAATGCATATATATTAAAGGGATGTATAAAAATTGAGTTTAAACGAGTTCGAGTCGGATTGAAACATATACTCTCTTCGTTTCAAAATAAGTATTCACCTTTTCATTTCAATTTGTCCCAAAATAAGTGTCAACTTCCAAAAATTGTATATATTAACTTTACCTTCTTATCCTCAATATACATTTTTCTCGAAACTGATACATAGGAGTCTGTGCAAAAAGTAAGGGTAATAGTGCTATCTTCACTACCAGACAATGTAATTTCTCAAACTCCGTGAAAACTGAAACATGTTATTTTGAGACGTGGGAAGTATATTTTAAGGCTCATTATTTAATCGACTAACTTCTTATGTAGAGTTTAAATAGGCTAGCGAAGTTACGTTCAACTTATCATCGTGTGTGTCTATATATATATAAAATATCGTTGCACAACATATTTTTTAGATTAGGCGGACTAGAATAAATACCAAAAAGGGTTACAAGAATGGCACGACTACTAACGGTGTACATACCATCACCTCTGTCACAACACTATACCGTAACGAGATCACTACGTCAGTTTGGATCCTGGACCTCACCCCACAACATGAGGTGGGCCCGGCATAAGGGTCCCTCTGGTTTACGTTGATTTACGAAAACAGTCATTGTACTCTTTTTCAACGTTTTCAGTCTAATAACTTTGGATTTGCTCGCAAATGGTCCCTCCGTCTAATACGGGGAGAAACTAACGAAATTAGACGGAGGGACCATTTGCGAGCAAATCCAAAGTTATTGGACCGAAAACGTTGAAAAAAGAGTACAATGACTGTTTTCGTAAATCAATGTAAACCACATAGATTATTTATGAAATTTACTCTATTTAATTTGTAGCCAAGGACTTGTGTTATATTCGATTCAAATATAACTATACTATATATCAACCTGATGTTGTTGTGCATATATTACGCTAAATAGCTAGAGTCAAAGTTGAGGGGCAAATATTTTCGTGAGTTGTGAAATTGATGATTTTTGTGTAATAAGTCATGGGTTCAATCTTAATTTTCTACCAATTAACAAGAAACAACCGAATATAGTTTGATGTGTAGTCTTTGACGAATGATCACATTATTCTGGGTTATTTTGTAAAAGTCGTGGGGAATATTTTAATAATATTGGTGCCTATCCAATTCTTTATGGTCAATGATATTTTCACCAACAAAAATGATAGTTCCACCAAAACTGTGCAGTAAGCAGTTCTACAATATGCATAAATAGTTGTATTTAATGGTGGATATATCATCTTTGATGGTGAAAAATATCAATGCCCATTCTTTATACACACAACTATAAGAAAATTTTTATTCAAACCCAAGAGGTTTTATATAGAAAAATTAAAATTGTATCACATATAGAATCACATATACTTTTACTGTTCGTGACCAATCGTTTTCAACTTTGATGGATTAAATCTTATTTGATTATTACTTTAATTTTGTAGGTCCAGTATTTATATTGATGCAAGGACAACTAAATATGTGAGACAAAATAGTAACCACGAAATTTAAATTGCACTAGACAAAGGAGACACTACTCTTTTCAAATTTTTATTTAAATACATTCTTATTCATCAAAGTTACCATAAAATCATAAATACACGAGTGAATTACAATCTCCGTCCCTATTGCATGTCATCCATTTCACTTTAGTTTATGGGTCGAGTTTTTTACGAATTCAGTCACTTGTTCCAGATTATCATTGATTTGTTTCGCTTTCAGTCTCTCATCCCTTAAGAGATGACTAAATATAGAAAATTTTTTAAGATATGTTTACGCTTTAAGGGACCGGGAATAAATGAAAATCCAGATTAGGAGACTGATCTCGTAAAAAAACTTGACTCAGTGACCGGGAGTGAAAGTGTGAAACGAACAACATACCTGGATGGAGATTGTAATCTACTCTAAATAGAGTATATCACATGCCTCACCAATATATATATGGTCCCAAATAAATGTAGAAAATAAGTTACAATAATAAATAACCTTAAAGTAAGTTGTTTATATTTCATTCACATGTTGCTCATGTAACACCCCGCAAATTTAAACACGATTAATTAAGTTAATCACTTGCATTATTAGGCTAATTCCCTACTTGAGTGAATTCACAACACATTTTAGAGGTAAGTCTAGCATAGCCCAACTAGATAATACGTGTAGTATTACGTATTCGTAATTACGTACTGAACAAATTGAAAACAAACGCGACAAAAACATACGACTGTTGGTGAACAAAATTATTTAATAAAACGAAATTATTAAATAACGTAGTAGCGAATAAATATTTTGTCAAAAATATTTACAAATCATTTTATAACGCAAAACGTTTAATTCGTACAATTTAAATAAAACAAAGTTTAAAATTTATAACTAAATTAAATTGGTTTTATAAAAAGATCCTAATTAAAAATAATGAAAAATGTAATTAAAAACATTATAGTTAAAGTAAAATAACATTTAACGATCGGGTAAACAAACACGGAACGCAAACACGGAGGCGAGAAAGTGGAACAAAACCACCTCCCACCTCCCAACTTTCTTTCATTCTCATTTCATCTCTCTCTCTCTTCTTTTCTCTTTTCTCCTCCTTCTCTCTAAACTCTCCCAAATTTCACACAAATTACCACAAAACTACACTAAAACGACGCCGAATCACATAGCTCCTTTGGAATAAAACGACCACGGCATCCCGATCTACACTTCTACCTTTTCGGATTTCAAATCCGACACTCGTAAGTTTCCGACAAATCCCGCAAATCTTTAGATTTCAAAGTTATAATAGCTATTTAGTGTTTAATATACTTAGATTTACATGTTTTAGTGTTTCATACAACCGAAAATGTCCAAATCGACCCAAAACTCGTTGATTTTTAAGCTGTTCGTCGAACAGGCGACTACGTCGCTTTTGGGCCAAAAACAGTAGTGCGACGTAGGCCTTTACGTCGCATTACCCTTCCTTACGTCGCACATAGCGACGCATCCCACTACGTCGCATTGAATTGTGAACGTCGCAAATTGCGACGCAGACCCTAACGTCGCAACACCCGTATGCGACGTAACCCGTTACGTCGCACAATTATTTAATTTCGCAACAACTGCGACGCAACACTTAACGTCGCACCCTACGTCACACTTCGACCTTTACGTCGCACCCTACGTCGCATCACAACCCAGCGTCGCACCTTGCGTCGCTAAAAACAGGAAGTTTAAAAACTAGTTTTCACTAAGTGTCGAACTAATCGGAAACGCTTATCTTTATACGATACGATTCACGAGCTTTACAAACGATACAAACACACTTATTTTACCGAAATTAGGATTTCAAACTATCACCAACGAATCATATACATTTTCACAAATACGAAATACAAGCATAAACATTAAACAAACGATTTGGACGTGACTTGGTTGTACAAACACTAGCATGGATGATTAGTTTAGACATCCACATACTTATTACATCTCGTACGTTTAGGACGTTAGGAGATTTCAGACTATACTTGGGCTTAGGTTTGCTAGCACTCGCACAACTACTTAAACTCAACAGGTGAGTTCACAGCCCCTACTTTTACTGTTTTAACTGCTTGAACAGGGGTGGAAAACATAGTCAAACTCTTTTATATACACACCTGATTGTATACCATTCTTACTCAAACAAGTAGAGTACCTTGAACTAGTAAACTGATAAACAAAATGAACGATTTCAAACTTAATATGTAATACTGCCCGCACGTGGTCCATATACGGGTCTTAGGGGAAGTGTTACATATTACTTTCATACTGCCAACATTTTTGGAAAAACGTATGGATTTCTCCAGTATAACTGAAACTATTTTGTCATATTCTAGAAATCCACTTTTGAATACTTATTACTTTTAACTTGTACGATTCGATGAATCGTAAACTTTGTAACTAACACTTTTGGCATCTTAATATATTATGTTCTGTTGTAATCATAAGCTCTGATACCAATCTGTAACACCCCCAAATTCGTTGAGCGGAAGCATTTATTTTAAGTACTGGGGTGTCACAATAAAAAAAAAACATGCATAGGCATGGTTATGTCCTCCAAACCCGCCACTTTTAGGAGCGCAGTGGATCTGGCTCACAGCTTAACCGACGACGCGGTCGAGATTGGAACCCTGAAAGCTATCACAGGGAAAACTGAACCTACACGTACTGATGCGGGCGAATCTGGAATCCACAAACGCAAATGGAACAGCGAGGGTAACGACCGTCAGGGTCAACAAAACAGAAACCCGGGAAACACCCGAGCCTTTGCTGCGATCACCAACACTGAACAGAAACCCTACCTTGGTAACAGGCCCAAGTGTGGGAAGTGCGAAAAACATCATGAAGGAGATTGCTTCTTCTGTGATAAATGCAACCGATTTGGACACAGAACCGAAGCTTGTAGAACTCACCCCACGAACAACGAACAACGAAACACTGGATGTTTCCGATGTGGCGACCCGGGACACTACCGAAATCAGTGCCCCCAACTCAACAACAATCAAAATAACAACAACCAGAACAACCCCGGGAACAACAATCAAAACAACAACCGCATCGCAACCATACCACCGGGGCGTAGCCGCGCATATATCCTCCGTGCACCAGAAACGGTTGCGGATCTCAACTAGCACGGTATGTCCTAACAGCTGTTGCTACGATTTAACATACGTTTTTATTCGAATGTCGATTTAAACACAACACTTGGTAAACCCTGAACACGAAACAAAACAAACAACATATTGAACTATGCCGCGAGCATACTTAAACTGATTGAACTTCTATGGCAACAATTGAACGCCACGCAAACTATTACTATTGTTAACAACATGACTTATCGGAGAACGTACGCCGCGGGCGATCCGACTTGATTTTAAATCTCGGGACGAGATTTCTCTAACGAGGGGAGAATGTAACACCCCGCAAATTTAAACACGATTAATTAAGTTAATCACTTGCATTATTAGGCTAATTCCCTACTTGAGTGAATTCACAACACATTTTAGAGGTAAGTCTAGCATAGCCCAACTAGATAATACGCGTAGTATTACGTATTCGTAATTACGTACTGAACAAATTGAAAACAAACGCGACAAAAATATACGACTGTTGGTGAACAAAATTATTTAATAAAACGAAATTATTAAATAACGTAGTAGCGAATAAATATTTTGTCAAAAATATTTACAAATCATTTTATAACGCAAAACGTTTAATTCGTACAATTTAAATAAAACAAAGTTTAAAATTTATAACTAAATTAAATTGGTTTTATAAAAAGATCCTAATTAAAAATAATGAAAAATGTAATTAAAAACATAATAGTTAAAGTAAAATAACATTTAACGATTGGGTAAACAAACACGGAACGCAAACACGGAGGCGAGAAAGTGGAACAAAACCACCTCCCACCTCCCAACTTTCTTTCATTCTCATTTAATCTCTCTCTCTTTTCTTTTCTCTTTTCTCCTCCTTCTCTCTAAACTCTCCCAAATTTCACACAAATCACCACAAAACTACACTAAAACGACGCCGAATCACATAGCTCCTTTGGAATAAAACGACCACGGCATCCCGATCTACACTTCTACCTTTTCGGATTTCAAATCCGACACTCGTAAGTTTCCGACAAATCCCGCAAATCTTTAGATTTCAAAGTTATAATAGCTATTTAGTGTTTAATATACTTAGATTTACATGTTTTAGTGTTTCATACAACCGAAAATGTCCAAATCGACCCAAAACTCGTTGATTTTTAAGCTGTTCGTCGAACAGGCGACTACGTCGCTTTTGGGCCAAAAACAGTAGTGCGACGTAGGCCTTTACGTCGCATTACCCTTCCTTACGTCGCACATAGCGACGCATCCCACTACGTCGCATTGAATTGTGAACGTCGCAAATTGCGACGCAGACCCTAACGTCGCAACACCCGTATGCGACGTAACCCGTTACGTCGCACAATTATTTAATTTCGCAACAACTGCGACGCAACACTTAACGTCGCACCCTACGTCACACTTTGACCTTTACGTCGCACCCTACGTCGCATCACAACCCAGCGTCGCACCTTGCGTCGCTAAAAACAGGAAGTTTAAAAACTAGTTTTCACTAAGTGTCGAACTAATCGGAAACGCTTATCTTTATACGATACGATTCACGAGCTTTACAAACGATACAAACACACTTATTTTACCGAAATTAGGATTTCAAACTATCACCAACGAATCATATACATTTTCACAAATACGAAATACAAGCATAAACATTAAACAAACGATTTGGACGTGACTTGGTTGTACAAACACTAGCATGGATGATTAGTTTAGACATCCACATACTTATTACATCTCGTACGTTTAGGACGTTAGGAGATTTCAGACTATACTTGGGCTTAGGTTTGCTAGCACTCGCACAACTACTTAAACTCAACAGGTGAGTTCACAGCCCCTACTTTTACTGTTTTAACTGCTTGAACAGGGGTGGAAAACATAGTCAAACTCTTTTATATACAGTGGTTGTGTCGCAAAAAGCTTGCGATGCTAATTCAATAGCGACAGAAAGGTTGTGTCGTATAAAATATGACATAGTATGCGACATAGAGTGCGACACAATATTGTGTCGCAAAGGTTACGACACTAAAGGATTGGTACGGCACAAGGTGCGACACAAATGGGTTTATGCGACACAGCATGCGACACAAGGCTTGTGTCGCATGTATGAACACCAGCCCAGAAACTTTCGGGTTTCAAGAATTTCCGACCAAAAACGCAAATCTAACCCATTTTCGAGCTATAAAATCGTGTATTCTTCATGTATTAGGTTATATCTAAGTTGTGTACACATCAAAACATCAAAACATTACACCAAATTGAATAGATCTAAGATTTTAGAAATTTCTTACTTTTGCAAATCGAGCTAAATGGAGGATGAGATGATGAAAACGATCTTGATATTCTTGTTCCACTCGTGATGGTGATTCCGAATATGTAATTTTCGTGGGTCGGTTTGTATTCCGAAAATTTGGTGTGGATTTGGTTGAGAGTGTTTGGAAGATGTGTGTGTGTTTGAAATGGTGAAAATGAAAGAATGGGAGGAGGGGTTGGTTGGGGTTGGCTGATCCAAAGGGGGAGGGAGGGGAAAACGCTCCCTAAAACTCAGTGTTTACACCGTGTCCTAATCGTTTAATCCTTTGTTTTTAGTATTTTAACCAAACCGTTATATTTTAAAATGTAACTGGAATATTTAAATAAAAATACTTTGAAATTAATAATAGAAACATTTGTCGCAGTATCTAAATTACTAACTCGCGTTTATTACGTTTCGTTGCATTATTTAAATGTCGTCGTAATAATATGTAAATAATGTTCGTTCAGTTGCGTATTTTATATAACAAAATACGTTCTTATTATTTAAGTAAATTTCTATCACCAACGTTCAAATAAACTATGTCGGACTCCGTCCGGTTAATTCGTACGATTTATCCAAATCGCGTAAGTACACACATATATATATAATCACCTTATATATATATACAAATAGAGCCTGTAATTAGTCCTATTACATACTAATTACAACTAGTTACAAACAATTAGGCATAATTAATTATCCTAATTATGCAGGTGTTACATTCTCCCTTTGTTAAAGAAATTTCGTCCCGAAATTAGCTTGGGTGCACGGACGGTGCGTTATCTGGGAAGAGATGTGGGTATTTCTGTCGTATTTGGTCTTCCCGTTCCCAGGTGAACTCAGGGCCGCGCCTAGAATTCCACCTGACCTTTACGATGGGAATACGACTCTGTTTCAATCGTTTGACCTCACGGTCCATGATTTCCATAGGTTCCTCGACAAAATGAAGTTTATCATCGATTTGAATTTCGTCGAGCGGTATAATCAGTGTCTCGTCAGACAGACATTTCTTCAAGTTAGAAATGTGAAATGTGTTGTGTACGCTGCTAAGTTCAGCAGGAAGTTGCAGGCGGTATGCCACTGGACCAATCCTTTCCAGGATTTCGAATGGTCCGATGTATCTAGGATTTAGTTTGCCTCGTTTTCCGAATCGAATAACACCCTTCCACGGTGCCACTTTGAGAAGTACCTTGTCCCCTACCTGGAACTCAAGGTGTTTGCGTCTCACGTCAGCATAGCTTTTCTGACGATCACGTGCGGCTTTCAGCCGGTTTTGAATACCGATGATTTTCTCAGTAGTTTCTTGAATGATATCTGGACCCGTGAGTTGGGAATCTCCTAACTCAGTCCAACAGATAGGTGATCGGCACTTACGTCCGTAAAGTGACTCGAAGGGTGCAGCCTTTATGCTGGTATGGTAACTGTTGTTGTACGAAAACTCGCACAACGGTAAGTGATTTTCCCAAGAAGTACCGAAGTCAACTACGCAGGCTCGTAGCATATCCTCCAGTGTTTGAATAGTTCGCTCGCTTTGGCCATCGGTTTGCGGGTGATAAGCAGTACTCATATCCAGACGAGTACCAAGAGATTTTTGTAGCGATTGCCAAAAGTTAGAAGTAAAACGGCTGTCCCTATCCGAGATGATCGAGATAGGTACACCGTGTCGCGAGATGATTTCTTTGACATAGATGCGAGTCAGACGCTCCATCTTGTCGGTTTCCTTGATGGCCAGAAAATGAGCAGATTTCGTGAGACGGTCCACGATCACCCAAATGGTATCGCAACCACTCGAAGTTTTCGGTAGTTTGGTAATGAAGTCCATGGAAATCTGTTCCCATTTCCATTGAGGAATTTCAGGTTGTTGGAGCAACCCCGAGGGTCTTTGGTGTTCGGCCTTGACTTTGGAACAGGTTAGGCATTTACTGACGTACAAGGCAATGTCAGCTTTCATGTTAGGCCACCAATACACCCCTTTGACGTCGTGATACATCTTGTCAGAACCAGGATGTATAGAGTATCGAGATTTGTGAGCTTCAGCCATCACCAAATCTCGCAAGTTTCCGAATTTGGGTAACCACACCCGGTTAGAGAAGTATCGAGTTCCATCGGGTTTGATTTCGAATTGTTTATCCAAGCCTCGCAAGGCTTCATTTTTCAAGTTTTCATCGTTGAGTGCTTCAAGTTGAGCGGTAAGGATTTGAGCAGGAAGCTCGTTATGAATTGTCATAGAAAGTGCTCGGACTCGAAGGGGTTTCACTCGTTCTTTTCGGCTTAAGGCATCGGCGACTACGTTAGCCTTGCCAGGATGGTATTTGATCTCGCAGTCGTAGTCACTAAGTAACTCAACCCAGCGACGTTGTCTCATGTTTAGATCCTTCTGATCGAATATGTGTTGGAGACTTTTGTGATCGGTAAAGATAGTGCTTTTCGTACCATAGAGGTAATGTCTCCAGATTTTCAATGCGAAGACCACGGCACCTAACTCGAGGTCGTGGGTCGTAGTTTTTCTCGTGGATTTTTAGTTGTCGTGAGGCATAGGCAATGACTTTTTCCCGTTGCATTAACACACAACCAAGTCCTTGGTGTGAGGCGTCGCAGTAAACTACGAAATCGCCGGTGCCCTCGGGTAAGGACAAGATCGGTGCACTGCAAAGTTTGTTTTTCAATAGTTGGAAAGCTGACTCTTGTTTATCAGTCCAATCGAACTTCTTATCTTTCTGAGTCAGTGTGGTTAGGGGAACAGCTATTCTTGAAAAGTTTTCGATGAATCGGCGGTAATAACCAGCAAGACCTAAGAATTGTCTCACTTCGGTTGGAGTGGTCGGTGACTCCCAGCCCTTGATTGCTTCAATCTTGGCGGGATCAACATGAATTCCTTGGCTGTCAATCACGTGCCCGAGGAATTGAACGGTTCGAATCCAGAACTCACACTTAGAGAATTTGGCATATAACTCTTCGTGTTTAAGAAGTCCTAGAATGGTTTTCAGATGTTGAGCATGTTCCTGCTCGTTGCGAGAGTAAATCAGGATATCATCGATGAACACAATAACGAATTTGTCAAGATATGGTTTGCACACCCGATTCATAAGGTCCATGAATACGGCCGGTGCGTTGGTCAACCCGAATGGCATCACTTGGAATTCGTAATGCCCATAACGAGTTCGGAAAGCTGTCTTTGGGATATCATTGTCACGGACTCGGAGTTGATGATAACCTGACCGTAGATCAATCTTTGAGTAAACACTCGATCCCTGGAGTTGGTCAAACAGGTCATCGATTCTAGGAAGTGGGTACCGATTCTTTATGGTTAGCTTATTCAGCTCTCGGTAGTCGATACACATGCGGAAAGATCCATCTTTCTTTTTCACGAATAAGACCGGAGCTCCCCAAGGCGAGGAACTTGGTCGAATGAATCCTCTGTCCAGGAGTTCCTGTAGTTGGTTAGACAACTCCTGCATTTCGGATGGTGCTAAACGGTAAGGGGCTAGTGCCACGGGTGCAGCTCCGGGCACAAGTTCGATTTGAAATTCAACTTGTCTAGGTGGCGGAAGTCCGGGCAAGTCTTCAGGAAAGACTTCCGGGAAATCCCGCACGATCGGAACATCCTCAAGTCGCTTCTCCTCCGACTTCTTTTCCGTTACATGTGCAAGGATGGCTTGATACCCTTTTCGTAGGTATTTTCTAGTTTTCAGACATGAGACAATATTCAGATTTCGTCTGCCGGTCTCCCCTTGTAGGACTAAGGTTCCACCGGAGACAAGAGGTATGCGAACGAGTTTGTCATGACAGATGATTTCAGCTCGGTGTTTGGATAACCAATCCATACCGACAATAATATCGAAGCTGCCGATCTCGACAGGGATTAAATCAATGGAAAACGTTTCGTTCGTGAGGTTAAGTGTACAGTTGTGTATGATGCTATCAGTCTCAATCAGTTTGCCATTAGCTAATTCAACAATGTATTTAGTCTCTAAGGCAGTGGGAGTTATATCAAGTAAAGGGCTAAATTTCTCAGAAATGAAGCTTTTATCGGCACCGGTATCAAATAATACAGAAGCAGTAAGGTCGTTGAGAAGGAACGTACCCGTCACGACATTCGGGTCTTGTCTGGCTTCCCCAGCCTTGATAACGAAAGATCTGCCGCGAGCAGGGTTGTTGTTGTTTTTCAACTTTGGGCAATCTTTCTTGAAGTGCCCTGAATTTCCGCACCCAAAGCAGGCCTTTGGTGCATTGGTGTTGGGGGTAGAAATGTTGGTTCGGCAATCCTTGGCTAGATGCCCGAACCGTTTGCAGTTGGAGCAAGGGCAAGAACCGTCATGATGGCGGCTGCATTTGGAACAGTAAGGCTTGTTCCCGCTGTACCCTTTCTTTTCCGAAGTCCCCGATGAATAAGCCTTAATGTACTCAGGATTTTTGTTGGAGGTTTGGTTGGATGAGTTGGGGTTACCTTCCCACTTGCGTTTGTTGTTTGCAGATGGGGTTGAAGTTGTGCCACGGCGGACAGAATTTGCAGTTAGTTCATGGGCCATACGGATGGCGCTCTGAATAGTACCCGGTTTGGATGAAGTCACCAGGTCCTGTAGTCTCTCGGGAAGTCCATCAACGAATTTCTCGATCCTCTTGTACTCAGGATCGACCATGGTTGGGCACAGGAGTGTCAGTTGATGGAAACGGTTGGTGTATCCGGTGATATCATCACCCTGCATCTTGTGGTTCCAGAATTCCATTTCCAGTTGTTTCAATTCATCCCTGGGGCAGTACTCGCCCCTCAACATTTCTTTCAACTCCTCCCACGGGAGTTGGTGTAACACCCCCAGATTTACTGTTCGCGGAAGCATACATTGGGGTGCTACTAATCAATACGCAAAGCACATAAGATACATAATGAACGACCACTACATGCGTCGTTTTGCAAATACATTGATTAACGTAAGAGTATACATACGGTTTACAAAAGATGAGTTCGCATAAATATTTGAGAGATTCTAATACATATCTAATTTTAGCAAAATATAGAAATGCAGGGAAATCTCTTGATGTTTATATGATTTCATGCGACTCGAGCTACAGTATCCTGATGGGCAGTCCAACCTACTGCCGAGTACCTGAGATAACATGCTAAAAGGTCAGCTATAAAGCTGGTGAGCTCACAGGTTTGATATGATAATATATGATTTGTGAACCGCAAGATTTAATGATTCGATTTACAAAGCATGTACATAATTGATTGATGGGTATCACATGAATATTTGTAATTAAAAAAATAAGTAAAGATTGATACAACTAACATGAGCACATAGTCTGAGCTTAACTGAGGGGTCAGGATCACAATCAAGTGCCTGATCGAGGGTGCCTCTATGCGTATGCCTAATCAACATACGTTTGAACAAATGATAATGCGTCCGTTTGACAGGTTAGTGCTTGCTAACTCGGACGGGGATTGTCAATCCCATATGGTACCATACACTAACATTCACGCTAAATCATATTAACAGAACTATGCTTCAGAGGACTTTGATTGATTAGATGAAAACAACTCATGCAGCATACGTGATAATTTGATACTTGCGTTCACATGTAAAACAAAACAGAGCATGTATCTCACCCCTAGGTAAAAGCATTTAAAATAGGGGCTATGAGACTCACCTGAGTCTGATGAATTGTTAGCCAACAATTATAATGATTCACAATGATTTGATGTCGTTACAACGACTGAACCTGCAGGGCGTCTGAGACGCGCAAGGTTTTGATAAATGATTAGATTCTTAAAACTTGCCGGGCGTATCAAACGCGCAAGGTTTAATTGATTTGATGACACTATGGACCATCTATGCTAGTTGTTCCCTCAACTAGTTTTGACCAAATACATTGGTTGTCGATTAGGTTTGAGTTTTGAAAATGTATACGGGTCGTTGGTGACGGCTTGTAATAATAATTTCAAACTATTATTATTTTGCATGATTTGTTGTATTTATAAAAGTATATGTGTTTCGAGTAAAAGTCGTATCGTATAAGTTTAGTTGTTAATCAAGTTCAGTATATCCGTTACACTTTATTTCATAGTTTACAAAATTTGGTACGAGTCTGAAAACAGTAATATGCCATTTTCGACCCCTAGATGACCCCGAATGGCCTAAAACCGACTAGGCTAAGGTACTTAGCTTTGATCATTTGGCTGTTTTTGAATAACCGTGCGAATTTGAGCTCAATCCGTTATAATAAATTTTTCATCGAGAAGCTACCCTGTTTTAAGTTAAATCGTCGACGTTTTCGAAAATTTACATGTTCTGTTTTAGCTAGAATTCGCAGGGCTAGTTTATTGATCCGTTGGATCATGAAATATATAGGGGGAATCCGCCGGATTCCCTTGAATCCGCCGGATTGGTGGCATTTGTGGGGAATACGCCGGATTCTATTGAATCCGCCGGATTCATGTTTTCTGGGCGGGAATCCGCCGGATTCCCATGAATCCGACCGGATTCATGATAATTTAAAGGACGCGCCGGGTACAAACTGCACCCGCCGGGTTGTTCTTGGTTCTGGGTGGGAATCCGCCGAATTCACCATGAATCCGCCGGATTCAAAGGTCTGGTTCGAGTCTGTCATGGCCAAAATCACCCAAACCCATATTTAATCAATTTCCGCATACAATCGACTTACTAGGATGTTAATACAAGATTATATAAGCTATTTAAACACGAATTTATAAAGTTTGGGTTAACGATTCCTTACAATTCAAAAGGGAGGTCGTAAACGAGGATGATGATGATGAACGATGGAAGTGATCACGATGATGATGATGATTATGCTTATGCTTCTGATCTTGTTATTGTTAAAGTTGTTGTTTGAGAAATCAAAGAGAGAGCCGAGAGAGAGCTAGAGAGATTGATAAATGAAATGAAAAAGAAGAAGAAGTGGGAATGGAGGGAGTATTATTGAACGGGCAAGATCCACATTTTGTGGATCTTGTCCAGCCTCATTGTGCACGCAGAGTGATATTTGACCCGTGTTTTTGTACCCGATCGAAAAGTAGTATAATATTTTAAAACAATAATTTTCTAAAAATGATATCGTACGTATTTTCATTTGAAGTATTTTATAAAAATACATTTAACGAGATATAAAATATATCTTTGTTTTATGTTTGAGAGACGGATAAGGTTTAATTGGTTTCGTCGCGTTTTAGTAAAATGGTATAAAACGAAATATGTTTTATTTTATCTGATGTAAATAATAATTATTAATTTTAATAATAATTCATTATTTATATATTGTTTTGTCGTGGACGTTTGATTTGTACGATACGAGATACTTGATATATTATCCAAATAATATATAAAAATTATGAGGGTATTAAATAACAATTCCATATTACTTAATCACTTGATTTTTACCAACGCCGTATAATTGAATCAGAATTCGGCCGATTTAAAAATGAACGATTAAATATAATCGCGTACTGATATATATTCAACAATATATATATTGATACATACAATTAGCCTAATACATAGAACTAATTACACGTATTTCATAATGATTAGGAACTAATTTCTAGTCCTAATTTTGACGGGTGTCACAGTTGGTAAGCAGTAGCAACACTCACAGTCTGGGCATAAGTGTTCCACCAGGTGAGTGCGGTGTCAGTAAAAGTACTAACGGAGAACTTAACCTTATCTCCCTCCGCACAGTTGCAGATAAGAAATACAGACTCAACTTTCTCGATCCAGCTTACTAGACCGATAGCTCCCTCGGTACCTGTAAAGTTTAGAGGTTTGCAGTTCTGGAAGTCCTTGTATGAACAAGGTTTAGCAGCAGGGGTTTCAGCGGCATCGCTGTTCCTCGTGGAACTTGGTGGAGTATTCCGAGCCAAGGCTTCAGTAACAGCCTGGGTTATAAGGGAGGTAATCTGGGCATCTGTGTATGGTCTTGTCTTTGGCGGCATGACTCTTCAATAAACGAAATGAAGATACATGAGATTTTGTAGGAACTTGTAATTGTCACAGATGTACATGTATAAAAGCAGTAATACATAACATCAACATGGAAAATGACAATTAATGTGAGTTGAAATAACAAGGAAAGTTTGATAGATAATGTGAGTTCAAGGGTTACATCCTACAGAGATATTACAAAAGGTGTCGGGAATTGTTACATCCGACTAGTTTATAGAGTAGTGCTAGATAGTCAAAAGATTACGAGATAGATTACAAGACAAAGACTACACTAGTCTTCATGTAGATTTATTTGTTCCATCAGCGCGACAAGGCGGTCCACGGTTTCTGCTAGTCTGTTGGTTTGCCTGGCGTTGTCTTCCACCAAGGCCAGTCGTTGTGCTAGTGTTCGAGAGTGATCCTCAGTCTCCTGTGAACGTTGTTCACATTCCTCTAGTTGGTTTCGTACAAGTTCATCCGCACCTAATTCGGCGGTCATTGAATCCTGAATTATGCTTACAGAGAGGTTGGTATCCTCTTGTTCTCGCTGGAGTTGGGATATGTGATCAAGTGCTTGGCGAAGCAGGTAGGTCATTCGGTGTTGTTCCCGTTCAAGACTTTCGAGTCTTTGCTCTTGACAGCGGAATTGGGTAGTCAATACTGGCAACGTGAGATGTGCCGAGTTCTGAGAGTTATGTACAGGATAAGGGCTGTTTCGAGGCGACCTTGTGTTCCTCCTGGCTACTCGTGGGTTCCGTGACCCATGTGAGTGAGAATGTGACGGATTAGGTGGTGTGTTTGCCATTCCTGTGGCAGAATGTAAGTAAGACGAGGCTAATATATATAAGTATATAATATCCAGCCTAGTGTCTAGCACGTATCAAGTAATGGTCCGGTTCTCTCGTGGTCAGAGTCAACTAACGCATCCCCGTTTCACATAACCATTTCAGACCTCACATCATCTTTCCTTAATTGTACATAGTTGATCAGGCTATGTTAAATTAAAGTCGTATGATGTAATTCCTGAACCAATTATGCCTAGTAAGGAAATACTGCCTAATGGTCATAGTCTAGGCCCACTAAATGCAACCTAGTTCACTATAACCTTAGGCTCTGATACCAATCTGTAACACCCCCGAAATTCACTGTTTTGCGGAAGCATAATTTGGGGTGTTACTAATCAATTATCACAGCACAAAGATAAAGTAAACGACATCTATATGCAACGTTTGTAAATTAGTTACATTCCATAGATATATTGTTGGAAAACTTAGTGTTTTCGTATACAAAAATGTAGTTTCCCTAGAGTCCGCGCGTGTAGCGGGAGATTCCATTACATAATCAAAATATACAAAAGATAATGCTAAGAATCTCCGCTAATGCAGTTGTGTTGAATCATGCGACTCTAGCTAAAAATCCTGGAGTAATCCTACTCCATCCGAGTACCTGAGAAAACATGCTAAAAAGTGTCAACCAAAAGGTTGGTGAATCTCACAGGTTTGTAAGTAATATCAGCTTTGAACACGAGATTTCATCAGTAATGCCCGCAGGCGTAAAATCACCAATTTCAATCCAGAAATCGTAAACCAGTATTTGCAATCCCGCAAATGTAAGTAAGTAAGTTTATACCGTTGCCATGAGGCTCATAATCGAAGCTTAACCCGTAATTAATATGTTTGCTCCCGTGACATGCTCGTAGTTGAGCAAGCATCAGTAACGAATAAGTAGTCACCCGTTTCTACGTGTAAATCAGTACGTGGCAGCGCTACTGCCCCGGGTGGGGAGGGTCATTTCCCTAATGGATCCATTAACTAGTGTTCGCGCTTAAGTCCATAACTAACGATATATGATGGAGAGACTTCTGTTTGTAAGTAAACTCATGCAATTTCGTTTGGTATAGTAAACAGTTTAGTACTTGTGTTCAAGAAAATCAGTAGCATGTATCTCCCCCAATAAGATAAACAGTAAAAGTGGGGCCGTAAGACTCACCTGAGTCTTATAGTAATCAGTTGCAATTAGCAAGTAGTAAGTAAAGCAAGTAGGTTCTCTGAACCCGTAACCTTCAAATGCCTAATCATATGAAGTTATGTAAGTATGCGTCTCACGAGACGTTTCGTTTAGTTGTACACAACTAGTATAGCCAATGTTTGTCCGTATGTTTGTAATTGTTCGTTTGTTGGAAAACATGTTTGGGCCCGTTGGTGACTTAGTTGAAATGTTAATCTCGACATTTATGTATTTGTTTGGAGTGTTATGCTTGAAAATATGTTTCAATGTCCCTTAGATATCATATCGTATAGTCGTTCGAAGTCCAAAATGTATAACACTTAACTTGGAATTAAATTTGTAAATCTGCTGTGTTTTGCGACACAAAATGCGACACTAAAGTTTGTCATGCGACACAAGGGTTGTGTCGCATGAAGGATGCGACACAAGAGCCCTGCGACACAGTGGTTGTGTCGCAAAAAGCTTGCGATGCTAATTCAATAGCGACAGAAAGGTTGTGTCGTATAAAATATGACATAGTATGCGACATAGAGTGCGACACAATATTGTGTCGCAAAGGTTACGACACTAAAGGATTGGTACGGCACAAGGTGCGACACAAATGGGTTTATGCGACACAGCATGCGACACAAGGCTTGTGTCGCATGTATGAACACCAGCCCAGAAACTTTCGGGTTTCAAGAATTTCCGACCAAAAACGCAAATCTAACCCATTTTCGAGCTATAAAATCGTGTATTCTTCATGTATTAGGTTATATCTAAGTTGTGTACACATCAAAACATCAAAACATTACACCAAATTGAATAGATCTAAGATTTTAGAAATTTCTTACTTTTGCAAATCGAGCTAAATGGAGGATGAGATGATGAAAACGATCTTGATATTCTTGTTCCACTCGTGATGGTGATTCCGAATATGTAATTTTCGTGGGTCGGTTTGTATTCCGAAAATTTGGTGTGGATTTGGTTGAGAGTGTTTGGAAGATGTGTGTGTGTTTGAAATGGTGAAAATGAAAGAATGGGAGGAGGGGTTGGTTGGGGTTGGCTGATCCAAAGGGGGAGGGAGGGGAAAACGCTCCCTAAAACTCAGTGTTTACACCGTGTCCTAATCGTTTAATCCTTTGTTTTTAGTATTTTAACCAAACCGTTATATTTTAAAATGTAACTGGAATATTTAAATAAAAATACTTTGAAATTAATAATAGAAACATTTGTCGCAGTATCTAAATTACTAACTCGCGTTTATTACGTTTCGTTGCATTATTTAAATGTCGTCGTAATAATATGTAAATAATGTTCGTTCAGTTGCGTATTTTATATAACAAAATACGTTCTTATTATTTAAGTAAATTTCTGTCACCAACGTTCAAATAAACTGTGTCGGACTCCGTCCGGTTAATTCGTACGATTTATCCAAATCGCGTAAGTACACACATATATATATATAATCACCTTATATATATATATACAAATAGAGCCTGTAATTGTGTGCCTTTTTAAAATTGAAAAATAAATATGAGAAAAAAGGATGAAGATTTGGTTACATAAAATGTCTATTTATTACGGGTGGTGTTTCGTATACCACTTCTTTTTAACTATAAATCACTAAATATGCTATAGTGTGTGATACTCTAAAGCACGTTTGATGATGTATGAGTAAAAATTGGTAGTGTACAAATTGCTACCCATATCCCATTTCCTATCGACAAGTTGAAACAACTAGGCTTATAGATATAATAAAACAAAAAAGATCATGAATATTTTTAGCGATCTTTTAGACTAAAAGATACTTTAGCTACATGAGTTTTGAAGAAGTAAAAATGAATTAATTGGTAATTGGAATATAAAACAGCTGTCATATGTGAGGATGTTTGACTGTTTTAGACCCCCACAACAAGTCTTCCTTTGATCATTTCCATTTGGTAGACTTCTACCTATTTCCATTTCTCCATATTTTATTTTTTTACTTTTATTAAAAAAAAAATAAAAAAAATGAAACAAAACAAATACTCCGTATGATATATATCGACTGTTTCTTAAACGTGGAGGCATATATGCTACACGTATCATTTCATTTTTAACCATACATTCTCGATTACAGAGGTGTTTCCATTAGGATATGTGCCATTTTATTATTGCATTATCAAAATGCACTAGATAAAAAGGTGTTGAATCTATCTTTCAAAGAGTTAAAAGTTTTGCTTGACAAAAGTTAAAAGGTTACTATTAGGCATTCGTAAAGATTAACATTAGTATCATAGAGTAAGGTTCAAATGAGTACACCAATTTTGAGTGAGAATGAGGGAACCAACAGATTTTTGTCATGTGTCACTTTATTCTCTCTCCTCCACATTTTTAAAAATTAAATATCTCACAAACGGTAAGTCGAAAAATCATGAAAATTGCACCATAAAATTCAGCGTTTTCTCCTCTTCGATTTGCCGTCCCTCAAAGCATACTTTTGACAACTTTTTTTTTCTCATTTTTTGGTGGGTTTCACAAATTAGTAACACATGTGTTAGTGATTAGTTGTACATTTAATTTGTGGTTAAGGTTAGGGTTTAGGGTTAGGTTTAGGGTTTAGTAGGGTTTATGGTTTATGGTTTATAAGGGTTTAGGGTTTAGAAGGGGTTCAAGGTTTAGGGTTTAGAAAGATTTAGGGTTTAACGTTTTGTAAAGCGTTTAGGGTTTAGGGTTTGGGGTTTAGGGGTTAGGGTTTAGGGGTTAGGGTTTAGGGTTTAGGGTTTGAGGTTTGGGGTTTCTCATAAACCTCAAACCTCAAACCCTAAACCATAAACCCTAAACCCTAAACCCTAACCCCTAAACCCCAAACCCTAAACCCTAAACGCAACACTTTAACACATTTGTTAGTAAATGTGAAACCCACCAAAAAATTGAAAAAAAAAAACTTTTCGAAAGTATGTCTTGAGGGACGGCAAATCGAAGAGGAGAAAACGACGAATTTAATGGTGCAATTTTCATAATTTTTCGATTTGTCGTTTGTGAGATAATTGATGTTGGGGGTAAATGGGTTTTGTACATGTGGAACATTCTCTTTGTACACATGGCTTGATATCATTGGTTCTCTCATTCTCACACAAATTCCTATTCTCATTTGAACCCTACCCTAGTATCATATATATATAATATATGGCCATATGGGTTGAAAATGAAATCTCCTATGCCTCACCACATTGATCATGCCGAATAAAATTAGCATCACACTGAAAATTACACTTATTAATAACTTGTGTTTACTCTGTGATCCTAAACTCATTTTCAATTTAAAATCACTATTTATATAGCATCGTGTGTCGCCCTATATGGCCAGCACGGTGACATTGTCACCGGAGTGGTGCAATATATGGTAGGGCAAGAGAGCTGAGGGTAATGCATACCATGGTGGATTTTATTTGATCTTTTATATTGTTGACAATGTCAATCATGCTGGCCATATAGGACGACACATACAAAAGAAGGCGGTAGCACTAGCCATGACAAGGTGTTACGCAACTTGCAAATACAAAGTGTTACTCGTTCATCTGATTTGTGAATAATGCAGATAATTTAGAACTTTGTTACAAAATGAATTATATGGAGGTGGATCCATTTTGAGATCCAAAACTCTAGTGGAACCGATTACTTGTTTAATTAGACATAGAAGCCCTAGTGTCAGATTCAAGATTTAAGGTGATCCGTAGCAGTGACATCTTAATTTTTGTAAACCCGTAACACAAACAAAAAATGCAACTAAAATGCAATGTTTTATAAAATGTTGACACTATTTATAGCGAATGGAACCGTAACAACTACTACCCCAACCATCTACATGTTCCTCCCCTGCCTACATAGAGGGAACTAACCGATTGCTAAAATTACACCTTATTAGCCAACAAAATAGGGTATTGTTAACACCAATATTAAGAACTGTCAATAATCAATTTGGATACGCATAAAATGATTGTACTTCAACAAAAATTCAGGTGGGGTCAACTAAAATTCAGGTGACCATAATATTTATTATGATAAAAGTACAAATATTAATGCACGTATTAAAATCTTATTAACGGCTGTCTTTTATCATTTTCCACAAAAACAATTTCAATTGCTAATAAAGTTGTCGCACCACAAATACAGGTGTTCGGCTGCATACGAATGTTCGAGTTAGTACTTATTAATACGGAGTACTATTTAATAAGGTGTTTCTCATTTAAGAGGCTCCAATTGATTGGATTAATTTAAAGTTTGTAGTTAGCTGCAATTATAAATTACCGTAATTAATTCAACCAATCATAACATTAGACATACTTTTAGGTCTATGTAAGTAGGTCTGTTTAACATTACTCTAATAATAAATATGATTGAATAATAGCAAGACTAGTTACGCAACTACTCCCATCCGCACATTATTTTTAACCACTACGAGTATTAATCTTCTTCAACTCCAATGAAATGGTCCCCTATCTCCTTCCGTTCACCGATATCTTTTTGAAAACAATGCAACTCTCCATGCACTTACAAACAAACAAACAAATTTACTCCTCTTTTTTTTTTACTTCTTACTGTACTTATTTACCTCGAAGGCTCGAATGTCAAAAATGTCAAATAGCCTAGTTTTATGGATTATATTCATGTTCATAACAAATGTATACGTTTTGATTATGATGATAAACATTTGGTTATTTGGAACCAAACTTCTTAAGTCGATCTTATAAGAGTTTTAAAGAAACTTGAACCTTCAATTTGATATACGTATAAAGCGGTAAAACATATTCATTTTAGCCAATGTCAATTATGACACTGAAACGTGATCGGCCTAACGGTATTGAGGAACTTTTAAATCACGAGATTGAGAGTTTAAGTATTGGGAACGAGATAATTATACATATTTGTAGATTAACATATTATTCGTGATAGTGATGTGTGTTGACGCTTGTCTTTTTATACATAAAAAAAACATAATTTTAACGAAACTTTTGCAAAAAGTTAACTCCAATAAAAAGTGACTTCAATAATTTTATTCATACTAAAAACCAATAAAAATACCTTTAATCGGATACGCGCCCCTCATGACGATGATTTTAAGTGTAACGAAAACCCAAATTACGGATAATAACTAAAAAAAAAAAAATAGATTTGAATGCAATAAAAAATGGAAGAGGGGTGGCATGACACATGGCACGTGACGACCACGTAGGAGGTGATGTTCCCAAGGTGGAACCTGGACCAAATGTCATTAGAATCCAAATTCCCAAAAAAAGTAAATGGTTAACGTTGGTTTAATACTTTAATTTAGTTGGGGAAAACATTTGATTATTTAATAATTATGAAAATATAAAAAAATACCTCTAATGTGCCTTCCCTATGTTAAAGATGACAAAACTTTCTTTCTTCATGATTTCCCCTTCCAATATCTTTGTCTATCAATAGTTCTACGTTGTCATTTCCATATGTTATTGTTTTCTTTTACAACATTAAAATCGTACTAGCATCTTACTTATAAATCAACCTCTATTCCATTAAATATTAATATTGCAATTTGGAAACTAAAACTAAGTACATGATACTTTTTAATTAGATAGATGTTTTCAAAAATCAAAACAAGTTTAAACTGATTCACAAGAGTGGAAACTCGAATTTATGTTCTTTGAGATAGTAAATTGTCAATAGAGCTCATCATACTTCTGATTTTAACCGCGATCTTACAAGAAATAACTGGAATTTAAGCTAGCCAATTTGCCGGATCGGATTCTTAAATGATCTCCTGTGAGAAAGATAGGATGTTGATATACAGAGATCATGTGAAAACTTAGCATTTTTTTCCGACGAAAATTGAAATTATCTTGAAAAGTAATTTTGATAACTTTGAATGTGCGTTTAATTCGTATAATATTTTTAAAGGAATTGAAATCTGTTAGCGGAACTGGTATCATAAGGAATGTAATGCTCAAGTCATATATCTTTAGTTTCTATTTTTTATTTCAATTCAACACTATTCATGAATGAAAAGCTACAAAGTCTATCAATAGTAAAGCAAACAAGGCAAATTAATTAATGTTCATAAACTCTAACACTGTTTAAGTTTATTCATGTAGCAATTAATTAATATTAATAGCTTTAGTTAATATGAAGTACTTGGGAAAAAAATTAATTCAAAGACAAGATATCTTTAGTAGGGTGAGTATCATTTATCTCTACCTTTTTATTTCATAATTATTATCATTTTATATATAAAAAAAATCCTTAACTAAAAAACTTAGGGTGCGCTTGATTCAAAATGGGGAATGGTAATGGGAAAGGGAATGAGAATACTAAGCAATGTAATGAGCATTTCTTAATATTACCTTTGCCATTGATGTTGCTTGATTCATACCACTACAAGCAGGAGTGACAAATTGGGTCGGCTCAAGTTAACGAGTCCAAAGTATCATACATGAATCCAACATGATTTGTTCAACGGGTTACGGGTCAAAACAAGTATTCAACTTTATATTTTAATTTGTACACCAAACTGATCGTAATCATTTATTATGAGATGAGAGAGTATAATCTGTATTTTGTCCAAAATCAGATAATATAAACTCTCTTCAATACGAACGTAGTCTCAATGGTCATACCGACTCTTAAAAAAATGAATTTCATAGATTTTCTATATAGAAAATTCAATAGTTTTGTATGAATTCATAATTTTACGCGTGCATTAGAAAGTCAACAGTATTACAATACATATTTTTTTATTTGTTCCAATATTTGTTAAAGCTACACTTTATTACTCCGTATTAGATTTAAGTGATACATTCTCGAGGCTTTACCGAAAGTAAAAAAATATATTTTTGTACTGCAACAACAATGACGATTCCATATGTCAGTTACAAACAATATTTTTATGCATCCATCATTTGCTTAATTACTTTTACAACAAGTAATAATATATTTTATTAAACAATGGATTTACGACCTCTACAATTCATGGGTGATCTTTTCACCATCGATAATTTATCATAAATTTGCATGTACTGTAACACTTCAAATTTCGAGGTATTGTTTTAATGAACAAATAAATAATTGTTTTAAAGTTATTACTATTATAAGTAATAAGATATAATAGAAACTGTGAATGGTTTCTAAGTTCTAGACTATAGAATTGAAGGGAACCGACTTATAACTTATTTATCTAGACGTACGTGTTAAGTTATTCCTTTCCCTTTCAAATATTTCCAGAGCCATTCTCAAAGACGAAGTAACGTGAGAAACCAAATTCATCGATCCAAATCAACCTCCAATCCTCCAATTCAAGTAACAACGCATCAATTCATCGTTCTTAATCCATCTTTCTATTCTTAGTAAGTTCGATTCTTCATTTCTTTAACTTAGAGAAATTGGGGTTTGGTAGGTTTTGATTAATCAGTGGTTCTAATCCAAAATTAGGATTAAAAATCGATTAAATAGTAGTTAGTAAGTGTATTGGTAGTGATTACTAACTTGATTACTACTTAAAAGTGGAGAAATCATAAGTGATATACTAGTGACTTCATGATCATATTTAAACTCTTGATTGCTCGACCCTTCCGCCATTAGTTATTTTGCTTCAGATTCATGATATTTGTTTAAAACTAAATGAATAGACTTCAACGTACAATAGTTATAAATTCTTGGTTTCTAATTTTTGTTTCGCGTTAGAGATTTCAGAGTACGTGTTATACGTCTCAATCAAAGTGTCTACATTAAAAAAAATTCATGCATGCAGTTCTAAAAAATCCAATAACTACATCTCAAACAATCAATTATCATTTCTACCTACTTTTTTCGATTGGTTGAATAGGAAGTGGACAACTAGAAATTGAAATGTGAACACTATCGGGACAAACAGTATTCAACCGAAATATAGATAGAAATGTGTGCTTAATGTACTATATAAATAAAACTTTAATCAAATAATATTTAAAGATACATTTTAGGCAAAGTATTTTGTTTTTCTTTTCAACTGGTGTGAGAATATTACACAAATGATTCGTTTCCGTTCAAGTCTACAAAAATGTGTGTTTTATATTCATGTAAAGAGCCCTACAAATGCTGTTTGTGAACATTTTGTTTGTCTTTATGATTAAGGTGGTACATATTGTACCCCATTTGACCCCCCAATTGTAAGAAAAAGAAAACGTCCCACCTACCAAAATAGTTGAACTTATGTACGATACTATAGTACTTAGTAGTGCCTTAGTGGCTAGTAGTCGCAATCAAATTCATAAGGCATCCGTATGTAAGTTAAGGCTCCTAGACTTGCAATTGATGATCAAGAAAAACTAATCGTAACATCGGGGCAGATACAATAAACGGCAGAGGCAGCTAGGGCATGTGCCCCCTGAAAAGTTTGATACAACGTGTCACACCCCGCCAAACGGTAATTACAATTACGTAGAGTGGTTTGCGGAAGCTTAGTGACGTGGCGGGGGTGCGAGCAGTAATAACAACCAACAGTTACATACATACTCAGAGCATATGATTATCGCAGAACGAAATAGATTAAGATGCCATTAGTTAAAGTTTTACAAAAGGTTACCACTTGGAAAGTAGTAACAGTAATAGTAGTAGTTGAAATCAGTATTTCATAAAATACATAATATCAAAAGTAGATTTCATAGGTATGACTGCAATAGTTGCAGTTATACAGAGGAAATCCAGGTGTCCCAAAAGTAGTGGCATCCTAACAAGTCCAGGGTAGTCCGTCCTGATATGCATGCAGATCTTACTTACGCTGCTAATTCCCTGAAAAACATAGAGTAAAACGTCAACAAAATTGTTGAGTGAATTCACAAGTTCGTTTGTTATGTAGGAAACACAAGTTAATCATTTAAGAATAACATTTCCAAGTAAGTGTTGTTTATCAAGTAGGAAACACAAATTATTAATAAATAACATTTCCCAAATCAGTTGTAGTTGTAATAGGAAACACAGGTTATTTCAATCAAGAGATAACATTTCCTAATTCAGTCATTAGTAGGAAACACAGGTTAACCTAGATAAAGATTAACATTTCCAAATCAGTGTACGTAGGAAATCACTTCCTAAACAATAGTTTTGTGGGAATATTTAGACGGTGATCCCTTGAAAGGTGAGCTAAACCTGTCAAGTAAGGTAACCCGATCTAACCCTATAACCAAACCACAACCCTAATCTGTTGTTGTTTGCCATGCTGGACAATTAAGTATACGCTCCCAAATCCGTAGGAGGGTCGTCACGGCGATAGTACTATCCGTATACTCAGTGGCTAGAGTCACCTAGCTAATGGTTATAGTCTGTAGCCATAAGGTCTTTTATGCACTACATCGTTCAGCCTAGATCCGTACCAAGATTCGTTGCCTAAATTCCCAAAATAGTTATGAAAAACATTTCATAAAACATAGTTCAAATAGTTGTGTGAAATACCCTTTCACAAATAGTTCAAGTATGAAGTACCCCTTCATAAAACACAGTTCAAATTGTCGTGTGAAATACCCTTTCACAAACAGTTCAAGTATGAAGTACCCCTTCATAAACAATTTCAGCAAATACATGCAGTATTTAATCAATTACAGTATGAAATCACATTTCATCAATAGTTTAAGTAAATACATCTAGTATTTAAATCAGTTGTCGCATGCAAATATACATACGATTTCTATGTTTTCCACCCCGAGGTTTTAAAACATTAAAACATTGAAAAGGGGTTTGTGAACTCACAGTGAGTGCTCGGATGTGAATGCTAGCGAGATAAGATAACGAAGCCCAAACGTAGTCAACCTATACACATCAATGTATTAACTATAAGTACTTTGTTTACTTATGTTAACAGTTCATTCGTTTGAAGAAATTATCAGTTTCTTAGGTTTGTGTATTTCGTTGATGATTGTTGTTGGAAATATATAATATTATCCAAGTATTGTTCGTTTGTTAAATTGTCCGAAAGGTGTAAGTATATATACATATACTTATATAGGTGAATACATATATTCTCGTATATATATATTAGTTGAATATATATATATTCTAATATATATATTAGTTGTCGTCGTTGTTAATTATCGCGAATAAACTTGGTTGTCGTTTACGTTTGTCGTATAGTTTGTACTAGATAATTTAAATCGTTCCATTTTTATACGTCTAGTTGTATATATATACATTGTCCGTTAGTATATATATATTATTCGTTATCGTATTAAGTTTTGTTGTGTTCTACTTGTCCGTATTCAAAATGTCTCAATAATATGTCCGTCTAGTTCTAAGTCTCGTTGTCTCACAACTTTGTACCATTTGTAGTAACATTAATAACTATGAGTTGTATTAACGTTTATTAGTTTGTACATGTATAAATCGCAAAAGTCAGTGGTCTGGATAAGTGAGGAATACGCCGTATTCTTATGAATACGCCGGATTCAAGTCAAACAAAGGGGAATACGCCGTATTCTGGTGAATACGCCGTATTCATTCGAAAACAGGGGAATACGCCGTATTCTGGTGAATACGCCGTATTCATTCGAGTTTAAAAGGATCCACCGGATTCACCGATGATCCGTCGGATCGAGTGTGTCTTTTACTCGTTCATCGTTTTAGCCGAAGGTTTGTGTGCGGGTCGTAGGTGGGAATACGCCGTATTTAACTGAATACGCCGTATTCGAAGTTTCAAAATTTGGGAATCCGCCGTATTCCCGTGAATACGCCGGATTCATCTGGGTTGTTCAAAATGTTCGAGTATTAAATGGGGAATACGCCGTATTAGATGGAATACGCCGTATTCACCAATGTTTCAGCTGGGGAATCCGCCGTATTAAGATGAATACGCCGGATTCGCCTAGTTCTTCAAAATTGCTTATGATTAATAACGGGGAATACGCCGTATTCGAAAGAATACGCCGTATTCCGAGTGTTTACAGCATCTAGTTCGACTCTGTTACTTCAAAAACATACGAGTTTATATATGTAACCAATTTTTAACATGATCAAACACCTTAATACGTTCTATAAACACTTTGTAACATGTTTTTAACAAGTTCTATCAACAATCTTCAACAATTATCATAATTTTAAGAAATTATATAAATGAGATAAAAATGGAGAAATTTATCCTCACAATGATCTTGATGAAGATGATGATGATTCCTGATGTTGATGATGATGATTATGACGATCAATGACGATGAGAATGATTATGTGATCATTTTGTTTATGAGTTTGAAGGTGTGAAGGTGATGATGTTAAGAGAATGAAGGGGATGAAATGGTGTTGTTGTCTTCCTGCTTCTGCTTGTTGTTTCCTCCTCTCCAGTACGCACAAACCAAACCAGAAGAAATAAAACCAGTGAAGTGTTGTGTGTGAGATTTTACAGATCAAAATTTTAGGTGAGTTGTATTATTGGTGTTAAAGATTTCAAACGGGAGTATGGAGGGTACTTCACTATGTCGCCAGATATTTTGAGGTGTGCTATATTGGTAGTTTTTAGCCCGTTAATTTCGTGTACTGGTATAATTATAGCAATATAAAATTTAACATTTTATATTTTTATTTTGTAGATGCTTTCCTGGTTCGTAATATGTTTTCAGAATAATGAGATTATCATTATTTTTGATAGTTGTACATTTTACTGCGCACGTCCAATTGAGCGCCAATTTTCAGTAAATTTAGGATTTCATATTTTGAAGTAATGTTCTAACTTCTTCCAAACGAACGAGAAAATTTGCATTTTTATGATTTGACGTCGTATGCGCGTTTTAGAATTGTTTCTGTTCGTGTTATAATACGTTTTATGTTAAACGTATATTTGAACCACTTTATCTATATGTTATAGATATATAAATACTCGTAATTAATAATCGAATTATTAATTATATATTTTGTCACCAACTTTCGTTATTTATTCGGACGCGTATTCGGTAACTTTTCAGCTAAAATCGCGAAATTTTATAAATTACAATTTATGTAATACTTCATGTATTATTGTTTTGGGCTCGCTAGACTCACATCACATCAAAAGTTTATGTTAACACAATCGTAGGGAATTAGCGTAAGAAATGCATGTAATTAAGTATAATTATATACCTAATTTGGAGGAGTGTCACATTCTCCCCCCGTTAGTGAAATCTCGTCCCGAGATTTAAGTCGAGCCGTGAGTCTCGGTCACGCTCTCAAATAGGTTAGGGTATTTCTTTCGCATTTCATCCTCTCGTTCCCAGGTAAACTCTGGGCCATGTTTCGAGTTCCAACGAACTTTAACCAGTTTGATTCGTTTGTGTCGAAGTTTCTGCGTTTTAGAATCCATAACTTCAACAGGTTCCTCCACAAAGTTAAGTTTTGAGTCAATGAAGACTTCGTCAGGAGGAATGATAAGTGTTTCATCAGAAAGACACTTTTTGAGGTTGCTAACGTGGAAAGTATCGTGTATGCTACTAAGCTCTTGCGGTAGTTTAAGCTTGTAAGCGACAGGACCAATCCTAGCAAGGATTTCAAATGGTCCGATGTATCGTGGGTTCAGCTTTCCTCGTTTGCCAAATCGTGCTACTCCTTTCCAGGGAGATACTTTGAGTAGGACCTTGTCTCCTACTTGAAATTCAAGAGGTTTACGACGGTTATCAGCGTAACTCTTTTGTCGATCTCGTGCCGCTTTCAGTCGGCTCAATACTTGAGTTATTTTGTCAGTGGTTTCCTGGACAAGTTCGGGTCCAGATAGTTGTCTGTCGTCCAACTCTGCCCAACAGAGTGGTGATCGGCACTTGCGTCCATATAACGCCTCAAATGGTGCCATCTGTATACTCGTGTGATAACTATTGTTGTAAGAGAATTCAGCTAGAGGTAGGTGGGTATCCCAGTTACCTCCAAAGTCTATCACACATGCTCGCAACAAGTCTTCGAGCGTCTGTATAGTTCGCTCACTTTGGCCGTCAGTCTGCGGGTGATAGGCAGTACTCATATCAAGTCGAGTACCCATTGCCTGTTGTAATGTTTGCCAAAAGCGAGAAGTGAATCGTGCATCTCTATCAGAGATGATGGATAGTGGCACACCATGCCGAGAAACAATCTCTTTAATATAGATTTTTGCTAGTTTCTCCATTCCATCCGTTTCTTTAATAGCAAGAAAGTGGGCTGATTTTGTCAATCGATCGACAATCACCCATATGGCATTTGCTCCCGATGCCGTTCTAGGTAACTTCGTAATGAAGTCCATTGTTATTTGCTCCCATTTCCACTTGGGCAGTTCAGGTTGTTGCAAAAGTCCAGACGGCTTTTGGTATTCCACCTTTACCTTCGAGCAAGTTAAGCATTTGCTCACGTAGGTGGCGATGTCACGTTTCATTCCAGGCCACCAGTAGAAGCCTTTCAAGTCATGGTACATCTTGTCTGCACCAGGATGTATTGAGTAATTGGACTTATGTGCCTCGTCCAAAATCAGCTTGCGTAATTCATCTACGCATGGTACCCAAATTCGATTCATGAAGTATAACACTCCGTTGTCCTTTTTCTCGAGTTGTTTTTCCATCCCTTTCAAGGATTCATCCTTTAGGCGTTCGGATGTGAAAGCAAGTTCTTGTGCCTCGCAAATTTGAGTAATGAGATTCGAGTGGATCGTTAATCCCAAGGCTCGAACTCTTCGAGGTTTGATTCGTTCCTTACGACTCAGGGCATCTGCTACTACGTTAGCTTTACCCGGGTGATACTTTATTTCACAGTCGTAATCGTTAAGTAATTCGACCCAACGTCTTTGTCTCATGTTAAGTTCTTTCTGGTCGAATATATGTTGTAGGCTCTTATGATCAGTGAAGATTGTACACTTTGTACCGTATAGGTAGTGTCTCCAGATCTTCAGTGCAAAAACAACGGCTCCCAATTCCAAATCATGAGTCGTATAGTTTTTCTCATGCACTTTTAGTTGTCGTGATGCATAAGCAATGACCTTTTCATTTTGCATCAGTACGCAACCTAATCCCTGATGCGAAGCATCACAGTAAACAACAAAGTTGTCTACTCCTTCAGGTAGGGATAGTATGGGTGCGCTGCTCAGTTTCTGTTTCAATAGTTGGAACGCATTCTCTTGCTTCTCAATCCACTCAAATTTCTTGTCTTTTTGAGTTAATGTGGTAAGTGGTTGGGCTATCTTTGAAAAGTTTGCGATGAATCGCCTGTAATAGCCAGCTAGACCAAGAAATTGTCGTACTTCAGTTGGGGTTTTCGGTGCTTCCCAGTTGTTGATTGCCTCAATTTTGGATGGGTCTACGTGAATTCCCTTGTCATTTATCACATGACCAAGGAATTGGACCTCTCGTATCCAAAATTCGCATTTAGAGAACTTTGCATAAAGCTTCTCTTTTTGTAGTAGTTCGAGAACAAGCTTCAGATGTTGCTCGTGATCCTCTTTCGATCGTGAGTATACCAAGATGTCGTCAATAAACACAATGACGAATTTATCCAAATAGGGTTTGCACACTCTGTTCATCAAATCCATGAATACTGCTGGTGCGTTGGTCAGCCCAAAAGGCATGACTAGAAACTCGTAGTGACCGTAACGAGTCCTAAAAGCAGTTTTCGGTACATCCTCTTCTCGTACCTTAAGTTGATGGTAACCAGATCGTAGGTCAATTTTTGAATAATAACTTGACCCTTGCAGTTGATCAAACAGATCGTCAATGCGTGGTAGCGGGTATCGGTTCTTGATAGTTACCTTGTTCAGTTCTCGGTAATCTATGCACATCCGCATGGATCCATCCTTTTTCTTAACAAACAAAACCGGAGCTCCCCAAGGGGAAAAGCTCGGTCGAATGAATCCCAAGTCTAGAAGTTCTTGTAGTTGCGTAGACAGCTCTTGCATTTCCGAGGGAGCTAGACGATAAGGTGCTCGTGCGATAGGTGCGGCTCCTGGCACCAGGTCAATGTGAAACTCAACTTGTCGTGGGGGTGGCAATCCCGGCAACTCATCAGGAAATACTCCTGGATAGTCGCGTACAATGGGCACATCGTCTATACGTCGCTCCTCAGTTTTCTTTTCTACAATGTGTGCCAGAAATGCTTGGTACCCCTTTCGAAGATACTTACTGGCCTTCAAGCACGAAATCATTTTTGTGGTACTTTTTCGTTTCTCACCTTGAACCACAAGTGTTTCTCCTGTTGACAGTGGTAATCGTACCAGTTTATCATGACATATGATCTCAGCGCGGTTCTTAGATAACCAATCTATACCGACTACAATGTCAAAACTCCCCAACTTAACCGGTAGTAAGTCTATTTCGAAGAGATGACCTTCTAACTCCAAGGTACATCCCGGTACTATTTCTCCTGATTCGATCAACTCACCATCGGCTAATTCTATGGTATACTTGTTGTCTAACTTACGGGATTCAAGTTCTAATAGTGGTCTAAATTCAGTAGACACAAAACTTAAATCAGCACCCGAATCAATTAACACAGAGGCATAATGATTGTTTACAAGAAACGTACCAGTGACGGTGTTAGGGTCCTGGCGTGCCTCTTGTGCCCCGATCACGAATGCCCTTCCTCGAGCCGGTTGGTTGTTGATGTTGTTGGCTCGGTTATTGTTGTTACCGCGGTTGTTGTTGTTGAGCTTAGGGCATCGGTTACGGTAGTGTCCTTGCTCACCACATTCAAAACATCCCTGGTTTTGACGCTCAGTGTTTGCCCGTGGGGGAGGGTTAGTTTTGCATTCTCGGGTTCTATGTCCCCATGCCCTACAGTTTCCACAATACCCACACCCACCTTCGTGGTGTCGGTTACACTTACCACATTTGGGTTTGTTACCCAGGTATGGTTTCGATTCGGTGGTAGTGGCAACATATGCTTTCGCATTTCCAGAAGATTTCTTGTTCTGCTGACCCTGACGGTCAGTACCACTACCGTTCCACTTTCGCTTTGCACCACCAGAACTACTAACTTCAGTACTGTTCGGTTCACCTTTTCCCGACACAGCTTTCTTAGTCAGATTTCCCATCCTGACTGCCTCCTCGGTCAAACTTTGTGCTAGAGTAACAGCACTCCTAAATGAGTCCGGTTTAGATGATGTTACCAGACTGCGGATTTGCGGTACCAGACCGTATATGTAGCGCTTGATACGCTTATACTCAGGTGTCACCATGTGTGGCACTAGACGTGCAAGTTCCTGAAACTTAGTGGTGTACCCAGTAATATCGGCCCCAATCATGGTGATGTTCCACAACTCTGTTTCTATTTTCTGCATCTCACTGCGAGGACAGAACTCTTCCAACATCAAATTTTTAAATGTCCCCCATGACATTGTATAAGCAGCTGGTCGACCAAGTGATTGGATCTGACTGTTCCACCAAGTGAGCGCTTTGTCAGCCAAAGTGCAAGCAGCATACTTTACCATACAGTCAGGTGAACAGTCACTAATTTCCAATACTGATTCAGTTTTCTCTATCCAATGAATCATACCAATGGCACCCTCGGTGCCATGAAAAGAAATCGGCTTACAAGCCTGAAATGTTTTGTATGAACATCCTCGGCCAGCATTCACGGTTGTCTCAGTATTAACAGGGGTAGATCCACTGTTGTTAACTACGGGTTCGCGATTTCGGCTTGCCTCATATTCAGCAATACCTTCAGCTATTCTTCGTGCGATCATTTGTTCGGTGGTTTCAGTGGGTGGTGGTGGTGGAGGCGTAGTCGTCTTTTGACTGTTTCTAGTGACTCGTCGTTTGGGAGGCATGATTCAGCTCTGCGATGAATAGAATGCAGAGTGTTAATGTTGAGATATTGAATGTGAATAGATCAAAGATTCACATTTGATAGAACTGAATGACATGAAAAGATGAATGAATAGGGTTTTACAACATGTGTCATACAACTTTGAAACACCCACATGTACCTAGCATAATATAATTACGTTGGCCAGGCGTCATTATATAATGTCCAATACATATTTCTTTTCATTGTCGTTTAACACTGTAAATTTTAGAGGTTCTCAAGAATAATCAATCATCAAGCTGTAAAATGTTTCAGGGTTTACAAGAGTTGGTCACAAAGTGTCGATAAAGTATAGGTTTAATCACAAGTCGACAGTTGTAAGATGAAATAACATGGTTGATAATAAGTATAATGAACACGAGATGTAAACCAAGCATACATTATATATTAGAGATCAAAACGCTGTTACATGAGTTTAGTACAAAATGAGATGGGATTTCTAATATACCCATCGATGGTTAGCGTTATACAAAAGATGATGGGTTTCCTATACATATACCCATTCTACTAACAAAGTTCCATCCAACATACAGCTAGTCCATAACGAATACATACATATATTTCCCCAAAAGTAATAGTCTAATATGGTGTAGGCACAACCGCCATACACAGACCTAACGGAACCATGGGAAATACATCCTAACCGCAACCATCACTGCTGCAGTCATCACACACATACTAGCTACAATCTCTGACACCCTAGCACGCCTCTCTAAAGCTGCAACGCGTGCACGGGTGGATGCTAGACTCTGCCAGTCTGTCAGACGGTGAGTCTCCACAAAATCCATCCTCTGATGGAGCATAGCCATATCCATATCAGTACGGGAGGCATCGCTCAGTAACTCCATCACATCTCTGCTCCTGCTAGATGATATCCTAAATATGGTATGAACCACAGCCACAAGGGTAGGCACAGTGAGCTCCAGAGGCTCACCTGTGAGATATGCAGATGGTGGTGAGTGGGAGGACTCTCCAATCTCAAAGGTCGAGGGAATACCCTCTAGTGATCTCCACTCTCTCAATACTCGAGGCATCCAGTCCAGATGAGAAGGTCGGAGCCTCTTCTGTGGCGGCTCGACAACTGGAACCTCAGACTCAGTCACTGGCGCCTTATCGCGCGGCGCGAGTGGTCCCCTGGGAAAATCCCGAACACAGATCCTAGCTGTCATCCTAGGTACAGGCACACGAGAAGTACTCGCAACAGGTGGTGTAGAGGTAGGTGTGACCACTGGTGCGGTCGGAGGTGGTACTAAGTAAGCATCACTAGTGTCATCAGACATAGCTCTCACATGAACTGATGACTCATCCCCTACTGTAATCGCGGGACCCTCAAAAGTAGCCTCGGTCGGCTCTTCATCCGAAGCGTAAACATGGTAATGTGATTGACTAGACATACTGTGACAAAAGAAATGGAGTGTGGCGTGTCAGTCGTATGTTAGTTGTATGCAAAGCATGTATGCATGAATGCACAAATGTTCTAGCCAAGGCTATAGTCTAGGTCTCTAAGGTTTTCAGTCACCTAAAGACTTCTAGTTCGCTATAACCAATGGCTCTGATACCAAGTCTGTCACACCCCGCCAAACGGTAATTACAATTACGTAGAGTGGTTTGCGGAAGCTTAGTGACGTGGCGGGGGTGCGAGCAGTAATAACAACCAACAGTTACATACATACTCAGAGCATATGATTATCGCAGAACGAAATAGATTAAGATGCCATTAGTTAAAGTTTTACAAAAGGTTACCACTTGGAAAGTAGTAACAGTAATAGTAGTAGTTGAAATCAGTATTTCATAAAATACATAATATCAAAAGTAGATTTCATAGGTATGACTGCAATAGTTGCAGTTATACAGAGGAAATCCAGGTGTCCCAAAAGTAGTGGCATCCTAACAAGTCCAGGGTAGTCCGTCCTGATATGCATGCAGATCTTACTTACGCTGCTAATTCCCTGAAAAACATAGAGTAAAACGTCAACAAAATTGTTGAGTGAATTCACAAGTTCGTTTGTTATGTAGGAAACACAAGTTAATCATTTAAGAATAACATTTCCAAGTAAGTGTTGTTTATCAAGTAGGAAACACAAATTATTAATAAATAACATTTCCCAAATCAGTTGTAGTTGTAATAGGAAACACAGGTTATTTCAATCAAGAGATAACATTTCCTAATTCAGTCATTAGTAGGAAACACAGGTTAACCTAGATAAAGATTAACATTTCCAAATCAGTGTACGTAGGAAATCACTTCCTAAACAATAGTTTTGTGGGAATATTTAGACGGTGATCCCTTGAAAGGTGAGCTAAACCTGTCAAGTAAGGTAACCCGATCTAACCCTATAACCAAACCACAACCCTAATCTGTTGTTGTTTGCCATGCTGGACAATTAAGTATACGCTCCCAAATCCGTAGGAGGGTCGTCACGGCGATAGTACTATCCGTATACTCAGTGGCTAGAGTCACCTAGCTAATGGTTATAGTCTGTAGCCATAAGGTCTTTTATGCACTACATCGTTCAGCCTAGATCCGTACCAAGATTCGTTGCCTAAATTCCCAAAATAGTTATGAAAAACATTTCATAAAACATAGTTCAAATAGTTGTGTGAAATACCCTTTCACAAATAGTTCAAGTATGAAGTACCCCTTCATAAAACACAGTTCAAATTGTCGTGTGAAATACCCTTTCACAAACAGTTCAAGTATGAAGTACCCCTTCATAAACAATTTCAGCAAATACATGCAGTATTTAATCAATTACAGTATGAAATCACATTTCATCAATAGTTTAAGTAAATACATCTAGTATTTAAATCAGTTGTCGCATGCAAATATACATACGATTTCTATGTTTTCCACCCCGAGGTTTTAAAACATTAAAACATTGAAAAGGGGTTTGTGAACTCACAGTGAGTGCTCGGATGTGAATGCTAGCGAGATAAGATAACGAAGCCCAAACGTAGTCAACCTATACACATCAATGTATTAACTATAAGTACTTTGTTTACTTATGTTAACAGTTCATTCGTTTGAAGAAATTATCAGTTTCTTAGGTTTGTGTATTTCGTTGATGATTGTTGTTGGAAATATATAATATTATCCAAGTATTGTTCGTTTGTTAAATTGTCCGAAAGGTGTAAGTATATATACATATACTTATATAGGTGAATACATATATTCTCGTATATATATATTAGTTGAATATATATATATTCTAATATATATATTAGTTGTCGTCGTTGTTAATTATCGCGAATAAACTTGGTTGTCGTTTACGTTTGTCGTATAGTTTGTACTAGATAATTTAAATCGTTCCATTTTTATACGTCTAGTTGTATATATATACATTGTCCGTTAGTATATATATATTATTCGTTATCGTATTAAGTTTTGTTGTGTTCTACTTGTCCGTATTCAAAATGTCTCAATAATATGTCCGTCTAGTTCTAAGTCTCGTTGTCTCACAACTTTGTACCATTTGTAGTAACATTAATAACTATGAGTTGTATTAACGTTTATTAGTTTGTACATGTATAAATCGCAAAAGTCAGTGGTCTGGATAAGTGAGGAATACGCCGTATTCTGGTGAATACGCCGTATTCATTCGAAAACAGGGGAATACGCCGTATTCTGGTGAATACGCCGTATTCATTCGAGTTTAAAAGGATCCACCGGATTCACCGATGATCCGTCGGATCGAGTGTGTCTTTTACTCGTTCATCGTTTTAGCCGAAGGTTTGTGTGCGGGTCGTAGGTGGGAATACGCCGTATTTAACTGAATACGCCGTATTCGAAGTTTCAAAATTTGGGAATCCGCCGTATTCCCGTGAATACGCCGGATTCATCTGGGTTGTTCAAAATGTTCGAGTATTAAATGGGGAATACGCCGTATTAGATGGAATACGCCGTATTCACCAATGTTTCAGCTGGGGAATCCGCCGTATTAAGATGAATACGCCGGATTCGCCTAGTTCTTCAAAATTGCTTATGATTAATAACGGGGAATACGCCGTATTCGAAAGAATACGCCGTATTCCGAGTGTTTACAGCATCTAGTTCGACTCTGTTACTTCAAAAACATACGAGTTTATATATGTAACCAATTTTTAACATGATCAAACACCTTAATACGTTCTATAAACACTTTGTAACATGTTTTTAACAAGTTCTATCAACAATCTTCAACAATTATCATAATTTTAAGAAATTATATAAATGAGATAAAAATGGAGAAATTTATCCTCACAATGATCTTGATGAAGATGATGATGATTCCTGATGTTGATGATGATGATTATGACGATCAATGACGATGAGAATGATTATGTGATCATTTTGTTTATGAGTTTGAAGGTGTGAAGGTGATGATGTTAAGAGAATGAAGGGGATGAAATGGTGTTGTTGTCTTCCTGCTTCTGCTTGTTGTTTCCTCCTCTCCAGTACGCACAAACCAAACCAGAAGAAATAAAACCAGTGAAGTGTTGTGTGTGAGATTTTACAGATCAAAATTTTAGGTGAGTTGTATTATTGGTGTTAAAGATTTCAAACGGGAGTATGGAGGGTACTTCACTATGTCGCCAGATATTTTGAGGTGTGCTATATTGGTAGTTTTTAGCCCGTTAATTTCGTGTACTGGTATAATTATAGCAATATAAAATTTAACATTTTATATTTTTATTTTGTAGATGCTTTCCTGGTTCGTAATATGTTTTCAGAATAATGAGATTATCATTATTTTTGATAGTTGTACATTTTACTGCGCACGTCCAATTGAGCGCCAATTTTCAGTAAATTTAGGATTTCATATTTTGAAGTAATGTTCTAACTTCTTCCAAACGAACGAGAAAATTTGCATTTTTATGATTTGACGTCGTATGCGCGTTTTAGAATTGTTTCTGTTCGTGTTATAATACGTTTTATGTTAAACGTATATTTGAACCACTTTATCTATATGTTATAGATATATAAATACTCGTAATTAATAATCGAATTATTAATTATATATTTTGTCACCAACTTTCGTTATTTATTCGGACGCGTATTCGATAACTTTTCAGCTAAAATCGCGAAATTTTATAAATTACAATTTATGTAATACTTCATGTATTATTGTTTTGGGCTCGTTAGACTCACATCACATCAAAAGTTTATGTTAACACAATCGTAGGGAATTAGCGTAAGAAATGCATGTAATTAAGTATAATTATATACCTAATTTGGAGGAGTGTCACACAACGTAAAATTTTAGATCCGACACAGCAACGTACGCACATAAAGCCGATATACTAACACATAGGATCCCCTAGTCATTATGAAGATGTGTAACCAACAAAGTATTATAACCATTGAACAATTGCAACTTTGTCATTTGTGGCAGAGGTTCATAACCGACAACCCAGACTGACTCATAATATGCCGGCTATCAATAATGTGGGCATACCTGACTCAATTGTTTTGTAGCTACGAGGTTACTAGGGCTCGAACCCATGACTTTGTGCTATTTATGGTAAAGATACCTCCACCCATTAACAATTGAGCTACACACTGTTGACAACAACTTCGGCTTGATAAGTTTACTCTAAAAGATCAGATAACCAAATTTATTCAGTCAGTAGTAAATTTATATTCCAAAGGTCGAGTTTGACGTTTCACCATTTTGTAATCGTATAGCTACATATCATCGACATAACTTTTCACTTCAAATAAGGTTTATCAATAAACAAAAAAATAAAATCTACAATGTCATAGAAGTAAGACATCGGTAGCCATGTGAAATATGTGAGAGTTGCTTTGTGTTGAGAAGGGGTGTAACTAAAATACAAAATAAGAGTATGTATGCATGAAATTATTTAAGTGGTTGATTAGATTTGGGTAAGTATTCAAAGCAAATGCACATGCAAATGAATTCTTAATTAATTGGGCTAATTTGTTAAATGAAGATATCAATACTCCATCCGTTTCAATCAGAGTGTCAACTTTGACTATACATACAGTTTTATGATTCCTTACTATCTTTTTAACCAATCAAATAGCATATCTACCCATTAAAATCTCTTTTGATTGGTTGTAACATGAAAATTAACATTCACGTAACATTTGGGATAACCAAAAATGCTAATGTGGACACTTGTAGTTACACGGAGATAGAATGAGTAATATAATTAACATATGAAATCCAATCCAATCCCATTGGGATATAATTATTATAATATATAAAATGATGAGAATATTCGCACGCAATGTGTTAACATTAGCATTAGACCGGTCGTATGGAAATTGGTCGTTGGTTTTGCTTTATTACGGAGCTACCAAGCATGTGACAATATCTTGGGATTGAGACTTTTGTGCACGAATTCACATAACATCACGCTTCCTTTTGTTGTTTTTCTTCAATTCTACGATCCCATCTTAATTATAACATTTAATTTAACAACAACATGTTGTTTATATGCTTCTTTCTTTTTTTTTTTTTTGGAAACGGCAAATAATATATAAATAAACATCCCAACCTTAGCAAGTAACTAAGAGGGAACAATAGAAAGTACACAGCTACAGAATAATGGAAAATGGATTACAATTCCAAACCGCTATACTACAAGAGATTTTACTTCTATGTTTAATCCATAAAAATGAATTGGCTATAACTTCCTCCGCCACTGCTGAATTGGACTTAATTACCTTATTAAAACCCAATCGTTCCTCGCCTTCCAGATGTGCCAAAACAATCCATGAATAATAACCAGCATAATCTTTCTTTTTTTTGGACAATTACCCCAAGTAGCCCCAAAGTTAATAAGATCACACACCGAATGAAACTGTGGCATCGAAATCCCACACCAATTAAAGATCAACCTCCTTGTTTCCATCGCCCTTGTACACCGAAGAAAAACATGATCAACATCCTCGTCTTCAATATTACAAACCTTGCACGTAATAGAATCGATATTTATTCCTCTATCAAATAAGTTTTTTGCCACTGGAATTCTCCCCAAACCAACCCTCCACACAAAGCAATTAACTTTAAGCGGTGCCCATTTGATCCAAGGCATTCCAACAAATCCCTTAGATGTTAATTTCTCATCAATCAAACATCTAGCATTACATACCGTATAGTTCCCATCAGGAGATAAATTGCATAGCAATCTGTCCCTAATATCAACTAGTTGCACCGATGTAAGCAAATGAAGCAGGTCACAAAATTCCATTATATATTCTTCACCCCACGTATTGACAACCCATTCCCAATTGTAACCATTAGCTTTAATTCGCTCACTTATTAAACATCCTTTTTTTGCTTCGATGGAGAATAATAACGGAAATCTAACTCGAAGAGCCAATTCTCCTAACCAATTATCTTTCCAAAAGGAAACACAACGCCCATTACCAACCTTGATTTTGAAAAATTCATCAAAGTTAAGCCCGAGTTTAATAAGATCATCGGTGGACTTTATGATGTTGCGCCACACACCAGAACAGCCACTTCCAATCATAACATGCATCGGTTTACATTTAAGTTTATGGACATCACATATAATCTCCTTCCAAATGTTATTTTGACCGTCCCTGATTTTCCACCACCATTTCATCAATAACGCAATATTCTGGGCTTTTAAAGATCCAACTCCAAGCCCACCATTCTCCTTTGACGCCAAAACTGTTTTCCAGGCAACCCAACTTATTTTTTTACCATCGTCATGCCCACCCCACAGAAAACGTCTCCTAATTTGTTCAAGCTTATCTATAACACAATTAGGCGCGTTGAATAATGAAAAGTAATATAGTGGCAAACTACTGAGAACCGCTTTAATCAAAGTCAACCTTCCCCCAAAAGAAAGATTTTTTGCTTTCCACCCGGATAACTTGCTTTTAAAACGATCAATAACCGGCACCCAATTCTTCATGAGATTCATATTAGCACCCACCGGAACCCCTAAATACTTAAATGGAAACGTACCAGGAATACAACCAAGTGATGCAGCCCAAATAGCAACCTGTGATGGATCAGCCCCAACACCAAAGACTTGAGACTTGTGGAAATTTACCTGTAATCCCGAAGATGCATGAAAACACTTTAATATTCTGGCCAGGTTTTTCATATTGTCTTCATCAGCTTCACCCACAAAGATAGCATCATCCGCATAAAATAAGTGTGATAAAATTGGCCCATCTCTACCAATCTTTTTTCCAACAAACCTCCCTTTCTCACACGCCGCTTCCATCGCAACGTTTAAACCTTCCATAGCTATAATGAATAAGAAAGGAGAAAGTGGATCTCCTTGCCTCACCCCCTTTGAAACTTTAAATTCTTTTGTTGGAGAGCCATTGATCAATACCGAAGCATAAGAAGATGAAAGACATCCCAAAATCCAATTCCTCCATTTGACACCAAAATTCATTTGAGACATCACCGAAAAAAATTAAGTTTATTAGTTTATATGTAAGACAAAGTAACTCTCTGCAGGGGTGGATCCAATGTGATGAGTATGGGGGCAGAGGCCCCCATCAATTTTGGATTGTAATAAAGGCAAAAAAATTTAAGTTTATTAGTTTATATGTAAGGCCCCCCTTAGCTCATAAATGTGTTGGCGACTAATGCGGACTGAGATGTTACGAAGACGGAAGACATACACGCTCTTCACAAATAAGAATTCTGATTGAATATTAGAAAACCGAGAGAAAATAATTCCTGATTGAATACTAGAAAACATAGAGAAAGCAATTCGTATAAAACTTGCCCGCCTTCAATTAAAGTCATACATAAGGATAAATAGTATGAGCATAAGAGCTAATATATTAGGAACTGGCCGGAGATGGAGGGGTGCGCAATGGGCGATGGCACAGGGCCCCCAATAATTATGGGCCCCCAAATTTCAGTTATAGCCCATATGTATGTGTTCTTAAGCCTTCCTAATGCAAGCCCACGTTCCATACTTCCGTTATATTTAAATTCATCTTTTTAAGCAAATGGCCCAATATCAAATTTCATGTACGTATTAGTTTTATTTTTCGAGCAAAGGCCCAATGTAATTCAACTATTCAATTACGTAAATCCTAGTAAATAAATTGCATGTGGAGTAATAAACAATAACAAAATAGAACTCCTTTGCATTGACTATGGGGTTTCTAGTTTCAACTATCAATCAAGTTCAATCTTTTCAATATCACGTTCTATTTAATTTCTTAATCTAGGTAACACTCTAAAACCTTTCTTAATCTAGGTAACACTCTAAAACCTTTAAACGTTTACTTATAATAATTCAATTTTGATATATATATATATACACACACTCCGTTAAGTCTTTTTTATGGTAGCACTAGGCCACCAAATTTCAAGCTCCGGGCCTGTCTAGGAAATCGTATGTAACCTCAAGAAAGAAAGAAGGAAATTAATATCACATTTAAATAATAATAAACCAATATATATAAAATATTGAAATTCAAATTGGATATCCCTTAGTTGTGTCCCACGTGAGTCTCCCCCACTTGAAAAGAACTCGCCAAAATTCACAGTAACTTGGATTGCAATGAATTTACAGCTTTTGCATTGTTTGCGCAAATTCATAGAAGATCATTAACAAAAGGGTGTTGATATTTCCACCTCACTTTTTGATAATTTCACCATGATTATGCATTAATAGTTTGTACTGTACAAATAAATACTGCACAGTTTTGGTGGATCTATCAAAAAGGGTGGTGGATATATCACTACCCATTCACAAAACTTGTATAAACATTAAAGATGAATTAAATACATACTATTACTATCTTCTTCTTTATAATATATTAATATAATTATAAAATGTACAATGGCTGGACTTTGAGAAGTTCTTATGAGTGAAAATGTAAGTTTAGAGAAGATTCTAATTATAAAAATCTGATGTTACAGTGTTATGAACGGATAAAGTTCATAGCATTGTTGATGCTCTAACACACACCACAGTTGAATTATATATTAATATAATTATAAAATGTACAATGGCTGGACTTTGAGAAGTTCTTATGAGTGAAAATGTAAGTTTAGAGAAGATACTAATTATAAAAATCTGATGTTACAGTGTTATGAACGGATAAAGTTCATAGCATTGTTGATGCTCTAACACACCACAGTTGAATTAAGTGTCACATCACAAATTCACAATCACTTACCGGCAATCCAAACACAAAAGAATTGTCTATAACTTACCCACCACTTATTAGTGTTGTGACTTACATTTTATTTATTAGTGCAATATATATCGTTTTAGATACACAAGCAAGAAGAGAGAACGCTCGTCACAAGCACCACGAATCCCACTATTACTTGCCCACCACTAGCTCGTGCCTATAATGCAGCTCATGATACACTTGTGAACGAGAGCACAACGGATGCGACATGGATCCATTAATAGTCATGCTTTGCACGACGACAACCAGAAGTACATATGTATTGCGGTCGAAGAACAAGAGCAATTCGTGAACATATAACCTTCAACTTGTGAAATTTGTCGGTTAAATCATGATAAATGTTTTGTGTCTAACAGATCAAACCGGAAATTCGGGACATTTTTAATTGTATTATCCAATAAGTTATATTACTATAATGAGAGTAAATACAAATATCCAAAAAATTAACTAGTAAGTATTCAGTACTTTGGGAAAAATATAGATGATACAGGTATCTTTTTGAAATGTCTGAAACTTTGCATGTATGCTTTTTCAAGATCTATTTGAATCGCTTACGTAAATTAGATCATTGCCATCAATTTTGGAGGTGAAAAACCATATAAAATAAATATGCATGAGTGTTACATATATACTGTCATAGAATATTTAATTTTGAATAATAATTTGATACTCGTAGAGAAATTGATACTCGTAGAGACCTTGACTCCATTAAATGTGGTGAAAAATAACTGTCATGGAATATTTAATTCTTAATGATAATTTGATTAATTAATTATTGAAAGCTTAAGCTAGTACCCAAAATACTCCTCAATGCAATTTTGAAATGAGTGCCAAAAATGCTTCTCTCTATTCTCCCATAAAATTCCTTTCTTTTTTTTTTTTTATCCCCTACATATATATTATTGCTAAATGCATCTACTATGCAATTACTTGATCCCAACGTAACTCATAATTGCAACATTTTAAACCATAGATCTTAAGTTTAGTCACGTAAAATTTTGTCACTATATCGGTTACCGAGTATTAATTTACGGCGATGCAAATCATCCTGTTTTTTTAATTTATTTTATAAAAACAACGCATGTCCATCTTATAAATAAACTTGATCGTTCATGGCCGTGCTATTCACGGCAAGTATAAAATATATAAAAATAAAACAAACGAACCTTAACAAATGTATGTGAACGTAATTAAACCAACGAAAGATATGTTTGTATTCGTTCATCTAGCTAAACGAACGAAAAATCATGTTCGTGATTGTTAATTTAGCTAAACAAACGAACATAAACGATTTTTTCATCGAAAAATTCACAAAATGTTTGTTCAACGTCCGATTCGCTACATATATAAACTTAAAGACTACCGTTCATGATTTTGACTTTTCATTATTCATGTTTTTACTTTTGACGGCTTCAAAGATTAAATGAGTTAACCTGTTCAACAAATGGTTAGCCCGAACCTGGCCTGTTTATTAAGTGGATTTGTCTTAAACCAAAACCATTGTTATGGAAGATTGATAAATTTTGATTTTAGTTGGGCTTCTTTTCATCAACATAGCCCATAGCCCAAGTAAACACTACATTAAAAACTTGAAACCCTCTTTTTTTATTTTTTGAACGTATCTCCCCTCTCCTAGACGCTGCTCTCATTCTCTCATTATCTCTCACAAACGAACGCCTCTTTCAAGCATCTTCTCCTTCCCTCTTCTCTTAAAAATTATACCCGGAAAATGAATTCCATAATTCATAAAGGATTGACTCACTTTGTCAATACAATTCACTATATATACAAGGGGTTACTCTATCATTCCAGCACTTTCACCAAATTAGGGCTCAGTAAGATATCTTCTCTAATTTCTCCGTTTTACATCCTAAATCGTAATAATGAACTCGACTATTATTGTTAATTAATTACTGATTTAATCATTGTTTTATTAACTTGATTTTGTTAATCACTGTTTTAATACTATTTAATTACTGATTTGACTTTTAGGTTAGAAAATTAATCGGTTCGCTAATTTTGTTTCATTTAATGCATTCTGATCTGATTCTGATGACTGTGAGCCGATTTGTTAGTTTTGTTGTTATAATCCATTTTTAATGCAAGCTGATTAGTTGTTAGGTTAAAAAACGTTTAATGCATCCACATTATTGTTAGGTTTAATGCATATACATATTGATTATCAGTTGATTAGTTAATTTTACTGTAACTGACTGTGTTTAACATATTCGGATTTGATTCTAGGTTAAAAACTGTTTATGATCGGTTGTGATTTGATTCTAGGTTTGTCGTTATAATCCGTGTTTAATGCAAGCTGAATAGTTGTTAGGTTAAAAAACTTGTTATTAATCTAATCGTTAGTATTTTTCGATTAGTTATATTTAATGCATCAGTTGATTGTTGTTAATTTTGCTGTCACTGATTGTGTTTAATACATTTGGAATTTATTTGTAGGTTAAAAAATTGATCTTTAATTATTGTTTATGTGTGATTGTGGGATTTGTTGAAGGATATATCCATCTTCCTCTTAGCTGAAAATTGTTGTTTTTTCTTGTAGATGGATTTCCAGTTATCTGAACAGGCCATCCGAGAACTCGAATTCACCCGTAATACGCAAACATCAAAGGATCTATTTTAGCAGAGTTTAGCAGTATTGTTGGGTATTTATCTTGGGGAAGAAGACTTTGATATTGTTGACTTTTTGTTGGCGTATGCTGAAGTAGAATATGCATTTTAAAGATTGGCCAAAGATGTAGGCCTAGGAGGTACCCCACTGTCTTGAAGAGTTATGACCGTATTTGGGGTATCCGCTTGAAGAAATTACTAGAAATTTAGGTGGTAATTATATTTATATTATATAAAACAATTTTGGTTATAAAATATGGTTTTTCTTATATTTTTTGATTTTTTTTGATTTTTAGTTCATCAGAATCTTCTAATTAGACGGGCCATTGAATATGGGTTTGAGGAATGGCCCACTCCATCGGATGTTGACTCTATTTTAGTTGTAGCCCAACTTTGGGTTGGTCAAGGTCATTTAACGAGAAAGGCATTGTTATACGTTTTGAGAGATGATTTACTTGTTCAAGTTATAGAACAAGTTAGAGGTCATTTGGGTGTTGGTGTCCATTTCGATCCAGCAACTTCACTTCGAGATGGGGGGTTTTAGGTATGGTCCTTTGCTAACGGATGCAGATTGGCAGGACTGCATGTAAAGTGTAAAGTTGTATACACTCTCAAAATATAAACCATTTATTATTATATATTTATATGTAACACTCATGCATATTTATTTTATATGGATTGTCACCTCCTAAATTGATGGCAATGATCTAATTTACGTACACGATTCAAATAGATCTCGAAAAAGTATACATGCAAAGTTCGAGGCATTTCAAAAAGATACTTATATCGTCTTTTGCATGCATTTATCCTATAATATTATTATATGTTTAACTTATAAAAAAAACATGTTGATTTATATAGCAAAAAACATGCTAAAATCCAACTTTACACTTTAATATAGATAATATTAAAACTTGAATATGTAAAAATATGAGATTTCGAAGTTGTATGCATACAATAGTAAAATGTATAATGTTCGATATACTACCTCCCGAATTATAAACCCTATATTAAAATAATCATTGAGAATCAACAAAATTGGTATCAGACTTAATACGAGTAACTAAAAAAGTATTTTTGGTATTTTGGTACTCATCAATCGTCATCAAACTCATCCTCATTTTTTATTCAAAAAGCTACGTGTAATTGCATATTAGTATCTATTTTTTTTTTCATTTAAAAATGATATAAGAGAGAGAGAGTAAAGACAACATCTGATTGAACAAAGAAGCTTATGATTCTACAATCAGAAAAACATCTCTTACATTAGAGAACAAATAACTGGCAAGTTGTAATAACAAACAAGAAGATTTCCCGATCAAAACACTATCGAACCAAATCAAATGTCAGTTAACAAAGCATTAACTTGCCATTAAAGTTTAAAGCATCATAACTGACGCAATACCCAACAATGGATAATACTAAAACTATATTATGTGATTAACCCTATGGGACGTTATATTTTCCCAACGCATTTTATTTCTCTCACGCTCGGAATCAGAATGTTTCTTTTTTCCATTTTCACGTTGTGCTCCTGAATTGCAATAACTTACATACGATTTCCTAGATATACTAGGATCCTTATTTTTATTAGCTCTTATCCTCTAGATGCATTTCTTTGCATACTATAGTGAGTATGCAAAGTATACTGATTATACTTAGTCTTCAAGTAGACTAATCAAATCAGTATACTGCATACTCAGTATACTACACATTAAGTTTACTACACATGTATATTGAATACACAGTATAATTTTGTAACTATATATATTTTAATATATAACAAATTACATACAGGAATCATTCAGAATGCTACATATTGAATTAATCTAACCTTTCGTTTTCAAATTACAACAAACAGAAGCTTAAAAACGAATTGTGTGGATTAAACCTAACAATAAAATTAACTAATCAACTGATAATCAATATGTATATGCATTAAACCTAACAATTATGTGGATGCATTAAATGTCTTTTAACCTAACATATTGATTATCATATACATAATTGATTATAAGTTGATTTTATGTACATTTAATGTATATACATATTGATTATCGGTCGATTAGTTGATTATCGGTTGATTTTATGTATGTTTAAGTTGATTATTTGTTAGGTTGAAAAATGTTTTATGCCAAAGTCATTGGAATTCTCTTGATTTTACTATCGATCACTCATAGTTCTATTTACCAATAGACCTGGCAAAGCTGACCCACTTATTTTTTATTGGGTCCAATGGGTAATTTTTTCAAACCTATTGGGTCCATTAAAGCAAGAACTTAATAGAATCCCTTATAGATCGAACACCGAAGATGACGAATGCACTGATTTCAACAAAATCACTATAGATCAAATCATCACCGTCGGAGCTTCATCCGACAGCGTTCATACTTCAACCAAGCCTTCATCAAGTTCCTTTTTATCCTTTTCACTGTCCCATTATCAACTCTCTCTGGTGCTTTTATAGTTAATAAATCGAATCTATTTCAAGATACCGAAATCTAGGGTTACAACAATATAAATTACATCAAATCTTGCTTAAAATTTGATATTTACACTGTAGATTCAGTAGCTAACATATGAGTGAAGTGGATGTTTCCAAGAACAAAATCTTCGCCGATGTAATGTGTAATACTCATATATAACATCGATATTTATATGTTGTTTTAATACGAGTATATGTGGCTTACAGTTCATTAAATCGTTAACATGTAAATAAAATCTATAGTTTCGCATCAATTCGAAATGTGTTTGAAGGTGATCGACATATAAGGTCATCAATTCGATATTTCACAGAACCATAAAGAGGCGTCATAATTTTCAAGAATTATCAATATTCCAATTACCTTTGTAGTGTATATATGTACTTCTCTTTTAGGTGTGTTTGTTACAAATACGAAAGATTTGGAAACAAGTATAAGGATTGATACGCCAAACGATGATGATGACGGATCGAAGATGGGCTGCGGGTTTGGTGGCATGTTGAAGAGGATTTGCAGTTGGATGTTTGAATGTGCGTCGAAAGATTTAGAAAGAACGTGACTAAATTGCTTAGGATTCACTTGGACTTTTTGTTGTGTTAGTGATGGAAATACCATATTTGTTTGTTTTTTTTTGGAATTTTAGTGATATACTGTTGGAATTAATCATGAGAAAAGTCGTGGTAAAAATAGTTACATTCTATTTCTTGATAATATAGATAGATTGATTCTAATGATTTTACTCTGTAAAAAGTTCTCTATAAAATGGGTCTCAACCCGACCCAACCCGGATTTGACCCAACCCGTTCGACCCGTTTGAAAAATCTGACCCGTTTCAACCCAAACCCATTCTGACCCGACTCAAACCCGACCCGACCCAATTGCCAGGTCTAATTTACCAATAGCCATCAATTTTAATGTATCTTAGCAACACATCCAAATAAATAAATATTGGATTTGGGTAAAGAGTTATTACATCATTGGTCCCATTTCAAATGATAACCTATGGTGTATGTTTGAGGTGTTTGTTTTTGTTAAAGGTGTCTTGCATTATCCTTCCTCATCTAACTCCTAGGGTTCTATAGAATTTCATGGTTCACAAACAAAAGCGAGTATATCATTAACAAAAATAGTGTTAAAGTTATAATAACCAAGAACTTCAATTTGATTCATAGGAAACATCACTATGAATGTGACACCCGTCAAATTAGGACTATTAATTAGTGCCTAATCATCTGTAATACATGTAATTAGTTCTGTGTTAGGCTAATTTGTGTATCAAATAATATATATTGTTGAATATATACAATTATGCGATTTGATTAAATCGTACGCAATTTAAAACGAATGTAATTCGTTTCAAATAACACGGACGTTGGTGAACAAAATTATTAAATAATATAACATTATTTAATGACACAATTATATCCAAAATATTATTTTGATAATATTTCGTATTTATTTCGTATCGTACAATTAACAGTTTCGCGATTAAAATATTAAACGCGCAAAAATCAAAACAAAGCTAAACTATATTTTATAACTCAATCATAAACTATTTGGTGAAATACTTCAGTAAAAATACCGAATAAATATTCGTATTTTAAAATTTACAATTAAGCGCGTATTAAATTATTTGAACGTTTAAACGATCGGGAAAACGAACACCGCACGGAGCACAATTGCAGGGACTGAAGATGTGGGGCTTTCATCAAAACTCCACCTCCTTTCCTTCTTTTTCATTTCATCATCACCTACTCTCTCTCTCTCTCTCTCTCTCTCTCTCTCTCTCTGATATCGCTCATTTTGGCTATATAAATCTATCGCGATATCATTGTTTTGCATACGTACTTGAGTAGATTTCGAGAACTTTCGATACTTATTTTGTTTGGAAATCTATTTCAGGTCAAAAACTAGAATCGCATGCGAATGGGTGATGATTGGTTGAAGTTTGGAACAAAAATTGAGCTGGGCTGGAAATTACACTGAAGCCGAACGGCTAACACCATAAGCCGAACGGCTTCCCCTGTATAGCAGATCAATCGGCTTCCCCTATATAGCAGATCGGCTAACTATAGAAGATCAGTTTCTCTAGTTCAATTCCATGTCCGCAGCTTGCCCTTGTTGATCTTGAGTTAGAGGGACAAAGAAGCCGATCGACTAGCCATCCAGAGCCGATCGGTTGGGGTTGTTGAGCCGAATGGCTACTAATCTTCAGCCGATCGGCTATGGTTTGATCTGGACTTGTTGCTCGGATGCCTGAAGAATGATACGTGCGTGTGATATGGAGAATGGTCAGCATTTAGTTCCCAACTGTTTTATGTCTCTTTTCCCTCTTCATTTTAGTTGAAAAGAAAAGGAAAAATGGAGGAAAAAAGAGTTTTTGGCTGCAACTTCTTCTTTTTATCATCATATATCATCATCCCCATATATCACACTTCTACCAGATTTTAGAAGACAATTTACACACACACCATCACCCATTTTTTTTAGAACATCAAGCAAGCATCAATCTCACCAAGAAACATTTACTTCATTTGTGCAATAACTTAGGTACAATTTCGATTTAATCTAATTTCAAGTTATTTATGATATCTTTGATTATGAGCTTTTGTTGCATGATTTTGGTTATTATGAGTGGCTAGTAGTTTTATGCTTGTTTGGATGAAATAACTAGTTGATTAGGGGTGTATCTTTTGGTGTTAGTTTATACTTTGAGTTTGTGAATCATCCATGAATTTGTATGAGTTTAGCTTGTTGTTGTTAGTAAACTTTTGGCATTTTAACTAAGCGATTATAGCGAATGTTGTTGCTTATAAAGAATACCTAAATAGTTGTTTATCATTTGTGGAACAAAACATTTGGTGATTGTAACAACAATGAACTAGATACATAAAAGTTGGCGATTTTTAGCGAATGTTTGTCGTGTGGATGATTTGCAAACTTATAAAATCTTAAATTATGTTTAATCGGAGAACCTTGTGTGATTGAGCTTAATCTCAAGAATTTAACCATTTGGTGATTTACTAGTTGATATAGCGAACGTTTTTGTCGCACCCCCAAATTATGATGCGGAAGCGGTTCGGGTCGGGGCGCGACTAATTACATATCACAGCACATAAGATATAATGAACGACCACTATATGCGTCGTTTTGAACTTGTATTGATAAAAGATAAGTTTACATCAAAATAATGTTTACATTAGCTCAGTTACTGAAATTGAGAGATTTACATCACATAATTACTTTATACAAAATATAATAATGCAATTTAAATCTCTGATGTATGAATGCTGACTCGAGCTAATGATTCCTGCTTGGGCAGTCCAACCTACTGCTGTGTACCTGTGATACATGCTAAAATGGGTCAGCGAAACGCTGGTGAGCTCACAGGTTTGTATGTCAACATATAATTGTATGAACCGCAAGATTTATATTTGAATTTAAAATGCAATTAAGCAAAATAAAAGTTATACAGCCATGAGCACATAGTTTGAGCTTAACTTGAGTTGTCAGGTCCAATTAAGGAAACCTAACTTGAATGCCTCCTACGAGTGCCTAATCCACACTCGTCTTCCCAAATGCTAATATGTCCGTTTGACCAGTTAGTGCGTGCTAACCCGGACGAGGATTGTCAATCCTATATGATATCATATACTAACATTCACGCTACTACGTATTACCAGACTATGCTATGGAGGACTTTAAATTGATTAGCTTGAAACTCATGTAGTATTTGATTTGATTTGTACTTGCGTTCAACTTGTAAAACAAAACGAGCAATAATATCACACCCCTGATTGAAAAGCAGTAAAATAGGGGCCATGAGACTCACCTGAGCCTTGAGTGTTTATCGAAATAACTTAAATTGATTAGCTGTGAATTGATGTCCAAAGACTTGTAACCTGAGGGCGTCCAGTACGCGCGATGGTTATTAATTGAATAGGTATCTTAAAAGACTACCTTTGTAGTTGTTTGTCCAAATTATAATATCCAAAATATCTCCATTTGGTTGATTGACTTGTCCAAATTACAATGATATGGTTGATTAACTTGAGTTTAGAAAGTGTGTACGGCCCGTTGGTGATTGTTTGTAATAATAATTTTCAACATTATTATTTTGATTTTGAAGTGTTGTACTTAAAAAGTGTTTACAAACTTTTAGGTGACGGGGGTCGGGGGCAGCGCCCCTGGTTAGCGGGGTTCCAGGGGTGGCAACCCCTGGCGGGGTCCAAGGGGCTAGCCCCTGGTTGGGGTCGAGATGCCAAGTCCGCTCGAAAAATTTTTATTTCTATTAAATTGCTTTGGTGAAAAACGCATCTCGGCTTGAATTTGGGTGAAATCAAGTGATAAAATTTAGGTCTCGACACTTAGTAAAAATGAGTTGTAAACATTTTTTAGCGTCACTTATAGCGACACTCAAGGGTTTATGCGACACTTAGGAAGTGTCGCATGAAATGACGGATTCTGATGAATGGCGTCACTTGTGCAAGTGACGCGTAGAGGGCGACACTTAAGGAAGTGTCGGTTGTAAGTGTCGGTACCAGTGTCATGAGTCACTAAGGTTAGTGACGGGTGAAATCAGTTCTCGATTGTAGGCGTCACTTAAACAAGTGACGCTATAAGTGTCGGTTCATAGTGACAGTTATTGAATTTGCGACGCTTAGGCAAGTGTCGGGAAAAAGGGGTTTTATGCGGCACTTAGGCAAGTGACGCAAAATTAGGGCTTTTAACGACACTCAATGCGTCACTTAAGTGACGCACGAAGTGACGCTATACTGTAGTCGTCGTTCACTTCGAGCTGTTAACGGATTTTTGAGCCAAAATCGAGTTTTCCGGCCATAGTTTAGTCCGATCCTTTTACCCAACCCATATATGGACATTTGAAGTGTATATAAACAACAAACAAGCATTATAACAAGGATTTGAGTGATTTCGAGAATTTGTCGGAAACTTACAAGGTGGCGAAATGAAATTCCGGAAAGATGAGAATGTAGATCGTCGCGAGGTGGTTCCTTTTCTACAAAAATCTTGATGATCCGAGTGCGTTTGGTGGTGTTATTTGGTGATTTAGTGTGATGGAGGTGATGAAGTTTTTGAGAGAAAAAGGATAGAGAGAGAGAGTGGAATGGTGAAATGAGGAAGAAAGTGGGGGAAAGGTGGGGGTATAGTGGGCCGGTTTTGGTAGGGTCCACGGGGTGGGCTTCACCAATTTTTGCTCCCTCACATTTGCGCTCCGTGCGGTGTTCGTTTTCCCGATCGTTTAAACGTTTGATTAATTATTCTATACGTTTAAATGTACATTTTAAATTACGAATAATTACCCAATATTTTGTTGAAGTCTTTTAATAATTGCGTTATAAGATATAACTTTTAACTTATGTTGTTTTGTTTGCGCGTTTATTATTTTAATCGCGTGACCATTGATTGTATGATTCAAAATGAATACGAAATTTTATAAAAATAGTACTTTGGATATAATTGTGTTATTAAATAACGTTTATATTATTTAATTAAATTGTTCACCAACGTCCGTATTTACTTGGAACCGAATTACGTTCGATTTGAATCTTGTACGATTTAATCAAATCGCATACCTGTATATTTTCAACAATATATATTAATTGATACATCAATTAGCCTAACACAGAACTAATTACATGTATTAAAACTTGATTAGGCCTTAATTAATGGTCCTAATTTTGACGGGTGTCACATTCTCCCCCTGTTAGAAGAATTTCGTCCCGAAATTTAGCTTCAAGTCGTGTTTGAGGTAGCATCAGTGAATAACTGAGGATACTTGAGTTTCATCTGGTCCTCCCGTTCCCAGGTGAATTCCGGGCCACGCTGCGAATTCCACCTGACCTTGACGAGGGGAATACGACTTTGTTTGAGTTGTTTGATCTCACGGTCCATGATTTCGGCGGGTTCTTCAACGAAGTGAAGCTTGTCGTCAACCCGAATTTCATCGAGTGGAATGATAAGTGTCTCATCAGACAGACATTTCTTCAAGTTTGAAATGTGAAAAGTGGGATGCACGCTGCTGAGCTCGGTTGGCAGCTGCAATCGATATGCCACTGGACCTATCCTTTCGAGGATCTCAAAAGGTCCAATGTATCTTGGGTTCAGTTTACCGCGTTTGCCGAAACGAATGACACCTTTCCAAGGTGAAACTTTGAGTAGTACCCGATCCCCAACTTGGAACTCGAGTGGTTTGCGTCTCACGTCAGCATAACTTTTCTGACGATCACGTGCGGCTTTGAGTATGTTTTGAATCTCGAAGATTTTCTCGGTTGTTTCGTGAATGATTTCTGGACCCGTGAGTTGGCTATCTCCAACTTCGGTCCAACAGATAGGTGATCGGCACTTACGACCGTACAGTGCCTCGAAAGGTGTAGCCTTAATGCTGGTATGATAGCTATTGTTGTACGAAAATTCGCACAAGGGTAGATGTTGTTCCCAGTTTACACCGAAGTCAACTACGCAGGCCCGTAGCATGTCTTCCAGTGTTTGAATCGTTCGTTCACTTTGGCTGTCGGTTTGAGGATGGTATGCGGTACTCATATCAAGACGGGTACCCAGTGATTTTTGAAGTGATTGCCAAAAGTGAGATGTGAAGCGACTATCCCTGTCAGAGATAATCGAAATTGGAAAACCGTGTCGAGAAACGATTTCCTTGATGTAGATTCGTGTGAGGCGTTCCATTTTATCGGTTTCTTTTATCGCCAGGAAGTGAGCAGATTTGGTGAGACGATCGACGATCACCCAAATAGTATCGCAACCGCTCGATGACTTTGGTAGTTTGGTTATGAAATCCATGGCGATTTGTTCCCATTTCCACTCGGGAATGTCGGGTTGTTGAAGTAAGCCTGAAGGTTTTTGGTATTCAGCTTTGACTTTCGAGCAAGTAAGACACTTGCTGACATACGTGGCGATTTCGGCTTTCATGTTCGGCCACCAATAATATTCCTTGATGCCGTGGTACATTTTATCGGATCCCGGATGAATAGAATATTTGGACTTGTGAGCTTCATCCATCACCAAATCCCGCAGATTCCCGAAACTAGGCAACCAGATTCGGTTTGAGAAATACCTAATCCCGTTAGGTTTGATTTCGAATTGTTTATCCATGCCTCGCAAGGCTTCGTTTTTGATGTTTTCGATTTTGAGGGCTTCGAGTTGAGCAGCGAGGATCTGAATGTTTAGGTCGTTATGAATAGTCATACTGAGGGCTCTGACTCGAAGTGGCTTCGATCGTTCCTTTCGGCTGAGAGCATCGGCAACAACATTTGCCTTGCCCGGATGATATTTGATTTCGCAGTCGTAATCGGTAAGCAACTCGACCCAGCGACGTTGCCTCATGTTGAGATCCTTTTGATCGAATATGTGTTGGAGACTTTTGTGGTCGGTGAAGATTGTGCACTTAGTGCCGTAAAGATAATGTCTCCAGATTTTGAGAGCAAAAACGACTGCTCCAAGTTCGAGGTCATGCGTGGTGTAGTTCTTTTCGTGGATTTTTAATTGTCGAGAGGCGTAAGCAATGACCTTGTCTCGTTGCATCAGCACGCAACCGAGACCTTGATGTGAAGCATTGAAGTATACCACGAAGTCATCGGTGCCTTCGGGTAATGATAGAATTGGAGCACTGCAAAGCTTTTATTTCAGAAGTTGAAATGCTGACTCTTGTTTATCAGTCAAATCGAACTTTTTGTCCTTCTGAGTCAGTGTCGTGAGTGGTTGAGCTATTTTGGAGAAATTTTCGATGAACCGACGATAATACCCCGCCAATCCCAAGAATTGACGTATCTCGGTTGGAGTGGTTGGCGATTGCCAGTCTTTGATAGCCTCGATTTTCGATGGATCAACATGAATTCCTTGATTATCGATAACGTGCCCAAGGAATTGAACGGTTTGCATCCAGAACTCACACTTAGAGAATTTGGCGTAAAGCTCCTCATGCTTAAGTAGTTCAAGGATGGTTTGAAGATGTTGCGCGTGATCTTGTTCGTTTCGCGAATATATGAGGATGTCATCGATGAATACAATGACAAACTTGTCGAGGTAAGGTTTGCACACCCGATTCATAAGGTCCATGAATACGGCCGGTGCGTTGGTTAGACTGAATGGCATTACCTGGAATTCGTAATGCCCATAACGGGTTCTGAAAGCAGTTTTTGGGATATCGGCGTCGCGAACACGTAATTGATGGTAACCTGATCGAAGATCGATCTTTGAATAAAAACTCGATCCTTGAAGTTGGTCAAACAAGTCATCGATGCGAGGAAGTGGATATCGATTCTTGACGGTCAATTTGTTCAACTCTCGGTAGTCGATGCACATTCTGAACGAACCATCTTTCTTTTTGACAAATAGGACCGGAGCTCCCCAAGGTGAAGAACTCGGTCTGATGAATCCTCTTTCCAAGAGTTCCTGTAATTAGGTGGACAACTCCTGAAGTTCAGATGGCGCTAAGCGGTATGGTGCCCGGGCCACAGGTGCAGCACCTGGCACAAGATCGATTGAGAACTCAACCTGTCTTGGTGGTGGTAGACCAGGAAGTTCTTCGGGAAAGACTTCTGGGAAGTCTCGAACGATTGGCACATCCTCAAGTCGCTTCTCCTCCGACTTTTTCTCCATGATGTGCGCGAGAATTGCTGGGTAACCCTTTCTCATAAATTTCTGGGTTTTTAAACATGAGATGATGTTGAGTCTCGTCCCACCGGTCTCCCCCTGTATGACCAAGGTTCTACCGACGGCGAGAGGAATACGAACGACCTTGTCGTAGCAGACGATTTCAGCGCGGTGTTTAAACAACCAGTCCATACCAATAATGACATCGAAACTTCCTATTTCAACAGGCATAAGATCGATTGAGAAGGTTTCGTCGGCTAGGTTTAAAGTGCAATTAGGTATCACACTATCGGTTTCTATGAGTTTACCATTTGCAAGTTCTACGGTATACTTAACATCTAAGGCAACGGGGGAGATGTCAAGTAGTGGACAAAACTCATCAGAAATAAAGCTTCTATCGGCACCAGTATCAAATAGAACAGAAGCAGTTAAGTTGTTGAGGAGGAACATACCCGTGACCACATTCGGGTCCTGACGGGCATCCCCGGAGTTGAGTACGAATGCTCTTCCCTTAGCATTGTTGTTGTTGTTGCCCTTGTTCTTTCGTTTGGGACATTCATCCCTGAAATGTCCCGCCTCTCCGCATCCGTAGCAGGATTTGGGTTGTTGAGTATTGTTGTTGGAGGTGTTGTTGTTGGATTTGGGGGCTCGGCAATCCTTGGTCAAATGCTCGTACCTCCTGCAGTTGTTGCAGGGAGTACTGCACGGACCGTTATGGTGGTAGTTACACTTGGAACAATATGGTCTGTCCCCGGTGTAGCTACGTTTGGGTTCGGAATTTGTGTTGTAGACTTGGATGGCATGGGGTTTCTTGTTTTGGTTGTTGTGGTGTTCGGATGATTTGCGTTTGTTGTTGGAGGAGGAGGATGTATTGGATGTCTCATGGCTGACAACCATTGCCATGAGTTCGTGTGCTAGCCGAATAGCACTTTCAGTAGTGGTGGGTTTTGATGAGGCAACGTTCCCCTGGATATTTTCCGGGAGACCGCGGATGTATCTTTTGATGCTCTTCTCCTCCGGATCAACCAGTCCCGAGCATAACAACGCAAATTGCTGGAATTTGGTGGTATATCCAGCAATGTCAGTTCCCTGCACTGTCAAGTGCCAGAATTCTTCCTCCAGATGGTGCAGTTCTTCTTCTGGACAGTATTTTTCCCTTAGCTTCTTCTTCAATTCAGCCCAGGGAAGTTGGTTTGCTATTTCGATGCCTACTGAGTTGGCGTGGGTGTTCCACCACGTAAGTGCACCTTCCTGAAAGGTGTAAGCATAGAATTTGACCTTGTTTTCCTCAGCACAGTTGCAGAGGTTGAAGAGGATTCCATACGTTCAATCCACCTGATTAGACCAATAGCACCTTCAGTGCCCTTGAAGTATAGAGGTTTGCAGCTAAGAAAATCCTTGTAGGAACAAGGTTTGACGACAAGAGTGGTGTCAACAGTCTGATCGCTATTTCGTTGTGAGCTCCGAGCAGCTAGAGCATCGTCCACGGCTCGGGAGACAATGGCATTGATTTCGGCATCACTATAACTCTTCTTCTTGGGTGGCATGATTCTTCAAGAAAGAAACAAAAGGTACATAAGAAATTGTACCAAAACGAAATTACAACAGATGTATATATGTAAAAGCGGTAACATACGACATCACAATGTAAGAATCAACAGTGTAGAATAATCGAGGGGAATTGTCAATTGATATTATGAGTTCAAAAGATGATAGACAATTCCAAATTACGAGTTCCAAAAGTTACAGGATTAGATGTTTTACAAAAGCACCGGGAATTGTTACATCCGGTCGAATTACATAAGTCCTACGAAAGCATAATAGATTACAGATTTCAGCCTAAGCTAATTCTGACGTAGATTGAGTTGTGGCAGCAGTGCAGTGAGATGGTTCACAGACTCTGCAAGTCTGTTGGCAGTTCGGAGGGCGTCCTCGGTTTCCCTCAGAAGTGTCTCGCACTGGTGCAGCCTTGATTGTAGGACAGAGATCTCATTCCGGTTGTCAATCACTTGGTTGTGGACAACCTCCATGGTTTCGACTGTTTCTCCCACTTGATTTTGAAGAGTGTTCATGGTGTTGACAGTGTGCTCGTGATCTTCAGAGACTTGCTCAATCCGTTCCATAGCTGTGAGTCTCCAGTTTTCGCGAGTTTCTTGGAGTTCGATATCCATAGCGTCAAGTCGTCGTTCGTGGTGATGTACCCTAGCAGCTAAGTCCGGTTGAGTGGGGTGAGTTGGATATGGGCTAGCCCGAGGCGACCCGATGTCCCTCCTAGCCACTCTTGGGTTTCGTGACCCAGATTGAAAGCGTGACGAACTGGGTGGTGTGTTTGCCATTCTGAGACAAAGCGTTAGAAAGAATGAGGCCTATATCCATATATAATATATAATATAGCCTAAGATATTGAGCGGAAGTGAGGCCTATCTATGTATATATATATATATCATATAATAGCCTAAAGTGTCTAGCACAGACTTGTTTGAGTCCCGGTTTCTCTCGAGGTCAGAGTCAACTAGTGTATTCCTGTTCAACATAATCGTTTCAGACTTTACATCATCTTTCCTTAATTGTACATAGTTGATCAGGCTATGTTAAATTAAAGTCGTATGCTGCAATTCCTGAACCAATCATACCTAATAAGGAAATATTGCCTAACGGTCATAGTCTAGGCCCACTAAATGCAACCTAGTTCACTATAACCTTAGGCTCTGATACCAATCTGTAGCACCCCCAAATTATGATGCGGAAGCGGTTCGGGTCGGGGCGCGTCTAATTACATATCACAGCACATAAGATATAATGAACGACCACTATATGCGTCGTTTTGAACTTGTATTGATAAAACATAAGTTTACATCAAAATAATGTTTACATTAGCTCAGTTATTGAAATTGAGAGATTTACATCACATAATTACTTTATACAAAATATAATAATGCAATTTAAATCTCTTATGTGTGAATGCTGACTCGAGCTAATGATTCCTGCTTGGGCAGTCCAACCTACTGTTGTGTACCTGTGATACATGCTAAAATGGGTAAGCGAAACGCTGGTGAGCTCACAGGTTTGTATGTCAACATATAATTGTATGAACCGCAAGATTTATATTTGAATTTAAAATGCAATTAAGCAAAATAAAAGTTATACAGCCATGAGCACATAGTCTGAGCTTAACTTGAGTTGTCAGGTCCAATTAAGGAAACCTAACTTGAATGCCTCCTACGAGTGCCTAATCCACACTCGTCTTCCCAAATGCTAATACGTCCGTTTGACCAGTTAGTGCGTGCTAACCCGGACGAGGATTGTCAATCCTATATGATATCATATACTAACATTCACACTACAACGTATTACCAGACTATGCTATGGAGGACTTTAAATTGATTAGCTTGAAACTCATGTAGTATTTGATTTGATTTGTACTTGCGTTCAACTTGTAAAACAAAACGAGCAATAATATCACACCCCTAATTGAAAAGCAGTAAAATAGGGGCCATGAGACTCACCTGAGCCTTGAGTGTTTATCGAAATAACTTGAATTGATTAGCTGTGAATTGATGTCCAAAGACTTGTAACCTGAGGGCGTCCAGTACGCGCGATGGTTATTAATTGAATAGGTATCTTAAAAGACTACCTTTGTAGTTGTTTGTTCAAATTATAATATCCAAAATATCTCCATTTGGTTGATTGACTTGTCCAAATTACTATGATTTGGTTGATTAACTTGAGTTTAGAAAGTGTGTACGGCCCGTTGGTGATTGTTTGTAATAATAATTTTCAACATTATTATTTTGATTTTGAAGTGTTGTACTTAAAAAGTGTTTACAAACTTTTAGGTGACGGGGGTCCGGGGGCAGCGCCCCTGGTTAGCGGGGTTCCAGGGGTGGCAACCCCTGGCGGGGTCCAAGGGGCTAGCCCCTGGTTGGGGTCGAGATGCCAAGTCCGCTCGAAAATTTTATTATTTCTATTAAATTGCTTTGGTGAAAAACGCATCTGGGCTTGAATTTGGGTAAAATCAAGTGATAAAATTTAGGTCTCGACACTTAGTAAAAATGAGTTGTAAACATTATGTTTTTAGCGTCACTTATAGCGACACTCAAGGGTTTATGCGACACTTAGGAAGTGTCGCATGAAATGACGGATTCTGATGAATGGCGTCACTTGTGCAAGTGACGCGTAGAGGGCGACACTTAAGGAAGTGTCGGTTGTAAGTGTCGGTACCAGTGTCATGAGTCACTAAGGTTAGTGACGGGTGAAATCAGTTCTCGATTGTAGGCGTCACTTAAACAAGTGACGCTATAAGTGTCGGTTCATAGTGACGGTTATTGAATTTGCGACGCTTAGGCAAGTGTCGGGAAAAAGGGGTTTTATGCGGCACTTAGGCAAGTGACGCAAAATTAGGGCTTTTAACGACACTCAATGCGTCACTTAAGTGACGCACGAAGTGACGCTATACTGTAGTCGTCGTTCACTTCGAGCTGTTAACGGATTTTTGAGCCAAAATCGAGTTTTCCGGCCATAGTTTAGTCCGATCCTTTTACCCAACCCATATATGGACATTTGAAGTGTATATAAACAACAAACAAGCATTATAACAAGGATTTGAGTGATTTCGAGAATTTGTCGGAAACTTACAAGGTGGCGAAATGAAATTCCGGAAAGATGAGAATGTAGATCGTCGCGAGGTGGTTCCTTTTCTACAAAAATCTTGATGATCCGAGTGCGTTTGGTGGTGTTATTTGGTGATTTAGTGTGATGGAGGTGATGAAGTTTTTGAGAGAAAAAGGATAGAGAGAGAGAGAGTGGAATGGTGAAATGAGGAAGAAAGTGGGGGAAAGGTGGGGGTATAGTGGGCCGGTTTTGGTAGGGTCCACGGGGTGGGCTTCACCAATTTTTGCTCCCTCACATTTGCGCTCCATGCGGTGTTCGTTTTCCCGATCGTTTAAACGTTTAATTAATTATTCTATACGTTTAAATGTACATTTTAAATTACGAATAATTACCCAATATTTTGTTGAAGTATTTTAATAATTGCGTTATAAGATATAACTTTTAACTTATGTTGTTTTGTTTGCGCGTTTATTATTTTAATCGCGTGACCATTGATTGTATGATTCAAAATGAATACGAAATTTTATAAAAATAGTACTTTGGATATAATTGTGTTATTAAATAACGTTTATATTATTTAATTAAATTGTTCACCAACGTCCGTATTTACTTGGAACCGAATTACGTTCGATTTGAATCTTGTACGATTTAATCAAATCGCATACCTGTATATTTTCAACAATATATATTAATTGATACATCAATTAGCCTAACACAGAACTAATTACATGTATTAAAACTTGATTAGGCCGTAATTAATGGTCCTAATTTTGACGGGTGTCACAGTTTTCAACCAAGTGAATTACTATTGATTATTTATCTATAGATGATTGAACAAAATTGCGAGTGTAGTTTTGGAATGTGTCAAATGATTTAAGCTAAATTGTGCAAGTTGGTAACCATGGCGAACGTCCGCTACTAGATTAAATCATAGGTTTGTTAATTGAAGTTGAACATTAGGTCTTAGCGAACGTTGAGCTTATGTTTGATGAATGTTACTTTTGCATATATTTAACCGGTTATAACTTCATACCCCGAAATCACTAGTGAAATAGTCCAAGCAAGTATTATTTTTAATATTTGAAAGTTCCAAACAACTAATTTGACTCTTCCTGAGTCCATCGTCCTCATTGAAATATAGATTGTAGTTTTAAGCATTGTGACAATTCGGTCACACAAACAAATCACATTTTATTTACTTTTTTTTTAATTGCTCACACTTATCTTGATCATCTAAACTTAAGTTCCCTGTGTTCGAACCCAAACTTACCAAACTATACTACCACTCGACAGGGTCCACTGCCCGGTTGTGTTTTGGTCTAGCTCGGTACTTTTTGGTTTACTTATCAACGATAAATTTTATAACTAGATTTAGAACATCACTCTCTTTCTTTTCTTTCATTCTCACCACCACCACCACCTTCAACTCCCAAATAACACCTCCAAACCTCATCAAATCATTCCGCTCATTTGAAGGAAAAGAACCACGACATCACGATCTACATTTCTATCTTTTCGGATTTCTCTCGCGTTAATTAGTAAGTTTCCGACAATTCTCGAAACTCTTCGATTTCAATTATTTTCGACTTGTTGTTGTTTATCTAAGCTTAAAATGTCCAAATATGGGTTGGGTAAAAGTTTCGGGCCTAACGGAAACCGAAAAACTCGTTTTTGAACTCAAAATTTCCGATCAGATGTAAGTGTCGCACGGACCAAAGCAGTGATGCGTCACTTCCTTAAGTGACGCATTAAGTGTCGCTAAAAGCCCTAATTTAGCGTCACTTGCCTAAGTGCCGCAAAAAGCCCTCTTTTCCCGTCACTGCCTAAGTGATGCAAATTTAATGCCCGACACTTCAGACCGACACTCCCAGCGACACTTGTCTAAGTGTCGCCTACAATTAAATTCCGAATTCATCCGACATTTGACCCTAGTGACACTCCAACCCGATATCCGACACTTAAGCCCGACACTTGTGACATTCGTCACCAAAAACACTATTCATGGGTTCGTATTCTATAATCATTTCTTATTTGTAATCAAGCGCGAGAAATTATTAGAGAAATTAATCAAGTATTCGTATTCTAAACTATGCGATAAATTTAATTCTCGTATAATATTTAGTAAACTTGAACTGTCGCTCGCACACGAAAACAAATTAAAAGTAAAATAATAATAATGTAATAATAATAATGATATTAATAATACTAATAATAATATAATAATAATAATAAATATAATGATGATGATCGTATGACTTTCATCAGGTCATTAAAATCAAAATAATAATATAATAATAATAGATAATATAATAATAATAATAGATAATAATCATGATATAATAACCTAAACTAAAGACCTAGATACTTTGTGGCATTCAAACTAAATCTTCCTAGGGGTTATTTTTTTTCTCTGCTGCCCATCGACTAAGAAGAAAAAGAGAGAGAAGAAATCAAAGAAAAACTCCACCAAATCGAATTCGAATCTTGCTTTCGTGTGTTACTCGTTTGTGTGATCGTATAGGTACTTTTATAAACCCTAATTTATTGATTGCTTTTACAATTTTCTGGGATGGATATATATTAGATGATTTATGTGTTTGGGGATTTAATATATAGGGTATAATATGTGTGGCAAATCGAAAGTTGTGAAATCGAAATCTTAAAATCTGTCCAAATTTCGTAGTCATATCAGAGGCTGTTTTTGACCTAGCTACGTTCATTTTCAAGCTTCGGCCAAAACTGGAAAGTTGTAGACCTCAAAATTTTACTTAAGTTCGCTAGGTTTCGGCCTCTAAAACTAAACAGATTATTTTATAAAAATTATTTAGTAAACTGCTGTAGTGAAATCCGAATTTTCTGAAAACTTTGGATAGTTTAAATTTAGTTGGTTAGTTATTTTCGAATCGCTTAGGGATTTATAAACGATATCTAAGTTGATCTTTACTCTCGGTTCTTTGTTACTCAAAGGCTTGCTACAAGGCTTGATGAAATATTTTACTTGTTTGAGTTATATAATTTTAATCGATAGAAGTCATGTTATCGTTTTATACAGAAATTATTATAAATTTGTCTTCTAATAAGTTTTGGTATAAGAGAATTAAAAATAATATCTCGATATCATAAATGCTTGCAAAATAGTCAAATTGTGAATTAACATTTTAATTAGGATCTAAAGAAGTATTTAACAGAATAGCACTTGGATGTTATCTAATCATGTTTAGTATGAACTTCTACTTTTAAGATTTTAAGTTGTATTAGGTAATGTATTCGGAAATATTAACAGTCACGGAAAACTCGACCAACATCAACTTCAACTAAAACATTATAGTTAATGGGTTAATCCTATTATACAACTTCCTTAGTATTATTTAACATGTTTGTAGGTAGCTTTGGTAAAATGAGAAAGTACGAGTTAAATCGTTGTAACCAGTACCTAGATTCCAATATAAGTTAATATAAGTTGGTGTTATGTCTAGAAACTCAACCAATCAACTAGGATATAATAAAAAGGTATAGTTTTGCCTAAATTATTAATCCATATGAATTTATTTGTAGATTGACGTATTGTTTGGTGGATTCATTTTGGGACTATATTTGCTTTGTTAGTCAAGGTGAGTTTTCGTGGCCCCGTTTTCATTTACATATTTTCAAATTGAGGGAAAAGTATGCTCAGGTTTTATAATAGATTTTTCATGCTGTGAACTTGTTTACTTCTATTTTTGGACATATGCTGAATTGTGTGACACTATGTGATTATGTGATTAATGCTTACTTTTGGTGTTTGCATTAAGATTTCATAGCTAATGCTTACTTTTGGTGTTTGCATTAAGATTTCTTAGTTAATGCTTACTTTTGGTGTTTGCATTAAAGTTCTTCGTTGGAGTATCTATTGCCATTTTGTGATTGTGATTTGGGTCATACTTCTTGGTGGGGTGATGACAGTTTTGTGGAGGTGTTTCGGTTATATTATTTCACTTGTGTACATTTTCATTGCATTGTCCTAAACTATTATTATCACAGCAAAAGCTTTAATTTCAGTGTGTGTTGTTTTAAACCTACGAAACTCACCAACATATTTGTTGACGTTTTTGAGCATATCTTTTCAGGAGGTACTAGTGGAACTAAGGGCGAGGACAAGAAAGCTTAGTGGACCACATAGGTTGCATTGAATATTGTCAAGACTTATACTTTGATTTGTTTGAATTTGGGAGGCGGTTTGCCTAGATATTTGGTTTGATTATTGTGGTTGTTTGACATTGATTCATTGTTGATATGTATGCATGACATGAACCGTTTTTCATGTTATTGACATCATGACACATTGAATATTTTATTTCATATAGAATACTTTATAATAATGTGTTGTGATCCTATCGTAGTTGTAACCCGTTGTTTTCGCTTTAGACGGGGTGTGACAACACCACCTTAGTGACGCCTTATTATGCGTCACTTCACTAAGTGACGCCCTTATTACAGAATATCCCATTTTATGTGACACTTCTTAAGTGTCGCCTAAACTCTTAAAGTGTCGCTATAAGTGTCGCATGAAACAGAACCAAGAAAACACAGATTTTACTAAGTGTTGAGACCTAAAATTTTATCACTTGATTCCATCCAAATTCAAGTTTCATATGCGTTTTTCACCAAAGCAATATAGTAGAAATAAAAATTTTTCGAGCTGACCTGGCACTTCGACCCCAGCCAGGGGCTCTGCCCCTTGGACCCCGCCAGGGGTTGCCACCCCTGGGACCCCGCTAACTAGGGGCGCTGCCCCCGGACCCCCGTCACCTAAAGTCGGTAAATACTTTATAAGTATAACACTCAAACACCAAGACAATAATACTTTGAAATTGTATTACAAACGAATCACCAACGGGCCGTACACGTTTTACAAATATTCAAACAATCAACCAAATCGTAGTAATTTGGACATTCTAGTTGGACGAACAACTACAAAGGTAGTCTTTATAGATACCTACTCACGTTTATAACTATCGCGTGTCGTGGACACCTTAAGGTTACAAGTCTTCGGACATCACTACTCGGCTAATCAACTCAAGTTTATTAAGTTAAACTCTCAAGACTCGGGTGAGTCTCATAGCCCCTACTTTACTGTTTTCATCTGGGGTGTGATACATTGCTCGATTTATTTACATGTGAACGCAAGTACAAATCAAATCAAATACTACATGAGTTGTTTTCAACTAATCAATTTAAAGCCCTCCACAAACATAGTTTGGTAATACATCTGTAGCGTGAATGTTAGTATATGATACCATATAGGATTGACCCTCCTCGTCCGGGTTAGCATGCACTAACTGGGTAAACGGATGTACTAATATTTGTTCAGACGAGTGCAAATTAGGCACTCGTGGGAGGCACCTCGATCAGGTCCTTGAATGCGGATCCTGACCCCTCGAGTTAAGCTCAGACTATGTGCTCATGGCTGTATACATCATTATTTGCTTGGTTGCAAATCAGTATTTAAATCTTGCGGTTCATACGATATTATTTGATATACAAACCTGTGAGCTCACCAGTGTTTCGCTCACCCATTTTAGCATGTATCACAGGTACTCAGCAGTAGGATTGGACTGCCCTCAGGATCACTATAGCTCGAGTCAGCATGCAGACATTAGAGATTTCCTTGCATTAATATATTTTGTAAAAGTATTTATGTATTGGAATCTCTCATTTATAGAACACGAGCTATGTATAGCTTCAAATGTTGTAAACATTTCTTATATCAATATATTTTGTAAAAACGACGCATATAGAGTCGTTTGCTATATCTTGTGTGCTTTGATATTTGATTAGTCGCGCCCCGACCAGAACCGCTTCTGCATCTTAAATTTGGGGGTGCGACAATGAATCTATATGGTTGATGATAAATGTTTATGCTTGAGGTCTTACGAGAGGCAACCTAAAAGTTCTAGTATGAAAATGAGAAGCAACACAAGTATTTATGAGGGTACAAAAGTAAATCAAATTTATTTGTCATGTGATATTATTCTCTAGTAAATTGATGGTTTTTTTTTAAAACAAAGTAAATTGTTGGTTGGCTCATTGTTCGTAGAAAGTTACACTAATTTTTCCTTTTCTAATTCATTTTATCTTATCGTATTTATTACGTGTCCATCCGTTTGTCACTTACTAGCGTATACATTCATAGTTGAAGTTGATTGCATGATTTTAAAGGAGGTTACTTATATATTCATACTTTTCGATTATATTGATTTCTCAAATATTAAAGTGTAACAATCTACTCGACAATAAAACTTCACATTTACATACTCATATATTTTTTGATTAGCCGATATTGAGAATGGTGAAGTCTAACATTTCTTACTAAAATCAAATTATATGAAGTCAACATTGGAGGATTTTCCTGTCTTGAGAATATAAGAACGCTTTATGACTAAGCCACATAGATGATGGTTTACTGATGTGTGCAAACTGCAAGTAATAAAAACTAACAAACCACTATCAATCAAATAACACACATTTAGGCAAGAGAACCTATCGTATGCATAGTATAGTATTGGTAGTAATTTCCTAGGTATCGTTCTCTTCGGAATTTAGAGTAAATATTTAAAACCGTATGATAGTATAATAGAGACAAATATTCATTCAGAATCAATCCACTACATTTGCATAATGACAGATAAAACATTAATTGATTATAATTCTCAAATGGTGAATAAGAAAATGATTTACTTTTGTATTCAAAATCTGATATTACTATTCCTTAACAAATAAACCCAATATTATGATTAAAACTTGTTGTAAACAGTCTGTCACTATCGAATAACAAGTAACTCGTCGAGTAATAGCTCAGAACTCTGCGAGTTCATAAATACAGATTATGAAATGAACATTTAATTAATCTGATTTCCATTGTTACTAACAGATATCTATATTAATAACAATTTCCATGTAATCATCAACCATAATTACTAAATAATCAACAATGTATATGCAACCATTGATCAATAATAACCATAATAGCAACAAAATTTACGTAAAACATGCAATTACTACTAGGAATATCAATTAACTTCTTACTGTCATAAAATCAATTACATTTAGCTTTAATCATCTGAACTAATAAAACAAACTTAGCCCATAATAAGACTAAAGTACGAAAAACAAATGCAAACCATAGAATATGTCTCTAACATGATTCTGACTTCAGAGGACTCGTCGAGCTCCAGGAGGACTCGGAGAGTTTATTTGCGTGTGTTTTTTCAAAATCTGCAGTGTTTTTCCTCTCCAAAATATATATCCTTCTTTGTGTATCTTCATTTCTATTTAAGGACGAAAGCTTGAGTGAAGAAGTGCGTAAAATCCGAGCAAATCTCGCAGAGTTGGTTTATCTGGATAAAACTTCATCTCCAAAATTTAAATAAAATGTGTCAATTATCTGCTAGTCGACTCGGCAAGTTCTTCTTCAAGACTCGGCGAGTTCTTCACACGGATTGGCTATGAATTTGTAGTTTAGTCCTTGATTTTCTTTCTGTTTTTTCATTTCAGCTACAAAACTACATTTCATTCAAATATGAACATATAAGTAGTATTTATTCATTCAATTATGCAATAATCGGCATAAAATCCGATATAAAACTAGGTATAATTTAACACTTATCAAATATCCCCACACTTAAGCTTTTGCTAGTACTTGAGCAAAACAAAATAGATTTAAAAGATGACCAAAGTCAGTTAAAAAAGACCTTGAATAAAACCAATAAGAGTAATATGAATTATTTTGGTTACTCGGCTTTTTTAATATACTCAACTTTCCCACCTCACTAATAGGTAAAGTGTTTCTCTCTTCACTTGGTTTAAACGTACATAAATTGTGTACGTATATGTGTATTCACATATATTTATATCCTACATACTTTATTACCTGTTATGAAATCACAATTATCATAGGCTTGATAAAGTATCAAATCTCCACTACTTAGTTGAGAACGAAGTATTCCAAAAAGTAAAAAATATAGGTTTAAATAGCATCCTATACTTTCTACATTTATGACCAAATATTCTACTAGACAATAGTATAGTTAAAGGATTCATAATAACCGTATTCCATGTATATATTCCTTTGCTCCCGTCTTCTTCTGTAAACGTAAGAGTCTTCAAAATATGTTCTACTATGCTTCCACTTGAAACAATAGACTTTCTTCCTTGGTGAGTTCCTTTCATGAGTTACTTAATGTGTGTGTGTATATATATATATATATATATATATATATATATATATATATGTATGTATGTATGTATGTATGTATGTATGTATGTATGTATGTATGTATGTATGTATAAATCCCTTATTAAGCATCTTCAATATTTTGCCTTAAACTTAACAAAGAAGATATCGGAAAACCCCAAAATACTCCTTACATTAAAATCTTGAAATTTGACATTGATAAATTTTCCAAAATGTTAATATATGAAAAGTGAGAATTGTAGAGTGCATGTAAGTCAACAATGGAGATTATTGCTTTAAACTTTAATAACATGTTCTTTAATAACGTAAGTCTTCAATTTAAGTTATGAAACTAATACAATATAATAGGGAAACTATTATGTAATATCAATCACATAATATTACAGCCCAAGTTTTTCAAAAAGTCACCACAATAACGTTTTGCGGCTGCTGCTCACACAACAAATTTAGTACTATATAATAATAATAATAATAATAATAATAATAATAATAATAATAATTATTATTATTATTATTATTATTGCATAATAAATGTTCATATTTTGAGTTGTATTACATATGCATAATAATATTCGTACTGTTATGAAACAACCGGCCTATTAACAAACTATTAACGAACATAAGACAAGTATGATAGAGAAAGTAGAAATGAGAAATACGTTCTTATTAATCAACCTCAAATTCATACAATTGGTTCACTATTTATAGGGCTTTAGTAATCAATTTAGTAAGTACAAATGAAGAGACGGGAGTTTCGAGAATGTAGATAGCCACACTAATAGTTCTATTCATAACACTCCCCTTGGCTATCCATTAATAAAAGAATATGCCTCGTTAAAACCTTACTAGGTAAAACCCAATGGGACAAAAACCTAGTGAAAGGAAAAGAGTACATTATTCTTTCAATACGCTTGGAGATGTTGCCTCGTTAAAAACCTTACCCGGAAAACCCATTGGGACAAAACCGTGACTAAGGGAAAAAGAGTGCAACGCGTATTTTCTCCCCCTGGATGATCACATTACTTGATCTCCATGAGTCAGTGTGCTCCAATAGTGTGAACTCGCTTACTTTAATAATGAAGTAGAAAGTGTCTCAATAAACAACTCTTTAGCATGCTTCTTGAATAATAATATGTCACTCTTCCACAAATCATCACTTGTGCATTTAAATTTAATCGACCATCCTGCATTTTCAATAGACACTAAACATGCTTCAAATGCGTTAGTACAATGTAAACTTATGCCTTCTAATCCTTAAAGGTTGCAAAACATCCATTTAATCCATTTCAATAACTTCTTGTTAGACTTGAGATTAATGGTACTCGAATGGTACTCAAACAAAGATATTATGATCAAATGGTATTTAAATTGAGTAATTATAAGCAAATAATGTTCTTTGTCATATTTCAAAGGTTGAAAAGATCTTTGTCAACAACAATATATCTTACATCAATTTTAGTGTTCAATGAATATGTGTTGACCATAAAACCGTTTCATTTCATGGTGCGTAATAATCATAAAAAGATTTTAATTTCAACCTTTTAAGATTTTCCATCTCAATTTTTCCCAACTATACAATTTTCTTAGAATATAAATCAAAAACACCAACTTAATATAGAGCACTTATGACATATGCGGATCCGGATCTCTATATAAATATACATGGGCAAACTAAACCACTTTATAGCATTTTGTCAAATATTCATCAAGACAATTGAGTCATACATGCCCAAGTAGTTTTACGGTTTTATCCTTGTACGTATGCTAAACTTTCTAATATATTTTTAGCATCTCAAGCCATGGTACACGCTCGAGCATTCTCTATACTTTAAAGGATAACAAATATCTATTAAATCACAAGACATGCTTAGGGCATTTTTGTAACACCCGGTCAAAAAGTCAAATTCGCACCGATTTTAAACTTTGAATAATGACATTTTATAGTTCAAGTGAAATATCTTATTAAAAATATTTACAAAATGATATAAACAAAATTATGGATTTAAATAATAAATCTACATTTTAAACGGGTACGAAATCACGGACATTTTGTACTGTGGTTGGAGACCACAGTACACGAGTTAGGGATCTGAGTTTTAACAAAAACCCAAACTCCCACCTCATTTCTTCATTTTCTTCTTCTTTTTCACCTACCTTTTCTCTCATCTCTCTCTCTACAACCTACCACCACCACCACCATAATCCGCCAAAAACCACCGTCAAACGACCTCCAATCTCAAAGCTCCTTTAGGGAAAAACGATCACCACGCAACGATCTACAATCCTATCTTTTCGGATTCTCCTCGCGCGGATTTGTAAGTTTCCGACAATTCTCGAAATCTCTGAAAACCTTGTTATTTTGCTTGTTTGCGGTTTAGATAAGCTTAAAATACTTAGTTACGGGTTGGGTAAAAGAATCAGACTCAACGGAGGCCGGAAAACTCGTTTTCGGCTCAAACTCCGGCGATCAGATCGCTACGTCGCAGAGACCAAAAACAGTGCTGCGACGTCGCAGCCGACGTCGCAGCCAACGTCGCAAAAACATCTCAACGTCGCATGATGCGACGTAACACCCTACGTCGCAGTAAATCTTAAACGTCGCACATTGCGACGTAACGCACAGCGTCGCATTAAATTGCGACGTCGCACATAGCGACGCACGACCCTACGTCGCCGCTGACGTCGCATCTGACGTCGCATCTGACGTCGCAGAACCTTAAAAACCTATGTTTTTCACTAAGTATTAACAACCAAATTTTACCACTCGATTTTACCCGAATTTGGATTCCGAACACGTTTTCTTTAAAGTAAAGTAGTAGAAATAAAAATTTTCCAAGCTGACCTGGCAGCTCGACCCCAGCCAGGGGCTCTGCCCCTTGGACCCCGCCAGGGGCTGCCGCCCCTTGGACCCCGCTACCAGGGGCGCTACCCCCGGACCCCCGTACACCATTCCCAGACTTCAGCAACAAATGCACACATGAACAACTCGCTTAGACAAACTGATTTGTCTCATACTTATATAACCTCACGTGTTTAGGACACTAGAAGGTTACCATTTGGACGACGCGCGTATCATCGTATCGCTAACAATTCACAGGTGAGTTTCATAGCCCCACTCTTTCAACTGTTTTACTGTTTTTGGGGTGAAACACATGCACAACAACTGTTTTCGAATTATATTAATAATCTTTTATAATTCACAATCAATCTTATTACTGTATGTAATACAAATGTGTAATACTTAGGAATTACACCCAACACATTGTTTTGGAACAATATCAAGACCTAACCTAGATAGGTCACAATCGTACACTATCAGATTGTTGGAAAACAATTACTTAGGTATAACTGGATATAGTTATTATTATTCATTGGCCATATTGTCGCGGGACAATATTATCAAATACATTAGAACTGGTTAGTTTCACCTACACTAGACGACATACATACATTTACAGGATCAGTTTCTCTTTTAGGAACTAATATTGCCAATACAATTCAAAACCCAAATATACTTGCTAGGCTTTAGGCTAGAAGTATACGATAGCATCATATGTTAGTATAGATCCTTTATACTAATACAATTCAACTAGGTGATGAGTATTCATACCTAGGACCAACGTATTACTTAATATCTAAATATTTGCTTATACGTATTTAGATACAATCAACTATTTTCATGCGTGTCACGATTGTTACTTACGTTTGCTCATTTGACAAATATATGTATCTATATATATATATATATATATATCTACATGTTTATATATTATCATGAGCACTTGGTGCTAACTTCAATAATATTTATGTATATTAGTATACATACAATCATACAAACACAATCATTCAAGTCGGACGCGTCGTTGTACGGTCGACACTTATTTGCAATAGCTAGTATGTCGTAGTACTACTAGCTCTACATTTCAACTATGCTCTCGAGCACTTCAGAAACGATGCCGCGGTATTGCAGCGGGCACAAAACGATACCACGGTAAAGTGGGTACAAAACGATGCCACGGTATTGCAGTGGGCACAACTTCAATCAGACAAGTCGTTGTACTTGTATTATTTTCAAGCAGACAAGTCGTTGTACTTGTATCATTTTCAAGCAGACAAGTCGTTGTACTTGTATCATTTTCAATCAGACAAGTCGTTGTACTTGTATCATTTTCAATCAGACAAGTCGTTGTACTTGTAGCATTTTCAAACAAACAAGTCGTTGTAACTTGTATCAATTTAAGACAAACAAGTCTAAGTAACTTGTAACAATGCAACCAACCATATCGGGGTAATTGAACATTAAGTTAGACAAACAATTTCAATGGTAGACTTACAATTCAAACTAGTTAGGTATGAAATACCTAGATTAGACCTTTACACATTGGCGTTACAAACTTCAACGTATTACATATCAAAAATCACTGATTTTGGAAACAACTTTACAAAACATAAATTGTTTTATTACTTTATGTTTTCAACTAACCATCCTATGAACTCACCAGCTTTATAGCTGACCTGTTTTAGCATGTGTTCTCAGGTTGCCCAGCAGGATTAGGATCGCTACAAGATCTTATTAGTTCGAGTCGCATATTTTCAACAATAAAGGACAACTCTGCATCTACTTTAGTATTTTCGAATTATGTATTTGGAAATTATTATTAAACTCATAACGTTGTAAACGTTCTATTTTGGGAAATGTATAATTATTTTCAAACGTCTCATTTAGAGTCGTTCATTATGTATCTTATGCGGTGATATTTGATTTAGTGACACCCGACCCGACAGCTTCCGCAAACCGAAATTTGAGGGTGTCACAGATTGGTATCAGAGCCTAAGGTTATAGTGAACTAGGTTGCATTTAGAGGGCCTAGACTATGACCGTTAGGCAGTATTCCTCGTTAGGTATGACTGGTTCAGGGATTACATCATACGAGTTTAATTTAACATAGCGTAGCTAACTATGTACAATTAAATAAAGATGATGTAAGATTTGAAAGGGGTTATACTGAAACAGGAATGCGTAGTTGACTCTGATTGTTATGTGCTAGGCATTTTAGGCTATTATATGTACTGTAGGTATATATTAATAGGCCTTACACGTGTACTACTATTACATACCTATATATATAATAAGTATGTATATACAACAAAATTCCGCTGTACTATTATTTACCCGTGAAGAGGCACATCGCCGTCTTCTTGACTATCACGACTCGACATTTTCTCCTTATGTACGCATAGGAGGATATCACCTATATCACAGAACCTCGGGAAGGAGGTACAAACGTCATCAATGGGAATGGAAACCCGCACATGCTAAACCTTCACGAAACTTAAAACAAACTGACAACTTTTCAACTTTGACCATATGGATCACAATCGGATTAGTGTTGACTAAGTCCACAACAAAATTTTTTTTCGAATCACAATTTGATCATGTAGATCAATCAATTCAATACTTTAGTGCCTTGGCACTCACACTTTAGCTTCTGTGTTACAACTGAGAAATTCGAACTTCAAACACATTTTGGCTTTGGGGCTACAAATCAAACAATACATGGCACGTAGTGCTACGATTTCAAGGTATGTTAATACCACAACTTGAGCACGTTAGTGCAACCTTCACAATAGGTCAACACTACAAATTATAGCATGTTGATGCCACACTCATAGTACACGGGTACTACAATTTCAATGCCGCGGGCACTTCATTACAGCACGTAGTGCTGCGTTTCATGGTACTTTGGTACTACAATTACAAAATATTAGTATTTCAATTACTGTGCTGATAGCACTGCATTATAGCACTTGGTGCTACTTCAATTATGCATGTAGACTTGTTATAGTTGCATGTACGACTGACACATATACATATACCCTTACTTCACTGGGCACGAGGTGCCACACCTGACTCTTATTATGTACGTATGCTTGCATAGTTACGTGTACACCATATATGTATATACTACCAATTTAGCATGTAATGCTTTAATCAATAAATACACAATGATGTCACCACACACATGGGTTGTGTTGGTGGACCCTGCTTCAACACCACCGAGAACACGGTAGTTGTCACATACACAGGTATGAATGGCCGTACGATATTCTAGTACTACGATATAGTCCATTGGACTACCCACAACAACATAGTCTTGGATTGACTACATAGAAAACGCAACTCGGTCATGGTACGACCGCACCTAGAAACTACAACTCAACTGGTCACAACACTCGGAAAACATGAGATTCATGATAACTTAACTAAAGAAAACTAGACAACGGTTACTTAAACTGTTGTATCAACAATACAAAAGGGCAGTGATGCGCCTGCCACCTACAATATCAAAAACTTCAACGTCAAGGATCGTAGGATCCCGTGTATCATAAATTCCAACTCAAGTTAGCTACTTATGTCATTGTAATAATCATCATCTTTGATTAAAGATCTCACACTTTGTCATTTCATTCTTGTTCAAGAATCATGCCACCTAAACGACCAACTTTCACTCGAGCTGAGCAAGATCAAATCATTAATCAAGCAGTGACTGCGACTCTAGCTACTCATAGCCAAGTAAAGCCTTGCACTTTTAGGGATTTCCTGAGGTGCGAGCCACCGAACTTCGTCGGAACTGAAGGAGCTGTCGGATTAATTCGATGGTTCGAGAGAATTGAATCTATTTTCCACATGTGCAACTGCCCCGACGACTGCAAAGTCTTGTACGCCACGTACACCCTCCAGGATGATGCCTCTACCTGGTGGAATTTTCACGCCCGAACTGTAGGAAACGACACTGCTCACGAACTTCCGTGGGAAGACCTGAAACAACTCATGAAGGACAAGTATTGTCCCATCGAAGTACTTCACAAACTTGAGGACGAACTTTGGTATCTCACCGTAAAGGACAACGACATTGAAACATATACCAATCGCTTCCAACAACTAGCATCCCTTTGTCCAAACATAGTAAACCCTGAAAACAAACGAATCGGGAGGTACATTGGTGGACTCCCGTTGCTAATTGAGGGAATGGTCACCGCCTCTAAACCCACTACTATTGAAGAGGCTATTCGCATGGCCCACAGACTCATGGCACAGGTGGTTCGACGTGGGCCACCTGCAACAGAAAACAATCAACAAAAAGGAAATGGAAGTTCCAGCTCTAGCCAAAACCCAACGAATCAACCTGAACCCTTGAGGTCCTACGCTGCTGAACCCAACGACAGACAAGGCTATGCGGGTAACAAACCATTTTGTCACGGCTGCAAACGTCATCATGACGGATTTTGCGGATTACCCTGCGAAAGATGCCAACGATATGGTCACGTAATCCGGGACTGCAGAGTTCCCGCCAATCCCGACTCTCGAAGGATATGCTTCAAATGTAAGGAACCTGGTCATTACAAGAAGGACTGCCCAAAAAGACGCAAAATTCACCTAATCGACTCCGAGTAAATCAAATAAATCTCCAACAATAATGTAAGTACAACCTCTCCTCGAAAACATAACTCTTCAATTTTAGATTCGCTAAACGTGTACTTATTGTCCCCACCATCATTTTAACGACTTAATGTCGATCACATCTTAGGGCTAGTTGACCTAGGCCCACATAAAACCCAAAGTTTGCTTTCGGCAGACCAATCGATAGAACACTCACCAACCAAACTCAATGTTTACTTTCAGTAGACTAATCGACTCAACGATAAATCGCTCAGCCCTGATATAACCAATTACAAAACAGTCAGAATGTGACCACAACGATTAAACATGATGCGGTCATGGAGTGACTGCTATTCAACCTCGTTATAGACATCATGTGTCTGCAATCTATTCAACAAATACCTCGTACGTGCATTGCTCCCCAGACCAGGCGCAACCCTGACATCACTTTAAATTTCGGGACGAAATTTTCTTAACAGGGGGAGAATGTAACACCCGGTCAAAAAGTCAAATTCGCACCGATTTTAAACTTTGAATAATGACATTTTATAGTTCAAGTGAAATATCTTATTAAAAATATTTACAAAATGATATAAACAAAATTATGGATTTAAATAATAAATCTACATTTTAAACGGGTACGAAATCACGGACATTTTGTACTGTGGTTGGAGACCACAGTACACGAGTTAGGGATCTGAGTTTTAACAAAAACCCAAACTCCCACCTCATTTCTTCATTTTCTTCTTCTTTTTCACCTACCTTTTCTCTCATCTCTCTCTCTACAACCTACCACCACCACCACCATAATCCGCCAAAAACCACCGTCAAACGACCTCCAATCTCAAAGCTCCTTTAGGGAAAAACGATCACCACGCAACGATCTACAATCCTATCTTTTCGGATTCTCCTCGCGCGGATTTGTAAGTTTCCGACAATTCTCGAAATCTCTGAAAACCTTGTTATTTTGCTTGTTTGCGGTTTAGATAAGCTTAAAATACTTAGTTACGGGTTGGGTAAAAGAATCAGACTCAACGGAGGCCGGAAAACTCGTTTTCGGCTCAAACTCCGGCGATCAGATCGCTACGTCGCAGAGACCAAAAACAGTGCTGCGACGTCGCAGCCGACGTCGCAGCCAACGTCGCAAAAACATCTCAACGTCGCATGATGCGACGTAACACCCTACGTCGCAGTAAATCTTAAACGTCGCACATTGCGACGTAACGCACAGCGTCGCATTAAATTGCGACGTCGCACATAGCGACGCACGACCCTACGTCGCAGCTGACGTCGCATCTGACGTCGCATCTAACGTCGCAGAACCTTAAAAACCTATGTTTTTCACTAAGTATTAACAACCAAATTTTACCACTCGATTTTACCCGAATTTGGATTCCGAACACGTTTTCTTTAAAGTAAAGTAGTAGAAATAAAAATTTTCCAAGCTGACCTGGCAGCTCGACCCCAGCCAGGGGCTCTGCCCCTTGGACCCCGCCAGGGGCTGCCGCCCCTTGGACCCCGCTACCAGGGGCGCTACCCCCGGACCCCCGTACACCATTCCCAGACTTCAGCAACAAATGCACACATGAACAACTCGCTTAGACAAACTGATTTGTCTCATACTTATATAACCTCACGTGTTTAGGACACTAGAAGGTTACCATTTGGACGACGCGCGTATCATCGTATCGCTAACAATTCACAGGTGAGTTTCATAGCCCCACTCTTTCAACTGTTTTACTGTTTTTGGGGTGAAACACATGCACAACAACTGTTTTCGAATTATATTAATAATCTTTTATAATTCACAATCAATCTTATTACTGTATGTAATACAAATGTGTAATACTTAGGAATTACACCCAACACATTGTTTTGGAACAATATCAAGACCTAACCTAGATAGGTCACAATCGTACACTATCAGATTGTTGGAAAACAATTACTTAGGTATAACTGGATATAGTTATTATTATTCATTGGCCATATTGTCGCGGGACAATATTATCAAATACATTAGAACTGGTTAGTTTCACCTACACTAGACGACATACATACATTTACAGGATCAGTTTCTCTTTTAGGAACTAATATTGCCAATACAATTCAAAACCCAAATATACTTGCTAGGCTTTAGGCTAGAAGTATACGATAGCATCATATGTTAGTATAGATCCTTTATACTAATACAATTCAACTAGGTGATGAGTATTCATACCTAGGACCAACGTATTACTTAATATCTAAATATTTGCTTATACGTATTTAGATACAATCAACTATTTTCATGCGTGTCACGATTGTTACTTACGTTTGCTCATTTGACAAATATATGTATCTATATATATATATATATATATCTACATGTTTATATATTATCATGAGCACTTGGTGCTAACTTCAATAATATTTATGTATATTAGTATACATACAATCATACAAACACAATCATTCAAGTCGGACGCGTCGTTGTACGGTCGACACTTATTTGCAATAGCTAGTATGTCGTAGTACTACTAGCTCTACATTTCAACTATGCTCTCGAGCACTTCAGAAACGATGCCGCGGTATTGCAGCGGGCACAAAACGATACCACGGTAAAGTGGGTACAAAACGATGCCACGGTATTGCAGTGGGCACAACTTCAATCAGACAAGTCGTTGTACTTGTATTATTTTCAAGCAGACAAGTCGTTGTACTTGTATCATTTTCAAGCAGACAAGTCGTTGTACTTGTATCATTTTCAATCAGACAAGTCGTTGTACTTGTATCATTTTCAATCAGACAAGTCGTTGTACTTGTAGCATTTTCAAACAAACAAGTCGTTGTAACTTGTATCAATTTAAGACAAACAAGTCTAAGTAACTTGTAACAATGCAACCAACCATATCGGGGTAATTGAACATTAAGTTAGACAAACAATTTCAATGGTAGACTTACAATTCAAACTAGTTAGGTATGAAATACCTAGATTAGACCTTTACACATTGGCGTTACAAACTTCAACGTATTACATATCAAAAATCACTGATTTTGGAAACAACTTTACAAAACATAAATTGTTTTATTACTTTATGTTTTCAACTAACCATCCTATGAACTCACCAGCTTTATAGCTGACCTGTTTTAGCATGTGTTCTCAGGTTGCCCAGCAGGATTAGGATCGCTACAAGATCTTATTAGTTCGAGTCGCATATTTTCAACAATAAAGGACAACTCTGCATCTACTTTAGTATTTTCGAATTATGTATTTGGAAATTATTATTAAACTCATAACGTTGTAAACGTTCTATTTTGGGAAATGTATAATTATTTTCAAACGTCTCATTTAGAGTCGTTCATTATGTATCTTATGCGGTGATATTTGATTTAGTGACACCCGACCCGACAGCTTCCGCAAACCGAAATTTGAGGGTGTCACAATTTTATATCTCTAAGGGAATCTCAATATTTAATGAGCTCATATTTTACACAGACGCAAACCAAATATATTGTATTGCCAAATATACATATGTGTATCCACCACGAGATAATTATTACTCATAATATATTTTTAATATTTGTGAAATGCACAAATGCCACCACTAGTGCATATTTTCTCAATCTTATCTCAAGCACACATTGATTAATATCAATTAGGTGGTATAACTTTAGTATAAGAGCTTTAAATTCCAATTCTTTGTTCGCGTCTTTTTCATATTGGCCAATAGTCAATAACTTTACAGCTGTTGACAATTATGATTCAAGATCCTCACATCATTTCCAATATTTAGCGCTATTTTTTTTTCAAGAATATTATCGACGTCGATATCAATTTCGTTTCGATTCCATAACCTTACAGACATGATACGATGACTTGAGATCTCTTTATTACCCAGGTACCCAAGATTCTACTTAAACCATCATGTTTAGTGTCTTTTTACGACACTCTTTCGGGGTCATTGTTACCTCGATTTGACCATCTTAATTTCTTGCTCCTTTTTCTTACGAGGATTTTTCATAGGAATCGATTACTTTGCCTGCACTTGACTTCCAGTGTGTCATAGATTCGTTACCAATGATACATGTCTTTCAAATACACGAATCTTAATCAGAGCATTAGCAGTTGTTATAAGTGACCTCGTCACTTTTTCTTGGTCATTAAATATTATGACAATGCTAAACGAGAGTTATCATTTGAATTTTCAAGTTCGTATGTTTTATTGTGAGGATCGATTGATAACTCATTCAATTTCAGCTGCTTATCCTCCCCCTCAACACATATTCATTTAATTCTGTAATGATATCATCATTGTTCGTTGTGGTGGATCGACAAAATACATACCACACAACCCAAAAGCACTTATATGGAATATTTATGGTTTATGACTAGTACAAACAATTTTAATAGGGAGGAATTTTAATCTTGTAGGCTCGATGCAAATTCATATTCATTGCATGTTGATAACATGACCCCATGAATTAAGCAATATTTTTTGCTCTCATCATCATTATTTTACAATTAACTAAACACACTTATTAGGCATCCTAACAAAAGCAAATTATATTGTAACACCCAGTTTCTGGGCCCGAAAATAAATTGTATTTTATTAAGTTTTAAATGGTTATTTAAAATTAATAGGTAAATGAGTCACAGGGTTTATTGTGACTAATAAAATTGTACTTGTTTTAAATAGTTGAATCTGACGGTAAAATAAAATATTTTGCTTCGGGGTATTTCCGAGTTCCAGACAATAGACTTAGTACGGGTATAATAATTAAAGATAATGGGTTGATTTAGGTGAAGTGGTGCCGACCTGTTTTGGCTAGTTTCCCCAAAAACCTTAAACTTATCTTATTCTTGAGAAATCATTCCCAAATATACTTATATTACATCTACAAATTTGAGATTAAGGAGGCTGTGATTGTGTGATAGTTATTGATCTCATATCATCTTGTATCTTCATCATCTATTCTCTTGTTTATCTTTTCAAGTTGTAAGTGTTAATCTATGCTCTTATGAATTCATTTTGTTAATTAAGTTAATAATAAATAAGAGAAATTAATATATAAGTGATGTATATGGTAATACCAACTTATTTCATGATAAATTTTGATAATTTACTTGTGTTCTTCAATCTTTTTGGGGTTTAAAGGTATTGGTTAGGTAATGAATGAATTGTGTTAATTTGATATGAATTGGTGCTTGAAACATAGTTATATGATGTTGGTTGTCGATACTAGAAGTATTGGTAACTTTAGAATTGAGTAAGAAGCTGGAAATGTGGTGTTTGTTTGGTTAAATTCGCGCAGTAGCAGGTTGAGGTCGAAGTACAGGTTTGCTGTTGTGACCAGGGTCGCGACGCAACTTGCTAGGATCGCGACGCGATCTTGTTTAGTTGCGACGTGATTTATGTGGGTTGCGACGCGATTGTGGTCTGAACAGACTCTTTTGTGGCATTGTGTTTAACTAAATAGATTGTTGGTATATTATTAGAACCTTTAATAAACATATATTATCAATAACTAGTATAATGGTAATTTAAGACTTACATTGTAGCATGTTATAATGATGATGATATAAGTCGTATAATTTGCCTAATTGTTTATACATAAAAGATAATTTATTGTTATAAGTATTTATTGGTATAATATATACATTAATGGGACAAGTTACTAACTTGTAGTGCTTGTTGTAATTTCAGATAAGCGGACAGAGACTCAGTAATATTAGACCACTGAGTGAAGACTTGGATTATCGGTGAGTGGATACTGTAATCCTCGGTTCAAACCAGTTGTAACGGGTTCGGTTACAACGGGTAAACCAGGGTAGTTATGGTTATGATTAATTATAGATATTGTTGTTGTTAATTCCAGTTGTTTAGTTCTTGGATATGTTGATTGGTTTGTTGTTTGAATGTAGTTGATTGGTTGTATCAGTTGTTTAGTCCCTATTCCATAACTGCATGATAACAATGCTTTTATGTGACTATGTGAGTTGATTCGGAGGTCTACAATGGTTGGGCTTGTTTACTACTGTATAGCTGTCGGGGTCTTTCGATACACATAGTTGAGGATGTACTTATGTCAGTGAATGTAGTACTCAAGCTATCGATAGATCACTGTGATAGTATACCAGTGAATGTAGGTTTCTGTGATAGTATACCAGGAACCGCCGGTCCTCTTGACTTATGTGTTTATGTGATTAAGTTTAGTTGTTGTAAAACTTGTTATGATTGGATTGAACCGTCGGTTACGGTTCCATTCACTTAGCGTGAGATAATCCCTCGTTGTTGAATCTTTTGCAGATTTTTGGTTAGCTTTTGAGGTAGATCGGGATATGGTGGTTGACTGGATGTTTGACTAGGATATCGCGCGCTCTGACTTTTTGTTAATATTATGTTTTGAATAGTTCTCATAACACCCGGTCTTGTTAATATGGTTATGTAATTATTTAGTATAAGTATTATGCTTTGTGAATCGATAAACGTTTAGTTAAAGTAAATATGTTTTGGGACAACGCTTCCACATGGATTATATTATAAAATATGTTGTTCCAAAAAATGTCGGATGTTATAAGTTGGTATCAGAGCATAGGTTTGGGTGAATTGGGCATTTGCAAATGTTCAATCCCAAATCTAGTTGGTGTAAGTCAAATATTCCGGTTAGTGGGATTAGCTATTGAATGGGGGGTTGATGGTTAGTATAGGTGATACTAACGATTAACAAGTTGTGAGTTATTGTTTTTAGTACAGGAATGGCAGATAACGAGAACCCGACTCCCAATAATGTTACTAGAAATGATGTTCCACCTCCGGATACACAAAATGACAATCATGGGCAAACTGGTACTTCTAATGCAAATCAGGATGATTATCAGTTACAATTAGAGGATGAGGTGTTAAGGTTAAGGAAAGTAGAACAGTTGTACTTGCAGGAGCAACATACTAGATCGGCTCAGCAAAGGGATTTTGGTTATCAGTTTCTATCATCTCAGCAACCGAGAAAGATGTGTTCTTTTAAGACGTTCAAATCTAGTGGTCCAAAGGATTTTGAGGGAAGTGATGATCCTGCGGTGAATTTAAATTGGTTAAGGGATATGGAACGAAAGTTTGAAGTGTGTCAGTGTGAGGAGGAATCAAAAGTTGGATATGCTGTGCAATTATTGAAAGGACAGGCTATGAATTGGTGGGATTCTATAACTGCACATCTGACATCAGAGCAGAGATCATCTATCCGTTGGGCAGATTTTCATAATGAGGTTTGCAAGCAATTCTGTTCTGAGTTTGATATGATTAGGATTAGACAGGAGTTTATGGAGTTGAAGTTGACCGAACATATGTCGATTGATGACCTTATTATTCAATTCACGGAGAAATTACGTTTTGTTCAACAATGGGTCCTAGACGATAGGATGAGGATTAATCATTTTGTAGGGACTTTACCACCAAACTATCGGACGTCTGTGAGATTGGCCAATACTTTGACTCAGGCTTTTACTTTAGCTCTGTCAGTCGATAGTGATATTAGGGCTACAGATAAGTTGAGTAAGGAAAAGACTTCTTCACAGGTTAAGAGTAGTTCTTCGGGGAACAAAGGACAGAATAGAAGATTAGTTATTAGTGATGATTCGGTGGGTAGTAATCCATGGTGTGTTAATTGTAAGTCAAAGCATTCTGGGTCTTGTACTTCTGAGACAACAAGGTGTGTGAAATGTGGTCAGTTTGGTCACAGTATTCGAGATTGTACTTTTTCTCAGTTTGTTTGCTGGAATTGTCAAAAGGAGGGACATAGATCATGAAGGTGTCCGGAGAAGATTAGGATGGGATCTGGATTGGAAAGGGATTCGGCTTTGGGTTCTGCGTCATCTGTGGGGCAAAAGAGGAAGAATATACCGCCAGCGACTGGTAAAGCATTTCAGATGACTGTGGGAGAAATGCTTGGGCTGAATGACGACACGACAGGTATACTTTGAGTTAACTTGGTTTTAATATATGTTCTATATATGAATAAGATATAGATTTGCTTATTGATTAGGCATGAGTAGATTTCATGGACGAAATCTTTTAAAGGGGGGAAGATTTGTAACACCCGATTTCTGGGCCAGAAAATAAATTGTATTTTATTAATTTTTAAATGGTTATTTAAAATTAATAGGTAAATGAGTCACGGGGTTTATTGTGACTAATAAAATTGTACTTGTTTTAAATAGTTGAATCTGACGGTAAAATAAAATATTTTGCTTCGCGGGTATTTTCGGGTTCCAGACAATAGACTTAGTACGGGTATAATAATTAAAGATAATGGGTTGATTTAGGTGAAGAGGTGCCGACCTCTTTTGGCTAGTTTCCCCAAAAACCTTAAACTTATCTTATTCTTGAGAAATCATTCCCAAATATACTTATATTACATCTACAAATTTGAGATTAAGGAGGCTGTGATTGTGTGATAGTTATTGATCTCATATCATCTTGTATCTTCATCATCTATTATCTTGTTTATCTTTTCAAGTTGTAAGTGTTAATCTATGCTCTTATGAATTCATATTGTTAATTAAGTTAATAATAAATAAGAGAAATTAATATATAAGTGATGTATATGGTAATACCAACTTATTTCATGATGAATTTTGATGATTTACTTGTGTTCTTCAATCTTTTTGGGGTTTAAAGGTATTGGTTATGTTATGAATGAATTGTGTTAATTTGATATGAATTGGTGCTTGAAACATAGTTATATGATGTTGGTTGTCGATACTAGAAGTATTGGTAACTTTAGAATTGAGTAAGAAGCTGGAAATGTGGTGTTTGTTTGGTTAAATTCGCGCAGTAGCAGGTTGAGGTCGAAGTACAGGTTTGCTGTTGTGACCAGGGTCGCGACGCGACTTGTTAGGATCGCGATGCAATCTTGTTTAGTTGCGACGTGATTTATGTGGGTTGCGACGCGATTGTGGTCTGAACAGACTCTTTTGTGGCATTGTGTTTAACTAAATAGATTGTTGGTATATTATTAGAACCTTTAATAAACATATATTATCAATAACTAGTATATTGGTAATTTAAGATTTACGTTGTAGCATGTTATAATGATGATGATATAAGTCGTATAATTTGCCTAATTGTTTATACATAAAAGATACTTTATTGTTATAAGTATGTATTGGTATAAGATATACATTAATGGGACAAGTTACTAACTTGTAGTGCTTGTTGTAATTTCAGATAAGCGGACAGAGACTCAGTAATATTAGACCACTGAGTGAAGACTTAGACTATCGGTGAGTGGATACTGTAATCCTCGGTTCAAACCAGTTGTAACGGTTTCGGTTACAACGGGTAAGTCACACCCCGTCTAAAGCGGAAACAATGGGGTAAGACTGCGATAGGATCATAACACATCATTATAAAGAATTCTATATGAAATACAATATCCAATGTGTCATGATGCCAATAACATGAATAACGGTTCATGTCGTGCATACATTTCAACAATGAATTCAAAAGCTTACAACAAACGTACTATACAATGTTAAGGCAAAACAAGCCTTCACAAACAACCTTAATGATGTAACACAAGTCCTGAATAACTCTTAATGCAACCCTAAAGGTCCACTAAGTTCTCTTGTCCACTGCTTTAAGTCCACTAGTATAACCTGAAAAGATATGCTCAAAAACCTCAACATGAATGTTGGTGAGTTTCGTAGGTTTGAAACCAGACACCATACAAATAAACATTTTTGCTTTGATGAAAGTAAGTTAGGACAATGCATATAGAAATGGCACACAAGCGAAGTAATCCAACCGAACAATCCACAAACCGTCATCACCCCACGAAGGAGTATGACCCAACCAAATCCTGCGTATGCGGTAGCTACCCATAAATGACCTTCAATGTACACCTAAGCATACATTAGGTATACACTCCCGAAAGAGTGCAGCCTTGTAAATAAATATGTCCTTCAGTGTATACAAAGCATATACACTAGGTATACACTCCCGAAAGAGTGCAGCCTTTTAACAAAACAAACTCAACAACCAATGCATATAAGTCACATAGTGTCACACATTTCAAGCATATGTCCAAAATGAAATTGAATACGTTTCACAGCATAAAACAATTTATAAAACATGTAAGCATACTTTTCCCCCAATTTGAAAACATGTATATGAAAAAGGGGCCATGAAAACTCACCTTGAACACCAAAGTAAGTATCGCCCTTAAATGAATCCACCAAACAACTTTGCCAATCTACAAATAAATATATACGTATACGGGTTACAACCTAGACATATCTATGTCCTTCCATTGTATCCCAAGTCCAAATCACCTCTACTAAGTTTCTTCACAACCAAACCTCATGTGTCTTTACAAAAATCAACCCCATTATGAAATTCAGATTCTGTCCAGAATTTTGTACTACTTCACGAATTTTTAAACATGACTTAATGAAATCATTTGACTCTACAAATTTTACCAGTGACATTTCATGGTGTTAAGAACATCCTGTAATTTTTCCAGAACTTATTTCAATAGTTTACTATTTTTAAAAATTCATCAAAGTGAACTGCTCTAAACCGACAATACTTTCTGACTTTACAAAAGTTATAATTTATTTAAAATACTTAAAGACTTACAAAGATACTTAAAGATAATTTATCTAAAGACTTACAGAAAATATTTGACACTTTAAAGTTACTCCAGTAAAAATTTCAAGACTAAATTCTTAGTTTAAAATACGTTTCAAAAATCCACAAGTTACTCAAAATCAGGAACCGAAAACTCAGAATTGACATCTAAACTCATAAAATCATTTTGACCGACTTGTATTTATCGTATGAACACGAAATCGATGCCATTTGAAAATAGACTCTTAGTACTTATGTTTAGACTCAAGATTCATAATAATCCATCCCAAAATGACCAAGTTATAACCTTCTCAAACTGATAAACAAATCTGTCCAGATTTAGGGTTTATGAGTAACTAACCCTAATCGCTTGTCTAAACAACCCAAACCGCAAACATAATCATATAACTCATTTCCAACAACTTATTAACTGATTTTAATTATACCCTAACGATTTAATTACTAGGAATACAATGGAATCGAACCGAAACAAAATCGATAATACGAAACAATCGAATATGTTTAATTGAATGATTCGGAAAGAATATATACCGACAACGAGAACCCGTACGATAGGAATACCTTATAATCTGTGAATAATGAGGATATGCACTCTTATAATTCATTTTTGTAGATTGATCAAACGTATACAAGAGTTATAGGATCGAAAACTTACCAAAGTTTCTGAAAATTCGTCACCAACAGCAGCAGTTTATGAAATAATTTTTATAAAATAATATAAAGTGTTTCAGAGGCCGAAACTTGCGATCTAAGAGTTAAACTTTGAGATCTACTACTTTGTAGTTTTGGCCGAAGCCTGAAAATGAACGCGAATGGGTCAAATCAGCCTATCTTCGTGACTGAAATTTTGGGACAGCAAACATGGACGATTTTTGTGATAAAAAATGTTAGGGTTATGTTTTAGAATACTTTTTATAGTTCTAGGGTTGGGTTGGGCCGAATGATTCACCAAAAGGGAGGGGCTTTTGGTCGATTGTTGGGCCAAACAACGAAGACACACAAGAAAACTCGGGTCACACGATTTAAGAATAAGCGATCCCAATCAAATTATTTTCGTATTTCGCGTAGTTTAAATAAATCATATCGTTTCGCATAATTAACGCATTTGCATTTAGCCTCGTATCTTCTTCGTTACATGTCTGATTGCGATGATTCTTTTTACATTGGATTCGTTTTTCGAAAATGAATACTTTGATTTAATGAAGTCCATAAGATGAGTCTTAATACAAAAATGAGTTCTTACGGCTTTAACTATGATTACGGTTTGGTGACGGTTGTCACAGTATCCCCCAGTTGAGAGAATTTCGTCCGGAAATTCGGTCGGAGCTATACTGTCAACACGATCACTGAATAAGTACGTAAAATTAAAATTGATTTGATCTTTTCGTTCGCAAGTAAATCCGGGTCCCCGCTAAGCGTTCGATCAGGAAATGATAAATTTAAATCTTTCTGTGCTTCGAGATTTTGACCTCTAAATCCATGGTTTCTTCCAGTTTCTCTACCAAATGTTATCTGTGGTTCCCTGTAAATTCCTTCAAAAAAATACGTGTAAGACCTTATCAGTCAACACTTTCATAGATTTGAAACATGGAATACCTCGTGAACACCACTTCACTCTTGTGACAACTTTCAATTGATATGTTATTGGACCTATACGTTCAACTATTTAGAACGGTCCAACAAACACATATGCTAATATTTCAAACTTCCCAAAGTAACACTTTAAACAATATATGATTCCCACACAAAACTTTAACTGCTGTCGATGTTTGTTTATGCAACTCATTTGCCTATCACACACTGTTTCCAACCTCTCATTGATTTGAACGATCTTGTCAATAGCTTCATGGACTATTTCAATCCAATCAACTGACTTTAATCCCACTTCAGCCCACACTACAATGAACAATTCCCTAGACTCCTGACGTACTTGAAATAGCGCACATTGAATACCAATCATGATAAATGTGTTGTACGATAACTCGATTAGTGGTAAGCGAGTATCACAACTTCTACCAAAATTGATAACACAACTTAAGTATATTCTTAAAGGTATGAATGGTTTGCTCACTCCGTCCATCAGTACGAGAATAATAAATCATCCTCATATCAAAACACGTTCCCACAGTTTTCCGAAACATTTGTCGAAATTGTAAAGTAAAAATAACCATCAAAATCAGGTATAATTGATACAAACACTCCATGCCTTGCTACTACTTCATTAATAAACAACCTAGCCAATTTCTCCACCGAGTAGTCCTCGCAGATAGCTAAGAAATGAGCTGACTTAGTCATTCTATCCACAACTACCCAAATTGAATAGCGTCCACTATTAGTTCTACAAAACTTCATGAAGAAATCCTTGGTTATGTTTTCCCCTTTCTATTCGGGACGCTCCGGTCGCTGTAATAGACCTAAGAGTCTCGAATATTCAGCCTTGAACTTCAAACAGATCATGCATTGACATATTGACGAATGTAGTTAATGATGTCCTTCTTCATTTTGAGACACCAATACAAATCCATGATATCATGCTACTTCTTACTAACTCCCGATGTATGAAATATTTTGACTTATGTACTCTGTCCATTACTAGTGTCCATAGACCACCTAGCAAAGGAATCCATAATCTTTTCCATGATGTAACATCTTGTCCACTTTTTGTTCCAAATGTTTGTCTAACCCGCGCAACTTTTTGTTTTGTATAAGAGTATCCCTTAACGCCTCATTATGTACTTTGAACATCTTATACCTAATGCCAGAGTGTATCGCGATACTTGATTTGCACTGACCTTGGCATACTCTTTCTTCCTACTCAAAACATCTGCAACACATCCGTCTTCCCCGGATAGAATCAAATTTCACAATTGTAACCACTAAATAATTCGAGCTTCCTCATTTGCCTCGTATTCAACTTCTTTTGAACATAGGGGTGTTAAAAGCTCTTATGATCGGTATGAATAACGTTCTTCATTTCATACAAGTAGTGTCTTCAACACATATGTACGAATGCTACCGCTCCAAGTTCCAAATCGTGGGTAATATAGTAATGCTTATGTATCTTGAGTTGTCGAGAGACGAATACGATTACATTTCCCTTTTAATTAAAACACAACTTAAACCTCGGTTTTGATGCATCCCAATACACAACGAAATCCTCCGATCCATCGCGAATAGTCCGGATTAATGCATTACACAAGGCATCCTTCAATGTTTGAAAAGATTCTTCTTAGTTCCTACCCCAAACAAACTTTTTATATATATGTGAGTAGTAGAGCGATCCTTGGAAAAACTCTAGATAAAATGTCGATAATAACATGTGAATCCCAAATGCTTTACGAACATTCACGATAGCTGTGGGACCTTCCATCCCTTTACAGCTTCTATTTTGCTAAAATTCACCAGAATAACTTCCTTGTTCACAACGTGACCAAGAAAAACAAACCTCTTGTAGTCAAATTTCGTACTCCAATTATATTACATATACCTTTTCTTTCAACAGAAACTCCAGGATTAGTCTTGAAGGAATTTCATGCTCTTCCTTGGTTTTAGAATAATTCAGAAAATCGCAAATGAAAAGTATAATAAATTCGTTGAGATACCGTTTACATACGTGTTTGGTAGATATATGAATGCTATGGTAGCATTAGTAAGACCAAAAAGCGTAACGAGAAAATTTGAAATGTTCGTAACGAGTACTAAACGCAATCTTAGGTAAATCTGATTCAGGTACCCTCTATTGATGATAACCAGAACGAAAATTGATTTTTGAATACCACTGAACACCTTGAAGTTGATCAAACAAATCATTTATCCTTGGAAGAGTGGACATCGATTCTTGATCGTAATTAATTAAGTTCACGAAAACCAATACACATACGAAAAGATTCATCTTTCTTTTTGATAAATAAGATAGGTGCTCCCCAAGGAAAAATACTAGGGCAAATAAAACCCTTGTCTTGGAGCATCATGAAGTGAATTAAATAACTCTTGCATTCAAATAGTGTTAATTGATTTGGAGTTTTTGCAACTGGGGTTGCTGATGCGTCCCGAAACGGTCGTTCACGCAACGGGACACATCGGTGGGATAGTTTTAAATTTATAAAAGTCGGGGGGAGCCTAATCCTCCGAACTACCTACTAATACTATGTAACACCCCAAAACCCGTAAGTTGCAAGTCTATATAAATGTATTTAATTATAAGTTTATGCTCCATGAGAAAGGACCTAACATGTAAAAATATTGTGAAATGGGGTTAGTTAATTAGTTAACAAGTTAAGTTATGTTTAATAAACTTGAGGGACCAAGTATGAAAAGTTAGAAAAGTAGAGGGATGAAAAGTGAAAATGCTTTAATTAATTAATCCCTTCATGAAAATTCTGGAACAAAAACACATAGTGAAAGGTGTAGTGTGTGTGTGTGTGTCGTTTTAACATGAGAGAAAAGGGGGAGGAAGAACTACAACGAAATTCACTAAATTGAAACCTTAATCCTTATGTTTTCAAGCTTCTAATTCCGTTTCTATCATTCTTAAGGTAAGTAATATCCCATAATACCTTCAATTTGTAGTTTTGTTGAGTTTTGTATAAACCCTAAAATGGGTTTTGAAGAAATTGGTAAAGTTTTGGAAGTAATTATGCTAGATGATGATTTTTAAATGTAAGGAACTTATGGAAGTGTAAAATAATGAGTTTTTATTGTAGTTCATATATATATAAATAATGTTGGTGGATTAGCTAAATCTTGTTAATGAAAGTGATGATGGTAATTGGATGTTATTGAGTAGTAGCAATCATATGGTAGTAAATCTTGATAATTGCATGTTAAAAGAAATGAATTAAATGACATTTTTGAAAATGTGATAGTTTTAGTTAAGTTAGAGAAGTTTGATTATGAGTTAGTCAATGGTGATGAATTGTTGTGATTAGAGATAATTTATACTCACTATATGCATGATAATGTTATGAGGAAGTTGTGTAAATTACTAGATGATATAAATTGATTTGGAGTTGTAAATGAGTTGTTCATAAATATTGAACTCAAAAGAGATAAGTTGTTAAAACTAGAAGTATTTGGTGATCTTGTATCAATACACATATAGAGATGTTGGTGTCATTGAGAATAAAACATTGTAGATTTGGATGTCAAATTTTGTTGAAATCAGTCCCAAAAGTGTTATTTTAGTTGAAGTTAATCAATGAAAGTGTTTTATACATGTTTGAGTCAATTTGACATGCATTTGATGAAAACTCGAAGTTGGACAGCTTGTTGTGCAGAAAATTGTATGTTTTCGAAAAATCATAACTAAATAACCGTAGCCCGGTTTTTAATGTGGTCGGAGTCGTTGAAAAGCTATACAAGTCTATTTTCTAGAAAAGTTAACCTCAGGAGCTGAAAGTGATTTTAAGTCTGTCAAATATTTAAAATACTACAGACTGTCCAGAAGGGTCTTTAAACTTGAGTATTTGAATGAGCTTATTTAATATAGAGGTTTAAATGATGAGAGGATGATAATAATTTGTTGTTGTTGAGTTAGTAATGAGCTAAATAAATAGTATATGTGACCTTATATGTTGATGCAATTATAGGTCCATTAAAGATTCAAGATGTTGCTAGGGCTAATCGAACGTGATTGCAAGGTAAGTAATAGTAACTTAAAATGATGCATGAAGTAAGAAATTGTTTAGTAAAGCTATGTGAAAGAAAGTAATAGTTAACTTGAATTGTAGTATTTGGCAAAGAAGCTATTTGCTAAGTTTTGTGCAGGTAAGGTATGTGAGCATACCATTGTATAGATCGTAAGGATGTAAAGGTGTGCGAGCACACTAATTGTACATTTTGTAAGGATATTAAGTATGACAATGGGGCTTGAGAAATCTCGTTGTTCATATCTTAACATCATGGTAAGGTTCCTTCGAGAAGGACAAGTATGGAATGATGAGGATCCTCAATTGTAAGTTGATAGGGTGTACGAGTACACCCTTGGTATGCTTGTAAGGATATTAAGCATGAAACGAGGCTTGAGAAATCTCGTGATCATGTCTTGACATCATGGAAAGGTACGTATTAGGTGACTCACACGAGTGTGAACACCAATTGATAAGTGGAAGGAAGAACGTAAGAGTATGTTACAATAACGGTAGTAAATTGTCATGTGTTCCGTTTAATGTGAAAGTTGTAGGTTATGTTTCTATTACTTACTAAGCAAGTTATGCTTATTCCGTTATTGTTGATTATGATGTGTAGGTAAGCGGGTCAGGTGGTAAGTTGGGCAAGGAATGCAAGGAATCGACTAAGGGTGGAAATTGCTAGCACATTAGTAACTTGAATCCCTTATTTTGGTATAATCATTCTCTTGATAGAACTATGAAAGCCCCATTTATAAATGTGAAGTTTTATGTATGTGAATTGTAAGTTTGAATGTTTGACCCGTTTTGTAGAAAAATGGATGTGAAAGAGTACTGTTATGTGTCGGGTCAAATGCAATTAGTAATGAAGGTTTAAAAAAAAAAAAAAAAATCGGGGCGTTTCAAGTTGGTATCAGAGCAATGGTTTAAGGGATTCGAGTATCCGCCATTAGTGGATACTTGGACTTAAACATTGTAGTCAATTATTAGAGCATGATTTAAAGTAATTATTTGCAGTATTAAAGTATGTGCAGGGTAGTTGATTGCACTCGTTATGTGCATAGTAACTAATTGCATTCAGTATGTTTAAAGTAGCAAGTTGCATTGGTATGTGAAAGGTAGTTATTCGTGGTGGTAAAGAATGTGCAAAGTAGTTATTTGCTATAGTAAACTATGTACAAAGTAGTTGAGTACATTTGGTATATGTACAGTAATTAATTATATACCGTATATACAAAGTAGTTAACTGTAATTGTATATGCACAAATAGTCAATTGCATTTCATATGTACAACATAGTCAATTTTATTCAAATGTGAAGAATTCATAAGTATATGAAAAATTCATATTGAAGTTTGTATGTGTAGAATAGTTATAAATCGTTAAACATTTATGATTTAAGACATGATGTGATGACTTTAGCAAGGTACAATGTGATGAGATAATTGTCGCGTCTGGCCAACGCAATAACTATCATATGATGTTGTATTGAGCTATGGAAGTCACATAATTTCAAGATGATTAAGTTATGATGAAATTGAATTGTGATGTGCTTTTAGATATGTACTTGAGATATTGAATTGTATTAACCCTGTAGCTGCCTGCGTTTTTGTTGTAGTAAGAATTAAAGGGTTGAGTATGACAAGACTAATTACTTGTAGAACAGAATTTTCAGTACTGGTAAGTAGTTGTATGATAAATGATAAAAAAGTTGAATTGAAAGTAGTAGATGCCGATCGAATCAAATTAATTATAACCCACTTAATTACTGTTTTGATATGAAATACGTAGTAAGAAAGTAGTAACATGAATTTAAGTGGGGGAGAAAGTTATGATTGTAGTAAGGTAATGATGGATTAACCCAAATTAAGTTTGAAAGAGTATTTGAAAACAAATGGTAGTAAAAGATAATTATGGACGGTACATGGTCCGAGTAGTTTAGTTTCAAGAAACAATAATGTTATTAAAAATCAGAAAGAAAATGCAGTATTGAAAATGGTAGCGACGATAATGTCATCATGGAAGAAGAAGTGAGTATAAATATCTATTTAACAGTATAAACTTTGAAGTAAGTGTTAAATTTTGTATCAGTAGTAGTAGCTGAGAAGTACTTAAAATATATGTACAGTATATGTATGCAGGAAAAGAGTAGAGATGCACATTTCCATATGTAAGCATGGTGTGGACCCATACCCCACAGGTAGAAAGAAATCAAGCGTAAGTATTTATATGCACAATCTATTTTAGTTATTTAAAGAGTTTTATGTGTAATGATTGTAAATTAAAGAGTTTTACCCAACTGTAGTGGAGATGCTGATATGGCACTATGTGTCATATATGGCACTATGTGTCAGTGTAGTGTACAGTAGTTAGAAAGTTGATTGCACGTTCTATGTACTGATATCAGTAGAATATTATATGTACAATCTTGAGTGTATATTGTAAGTAGTAAAGTAGTAGTTTATGAAGTACACTTCATTGTGAGTCTCAATTGAATGATCAAATAAGTAGTAGTTTTAAAGGTAGCAGTGTATGTATGGCATTTTAATTATGTCACTCGTGTAGCCAATGAAAGAAATGGGAGTAAATTTCCTTGTAGAATTTCTTGAATTGAAATTAATTGTAGTAATAGTAGTAACAGAAGTAATACCACTGTAGTTGTAGTAGTACTTGTAAAAGTAATAATAATAATAATGATAATGGCAGTAGTAATAGTGTCAGTAGTAGTAATAATAGTAGCACTAGTAGTAATGATGACGTTGATATCAGTGATAGTAGAACAGAAAAAGTTGTCTGAAAATGATAAGTAAGGATATTTCGGGCTTAACGACCCCAATGTTAATTGTGTAGTTTATGTAGTACGTGTTTATTATGGATGCCAATAAAAGATGAGTGGCCTGGAAACATGACTAGTACAATTGTAGTGTGAATGATGACTAATATCTACAGATGTCAATGTAACTGATAAATGATTACATAAGTATGGTCTTTATTATAATGTATTAGATTATTAGTATATGTAGAAATGACCCTTTAAGTATGATCATTGCCTTATTGTAGTTAAATTCTTGACAAATATTGATACAAATGAGTAATCATTATGTAGAAATCTGTAACATACAGGGTAGTTAATGGTGACTGTAGTTATAATTGCTGTAGTGGATAGTATATGTAGTTATGGATCAACGTATTGATCCTTATTTAACAGTAGTACAATTTTATAATTGTAGTTATTCGAAGATATTGATCAGTAGTTGATCATTAAGTTGCTCATCATTGAAGGTAGTTTACCAGCATATATTGTTGTAGTCATTGATGACTGTGGTTATTGATTAACAAATTAATCATTTGATTGTAGTTAATATTAACGAAGTGTGGCTTGTGTAGAAAATGATCAATGAATAATAGTAGTTTTTATTGTTATAAATAGTAGATGAGCGTAATTATGGATCGCTAAGTTTAACTCTTAGTTAAGATTGTTGTAGTTAAGGTTATGTAGTTGTCAATCATTAAGTTATCATAATTGATTGTAGTTGATATCAATGTAGTTGTGTTATGTGTAGTTGTTGATCATTGTAGATGATCATTATCTGGAAGTAGTTGATATGAAGAAATTACTAAGATGTGTGTAGTTAATGATCAAAGAGTTGATCACTCTGTGATTATATTTGAAAAGATGGTATGTAGAAATCAGTAGTTATGCGTAAAGTAAAGGTTATGCAATTAAGAAAGATAAGGATTAAGAAGTTGAAAGTATGCCAAGGAGTTTAAATTTTTGTGAACTAGAAGATGAATGATTTAGTAGTATCAAGTAGTTCAGTAAGTGAAGATTGTGAGGACACAATCCCATTAAGTGGGGGAGAGTTGTAACACCCCAAAACCCGTAAGTTGCAAGTCTATATAAATGTATTTAATTATAAGTTTATGCTCCATGAGAAAGGACCTAACATGTAAAAATATTGTGAAATGGGGTTAGTTAATTAGTTAACAAGTTAAGTTATGTTTAATAAACTTGAGGGACCAAGTATGAAAAGTTAGAAAAGTAGAGGGATGAAAAGTGAAAATGCTTTAATTAATTAATCCCTTCATGAAAATTCTGGAACAAAAACACATAGTGAAAGGTGTAGTGTGTGTGTGTGTGTGTCGTTTTAACAGGAGAGAAAAGGGGGAGGAAGAACTACAACGAAATTCACTAAATTGAAACCTTAATCCTTATGTTTTCAAGCTTCTAATTCCGTTTCTATCATTCTTAAGGTAAGTAATATCCCATAATACCTTCAATTTGTAGTTTTGTTGAGTTTTGTATAAACCCTAAAATGGGTCCTGAAGAAATTGGTAAAGTTTTGGAAGTAATTATGCTAGATGATGATTTTTAAATGTAAGGAACTTATGGAAGTGTAAAATAATGAGTTTTTATTGTAGTTCATATATATATAAATAATGTTGGTGGATTAGCTAAATCTTGTTAATGAAAGTGATGATGGTAATTGGATGTTATTGAGTAGTAGCAATCATATGGTAGTAAATCTTGATAATTGCATGTTAAAAGAAATGAATTAAATGACATTTTTGAAAATGTGATAGTTTTAGTTAAGTTAGAGAAGTTTGATTATGAGTTAGTCAATGGTGATGAATTGTTGTGATTAGAGATAATTTATACTCACTATATGCATGATAATGTTATGAGGAAGTTGTGTAAATTACTAGATGATATAAATTGATTTGGAGTTGTAAATGAGTTGTTCATAAATATTGAACTCAAAAGAGATAAGTTGTTAAAACTAGAAGTATTTGGTGATCTTGTATCAATACACATATAGAGATGTTGGTGTCATTGAGAATAAAACATTGTAGATTTGGATGTCAAATTTTGTTGAAATCAGTCCCAAAAGTGTTATTTTAGTTGAAGTTAATCAATGAAAGTGTTTTATACATGTTTGAGTCAATTTGACATGCATTTGATGAAAACTCGAAGTTGGACAGCTTGTTGTGCAGAAAATTGTATGTTTTCGAAAAATCATAACTAAATAACCGTAGCCCGGTTTTTAATGTGGTCGGAGTCGTTGAAAAGCTAGACAAGTCTATTTTCTAGAAAAGTTAACCTCAGGAGCTGAAAGTGATTTTAAGTCTGTCAAATATTTAAAATACTACAGACTGTCCAGAAGGGTCTTTAAACTTGAGTATTTGAATGAGCTTATTTAATATAGAGGTTTAAATGATGAGAGGATGATAATAATTTGTTGTTGTTGAGTTAGTAATGAGCTAAATAAATAGTATATGTGACCTTATATGTTGATGCAATTATAGGTCCATTAAAGATTCAAGATGTTGCTAGGGCTAATCGAACGTGATTGCAAGGTAAGTAATAGTAACTTAAAATGATGCATGAAGTAAGAAATTGTTTAGTAAAGCTATGTGAAAGAAAGTAATAGTTAACTTGAATTGTAGTATTTGGCAAAGAAGCTATTTGCTAAGTTTTGTGCAGGTAAGGTATGTGAGCATACCATTGTATAGATCGTAAGGATGTAAGGGTGTGCGAGCACACTAATTGTACATTTTGTAAGGATGTTAATTATGACAATGGGGCTTGAGAAATCTCGTTGTTCATATCTTAACATCATGGTAAGGTTCCTTCGAGAAGGACAAGTATGGAATGATGAGGATCCTCAATTGTAAGTTGATAGGGTGTACGAGTACACCCTTGGTATGCTTGTAAGGATATTAAGCATGAAACGAGGCTTGAGAAATCTCGTGATCATGTCTTGACATCATGGAAAGGTACATATTAGGTGACTCACACGAGTGTGAACACCAATTGATAAGTGGAAGGAAGAACGTAAGAGTATGTTACAATAACGGTAGTAAATTGTCATGTGTTCCGTTTAATGTGAAAGTTGTAGGTTATGTTTCTATTACTTACTAAGCAAGTTATGCTTATTCCGTTATTGTTGATTATGATGTGTAGGTAAGCGGGTCAGGTGGTAAGTTGGGCAAGGAATGCAAGGAATCGACTAAGGGTGGAAATTGCTAGCACATTAGTAACTTGAATCCCTTATTTTGGTATAATCATTCTCTTGATAGAACTATGAAAGCCCCATTTATAAATGTGAAGTTTTATGTATGTGAATTGTAAGTTTGAATGTTTGACCCGTTTTGTAGAAAAATGGATGTGAAAGAGTACTGTTATGTGTCGGGTCAAATGCAATTAGTAATGAAGGTTTAGAAAAAAAAAAAAATAGTTTTAAATTTATAAAAGTCGGGGGGAGCCTAATCCTCCGAACTACCTACTAATACTAGGTACGAATACCTGATATAAGTATGTGGTAAGGATGATCCAGGGTCGTTCCTCACAACGACAGAATTGAAACAGAGCTAGTTCCGACAAATCAGTAATTAAGCTAGGTTTGAATAGACTGGTAGTTGGTTGTTTTGGTTTTTTATCTATTTATCTAATTAAGCTACTAAAACTAAGAAAGCAGAAAAGTAAAAATGGAGGGTTGTGCTTGCTATGACTTTATTAGCTTATGCATGGGGTGATGTTTAAGGTTTTAAGTATGAAAACGTCTTTTAAAGATTTGTGTCTTGCTTTCGTCTAAGTATTCACAGTGTAAACACTAACACCCTACTGTCTGATTTCTGAGACAGTATGTCACTGAGTAGTTAGGTTATGGTGATTCTGATCAGAGGAGGCTGCTCAACTCTTCAACACTTTCCATATGGTGGAGAAGTGACCCTTCTTGGAATAGCATTCCTGGGCGCATGAGATAGAGTAACAGACCCACTAAAAGTTCTGACCGTTCTTAACACTGTGAGGATACTAAGGCTAGGCAAGGCTTTTTAAGATTAAGACTTGGTTTGGTGACTGCTAACTCTACATTAATGGTCTTTGTTTAGTCCAGAGCTGTGTGATTCAACCAGGATGTGACACAGTCTTCAACCGACGACAGTTCCTTAGCTTCCACGTATTTGTGTTATACGAAGTACTGTGCCGATTTATGGTCTTTCCGGTGCCACATACTTTATGGTCACTCTGGACTAGTTTAACTAAGTTTGTATTAACGATTAACCATCTATGATATAAACCAGCCCTCACTACAATCCCAATAAATCCCTGATTGATTCACGGTGTACTATACGAAAGGTTTTGGCAGTATTTCCACAGCTACACAATTCAGACCATGTTGATTTGTTTGATTTGAAAACACAGATAGGTAGTGACCGGTTGATCAAGGTACATGACTCCTTGTCATACAGGTTCTAACCACGTTTATTGGAGGAAAGGCGTTTAGGTTTAGAAATTCATAAATGTAAAGTTAACAGTACACCGGTTTTCAATATGTAACAATTGGGAACATTATTCCACAACGGATTGTGCCCACGACTTTCATAGCTTCCACGTTCCGTACTACACACATTCGTGATGTTTCCGGCGCTATACAAATGAAAGCCGTATAACGTTACCTCCGTTGTTTCATAACGATATTATCCCAATTGTATATTTAAAGTAACATCACCCGCAATACATAAACTAACTACATCATAACAAGCACAAGGTAACTACTCCCTACGCATAACAAACAATCCTAAATCTAGCATAGCAACAATAATAATAACCATCATTATGAAAGATAAGGAAAGAGATAACCGAATGTAACGCGTAGTTTGAATAATGTTGAAGATCATATATGTATGTTTACAGAAACATATGTAAGTACCTCCAATGCTCGAAATATGTGAATGGGTTGTATAAGATGACTACGGTTCCTAATTCTCATTCTAGTAGGTTTCCATGTTCGTAAGGGATAGTAAGAACTTGAGATCTTAGATAATGGTTAAAATAGATTTTACAATGAAGTTCAAACAAACGGGAGTAGGAAGTTTTAAGGTTTTGACAAAAATTTGACTTACAATGAAGTAATTTCGCAAACCATCCTTTTTGTTCATAAAAATAAAGAAAACTTTGAACATGCAATTTAGGGTTTCATTTTCTACTTATTGAGGTTAGCATACTACTTATCCTAAATTAACTACTATTATGATTACTACTATTAAAACTACGTTAGACACGGGTTGCCTCCCGAGAAGCGCTTGTTTTTGTTCGAGTCTCTAGCTTGACTCTAACACTATATATCAGGAGATCCTAGCGGCTTCCTTGCATCCATCAGTAGACACAAGTGGTAATATTGGTACATACCTAAGAGTTTAAAGAAGTTCAAGGCTAGGGTATGTCCAATATGAGGAAATAATTCAAAGTGAGGGAATTGTTCTACCGGAGGCGTAACAAATCTCTCAACTTTGATTACCTCCGTGGGCAAAATGGGTTGGTCAAAGGTGTCCTCACCACTCCAAGACGTATACGTCATTATGTTGTGGAGAGATGGTTTGTAAGACAACCATGATGCAGAACCCACCTTACTTCTTATGGTCTTTGAGTTGGTGAAAATGTTGTACTTTGGGCATGGAGGTGGGACAGTATCCGTTGACGTCTCCAATCTTGTAGCAACATTCTCATCAACTACTTGGGCAACTGGCTGGTCTAAGGCAGAAGGTACAACTAGATCAGGGGGTGATTCATTCGGAAAGATAAGTGGGACAGTGTCAACCACAACTTGTTGCGGAATGTTGTCAACCACGTCGATTTTAATTGGAATGAGATCACTTCTCGGAGTTGGTGCGTATTCCTCTGGTCCTTCTGAAGCTGGGTCTTCTGTGTAAATCTCCATCTCCGGGCTTTCTAATTCTATCTCTTCGTCTACCTCGTCATCCTCGTCACTCCGGCCAAGAGTTTCAAGTTGCAATGACTCGGAAAGTTCCTCTAGAATGAACTCCTCATCGGTTTCGGATGTAGATAGGTTGAGAATAGGTGGAAGTGAGGATTTAGAAGATTGGGTAGGTGAAGGGTTTAGAAGAATTTTGCAACCAGGCTCATGAGATTGAAAGTCTATGTCAAGTGAAGTAGATGTGGTGTGTGGATGCCTCTCATCTTCCTGTACTCTATAGATGGTTGTAACTTGATCCCTAATTCTCTCACAACTTTCTTGGACTATTTTTTCCATTTTTGACAGCTTATCAGTATATCCATTAAGCATGTCAGCTATTTGTTGTTCATATGGGGTGAAAGAGGGTGAGAAAGTGACATTACTGTTGGGATTAGTCATGGACATTTCTCTCAAGTTAGAACTCTCGTATGGTTGTGGTTCATGTACAGGGTAAGATGGTTGTGGGTAGACTCTGAATGGTTCAGTATGGTAGTGTTGTTGGAAGGCATAAGGGTTATACTGATATTGTAATTGAGGATCTAAGTTCCCTATGTTATCCGAATAATTCATACTATACCTTTGACATTCATTATCTAAGTGGGCATCACTCCTACGTCTATCTTGGATTGAATTAACAAGACTATCTAATTGATCTTTTAGTTGTTGTAAAGTTGCCATTGCCAAGTTATCAGTGAAGACAACACAAGAAGAAGGTTTTTAGAATTAAAGTTGTAGTATGGAGGGAAGTTATTCTAAGCTATGCTAATTTAATCTAACTACGCTAATCTACGGGCAGAAAGTAACTTCTGACAAGGACGGTGAATCCAAGTCAAAAAGGATCGCTTAAAAACTAATCTATCTAAACAGGCTCTGAATCGTACTACCGTCCCCGGCAGCGGCGCCAAAAACTTGATGCGTCCCGAAACGGTCGTTCACGCAACGGGACACATCGGTGGGATAGTTTTAAATTTATAAAAGTCGGGGGGAGCCTAATCCTCCGAACTACCTACTAATACTAGGTACGAATACCTGATATAAGTATGTGGTAAGGATGATCCAGGGTCGTTCCTCACAACGACAGAATTGAAACAGAGCTAGTTCCGACAAATCAGTAATTAAGCTAGGTTTGAATAGACTGGTAGTTGGTTGTTTTGGTTTTTTATCTATTTATCTAATTAAGCTACTAAAACTAAGAAAGCAGAAAAGTAAAAATGGAGGGTTGTGCTTGCTATGACTTTATTAGCTTATGCATGGGGTGATGTTTAAGGTTTTAAGTATGAAAACGTCTTTTAAAGATTTGTGTCTTGCTTTCGTCTAAGTATTCACAGTGTAAACACTAACACCATACTGTCTGATTTCTCAGACAGTATGTCACTGAGTAGTTAGGTTATGGTGATTCTGATCAGAGGAGGCTACTCAACTCTTCAACACTTTCCATATGGTGGAGAAGTGACCCTTCTTGGAATAGCATTCCTGGGCGCATGAGATAGAGTAACAGACCCACTAAAAGTTCTGACCGTTCTTAACACTGTGAGGATACTAAGGCTAGGCAAGGCTTTTTAAGATTAAGACTTGGTTTGGTGACTGCTAACTCTACATTAATGGTCTTTGTTTAGTCCAGAGCTGTGTGATTCAACCAGGATGTGACACAGTCTTCAACCGACGACAGTTCCTTAGCTTCCACGTATTTGTGTTATACGAAGTACTGTGCCGATTTATGGTCTTTCCGGTGCCACATACTTTATGGTCACTCTGGACTAGTTTAACTAAGTTTGTATTAACGATTAACCATCTATGATATAAACCAGCCCTCACTACAATCCCAATAAATCCCTGATTGATTCACGGTGTACTATACGAAAGGTTTTGGCAGTATTTCCACAGCTACACAATTCAGACCATGTTGATTTGTTTGATTTGAAAACACAGATAGGTAGTGACCGGTTGATCAAGGTACATGACTCCTTGTCATACAGGTTCTAACCACGTTTATTGGAGGAAAGGCGTTTAGGTTTAGAAATTCATAAATGTAAAGTTAACAGTACACCGGTTTTCAATATGTAACAATTGGGAACATTATTCCACAACGGATTGTGCCCACGACTTTCATAGCTTCCACGTTCCGTACTACACACATTCGTGATGTTTCCGGCGCTATACAAATGAAAGCCGTATAACGTTACCTCCGTTGTTTCATAACGATATTATCCCAATTGTATATTTAAAGTAACATCACCCGCAATACATAAACTAACTACATCATAACAAGCACAAGGTAACTACTCCCTACGCATAACAAACAATCCTAAATCTAGCATAGCAACAATAATAATAACCATCATTATGAAAGATAAGGAAAGAGATAACCGAATGTAACGCGTAGTTTGAATAATGTTGAAGATCATATATGTATGTTTACAGAAACATATGTAAGTACCTCCAATGCTCGAAATATGTGAATGGGTTGTATAAGATGACTACGGTTCCTAATTCTCATTCTAGTAGGTTTCCATGTTCGTAAGGGATAGTAAGAACTTGAGATCTTAGATAATGGTTAAAATAGATTTTACAATGAAGTTCAAACAAACGGGAGTAGGAAGTTTTAAGGTTTTGACAAAAATTTGACTTACAATGAAGTAATTTCGCAAACCATCCTTTTTGTTCATAAAAATAAAGAAAACTTTGAACATGCAATTTAGGGTTTCATTTTCTACTTATTGAGGTTAGCATACTACTTATCCTAAATTAACTACTATTATGATTACTACTATTAAAACTACGTTAGACACGGGTTGCCTCCCGAGAAGCGCTTGTTTTTGTTCGAGTCTCTAGCTTGACTCTAACACTATATATCAGGAGATCCTAGCGGCTTCCTTGCATCCATCAGTAGACACAAGTGGTAATATTGGTACATACCTAAGAGTTTAAAGAAGTTCAAGGCTAGGGTATGTCCAATATGAGGAAATAATTCAAAGTGAGGGAATTGTTCTACCGGAGGCGTAACAAATCTCTCAACTTTGATTACCTCCGTGGGCAAAATGGGTTGGTCAAAGGTGTCCTCACCACTCCAAGACGTATACGTCATTATGTTGTGGAGAGATGGTTTGTAAGACAACCATGATGCAGAACCCACCTTACTTCTTATGGTCTTTGAGTTGGTGAAAATGTTGTACTTTGGGCATGGAGGTGGGACAGTATCCGTTGACGTCTCCAATCTTGTAGCAACATTCTCATCAACTACTTGGGCAACTGGCTGGTCTAAGGCAGAAGGTACAACTAGATCAGGGGGTGATTCATTCGGAAAGATAAGTGGGACAGTGTCAACCACAACTTGTTGCGGAATGTTGTCAACCACGTCGATTTTAATTGGAATGAGATCACTTCTCGGAGTTGGTGCGTATTCCTCTGGTCCTTCTGAAGCTGGGTCTTCTGTGTAAATCTCCATCTCCGGGCTTTCTAATTCTATCTCTTCGTCTACCTCGTCATCCTCGTCACTCCGGCCAAGAGTTTCAAGTTGCAATGACTCGGAAAGTTCCTCTAGAATGAACTCCTCATCGGTTTCGGATGTAGATAGGTTGAGAATAGGTGGAAGTGAGGATTTAGAAGATTGGGTAGGTGAAGGGTTTAGAAGAATTTTGCAACCAGGCTCATGAGATTGAAAGTCTATGTCAAGTGAAGTAGATGTGGTGTGTGGATGCCTCTCATCTTCCTGTACTCTATAGATGGTTGTAACTTGATCCCTAATTCTCTCACAACTTTCTTGGACTATTTTTTCCATTTTTGACAGCTTATCAGTATATCCATTAAGCATGTCAGCTATTTGTTGTTCATATGGGGTGAAAGAGGGTGAGAAAGTGACATTACTGTTGGGATTAGTCATGGACATTTCTCTCAAGTTAGAACTCTCGTATGGTTGTGGTTCATGTACAGGGTAAGATGGTTGTGGGTAGACTCTGAATGGTTCAGTATGGTAGTGTTGTTGGAAGGCATAAGGGTTATACTGATATTGTAATTGAGGATCTAAGTTCCCTATGTTATCCGAATAATTCATACTATACCTTTGACATTCATTATCTAAGTGGGCATCACTCCTACGTCTATCTTGGATTGAATTAACAAGACTATCTAATTGATCTTTTAGTTGTTGTAAAGTTGCCATTGCCAAGTTATCAGTGAAGACAACACAAGAAGAAGGTTTTTAGAATTAAAGTTGTAGTATGGAGGGAAGTTATTCTAAGCTATGCTAATTTAATCTAACTACGCTAATCTACGGGCAGAAAGTAACTTCTGACAAGGACGGTGAATCCAAGTCAAAAAGGATCGCTTAAAAACTAATCTATCTAAACAGGCTCTGAATCGTACTACCGTCCCCGGCAGCGGCGCCAAAAACTTGATGCGTCCCGAAACGGTCGTTCACGCAACGGGACACATCGGTGGGATAGTTTTAAATTTATAAAAGTCGGGGGGAGCCTAATCCTCCGAACTACCTACTAATACTAGGTACGAATACCTGATATAAGTATGTGGTAAGGATGATCCAGGGTCGTTCCTCACAACGACAGAATTGAAACAGAGCTAGTTCCGACAAATCAGTAATTAAGCTAGGTTTGAATAGACTGGTAGTTGGTTGTTTTGGTTTTTTATCTATTTATCTAATTAAGCTACTAAAACTAAGAAAGCAGAAAAGTAAAAATGGAGGGTTGTGCTTGCTATGACTTTATTAGCTTATGCATGGGGTGATGTTTAAGGTTTTAAGTATGAAAACGTCTTTTAAAGATTTGTGTCTTGCTTTCGTCTAAGTATTCACAGTGTAAACACTAACACCCTACTGTCTGATTTCTGAGACAGTATGTCACTGAGTAGTTAGGTTATGGTGATTCTGATCAGAGGAGGCTACTCAACTCTTCAACACTTTCCATATGGTGGAGAAGTGACCCTTCTTGGAATAGCATTCCTGGGCGCATGAGATAGAGTAACAGACCCACTAAAAGTTCTGACCGTTCTTAACACTGTGAGGATACTAAGGCTAGGCAAGGCTTTTTAAGATTAAGACTTGGTTTGGTGACTGCTAACTCTACATTAATGGTCTTTGTTTAGTCCAGAGCTGTGTGATTCAACCAGGATGTGACACAGTCTTCAACCGACGACAGTTCCTTAGCTTCCACGTATTTGTGTTATACGAAGTACTGTGCCGATTTATGGTCTTTCCGGTGCCACATACTTTATGGTCACTCTGGACTAGTTTAACTAAGTTTGTATTAACGATTAACCATCTATGATATAAACCAGCCCTCACTACAATCCCAATAAATCCCTGATTGATTCACGGTGTACTATACGAAAGGTTTTGGCAGTATTTCCACAGCTACACAATTCAGACCATGTTGATTTGTTTGATTTGAAAACACAGATAGGTAGTGACCGGTTGATCAAGGTACATGACTCCTTGTCATACAGGTTCTAACCACGTTTATTGGAGGAAAGGCGTTTAGGTTTAGAAATTCATAAATGTAAAGTTAACAGTACACCGGTTTTCAATATGTAACAATTGGGAACATTATTCCACAACGGATTGTGCCCACGACTTTCATAGCTTCCACGTTCCGTACTACACACATTCGTGATGTTTCCGGCGCTATACAAATGAAAGCCGTATAACGTTACCTCCGTTGTTTCATAACGATATTATCCCAATTGTATATTTAAAGTAACATCACCCGCAATACATAAACTAACTACATCATAACAAGCACAAGGTAACTACTCCCTACGCATAACAAACAATCCTAAATCTAGCATAGCAACAATAATAATAACCATCATTATGAAAGATAAGGAAAGAGATAACCGAATGTAACGCGTAGTTTGAATAATGTTGAAGATCATATATGTATGTTTACAGAAACATATGTAAGTACCTCCAATGCTCGAAATATGTGAATGGGTTGTATAAGATGACTACGGTTCCTAATTCTCATTCTAGTAGGTTTCCATGTTCGTAAGGGATAGTAAGAACTTGAGATCTTAGATAATGGTTAAAATAGATTTTACAATGAAGTTCAAACAAACGGGAGTAGGAAGTTTTAAGGTTTTGACAAAAATTTGACTTACAATGAAGTAATTTCGCAAACCATCCTTTTTGTTCATAAAAATAAAGAAAACTTTGAACATGCAATTTAGGATTTCATTTTCTACTTATTGAGGTTAGCATACTACTTATCCTAAATTAACTACTATTATGATTACTACTATTAAAACTACGTTAGACACGGGTTGCCTCCCGAGAAGCGCTTGTTTTTGTTCGAGTCTCTAGCTTGACTCTAACACTATATATCAGGAGATCCTAGCGGCTTCCTTGCATCCATCAGTAGACACAAGTGGTAATATTGGTACATACCTAAGAGTTTAAAGAAGTTCAAGGCTAGGGTATGTCCAATATGAGGAAATAATTCAAAGTGAGGGAATTGTTCTACCGGAGGCGTAACAAATCTCTCAACTTTGATTACCTCCGTGGGCAAAATGGGTTGGTCAAAGGTGTCCTCACCACTCCAAGACGTATACGTCATTATGTTGTGGAGAGATGGTTTGTAAGACAACCATGATGCAGAACCCACCTTACTTCTTATGGTCTTTGAGTTGGTGAAAATGTTGTACTTTGGGCATGGAGGTGGGACAGTATCCGTTGACGTCTCCAATCTTGTAGCAACATTCTCATCAACTACTTGGGCAACTGGCTGGTCTAAGGCAGAAGGTACAACTAGATCAGGGGGTGATTCATTCGGAAAGATAAGTGGGACAGTGTCAACCACAACTTGTTGCGGAATGTTGTCAACCACGTCGATTTTAATTGGAATGAGATCACTTCTCGGAGTTGGTGCGTATTCCTCTGGTCCTTCTGAAGCTGGGTCTTCTGTGTAAATCTCCATCTCCGGGCTTTCTAATTCTATCTCTTCGTCTACCTCGTCATCCTCGTCACTCCGGCCAAGAGTTTCAAGTTGCAATGACTCGGAAAGTTCCTCTAGAATGAACTCCTCATCGGTTTCGGATGTAGATAGGTTGAGAATAGGTGGAAGTGAGGATTTAGAAGATTGGGTAGGTGAAGGGTTTAGAAGAATTTTGCAACCAGGCTCATGAGATTGAAAGTCTATGTCAAGTGAAGTAGATGTGGTGTGTGGATGCCTCTCATCTTCCTGTACTCTATAGATGGTTGTAACTTGATCCCTAATTCTCTCACAACTTTCTTGGACTATTTTTTCCATTTTTGACAGCTTATCAGTATATCCATTAAGCATGTCAGCTATTTGTTGTTCATATGGGGTGAAAGAGGGTGAGAAAGTGACATTACTGTTGGGATTAGTCATGGACATTTCTCTCAAGTTAGAACTCTCGTATGGTTGTGCTTCATGTACAGGGTAAGATGGTTGTGGGTAGACTCTGAATGGTTCAGTATGGTAGTGTTGTTGGAAGGCATAAGGGTTATACTGATATTGTAATTGAGGATCTAAGTTCCCTATGTTATCCGAATAATTCATACTATACCTTTGACATTCATTATCTAAGTGGGCATCACTCCTACGTCTATCTTGGATTGAATTAACAAGACTATCTAATTGATCTTTTAGTTGTTGTAAAGTTGCCATTGCCAAGTTATCAGTGAAGACAACACAAGAAGAAGGTTTTTAGAATTAAAGTTGTAGTATGGAGGGAAGTTATTCTAAGCTATGCTAATTTAATCTAACTACGCTAATCTACGGGCAGAAAGTAACTTCTGACAAGGACGGTGAATCCAAGTCAAAAAGGATCGCTTAAAAACTAATCTATCTAAACAGGCTCTGAATCGTACTACCGTCCCCGGCAGCGGCGCCAAAAACTTGATGCGTCCCGAAACGGTCGTTCACGCAACGGGACACATCGGTGGGATAGTTTTAAATTTATAAAAGTCGGGGGGAGCCTAATCCTCCGAACTACCTACTAATACTAGGTACGAATACCTGATATAAGTATGTGGTAAGGATGATCCAGGGTCGTTCCTCACAACGACAGAATTGAAACAGAGCTAGTTCCGACAAATCAGTAATTAAGCTAGGTTTGAATAGACTGGTAGTTGGTTGTTTTGGTTTTTTATCTATTTATCTAATTAAGCTACTAAAACTAAGAAAGCAGAAAAGTAAAAATGGAGGGTTGTGCTTGCTATGACTTTATTAGCTTATGCATGGGGTGATGTTTAAGGTTTTAAGTATGAAAACGTCTTTTAAAGATTTGTGTCTTGCTTTCGTCTAAGTATTCACAGTGTAAACACTAACACCCTACTGTCTGATTTCTCAGACAGTATGTCACTGAGTAGTTAGGTTATGGTGATTCTGATCAGAGGAGGCTACTCAACTCTTCAACACTTTCCATATGGTGGAGAAGTGACCCTTCTTGGAATAGCATTCCTGGGCGCATGAGATAGAGTAACAGACCCACTAAAAGTTCTGACCGTTCTTAACACTGTGAGGATACTAAGGCTAGGCAAGGCTTTTTAAGATTAAGACTTGGTTTGGTGACTGCTAACTCTACATTAATGGTCTTTGTTTAGTCCAGAGCTGTGTGATTCAACCAGGATGTGACACAGTCTTCAACCGACGACAGTTCCTTAGCTTCCACGTATTTGTGTTATACGAAGTACTGTGCCGATTTATGGTCTTTCCGGTGCCACATACTTTATGGTCACTCTGGACTAGTTTAACTAAGTTTGTATTAACGATTAACCATCTATGATATAAACCAGCCCTCACTACAATCCCAATAAATCCCTGATTGATTCACGGTGTACTATACGAAAGGTTTTGGCAGTATTTCCACAGCTACACAATTCAGACCATGTTGATTTGTTTGATTTGAAAACACAGATAGGTAGTGACCGGTTGATCAAGGTACATGACTCCTTTTCATACAGGTTCTAACCACGTTTATTGGAGGAAAGGCGTTTAGGTTTAGAAATTCATAAATGTAAAGTTAACAGTACACCGGTTTTCAATATGTAACAATTGGGAACATTATTCCACAACGGATTGTGCCCAAGACTTTCATAGCTTCCACGTTCCGTACTACACACATTCGTGATGTTTCCGGCGCTATACAAATGAAAGCCGTATAACGTTACCTCCGTTGTTTCATAACGATATTATCCCAATTGTATATTTAAAGTAACATCACCCGCAATACATAAACTAACTACATCATAACAAGCACAAGGTAACTACTCCCTACGCATAACAAACAATCCTAAATCTAGCATAGCAACAATAATAATAACCATCATTATGAAAGATAAGGAAAGAGATAACCGAATGTAACGCGTAGTTTGAATAATGTTGAAAGAATACACGAGCGTAACCTCCGCAATATCTTGGACAATATTACAAATAAGACCCTCGAAATATCCCTAACACTATTACAAGAGTAGCCCCTCCGTTAGTCTTGGTTAAATATTAACCAAGAACTAACGAACTAAACCCTACTATTTCTCCTCTAACTCCTAAGAGTAGTGCTAGAGAGAGAAAGCTAAACTAGAAAGAGAGAAAGAGTGTGTGAGAGAGAAAGTGAGAATTCTTGTTGAAGAATGGTGTGTGAAATGAGGTGAATGAGGTCTCTATTTATAGGCAAGCCTTGGATCCAAGAGTACAAGTCCACAAGCACACGTACAAGCCAACGGAGCAAGGAAGAGGCTGTGTGAGAGCAAATGAGGCCGTACACGGCCTAAACAGGGCCGCACACGGCCTGTTTAGGGCCGTACACGGCTATCCCAAGGCTGTTCACGGCTATCCCAAGGCCGTACACGGCTGGGTGGTGGCCGTGTGATTTTTTCGACTTTTCTCGCATCTTCGGAAGGCCGTATCTTCTTCGTTTCGCGTCCGATTGACTTGATTCTTTCGCCTATGGCTTCGTAATTCCGTTACGCTTCTAATGATTCCAATTTGGTAGAAATTGGATGTGTGGGGCCCGGGCGTGTTCAGAATACGTTTTGTAGCTTTCGGCTGCGCTGTAACTTGCATAACTTTCTCGTCCTTGATCCTTTCTGAGCAATCCTTATATCCACGTTCTCGTAATCTTCATAGATACAAAATAAGACTATTATGAGGCTCTAGTATGAAGTTTACAGTAGAATTAGGGTTGGGCTCAGAATAGTGCCTATTTAGGTCAGTTTTCTGCCCTTTTTGCTTGATTTTCAAAAGACCGACAAGTTTATACCTCTCTAACAAAAGTCAATGAATAATGATGATTTTAAGATGTATTTGTTAGAAAAGAGCTAAATATGGGACAATTAATGAATGTAAAAACGTGACTTTTTGCGATACATCAAATATCCCACACTTAAGCTTTTGCTTGTCCTCAAGCAAACCTCATTTTGAAAAATAATTTTGAAAAATGTTTTGGATGCTTAGAGTATCTCTAGCAGAAAGTCACTTTCTTCAAATTAGATAAATATTTTCAGAAAGTAAGCATCAACAAAAATTAACTATACTTAAACATAAAACTGATCAACCCTGGTCGGCATACTTTGCAACTCTCGAGACGTAGATGTACATGACTGGGCGATTCTCACAAGTGGGTCACTCAATTCACTCAAAGTGTATCGGGTTACCTATAATCTATAGAAACGAAATCGCTCATTGCCAGTCATGCAGTGCTTATCGTCATAGGCTTGGTCGAGAATCGAATCTCCACCACTCCTTTGAGAACGGTGCTAATTATCCCAAGGCATTTTAGTGGGTTGTGTGAGTAAGGGTAAGGTAGGTAAGGATAGGGGTAGTTTGGTCAATGGCTTTAGGGTTTTTGAACTTCAGACTCGGAGCTTTCAAAGATCAAAGCAAGTTTCACTTGAGATAACTTCTAGAGTAGACTCATCTCCTAGATGAATAATCTCTTCTCTTGATGTTTCTTTTGAGTTCTGATAGATTTTTCTTTTTTGGAGAGTAGTCTTCTTCTTCTAGGAGCTCTCCAAGGTCTGCTTTTCTTTTCTTTTTTTCCTTTTTCTTTTCTTTTTCTTATTTTTATGACCTTGGAGATCCTTCATATAGTGAGACATCTTTGACTTCTCTTTTGACAAGTACCAATTTTTCGTACTGTCTTTAGCGGATAATATCTTCGTGATGAGTAATACTTCGCTTTTGTACCGTATCTTCACTTTGGATTTCTTTCTTTAAACTCTTGATAGGTGCGGAGAGATGTTTGAAGATGAGACACTAATAGAAAGATATCTCAGGCAATCCTTTACTTACGATCTATGAAGTTCACGAGCTGGAATGGTGTTTGTGGGAAAGTGTTTGTGTTGTGGGGAAGTGTTTAGGGTTTTAAGAAATGAAATAGGCTAAGGCGCAAAGGGTTTTCTAGTCGGATCATCAACAGTCTTTAAAAAGAGAGTTGGAAGGGTAGGCTTGAAAAGATGTGAAAGAAAGGGGTTAATCCTAAGAAATGCCAAGATCCTCTAATTGCACCTATACCGCGTACGGCACTCATTGGTATGGTCTCGAAACGCATTACATGAGCAAGTTCTAATTCAAAGACACATGCATCGGCGCACACTCAGAAATGAAAGTGAAGCATTAAAAATGAATGCTTATTAAAGGCTCAAGTACCTCACAATCAAAGGGTCATATGCACCAAGTCATGCGATGCCTATAGGACTTCTCAATTTCAGTTTAAGATACGTTCTTATTTTTGCCTTATCTTACTTTCCAAAGCAACTTATTTATTTTGACAGAAAGTTTATTTCTTTGAAAGAATCTTCTAAGTCTAAAATCTTTAGAAAATTATTCGAAATCAACCGAATGGATGTCGGACACCGTCGAGGTTGGGTTTTCGAATGTTTTGGTAGTAAAAATCTCAACCTATTAGGTTGGTTTTGCGAAAAATTTTGAAAAAGTTTGAATGAAAATGGAGGTATTGCTTTGGACAGGCAAATATAAACTTGCGGTATTTATACCGTGTATCCCACACTTAAAACAACATTGTCCTCAATGTTCATTGCTAAGACATAGGATTTTCTTCGGGAAAAATCCCACACTTAGGGTTTGAAACAGTGAAACAATTTTAAGTGTTTTTGAAAAATGGTGGGATGAATCCCACACTTAGAATTTAGGCATATTAGGATGTATGGTAATGGAGAAAATCATAACTAGAAAGGAAAGGAACTTCCCTACGATAGAGGCAAGAGATATTTTGAAGAAAGAATCCGCAATCTGCCGATGGTTGGAATTTCTTTAGCTGTGTAACACCTCGTCAAAAAGTTAATTTTTCGCGCCGAATTTAAACTTTTATAAATGATTTAACTTTTATTTCCAATTAGTATTTTTATAAAATACTTTCATTAGAAAACATTTTAAAATAATATAAATAAGATTTTATTTTATCTTATGACCGGACAAATAAAACACGGGTATTTTGTACTGTGGTTGGAGACCACAGTCCGCGCACTGGGAATCTGTGTTGGACAAAACCCAACTCCCTCCCCATTTTCACCTCATTTTCAACTCCACCCTCTCTCTCTCTACTTCCATTTCTCTCTCAATCTTCTCTCTAAAATACCCACTAATCACATAAAAACTACCAATAAACGACCTCCAATCTCGAAGCTCCTTTAGGGAAAAACGATCACCACGCAACGATCTACAACCCTATCTTTTCGGATTCTCCTCGCGCGGATTTGTAAGTTTCCGACAATTATCGAAATCTCTCAAAACTTTGTTATTTTGCTTGTTTGCGGTTTAGATAAGCTTAAAATACTTAATTATGGGTTGGGTAAAAGAATCGAACACAACGGAGGCCGGAAAACTCGTTTTCGGCTCAAACTCCGGCGATCAGTCCGTTACGTCGCAGGGACCAAAAACAGTGCTGCGACGTCGCATCCAACGTCGCAGCCAACGTCGCAAAACATCCCAACGTCGCATAATGCGACGTAAGCCCCTACGTCGCCATCAAATCCTACGTCGCACATTGCGACGCAGGACACAACGTCGCATTAGATTGCGAATGTCGCACACAGCGACGCAAGACTCTACGTCGCCTCTGACGTCGCAGCGGACGTCGCAGCGGACGTCGCATCTGACGTCGCAGAACCTTAAAAACCTATGTTTTTCACTAAGTATTGACAACCAAATTTTACCACTCGATTTTACCTGAATTTGGATTTCGAATACATTTTCTTTAAAGCAAAGTAGTAGAAATAAAATTTTTCCAAGCTGACATGGCAGCTCGACCCCAGCCAGGGGCTCTGCCCCTTGGACCCCGCCAGGGGTTGCCACCCCTTGGACCCCGCTACCAGGGGCGCTGCCCCCGGACCCCCGTACACCATTCCCAGACTTCAACAACAAATGCATACATGAACAACTCGCTTAGACAAACTGATTTGTCTCATACTTATATAACCTCACGTGTTTAGGACACTAGAAGGTTACCATTCGGACGACGCGCGTATCATCGTATCGCTAACAACTCACAGGTGAGTTCATCACCCCACTCTTTTACTGTTTTCCAACTGATTTCGGGGTGGGAATGCATACTCCTGTTTTACTACTTTCAACTATTCAAACCTTTACAAACGTTTTACTATAGTTTATGGTAACGGTGCTAGACCGCGATAGCTACGAACCATTTGACCATACTTAGGGATATTAAGTATGACTGTGACAGTAACACCTAGAATTATATTACATATGATATCTAGGGAATAAACGCCTCACTACATCAGTGACTTGCTAAGTACTAATAATGATTAGTGAACTTATGAACACCAACTATAGGCACCGACTTGCTAGTTAGCATTGACTACTTTTACGAACTAGCGGATGACTTTGACTAAGTACTGTAAGTACTCCCTTACAGTTAAGTGACGTGTTAACATACTTGACTTTACCATTACTACATACAAACTAGGTGACGTAGATACGTACCTAACAGGTGATTATGATTTTGCCCCTATACCTAGGTGACATTCCTACTTTTCGTAGTAAGATTTACTACTGTGAATTACGTAACAACTTGAGGTACTGTTGAGTGCCTGTAACACTTTACTAGCCTTGGGCTAAACTTACTTACGGCATGTCGTGTACTGCCAAAACGATTACTTGCATCTCCTGCGGGAGAATAACGGACGCTGTCACTATATGTGAAGCAAAACGATGCCACGGTGGGTGGTACAAACACGATACCAATGTGATTGGTATTACGGATTTACAAACGAGCTCACGATACCACGGTGGGTGGTACAACTTATTTGCGAGCTGGATTGCTCACGATACCACGGTGGGTGGTACAACTTACTTACGAGCTGAATGCTCACACTCAGCAACGGACCGACGAACTATTACAGTCGGGGTCGTTGGCTCAGCATATGAATTTATGCTCTATCGTAGTTCTGCGGAACTGCACGGTTACTCATACTCAGCATATGGATTATGCTTTACTTACTTTCAGCAACGGACCTGCGAACTATTACAGTAGGGGTCGTTGGCTCGATAACTGACTAATTTACTTAAACGTGGTCCTGCGGGACATAACTTAACATTTCCTCCGGGGGATACCTATTACTATCACTGTAGGTGATGAGAAACACTTACGAGTCGGAGACTCAGGGAAACAACGAGCTTTTGCTCACTTGACTGTAATTACAAACCGTACCGCTATGACACGATCACAAAACAGATAACTTGATCACGTTGCCGGGGTGCAACCTTTCATGCCAGGTGGCATCGTGACCTATTAGTAACCATAGTACTAATACTTAAAATCGTACAAACTATCCGTACCGTATGGCCGGGGAGCAATACCGACCGTCTAAGGACTTTCTTGTTTGTTGCTTTCGGCCAGTAGCACGACAGATAGTCACTTTACGCTACTCTCGTATACATATTGCCAGGTGGCAATATCTTACCTGATAACACACATACTGGGGGTTGGTCCCCTTTACTTGACTAGAAACCTATTGATTAGGTTCACCTGCTTACCATAAATTACTTATAACTGCCTCGAGGGGTAACTGTTGTTATTTAAACTGCTAAACTTGATTGATATTTCTGAATGAAATACTTATTACTCGAACTACTTGTTTTTACAAATTACTTGTGAACTCACCAGCTTTCCAGCTGACCCTTTTAGTGTGCATTCTCAGGTACACCGCTGTAGTAGGATTGGCCTACATGATTCTAGCTCGAGTCGCATGTTTTCAACACTCAGGATATTTATTGCATTTACTTCAGTACTAGTAGAATGTAATATTACTTTTATGCGAACTCGCAACTTCTAAACACTTTAATTTCAGAAATGTATAACTATTTTCAAACGTCTCATTTAGAGTCGTTCATTATGTAACTTATGCTGTGATATTTAATTTGGTAACACCCGACCCGACCGCTTCCGCAAACCAAAATTTGAGGGTGTTACAAGCTGTCTCCTTGCAGAATGCGGTTTCTTCATGAACGTCCGTCATCTCTTAGCTCAATATTTCATTCGCAACCTCATAATTTGTCAGCACATCGGTGAGCTGAGGATCTGAAAAATAGACTGTGTTGGCACCAGTGTTTGCTGGATCAAAGTCAGTCTTCATGAAGTGCACTCGAGCTCACAATGGCATATTCTTCATCCAATCTTGTCACTAACTTTCCCACGAAAATAACTGAGACCAAAAGGATAGGTTGTAGAAAGTGAACTGAAGTGATGTCTCCTTCTGGGTACACGCAGAATCAACCAAGATACACCATATGTTGGAGATAATGGACGAGGATTCTAATCGTCAAGAGCAGCTGATGTAGATTAACTGCTCTAGATGATCCAAGAGTGCTGACTCCAACGACCATATCATCCGAGATCTGCTCCGACAAACTGATGAAATGAATTTGATGTTGTTCTTATCGGAAGAGATCTCTAGCTTACATCCCATCTATTCTGTACTCATTCCCTGATTACATGGCGAACAAATGATCCCGGATGGTGATGGTGAATGTGAAGGGGTGGATGGATGGGCGAATGTGGGTGGATATGGTGATGTTGGATAGTGATGATTTCGGGTTCCATGTAACACCATGCTAGCAGCCAAGGAAATTGTAAGGTGTAGTTCAGGATGTGGTGAATTTTGATGTGATCTACTTGATGACCTAGTCATAGACAACTAGAATGTGACCATCTACGTGCCAGAAAGAGCCATCTCTCTTCCTGAAAAGCAATGCTCAAAAGTTTCCTTATTTAATGAACTTGTAAGCTCCCCTTGTCGTCTTTCCATTATACTCAAAAGCTCTTTATCAATAGGCGTCAGTCCCTGTTTAATAGAACAGACAAGCATGATCTAACAAACAAGTGATCATTCTCCAAATCACATATCACTGGTTTGCTAAAGAACTATCAAAGCGAGTACTTTGAAGAAGCAAACCAGTGTATGACTTAGAGTTTGATCTCACACAAAAAAGTGTCGGTTGCCTATAACAACAAATATGGGAATACTAGCATGAGTAATTTAAATCAGGCAACCAAGTATAAACATTTCCAAAGCACACATTTTTAAACGAGTTCGAACATAATACACACATTAACATATAAATCAGGTTTTCAGATAAATCATTTAAAGATCATATATGTATGTTTACAGAAACATATGTAAGTACCTCCAATGCTCGAAATATGTGAATGGGTTGTATAAGATGACTACAGTTCCTAATTCTCATTCTAGTAGGTTTCCATGTTCGTAAGGGATAGTAAGAACTTGAGATCTTAGATAATGGTTAAAATAGATTTTACAATGAAGTTCAAACAAACGGGAGTAGGAAGTTTTAAGGTTTTGACAAAAATTTGACTTACAATGAAGTAATTTCGCAAACCATCCTTTTTGTTCATAAAAATAAAGAAAACTTTGAACATGCAATTTAGGGTTTCATTTTCTACTTATTGAGGTTAGCATACTACTTATCCTAAATTAACTACTATTATGATTACTACTATTAAAACTACGTTAGACACGGGTTGCCTCCCGAGAAGCGCTTGTTTTTGTTCGAGTCTCTAGCTTGACTCTAACACTATATATCAGGAGATCTTAGCGGCTTCCTTGCATCCATCAGTAGACACAAGTGGTAATATTGGTACATACCTAAGAGTTTAAAGAAGTTCAAGGCTAGGGTATGTCCAATATGAGGAAATAATTCAAAGTGAGGGAATTGTTCTACCGGAGGCGTAACAAATCTCTCAACTTTGATTACCTCCGTGGGCAAAATGGGTTGGTCAAAGGTGTCCTCACCACTCCAAGACGTATACGTCATTATGTTGTGGAGAGATGGTTTGTAAGACAACCATGATGCAGAACCCACCTTACTTCTTATGGTCTTTGAGTTGGTGAAAATGTTGTACTTTGGGCATGGAGGTGGGACAGTATCCGTTGACGTCTCCAATCTTGTAGCAACATTCTCATCAACTACTTGGGCAACTGGCTGGTCTAAGGCAGAAGGTACAACTAGATCAGGGGGTGATTCATTCGGAAAGATAAGTGGGACAGTGTCAACCACAACTTGTTGCGGAATGTTGTCAACCACGTCGATTTTAATTGGAATGAGATCACTTCTCGGAGTTGGTGCGTATTCCTCTGGTCCTTCTGAAGCTGGGTCTTCTGTGTAAATCTCCATCTCCGGGCTTTCTAATTCTATCTCTTCGTCTACCTCGTCATCCTCGTCACTCCGACCAAGAGTTTCAAGTTGCAATGACTCGGAAAGTTCCTCTAGAATGAACTCCTCATCGGTTTCGGATGTAGATAGGTTGAGAATAGGTGGAAGTGAGGATTTAGAAGATTGGGTAGGTGAAGGGTTTGGAAGAATTTTGCAACCAGGCTCATGAGATTGAAAGTCTATGTCAAGTGAAGTAGATGTGGTGTGTGGATGCCTCTCATCTTCCTGTACTCTATAGATGGTTGTAACTTGATCGCTAATTCTCTCACAACTTTCTTGGACTATTTTTTCCATTTTTGACAGCTTATCAGTATATCCATTAAGCATGTCAGCTATTTGTTGTTCATATGGGGTGAAAGAGGGTGAGAAAGTGACATTACTGTTGGGATTAGTCATGGACATTTCTCTCAAGTTAGAACTCTCGTATGGTTGTGGTTCATGTACAGGGTAAGATGGTTGTGGGTAGACTCTGAATGGTTCAGTATGGTAGTGTTGTTGGAAGGCATAAGGGTTATACTGATATTGTAATTGAGGATCTAAGTTCTCTATGTTATCCGAATAATTCATACTATACCTTTGACATTCATTATCTAAGTGGGCATCACTCCTACGTCTATCTTGGATTGAATTAACAAGACTATCTAATTGATCTTTTAGTTGTTGTAAAGTTGCCATTGCCAAGTTATCAGTGAAGACAACACAAGAAGAAGGTTTTTAGAATTAAAGTTGTAGTATGGAGGGAAGTTATTCTAAGCTATGCTAATTTAATCTAACTACGCTAATCTACGGGCAGAAAGTAACTTCTGACAAGGACGGTGAATCCAAGTCAAAAAGGATCGCTTAAAAACTAATCTATCTAAACAGGCTCTGAATCGTACTACCGTCCCTGGCAGCGGCGCCAAAAACTTGATGCGTCCCGAAACGGTCGTTCACGCAACGGGACACATCGGTGGGATAGTTTTAAATTTATAAAAGTCGGGGGGAGCCTAATCCTCCGAACTACCTACTAATACTAGGTACGAATACCTGATATAAGTATGTGGTAAGGATGATCCAGGGTCGTTCCTCACAACGGCAGAATTGAAACAGAGCTAGTTCCGACAAATCAGTAATTAAGCTAGGTTTGAATAGACTGGTAGTTGGTTGTTTTGGTTTTTTATCTATTTATCTAATTAAGCTACTAAAACTAAGAAAGCAGAAAAGTAAAAATGGAGGGTTGTGCTTGCTATGACTTTATTAGCTTATGCATGGGGTGATGTTTAAGGTTTTAAGTATGAAAACGTCTTTTAAAGATTTGTGTCTTGCTTTCGTCTAAGTATTCACAGTGTAAACACTAACACCCTACTGTCTGATTTCTCAGACAGTATGTCACTGAGTAGTTAGGTTATGGTGATTCTGATCAGAGGAGGCTGCTCAACTCTTCAACACTTTCCATATGGTGGAGAAGTGACCCTTCTTGGAATAGTATTCCTGGGAGCATGAGATAGAGTAACAGACCCACTAAAAGTTCTGACCGTTCTTAACACTGTGAGGATACTAAGGCTAGGCAAGGCTTTTTAAGATTAAGACTTGGTTTGGTGACTGCTAACTCTACATTAATGGTCTTTGTTTAGTCCAGAGCTGTGTGATTCAACCAGGATGTGACACAGTCTTCAACCGACGACAGTTCCTTAGCTTCCACGTATTTGTGTTATACGAAGTACTGTGCCGATTTATGGTCTTTCCGGTGCCACATACTTTATGGTCACTCTGGACTAGTTTAACTAAGTTTGTATTAACGATTAACCATCTATGATATAAACCAGCCCTCACTACAATCCCAATAAATCCCTGATTGATTCACGGTGTACTATACGAAAGGTTTTGGCAGTATTTCCACAGCTACACAATTCAGACCATGTTGATTTGTTTGATTCGAAAACACAGATAGGTAGTGACCGGTTGATCAAGGTACATGACTCCTTGTCATACAGGTTCTAACCACGTTTATTGGAGGAAAGGCGTTTAGGTTTAGAAATTCATAAATGTAAAGTTAACAGTACACCGGTTTTCAATATGTAACAATTGGGAACATTATTCCACAACGGATTGTGCCCACGACTTTCATAGCTTCCACGTTCCGTACTACACACATTCGTGATGTTTCCGGCGCTATACAAATGAAAGCCGTATAACGTTACCTCCGTTGTTTCATAACGATATTATCCCAATTGTATATTTAAAGTAACATCACCCGCAATACATAAACTAACTACATCATAACAAGCACAAGGTAACTACTCCCTACGCATAACAAACAATCCTAAATCTAGCATAGCAACAATAATAATAATCATCATTATGAAAGATAAGGAAAGAGATAACCGAATGTAACGCGTAGTTTGAATAATGTTGAAAGAATACACGAGCGTAACCTCCGCAATATCTTGGACAATATTACAAATAAGACCCTCGAAATATCCCTAACACTATTACAAGAGTAGCCCCTCCGTTAGTCTTGGTTAAATATTAACCAAGAACTAACGAACTAAACCCTACTATTTCTCCTCTAACTCCTAAGAGTAGTGCTAGAGAGAGAAAGCTAAACTAGAAAGAGAAAGAAAGAGTGTGTGAGAGAGAAAGTGAGAATTCTTGTTGAAGAAATGGTGTGTGAAATGAGGTGAATGAGGTCTCTATTTATAGGCAAGCCTTGGATCCAAGAGTACAAGTCCACAAGCACACGTACAAGCCAACGGAGCAAGGAAGAGGCCGTGTGAGAGCAAATGAGGCCGTACACGGCCTAAACAGGGCCGTACACGGCCTGTTTAGGGCCATACACGGCTATCCAAGGCCGTACACGGCTATCCCAAGGCCGTACACGGCTGGGTGGTGGCCGTGTGCTAGGCCGTGTGATTTTTTCGACTTTTCTCGCATCTTCGGAAGGCCGTATCTTCTTCGTTTCGCGTCCGATTGACTTGATTCTTTCGCCTATGGCTTCGTAATTCCGTTACGCTTCTAATGATGCCAATTTGGTAGAAATTGGATGTGTGGGGCCCGGGCGTGTTCAGAATACGTTTTGTAGCTTTCGGCTGCGCTGTAACTTGCATAACTTTCTCGTCCTTGATCCGTTCTGAGCAATCCTTATATCCACATTCTCGTAATCTTCATAGCTACAAAATAAGACTATTATGAGGCTCTGGTATGAATTTTACAGTAGAATTAGGGTTGGGCTCAGAATAGTGCCTATTTAGGTCAGTTTTTTGCCCTTTTTGCTTGATTTTCAAAAGACCGACAAGTTTATACCTCTCTAACAAAAGTCAATGAATAATGATGATTTTAAGATGTATTTGTTAGAAAAGAGCTAAATATGGGACAATTAATGCATGTAAAAACGTGACTTTTTGCGATACATCAAATATCCCACACTTAAGCTTTTGCTTGTCCTCAAGCAAACCTCATTTTGAAAAATAATTTTGAAAAATGTTTTGGATGCTTAGAGTATCTCTAGCAGAAAGTCACTTTCTTCAAATTAGATAAATATTTTCAGAAAGTAAGCATCAACAAAAATTAACTATACTTAATGTAACAACCGGCAAATTAGGACTAGAATTAGTGCCTAATTCTTGGTTAATACATGTAATTAGTTCTGTGTTAGGCTAATGAATGTATCGAATTATATATATTGTTGAATATATACGAAATGCGATTTGGTTAAATCGTACGCAATCTAAATCGAATGTATTTCGATTCAATTTAATACGGACGTTGGTGACCAATTTTAGTAAATAACATTGTCATGTCAAAAGTATTATTATAATAATATTTCGTATTTAGTCGTATTGCACAATCAGAAAGTTACACAATTTAAAATGTTAAAACACGCAACTAAATAAAATAACATACATTTTATAACTCAAATATAAATCGATTAGTAGAACATTTAAATAAAATATCGCGTAATAATTTGTATTTTTAAAACGCACCAGTAATATTTAAAATAGTTATTTAACGAAAAACGACGGAGAAAACGAACACCACCCGGAGCGCGGAGCGGAGACTGAAAGTGGGGGAGTTTCATCAAAACCCCCTCCTCTCTCCCTTTTTCCCTCATTCACCACCTACACCCTCTCTCTCTTACTTTTCTTCTTTCTTTTTTCTCTCTAAAAACTAAACCACCACCATCACACAAAATCGCCAAATAACACCACGAAACATCGCCGAAGCATACCACCCGTTTGGAGAAAAGTGACCACGACAACACGATCTACACTCCTATCTTTTCGGATTTTTCATCCGACACTTTGTAAGTTTCCGACAAATCCCGACATCTCTCGTTTTTGATCATTTTTACTAGTTTGTAGTTTAAATAGGCTTATTATGTCCATATAAGGGTTGGGTAAAAGAATCGGACCAAACGGAAACCCGAAAACATGTTTTTGGCTCAAAATCCGTCGATCAGACGTAAGTGACGCACTGATGAACCCAGATATGCGTCACTTCGTGCGACACTGACTAAGTGTCGCATAAGCCCTCTTTTCCCGTCACTACCTAAGTGACGCATTTTCAATATCCGTCACTACTAGCGTCACTTGCCTTAGTGACGCCTATGATCGAAATCTAATTTTATATGACTCTCTTGCCCGACACTACTCTAGTGACGCCTAGAACCTTAACCCGACACTTGTTACCGTCACTCCCTTAGTGCCGCCATATTTCTTTTACACGACACTTCTTGAGTGTCGCTATACTATACGTCACTCCATAAGTGACGCCTAAATCTCAGAATCTTCTATTTTACACGACACTCCTTGAGTACCGCTATGTTACGGAACCCGTCACTTCATAAGTGACGCATAAGCTGATACACGACACTATCTCAGTGACGCATACTCTCAAACTGACACCGATACCCGACACTCCATAAGTGACGCATAGAACACATAAGTGACGCATATAGTGTCGCATAAAACAGCAGGTTGTCTAACTAAAATTTCACTAAGTGTCCAACTTTTACAACTTCAAATCCTTATACGATACGACTTAGGAAACACTTTGGGACACTTTTGTAAGTGCAAAACATCGATAATTTGATAATAATACTTAAAGTTTATTATTGCAAACTCGTCACCAACGGGTCGTACACTTTTATACAAACGATAACGAACCAACATTCGGACACCTTGGGTTGTATGAACAACTAGCCTAGATAATCTTGCGAGACATTTACTTACTTGACACTGCGTGTTTAGGCATTTGAAGGTTACGGGTTCGGAGAACCTACGGTTGATATTACTTACTCGTTTATTGATATAAACGTACTTGCAAAGACTCAGGTGAGTCTTACGGCCCCACTTTTACTGTTTTATCTTATTGGGGGAGATACATGCTACTTATTTTTCCTGAACACAAGTACTAAACTGATTTCTATACCAAACGGAATTGCATGAGTTAATTACTATTTACTGAAGTCTCTCCATCATATATCGTTAGTTATGGACTTAAGCGCGAACAGTAGTTAATGGATCCATTAGGGAAATGACCCTCCCTGCCCGGGGTAGTAGCGCTACCACGTACCGATTTACACGTATAAACGGGTGACTATTATTTCGTTTACTTATGCTTGCTCAATTTCGAGCATGTCACGGGAGCAACTGATTATTTACGGGTTAAGCTTCGATTATGAGCCTCATGGCAACGGTATAACTTGATTACTTTACTTTTGCGAGATTTGCAAATACTTGATATACGCCTACGGGCACTACTGATGAAATCTTGTGTTCAAACTGATTATTTACTTACTGATAAACCTGTGAGATTCACCAACCTTTTGGTTGACCCTTTTTAGCATGTATTCTCAGGTACACTTACGGAGTAGGATCACTCCAGGATTACTAGCTAGAGTCGCATGATTTCCAAACTGCATCTAACGGAGATTCTTTGGCATTATCTTTTGTAACTATGGTTATGTAATAGAATCTCCCGTCACATACGCGGACTCAAGGCTTACATATTTTTGTAAAGAAAACTATATGTTTTCAAACGATTAAATTATGGAATGTAATTATTTTACAAAACGTCTCATTTAGAGGTCGTTTGCTGTATATCTTGTGCTTTGTATATTGATTAGTAACACCCAAGTATGCTTCCGCAAATCACTAAATTTGGGGGTGTTACAGATTGGTATCAGAGCCTAAGGTTATAGTGAACTAGGTTGCATTTAGTGAGCCTAGACTATGACCATTAGGCAGTATTCCTTATTAGGTATGACTGGTTCAGGGATTACAGCATACGAGTTTAATTTAACATAGCCTGATCAACTATGTACAATTAAGCAAAGATGATGTAAGATCTGAAAGTAGTTATGGCTGAACAGGATACAATAGAAGACTCTGACCTCGAGAGAACCGAGACTCAAACATGTTTATGCTAGACACTTAATAGGCTATATTATATAGGAGCTATATGAATATAGGCCTCAATCTTACTAACGCTTTGTCTCAGAAATGGCAAACATCCCATCAAATTCATCTCGTTCTCCACCCGGGTCGCAGAACCCAAGGGTAGCAAGGAGGAACTCCAGGTTGTCTCGAGCTGGCCCGTATCCCACTCATTCCACCTTACCGGCCTTAGCCGCCAGGGTGAATCAACACGAGCAGCGACTTCGCACCATGGATGTCGTGTTGCAGGAAACAAACGAAAACTGGAGACTTACATCCCTTGAACGCATCGAACAAGTCTCCGACGACCTTGAAACCACAAACAACAACATGGATGTCCTTCGCAACCAAATAATAGAAATAAGGGTGGAAAATGCCCTTCTACAACAAAGGATGGAAGAATGTGAGCAACGCTCACATGAAGCAGAAGAGTATGCGCGCGGACTAACACAACGACTTGCGCTAGCAGAAGACAACGCCCGACAAGCTAGCAGGCTTGCAAACACTGTGGACCGTCTTGTCACGATGATGGAACAAATTAATCTACGTCAAGACTAGTGTAGTCTTTGTCTTGTAATCTATCCTGTAATCTAGTAACTATCTACGCGCTACTCTATAATTCAGTCGGATGTAACAATTCCTGACGCCTCTTGTAATACATCCGTAGGGTGTAACCTTTGAACTCGTATTAGCTATCAAATATTCCTTGTTGTTCAACTCATATTAATTGTCATTTTTCCATGTTGATGTCATGTATTACTGCTTTCTACACGTACATCTATAATAAATACAACTTTCTTACAAAATCTCATGTATCTTCATTTCTTTTATTGAAGAATCATGCCGCCAAAGACACGACCTTACACCGATGCCCAGATTACCTCCCTTATAACCCAGGCTGTTACTGAAGCCTTGGCTCGGAATACCCCACCAAATTCCTCGAGAAACAGCGATGCCGCTGAAACCACTACTGCTAAACCTTGTTCTTACAAGGACTTCCAGAACTGCAAACCTCTAAACTTTGCAGGTACCGAGGGAGCAATCGGTCTGATACGATGGATAGAGAAAGTTGAATCGGTATTTCTTATCTGCAACTGTGCGGAGGGGGACAAAGTTAAGTTCTCTGTTAGTACTTTTACTGACACCGCACTCACATGGTGGAATACCTATGCCCAAACTGTGGGCGTTGCCAACGCTTACAAACTCCCGTGGGAGGAGTTGAAGGAGATGTTAAGGGGTGAGTATTGCCCCAGGGATGAACTGAAACAACTGGAGCTGGAATTCTGGAACCATAAGATGCAAGGTAATGATATCACCGGTTACACCAACCGTTTCCACCAGCTGGCACTTCTGTGCCCAACCATGGTCGATCCTGAGTATAAGAGGATCGAGAAATACGTTGATGGATTACCCGAAAAACTTCAGGACCTGGTGACTTCATCCAAACCAGGTACTATCCAGAACGCCATCCGTATGGCCCATGAACTCACGGCAAACGCTGTTCGCCGTAACACAACTTCAGCCCCACCTGCAAACAACAAACGAAAGTGGGAAGGAAACCCCAACTCATCCAACCAAATCACCAACCGAAAGCCTGAGCCCCTTAGGGCTTATTCATCTGGCACTTCTGAAAGGAAAGGGTACGTTGGAAGCAGGCCCTACTGTCCCAAATGCAATCGTCACCACGACGGTTCCTGCCCTTGCACAAACTGCAAACGCTTTGGACATCTGGCCAAGGATTGTCGAAACACCAGTGCCCCGAAGACTTGTTATGGGTGCGGAAGTCCTGGGCATTTTCAGAATAATTGCCCTAAGCAGAAAAACAACAACAACAACAACAGCAACAAACGGAACAACAACCCAGCTCGTAGCAGAGCATTTGTCATCAAAGCTGGGGAAGCTAGGGAAGACCCGAATGTTGTAACGGGTACGTTTCTTCTCAACGATCTTACTGCTTCAGTATTATTTGATACCGGTGCTGATAAAAGTTTCATATCTGATGAGTTTTGCCCACTACTTAATATCACCCCTTCGGCCTTAGATGTTAAGTACATAGTAGAGCTCGCAAATGGTAAACTCATAGAAACCAGTAGTGTGATACCTAATTGCACTTTAAACCTCGCAAACGAAACCTTCTCGATCGATCTAATGCCTGTTGAACTAGGAAGTTTTGATGTCATCGTGGGTATGGACTGGTTGTCCAAGCACCGGGCCGAAATTGTTTGCCATGATAAGATCGTCCGAATTCCTCTCGCCGCCGGTAGTACCTTGATCATACAGGGGGAGACCGGTGGGTCGAGACTAAACTTAATCTCCTGTTTAAAAACCCGAAAATTTCTGAGAAAGGGTTACCCCGCAATCCTCGCACACATCACGGAGAAAAAGTCGGAGGAGAAGCGACTTGAAGATGTGCCAATCGTTAGAGACTTTCCCGAAGTCTTTCCAGAAGAACTACCTGGTTTACCTCCACCTAGACAGGTTGAGTTCTCGATTGATCTCGTGCCGGGTGCCGCACCGGTGGCCCGAGCACCGTACCGCCTAGCTCCATCTGAACTTCAGGAGTTGTCCACGCAGTTACAGGAACTCCTGGATAGAGGATTCATCAGACCGAGTTCTTCACCTTGGGGAGCTCCGATCTTATTTGTCAAAAAGAAAGACGGTTCATTTCGAATGTGTATTGACTACCGAGAGTTGAACAAACTAACCGTCAAGAACCGATACCCACTCCCTCGAATCGATGATCTGTTCGATCAACTTCAGGGATCAAGCTGTTATTCAAAGATTGATCTTCGATCAGGTTATCATCAGTTACGTGTTCGCGATGCTGACATCCCGAAAACCGCATTCAGAACCCGTTACGGGCACTACGAGTTCCAAGTGATGCCATTTGGCCTAACCAACGCACCAGCTGTATTCATGGACCTTATGAATCGGGTGTGCAAGCCATACCTCGATAAGTTTGTCATTGTTTTTATCGATGACATCCTTATCTATTCGCGAAACGAACAGGAACACGCACAACACCTCAGAACCATCCTAGAACTACTTAGACACGAGGAGCTTTACGCCAAATTTTCTAAGTGTGAGTTCTGGATAAACACCGTTCAATTCCTTGGACACGTTATCGACAGTCAGGGAATTCATGTAGACCCGTCAAAAATCGAGGCAATCAAGAGTTGGCAAGCTCCAACCACTCCCACCGAGGTACGCCAATTTTTGGGATTGGCCGGGTACTACCGCCGCTTCATCGAAAACTTTTCAACAATTGCCAAACCCCTCACCGTGCTGACTCAGAAGGAAAAGAAATTCGATTGGACCGAGAAACAAGAGTCGGCATTTCAACTGTTGAAATCCAAGCTTTGCAGTGCACCTATTCTATCACTACCCGAAGGCACCGATGACTTCGTGGTATACTGCGATGCTTCTCACCAAGGTCTTGGTTGCGTGTTGATGCAACGGGACAAGGTCATTGCTTACGCCTCCAGACAACTTAAAGTTCACGAGAAAAACTACACAACTCACGACCTCGAGTTAGGGGCCGTGGTGTTCGCCTTAAAAATCTGGAGACATTATCTTTATGGTACCCGCAACACTGTATTCACCGACCACAAAAGCCTCCAACACATTTTCAACCAGAAAGATCTTAACATGAGGCAACGTAGATGGGTTGAATTACTCACCGATTACGACTGCGAGATCAAATATCATCCGGGCAAAGCAAACGTGGTTGCTGATGCTCTCAGCCGTAAGGAACGAACAAAACCACTCCGAGTCCGGGCACTCAGCATTACCATTCATAACGATCTCACCACTCAAATACATCTTGCCCAACTCGAAGCCCTGAAAACCGATAACTTCAAGAACGAGGCCTTGCGAGGCATGGATAAACAATTCGAGATCAGACCCAACGGAGTTAGGTACTTCTCTAACCGAATCTGGTTGCCTAATTTCGGGAACCTTCGGGACTTGGTGATGGACGAAGCTCACAAGTCCAAATATTCTATCCACCCGGGATCCGACAAAATGTATCACGGCATCAAGGAGTTTTACTGGTGGCCGAATATGAAAACTGACATTGCTTTGTACGTCAGCAAATGCTTAACTTGTTCCAAGGTCAAGGCCGAGCACCAAAGACCTTCCGGACTGCTCCAACAACCTGAAATTCCTCAATGGAAATGGGAGCAAATTACCATGGATTTCATAACCAAACTACCTAAATCGGCGAGCGGTTGCGATACCATTTGGGTGATCGTCGATCGTCTCACCAAATCGGCTCATTTCTTGGCAATCAGAGAAACCGACAAAATGGAACGCCTTACACAAATTTACATCAAAGAAATCGTTTGCCAACATGGTGTCCCTCTCTCGATTATCTCTGACAGGGATGCTCGTTTCACATCTCGCTTCTGGCAATCACTCCAAAAATCACTGGGTACCCGTCTCGATATGAGTACCGCGTACCATCCTCAGACCGATGGCCAGAGCGAACGAACTATTCAGACACTGGAAGACATGCTACGAGCCTGCGTAGTGGATTCCGGTACAAATTGGGAAAGACATCTACCGTTGTGCGAATTCTCATACAACAACAGCTATCACGCCAGCATTAAGGCTGCACCTTTTGAGGCACTATACGGTCGTAAGTGCCGATCACCGATCTGTTGGACTGAAGTGGGGGATAGTCAACTCACTGGTCCTGAACTTATACATGAAACCACAGAGAAAATCGTTGAAATCCAAAACCGACTCAAAGCCGCGCGTGATCGTCAGAAAAGCTATGCTGACGTGAGACGCAAGCCACTCGAGTTCCAAGTTGGGGATCGAGTACTCTTAAAGGTATCGCCTTGGAAAGGCGTAATCCGATTCGGCAAACGCGGAAAATTAAACCCCAGGTACATTGGACCTTTTGAGATCCTCGAGAAAATAGGTCCAGTGGCATATCGATTGCAGCTGCCCTCTGAACTCAGCAGCGTGCACCCTACTTTTCACATTTCTAACTTAAAGAAATGTTTGTCTGACGAGACACTCATTATACCTCTTGACGAGATTCGCATCGATGACAAACTACATTTCGTTGAGGAACCCGTCGAAATTATGGACCGTGAGGTCAAACAACTGAAACAAAGTCGTATTCCAATCGTCAAAGTCAGGTGGAATTCGCGGCGCGGTCCGGAATTCACTTGGGAACGGGAAGACCAAATACGACTCAAGTATCCCCACTTATTCACCGATTCTACCCCTAACGTGACTTCGACTTAAATTTCGGGACGAAATTCTTTTAACAGGGGGAGAATGTAACAACCGGCAAATTAGGACTAGAATTAGTGCCTAATTCTTGGTTAATACATGTAATTAGTTCTGTGTTAGGCTAATGAATGTATCGAATTATATATATTGTTGAATATATACGAAATGCGATTTGGTTAAATCGTACGCAATCTAAATCGAATGTATTTCGATTCAATTTAATACGGACGTTGGTGACCAATTTTAGTAAATAACATTGTCATGTCAAAAGTATTATTATAATAATATTTCGTATTTAGTCGTATTGCACAATCAGAAAGTTACACAATTTAAAATGTTAAAACACGCAACTAAATAAAATAACATACATTTTATAACTCAAATATAAATCGATTAGTAGAACATTTAAATAAAATATCGCGTAATAATTTGTATTTTTAAAACGCACCAGTAATATTTAAAATAGTTATTTAACGAAAAACGACGGAGAAAACGAACACCACCCGGAGCGCGGAGCGGAGACTGAAAGTGGGGGAGTTTCATCAAAACCCCCTCCTCTCTCCCTTTTTCCCTCATTCACCACCTACACCCTCTCTCTCTTACTTTTCTTCTTTCTTTTTTCTCTCTAAAAACTAAACCACCACCATCACACAAAATCGCCAAATAACACCACGAAACATCGCCGAAGCATACCACCCGTTTGGAGAAAAGTGACCACGACAACACGATCTACACTCCTATCTTTTCGGATTTTTCATCCGACACTTTGTAAGTTTCCGACAAATCCCGACATCTCTCGTTTTTGATCATTTTTACTAGTTTGTAGTTTAAATAGGCTTATTATGTCCATATAAGGGTTGGGTAAAAGAATCGGACCAAACGGAAACCCGAAAACATGTTTTTGGCTCAAAATCCGTCGATCAGACGTAAGTGACGCACTGATGAACCCAGATATGCGTCACTTCGTGCGACACTGACTAAGTGTCGCATAAGCCCTCTTTTCCCGTCACTACCTAAGTGACGCATTTTCAATATCCGTCACTACTAGCGTCACTTGCCTTAGTGACGCCTATGATCGAAATCTAATTTTATATGACTCTCTTGCCCGACACTACTCTAGTGACGCCTAGAACCTTAACCCGACACTTGTTACCGTCACTCCCTTAGTGCCGCCATATTTCTTTTACACGACACTTCTTGAGTGTCGCTATACTATACGTCACTCCATAAGTGACGCCTAAATCTCAGAATCTTCTATTTTACACGACACTCCTTGAGTACCGCTATGTTACGGAACCCGTCACTTCATAAGTGACGCATAAGCTGATACACGACACTATCTCAGTGACGCATACTCTCAAACTGACACCGATACCCGACACTCCATAAGTGACGCATAGAACACATAAGTGACGCATATAGTGTCGCATAAAACAGCAGGTTGTCTAACTAAAATTTCACTAAGTGTCCAACTTTTACAACTTCAAATCCTTATACGATACGACTTAGGAAACACTTTGGGACACTTTTGTAAGTGCAAAACATCGATAATTTGATAATAATACTTAAAGTTTATTATTGCAAACTCGTCACCAACGGGTCGTACACTTTTATACAAACGATAACGAACCAACATTCGGACACCTTGGGTTGTATGAACAACTAGCCTAGATAATCTTGCGAGACATTTACTTACTTGACACTGCGTGTTTAGGCATTTGAAGGTTACGGGTTCGGAGAACCTACGGTTGATATTACTTACTCGTTTATTGATATAAACGTACTTGCAAAGACTCAGGTGAGTCTTACGGCCCCACTTTTACTGTTTTATCTTATTGGGGGAGATACATGCTACTTATTTTTCCTGAACACAAGTACTAAACTGATTTCTATACCAAACGGAATTGCATGAGTTAATTACTATTTACTGAAGTCTCTCCATCATATATCGTTAGTTATGGACTTAAGCGCGAACAGTAGTTAATGGATCCATTAGGGAAATGACCCTCCCTGCCCGGGGTAGTAGCGCTACCACGTACCGATTTACACGTATAAACGGGTGACTATTATTTCGTTTACTTATGCTTGCTCAATTTCGAGCATGTCACGGGAGCAACTGATTATTTACGGGTTAAGCTTCGATTATGAGCATCATGGCAACGGTATAACTTGATTACTTTACTTTTGCGAGATTTGCAAATACTTGATATACGCCTACGGGCACTACTGATGAAATCTTGTGTTCAAACTGATTATTTACTTACTGATAAACCTGTGAGATTCACCAACCTTTTGGTTGACCCTTTTTAGCATGTATTCTCAGGTACACTTACGGAGTAGGATCACTCCAGGATTACTAGCTAGAGTCGCATGATTTCCAAACTGCATCTAACGGAGATTCTTTGGCATTATCTTTTGTAACTATGGTTATGTAATAGAATCTCCCGTCACATACGCGGACTCAAGGCTTACATATTTTTGTAAAGAAAACTATATGTTTTCAAACGATTAAATTATGGAATGTAATTATTTTACAAAACGTCTCATTTAGAGGTCGTTTGCTGTATATCTTGTGCTTTGTATATTGATTAGTAACACCCAAGTATGCTTCCGCAAATCACTAAATTTGGGGGTGTTACACTTAAACATAAAACTGATCAACCCTGGTCGGCATACTTTGCAACTCTCGAGACGTAGATGTACATGACTGGGCGATTCTCACAAGTGGGTCACTCAATTCACTCAAAGTGTATCGGGTTACCTATAATCTATAGAAACGAAATCGCTCATTGCCAGTCATGCAGTGCTTATCGTCATAGGCTTGGTCGAGAATCGAATCTCCACCACTCCTTTGAGAACGGTGCTAATTATCCCAAGGCATTTTAGTGGGTTGTGTGAGTAAAGGTAAGGTAGGTAAGGATAGGGGTAGTTTGGTCAATGGCTTTAGGGTTTTTGAACTTCAGACTCGGAGCTTTCAAAGATCAAAGCAAGTTTCACTTGAGATAACTTCTAGAGTAGACTCATCTCCTAGATGAATAATCTCTTCTCTTGATGTTTCTTTTGAGTTCTGATAGATTTTTCTTTTTTGGAGAGTAGTCTTCTTCTTCTAGGAGTTCTCCAAGGTCTGCTTTTCTTTTCTTTTTTCCTTTTTCTTTTCTTTTTCTTATTTTTATGACCTTGGAGATCCTTCATATAGTGAGACATCTTTGACTTCTCTTTTGACAAGTACCAATTTTTCGTACTGTCTTTAGCGGATAATATCTTCGTGATGAGTAATACTTCGCTTTTGTACCGTATCTTCACTTTGGATTTCTTTCTTTAAACTCTTGATAGGTGCGGAGAGATGTTTGAAGATGAGACACTAATAGAAAGATATCCCAGGCAATCCTTTACTTACGATCTATGAAGTTCACGAGCTGGAATGGTGTTTGTGGGAAAGTGTTTGTGTTGTGGGGAAGTGTTTAGGGTTTTAAGAAATGAAATAGGCTAAGGCGCAAAGGGTTTTCTAGTCGGATCATCAACAGTCTTTAAAAAGAGAGTTGGAAGGGTAGGCTTGAAAAGATGTGAAAGAAAGGGGTTAATCCTAAGAAATGCCAAGATCCTCTAATTGCACCTATACCGCGTACGGCACTCATTGGTATGGTCTCGAAACGCATTACAGGAGCAAGTTCTAATTCAAAGACACATGCATCGGCGCACACTCAGAAATGAAAGTGAAGCATTAAAAATGAATGCTTATTAAAGGCTCAAGTACCTCACAATCAAAGGGTCATATGCACCAAGTCATGCGATGCCTATAGGACTTCTCAATTTCAGTTTAAGATACGTTCTTATTTTTGCCTTATCTTACTTTCCAAAGCAACTTATTTATTTTGACAGAAAGTTTATTTCTTTGAAAGAATCTTCTAAGTCTAAAATCTTTAGAAAATTATTCGAAATCAACCGAATGGATGTCGGACACCGTCGAGGTTGGGTTTTCGAATGTTTTGGTAGTAAAAATCTCAACCTATTAGGTTGGTTTTGCGAAAAATTTTGAAAAAGTTTGAATGAAAATGGAGGTATTGCTTTGGACAGGCAAATATAAACTTGCGGTATTTATACCGTGTATCCCACACTTAAAACAACATTGTCCTCAATGTTCATTGCTAAGACATAGGATTTTCTTCGGGAAAAATCCCACACTTAGGGTTTGAAACAGTGAAACAATTTTAAGTGTTTTTGAAAAATGGTGGGATGAATTCCACACTTAGAATTTAGGCATATTAGGATGTATGGTAATGGAGAAAATCATAACTAGAAAGGAAAGGAACTTCCCTACGATAGAGGCAAGAGATATTTTGAAGAAAGAATCCGCAATCTGCCGATGGTTGGAATTTCTTTAGCTGGCTCCTTGCAGAATGCGGTTTCTTCATGAACGTCCGTCATCTCTTAGCTCAATATTTCATTCGCAACCTCATAATTTGTCAGCACATCGGTGAGCTGAGGATCTGAAAAATAGACTGTGTTGGCACCAGTGTTTGCTGGATCAAAGTCAGTCTTCATGAAGTGCACTCGAGCTCACAATGGCATATTCTTCATCCAATCTTGTCACTAACTTTCCCACGAAAATAACTAAGACCAAAAGGATAGGTTGTAGAAAGTGAACTGAAGTGATGTCTCCTTCTGGGTACACGCCGAATCAACCAAGATACACCATATGTTGGAGATAATGGACGAGGATTCTAATCGTCAAGAGCAACTGATGTAGATTAACTGCTCTAGATGATCCAAGAGTGCTGACTCCAACGACCATATCATCCGAGATCTGCTCCGACAAACTGATGAAATGAATTTGATGTTGTTCTTATCGGAAGAGATCTCTAGCTTACATCCCATCTATTCTGTACTCATTCCCTGATTACATGGCGAACAAATGATCCCGGATGGTGATGGTGAATGTGAAGGGGTGGATGGATGGGCGAATGTGGGTGGATATGGTGATGTTGGATAGTGATGATTTCGGGTTCCATGTAACACCATGCTAGCAGCCAAGGAAATTGTAAGGTGTAGTTCAGGATGTGGTGAATTTTGATGTGATCTACTTGATGACCTAGTCATAGACAACTAGAATGTGACCATCTACGTGCCAGAAAGAGCCATCTCTTCTCCTGAAAAGCAATGCTCAAAAGTTTCCTTATTTAATGAACTTGTACGCTCCCCTTGTCGTCTTTCCATTATACTCAAAAGCTCTTTATCAATAGGCGTCAGTCCCTGTTTAATAGAACAGACAAGCATGATCTAACAAACAAGTGATCATTCTCCAAATCACATATCACTGGTTTGCTAAAGAACTATCAAAGCGAGTACTTTGAAGAAGCAAACCAGTGTATGACTTAGAGTTTGATCTCACACAAAAAAGTGTCGGTTGCCTATAACAACAAATATGGGAATACTAGCATGAGTAATTTAAATCAGGAAACCAAGTATAAACATTTCCAAAGCACACATTTTTAAACGAGTTCGAGCATAATACACACATTAACATACAAATCAGGTTTTCAGATAAATCATTTAAAGATCATATATGTATGTTTACAGAAACATATGTAAGTACCTCCAATGCTCGAAATATGTGAATGGGTTGTATAAGATGACTACGGTTCCTAATTCTCATTCTAGTAGGTTTCCATGTTCGTAAGGGATAGTAAGAACTTGAGATCTTAGATAATGGTTAAAATAGATTTTACAATGAAGTTCAAACAAACGGGAGTAGGAAGTTTTAAGGTTTTGACAAAAATTTGACTTACAATGAAGTAATTTCGCAAACCATCCTTTTTGTTCATAAAAATAAAGAAAACTTTGAACATGCAATTTAGGGTTTCATTTTCTACTTATTGAGGTTAGCATACTACTTATCCTAAATTAACTACTATTATGATTACTACTATTAAAACTACGTTAGACACGGGTTGCCTCCCGAGAAGCGCTTGTTTTTGTTCGAGTCTCTAGCTTGACTCTAACACTATATATCAGGAGATCCTAGCGGCTTCCTTGCATCCATCAGTAGACACAAGTGGTAATATTGGTACATACCTAAGAGTTTAAAGAAGTTCAAGGCTAGGGTATGTCCAATATGAGGAAATAATTCAAAGTGAGGGAATTGTTCTACCGGAGGCGTAACAAATCTCTCAACTTTGATTACCTCCGTGGGCAAAATGGGTTGGTCAAAGGTGTCCTCACCACTCCAAGACATATACGTCATTATGTTGTGGAGAGATGGTTTGTAAGACAACCATGATGCAGAACCCACCTTACTTCTTATGGTCTTTGAGTTGGTGAAAATGTTGTACTTTGGGCATGGAGGTGGGACAGTATCCGTTGACGTCTCCAATCTTGTAGCAACATTCTCATCAACTACTTGGGCAACTGGCTGGTCTAAGGCAGAAGGTACAACTAGATCAGGGGGTGATTCATTCGGAAAGATAAGTGGGACAGTGTCAACCACAACTTGTTGTGGAATGTTGTCAACCACGTCGATTTTAATTGGAATGAGATCACTTCTCGGAGTTGGTGCGTATTCCTCTGGTCCTTCTGAAGCTGGGTCTTCTGTGTAAATCTCCATCTCCGGGCTTTCTAATTCTATCTCTTCGTCTACCTCGTCATCCTCGTCACTCCGGCCAAGAGTTTCAAGTTGCAATGACTCGGAAAGTTCCTCTAGAATGAACTCCTCATCGGTTTCGGAAGTAGATAGGTTGAGAATAGGTGGAAGTGAGGATTTAGAAGATTGGGTAGGTGAAGGGTTTGGAAGAATTTTGCAACCAGGCTCATGAGATTGAAAGTCTATGTCAAGTGAAGTAGATGTGGTGTGTGGATGCCTCTCATCTTCCTGTACTCTATAGATGGTTGTAACTTGATCCCTAATTCTCTCACAACTTTCTTGGACTATTTTTTCCATTTTTGACAGCTTATCAGTATATCCATTAAGCATGTCAGCTATTTGTTGTTCATATGGGGTGAAAGAGGGTGAGAAAGTGACATTACTGTTGGGATTAGTCATGGACATTTCTCTCAAGTTAGAACTCTCGTATGGTTGTGGTTCATGTACAGGGTAAGATGGTTGTGGGTAGACTCTGAATGGTTCAGTATGGTAGTGTTGTTGGAAGGCATAAGGGTTATACTGATATTGTAATTGAGGATCTAAGTTCCCTATGTTATCCGAATAATTCATACTATACCTTTGACATTCATTATCTAAGTGGGCATCACTCCTACGTCTATCTTGGATTGAATTAACAAGACTATCTAATTGATCTTTTAGTTGTTGTAAAGTTGCCATTGCCAAGTTATCAGTGAAGACAACACAAGAAGAAGGTTTTTAGAATTAAAGTTGTAGTATGGAGGGAAGTTATTCTAAGCTATGCTAATTTAATCTAACTACGCTAATCTACGGGCAGAAAGTAACTTCTGACAAGGACGGTGAATCCAAGTCAAAAAGGATCGCTTAAAAACTAATCTATCTAAACAGGCTCTGAATCGTACTACCGTCCCCGGCAGCGGCGCCAAAAACTTGATGCGTCCCGAAACGGTCGTTCACGCAACGTGACACATCGGTGGGATAGTTTTAAATTTATAAAAGTCGGGGGGAGCCTAATCCTCCGAACTACCTACTAATACTAGGTACGAATACCTTATAAAAGTATGTGGTAAGGATGATCCAGGGTCGTTCCTCACAACGGCAGAATTGAAACAGAGCTAGTTCCGACAAATCAGTAATTAAGCTAGGTTTGAATAGACTGGTAGTTGGTTGTTTTGGTTTTTTATCTATTTATCTAATTAAGCTACTAAAACTAAGAAAGCAGAAAAGTAAAAATGGAGGGTTGTGCTTGCTATGACTTTATTAGCTTATGCATGGGGTGATGTTTAAGGTTTTAAGTATGAAACGTCTTTTAAAGATTTGTGTCTTGCTTTCGTCTAAGTATTCACAGTGTAAACACTAACACCCTACTGTCTGATTTCTCAGACAGTATGTCACTGAGTAGTTAGGTTATGGTGATTCTGATCAGAGGAGGCTGCTCAACTCTTCAACACTTTCCATATGGTGGAGAAGTGACCCTTCTTGGAATAGTATTCCTGGGCGCATGAGATAGAGTAACAGACCCACTAAAAGTTCTGACCGTTCTTAACACTGTGAGGATACTAAGGCTAGGCAAGGCTTTTTAAGATTAAGACTTGGTTTGGTGACTGCTAACTCTACATTAATGGTCTTTGTTTAGTCCAGAGCTATGTGATTCAACCAGGATGTGACACAGTCTTCAACCGACGACAGTTCCTTAGCTTCCACGTATTTGTGTTATACGAAGTACTGTGCCGATTTATGGTCTTTCCGGTGCCACATACTTTATGGTCACTCTGGACTAGTTTAACTAAGTTTGTATTAACGATTAACCATCTATGATATAAACCAGCCCTCACTACAATCCCAATAAATCCCTGATTGATTCACGGTGTACTATACGAAAGGTTTTGGCAGTATTTCCACAGCTACACAATTCAGACCATGTTGATTTGTTTGATTTGAAAACACAGATAGGTAGTGACCGGTTGATCAAGGTACATGACTCCTTGTCATACAGGTTCTAACCATGTTTATTGGAGGAAAGGCGTTTAGGTTTAGAAATTCATAAATGTAAAGTTAACAGTACACCGGTTTTCAATATGTAACAATTGGGAACATTATTCCACAACGGATTGTGCCCACGACTTTCATAGCTTCCACGTTCCGTACTACACACATTCGTGATGTTTCCGGCGCTATACAAATGAAAGCCGTATAACGTTACCTCCGTTGTTTCATAACGATATTATCCCAATTGTATATTTAAAGTAACATCACCCGCAATACATAAACTAACTACATCATAACAAGCACAAGGTAACTACTCCCTACGCATAACAAACAATCCTAAATCTAGCATATCAACAATAATAATAACCATCATTATGAAAGATAAGGAAAGAGATAACCGAATGTAACGCGTAGTTTGAATAATGTTGAAAGAATACACGAGCGTAACCTCCGCAATATCTTGGACAATATTACAAATAAGACCCTCGAAATATCCCTAACACTATTACAAGAGTAGCCCCTCCGTTAGTCTTGGTTAAATATTAACCAAGAACTAACGAACTAAACCCTACTATTTCTCCTCTAACTCCTAAGAGTAGTGCTAGAGAGAGAAAGCTAAACTAGAAAGAGAAAGAAAGAGTGTGTGAGAGAGAAAGTGAGAATTCTTGTAGAAGAATGGTGTGTGAAATGAGGTGAATGAGGTCTCTATTTATAGGCAAGCCTTGGATCCAAGAGTACAAGTCCACAAGCACACGTACAAGCCAACGGAGCAAGGAAGAGGCCGTGTGAGAGCAAATGAGGTCGTACACGGCCTAAACAGGGCCGTACACGGCCTGTTTAGGGCCGTACACGGCTATCCCAAGGACGTACACAGCTATCCCAAGGCCGTACACGGCTGGGTGGTGGCCGTGTGCTAGGCCGTGTGATTTTTTCGACTTTTCTCGCATCTTCGGAAGGCCGTATCTTCTTCGTTTCGCGTCCGATTGACTTGATTCTTTCGCCTATGGCTTCGTAATTCCGTTACGCTTCTAATGATGCCAATTTGGTAGAAATTGGATGTGTGGGGCCCGGGCGTGTTCAGAATACGTTTTGTAGCTTTCGGCTGCACTGTAACTTGCATAACTTTCTCGTCCTTGATCCGTTCTGAGCAATCCTTATATCCACGTTCTCGTAATCTTCATAGCTACAAAATAAGACTATTATGAGGCTCTGGTACGAAGTTTACAGTAGAATTAGGGTTGGGCTCAGAATAGTGCCTATTTAGGTCAGTTTTCTGCCCTTTTTGCTTGATTTTCAAAAGACCGACAAGTTTATACCTTTCTAACAAAAGTCAATGAATAATGATGATTTTAAGATGTATTTGTTAGAAAAGAGCTAAATATGGGACAATTAATGCATGTAAAAACGTAACTTTTTGCGATACATCAGTTGCTCCAAGAATAAGATCGATACAAAACTTTACGAGTAAATAGAGATATAGTCCTTCTAATTCTTTCGGGAAGACCTCAAGGAAATCGTCGATAATAGAATATTTTTTTTTCTTTTTTTTTTTAGTTTTCAACTTATTAGCCTTTACGCTCATGAGTTGTTTCTTTTCGTCTTTGAATTGTGTAACGAGTATCCCAATCATTTCACCACCACTGAAGTGGTATACGGAACACTCTCTCAAGTATACAATTCCTGAATTTCATCAACTAACCCATTCCACAACTATCCCGAAACTCCTGAGTCCAAAGGGCAACATATCAATGCTAAAAGAGTATTTTTCTAGCACTAGAGTACACCCATATATAATCTCTTTTAGTCTCTATGTGCTCCCATTAACAAAATTGTTTCCAAAGTCCCTCACCCAAAACAGGTTAACGGCTTTCCTACCATGTTGATTGGTTGCCACTTGATGCAGCTGTGTGATGATAGCGGTCACACCTTACTCACTGAAGATGTGAACCAGCGTAACCCTCTCTTCATGTGTTAGTATCTACCAGCCTTTTGAATACCCTCTCATTCTTGGTATTGTTTCTACATTTCCAGCCTTAGCGGTTTTATCGATTAACAATCCACCCATCAGTATTGCGCCTTGGATAGTAGGAGGCTTAGTCCCTTCTACCATCCCGCGAGTTTCTAGATTAAAGTTGTTGATGTACTTCTCAATTCTCTTAGCTTCGAGTGCCACAGGACAAGGACTAATTTTCCAACTCATGAAATTGTCCGATATATGTTGCATGATTAACTCCCAATGTAGGAAAATTTCAAAACTTGTTTACTAACTTCCTCATTTCGTTAATGAAAGAAAATTCCTCCTATAATATTGCCTTTATTGTTATTATTTATATATATATATATATATATATATATATATATATATATATATATATATATATATATATATATATATATATATATTTACGTATGTACTTATTATTATTATTATTATTTGAATTCTCGACTATTAGTTTCGTTTTCTCCTTCAGTACCGCTAGCTCTACCATGATTCAATATGCTGTTACACACCTTGCGTGATATTTTTTTGAATATTAAGGTCCACCACTGTTGTGCAATGGTCGCAACAACATTGGAGTTTTTGCCTTCAATACAACAAATTCCTCCAGTTCAACCATCAGTTCAATCACCACCTTTACTTGTATGACCACCATGTCTTCCACCACCGAGTGTTACTCCTCCACGAGTAAAGTTTATGAGTAACGCGACTTAAAAATATGCTCACTATAAGTTCAAATTCATATGAGTTTAGAATAGATGGATATTTTGGAGTTTGTCAAGGCATAAATGCACAAGACTCACAACCATAAGAATAATTCGGTAAGGAATATAATTGGGATTTTATTACAATACGACACAAAGATAGCAAATGAGACACGCAAATATGGTCAGATAAGCACACATACATCAGAGCACCTTTGTCAATTACGTCTGCAGCCGTAATTGTGAAAGTATTCTTTCATACACATACTTATCTTACAAGTCCTTGTATCACAATAAGCTTTGTATTTACGGAAAGAGATCAGATAGTTATAGAATCCTAAGTAACATGTAGACGAACCACATAAAGAGTCGTAAGATGATGAAGAAACGCTTACAATTTCCTTCTTACTTGAAATGGTTAAGATGAATGATCGACACTAGCTACAACTAGCTTCACAGAATTGTATGCACACATAACTTCCTAATTCATGTTCTATATGTGGGTTCCTTATTTATAGTCTAGGCCAATCCACCTAGATCTCTATAAACAATGGCTCTGATACCAATCTGTCACACCCCGTCTAAAGCGGAAACAACGGGGTAAGACTGCGATAGGATCATAACACATCATTATAAAGAATTCTATATGAAATACAATATCCAATGTGTCATGATGCCAATAACATGAATAACGGTTCATGTCGTGCATACATTTCAACAATGAATTCAAAAGCTTACAACAAATGTACTATACAATGTTAAGGCAAAACAAGCCTTCACAAACAACCTTAATGATGTAACACAAGTCCTGAATAACTCTTAATGCAACCCTAAAGGTCCACTAAGTTCTCTTGTCCACTGCTTTAAGTCCACTAGTATAACCTGAAAAGATATGCTCAAAAACCTCAACATGAATGTTGGTGAGTTTCGTAGGTTTGAAACCAGACACCATAAAAATAAACATTTTTGCTGTGATGAAAGTAAGTTAGGACAATGCATATAGAAATGGCACACAAGCGAAGTAATCCAACCGAACAATCCACAAACCGTCATCACCCCACGAAGGAGTATGACCCAACCAAATCCTGCGTATGCGGTAGCTACCAATAAATGACCTTCAATGTACACCTAAGCATACATTAGGTATACACTCCCGAAAGAGTGCAGCCTTGTAAATAAATATGTCCTTCAGTGTATACAAAGCATATACACTAGGTATACACTCCCGAAAGAGTGCAGCCTTTTAACAAAACAAACTCAACAACCAATGCATATAAGTCACATAGTGTTACACATTTCAAACATATGTCCAAAATGAAAATGAATACGTTTTACAGTATAAAACAATTTATAAAACATGTGAGCATACTTTTCCCCCTATTTGAAAACATGTATATGAAAAAGGGGCCACGAAAACTCACCTTGAACACCAAAGAAAGTATCGCCCTTAAATGAATCCACCAAACAACTTTGCCAATCAACAAATGAATATATATGTATACAGGTTACCACCTAGACATATCTATGTCCTTCCATTGTATCCCAAGTCCAAATCACCTCTACTAAGTTTCTTCACAACCAAACCTCATGTGTTTTTACAAAAATCAACCCCATTATGAAATTCAGATTCTGTCTAGAATTTTGTACCACTTCACGAATTTTTAAACATGAATTAATGAAATCATTTGACTCTACAAATTTTACCAGTGACATTTCATGGTGTTAAGAACATCTTGTAATTTTTCCAGAACTTATTTCAATAGTTTACTATTTTTAAAAATTCATCAAAGTGAACTGCTCTAAACCGACAACACTTTCTGACTTTACAAAAGTTATAATTTATTTAAAATACTTAAAGACTTACAAAGATTATGATATTTTTACAGAAAATATTTGACACTTTAAAGTTACTCCAGTAAAAATTTCAAGACTAAATTCTTAGTTTAAAATACGTTTCAAAAATCCACAAGTTACTCAAAATCAGGAACCGAAAACTTAGAATTGACATCTAAACTCATAAAATCATTTTGACCGACTTGTACTTATCGTATGAACACTAAATCGATGCCATTTGAAAATAGACTCTTAGTACTTATGTTTAGACTCAAGATTCATAATAATCCATCCCAAAATGACAAAGTTATAACCTTCTCAAACTGATAAACAAATCTGTCCAGATTTAGGGTTTATGAGTAACTAACCCTAATCGCTTGTCTAAACAACCCAAACCGCAAACATAATCATATAACTCATTTTCAACAACTTATTAACTGATTTTAATTATACCCTAACGATTTAATTACTAGGAATACAATGGAATCGAACCGAAACAAAATCGATAATACGAAACAATCAAATATGTTTAATTGAATGATTCGGAAAGAATATATACCGACAACGAGAACCCGTACGATAGGAATACCTTATAATCTGTGAATAATGAGGATATGCACTCTTATAATTCATTTTTGTAGATTGATCAAACGTATACAAGAGTTATAGGATCGAAAACTTACCAAAGAATCTGAAAATTCGTCACCAACAGCAGCAGTTTACGAAATAATTTTTATAAAATAATCTAGAGTGTTTCAGAGGCCGAAACTTGAGATGTAAAAGTTAAACTTCGAGATCTACAACTTTGTAGTTTTGGCCGAAGCCTGAAAATGAACGCGAATGGGTCAAATCGGCCTATCTTCGTGACTAAAATTTTGGGACAGCAACATGGACGATTTTTGTGATAAAAAAATGTTAGGGTTATGTTTTAGAATACTTTTTATAGTTCTAGGGTTGGGTTGGGCCGAATGATTCACCAAAAGGGAGGGGCTTTTGGTCGATTGTTGGGCCAAACAACGAAGACATACAAGAAAACTCGGGTCACACGATTTAAGAATAAGCGATCCCAATCAAATTATTTCGTATTTCGCGTAGTTTAAATAAATCGTATCGTTTCACATAATTAACGCATTTGCATTTAGCCTCGTATCTTCTTCGTTACATGTCTGATTGCGATGATTCTTTTTACATTGGATTCGTTTTTCGAAAATGAATACCTTGATTTAATGAAGTCCATAAGATGAGTCTTAACACAAAAATGAGTTCTTACGGCTTTAACTATGATTACGGTTTGGTGACGGTTGTCACATAAACCAGGGTAGTTATGGTTATGATTAATTATAGATATTGTTGTTGTTAATTCCAGTTGTTTAGTTCTTGGATATGTTGATTATTTTGTTGTTTGAATGTAGTTGATTGGTTATATCAGTTGTTCAGTTGCTATTCCATAACTGCATGATGACTATGCTTTTATGTGACTACGTGAGTTGATTCGGAGGTCAACAATGGTTGGGTTTGTTTACTACTGTGTAGCTGTCGGGGTCTTCGTTACACATAGTTGAGGATGTACTTATGTCAGTGAAGGTAGTACTCAAGCTATCGGTAGATCACTGTGATAGTATACCAGCGATTGTGGGTTTCTGTGATAGTATACCAGGAACCGCTGGTCCTCTTGACTTATGTGTTTATGTGATTAAGTTTAGTTGTTGTAAAACTTGTTATGATTGGATTGAACCGTCGGTTACGGTTCCATTCACTTAGCGTGAGCTAATCCCTCGTTGTTGAATCTTTTTCAGATTTTTGGTTAGCTTTTAAGGTAGATCGGGATATGGTGGTTGACTGGATGTTTGACTAGGATATCGCGCGCTCTGACTTTTTGTTAATATTATGTTTTGAATAGTTATCATAACACCCGGTCTTGTTTATATGGTTATGTGATTATTTAGTATAAGTATTATGCTTTGTGAATCGATAAATGTTTAGTTAAAGTAAATATGTTTTGGGACAACGCTTTCACATGGATTATATTATAAAATATGTTGTTCTAAGATGTCGGGTGTTATATATATGAAGTACTAATTTTTCAACATTTTTATTTGCAATCAATTAAAGACGCTTAGTAAGTGTTTCAACATAATAAACATTCACTGACATTGTCAAAACATATAAGATAATCTGGAATAACGTGCTCGAATTAAATGTCGAGTCATTAATCACGCAAGCCCCGGGTTGCGATTTTTATGACCAATTAGACGATGCATCGATTTAAATAACTAAATGGTCCATTAAGAGGACATGTAGGCCGCCTACATTAATCCCATTTGGCTTTCCAGATTTTAAAGATATTCGATCAATACCATATATACATGATTGGTGAATGTTAACCTTTCTTGATGAAAGAATTATGTGCTCAATAATTATATTTAATTTATTTAATCCGATAATTAAGACACCAATGGGTCGTATTAATGCATAATCGACGGATATGTATGAGGATAATTAATTGCGGATTAATTATGTAGTGAAATATATAATTGGTGATTATATTAAACTAAGTGTTAGTTGAGGGTTTATATTGTAAATCTTGATTAACTTGTTGGACAAGTTTAACCTACCTATAAATATAAGGGTTAGGGATCAAGATTAGGTTAATACACACAAACTCTAAAACCCTCACAAATCTCTCTCCCTCCTCTCTTGTGTTTTCCGGCCGAACCACACACAAACCCAAAACCGAATTTCGGTTTTGGGCTAGTCGACACACACACACATACGTGTGTTTGGTTATTAATTCGATTCGTGCGTTGTTACTAATCTGTAGTAAAGATAACATATAGACAAGAGATTAATTACTAGCGATTATATCAACAAGATGACAAGTATTGGTACAAACGTGTTGGCACCTCCAAGCAAGAAACAAAAGACTGATCATACCGAGCAAGTCACTGTAAGTTGTTTCTTTCATCTTGTTTATTTAGTTGATTGATTTAATACAAGTATTTGGATCCACGGTAAATGGGTTTATTGTTTTAATTATTTTCCGCATATTATTGTTTAATATTTAATTAAAATTAACCGTTAAAACCCATCAGTGGTATCAGATCCGCTTATACTTGTTTATATCATCAAAGATACATGATTTGTTTAATTTTGATCCGTATAAAATTATGAGAATTTAATTTTGTGGTTTATTAAAAATCGATTTATATGTATGTGTATGTGTGTTTCGATTTTTGTTGATAACTTTTATTATTGTAATTGTTTGTATTATAAGAAACCTGATCTTGATTGATAGGGTTATGTGAACCCTAGTTAAGTCGATTGGGTTTATAGTTTTGGTGATACTCACCTTGGCCGAATCCAACCCAACCCCTATTGGGATTTCGGTTGTTGATTCGCTAAGAAAGTTTTAGAGTATAGTCTCAAAACTCGTTATTACAATAATTTTTAGTTATAATTAATTGAAAATAACTATTATTTTAATTTAATTAAATGGATCAAAATAAAGTCATGTATATTTGAAAGTTAATGTCGTTAAAGTTAAAAGTTAAAGATTAAACCTTTTGGCACACTTGTTATTTAATTTATTATATGGGAATGAGTTTGCATTTATTGCATGTTATATGGGAACCGATTCATATAATTGACAAAAGTTAGAATCTTGTCCATGTGACATGTTTGTGGTACATAGCCGAGCCAACGACCAAATATTACATGTTGTGTGTTGTATGTAATGTTGTGGTTGTTTATTGTTTTATGGTATGAGGAGGCCTGCGTGCCAATTTATAACCTCTTTTTGATTATGTAATTTTTAGTTTTAAAATAGATAGGTTAGACTAGTTTATTTTAAATTAAATGTAATCAAAAGACAAACAAGCGGAGCAATTTTGGAGCATATGGAGCACGGAGCTTATTTGGATGGAAACATCAAGTGATAGCTTTTGGACTTCATCAACGCCAGAATTGTGTCATGTTTGTCCCATAGGAAAGGACCGTTTAATTCGTGTTGGCTCACGAATTAAACAATTAGTTCTGGTTGGCTATGTTACCAGTTTTATGTTTTATTTATTATTATATAAATGCATGGTTGTGGTATGTTTATTTATTAAACAAATGACACGAACTTAAAACCATTGTTTTAACATTGTTAAAACATAAATTTTAAAATAGTTATTTGATAATGTTTTAAAATGTTTTAAATAAAGACGTATTATAAATCAACATGATTTATATATAAAGTGTATATATATTTTTAAAAGGTAAAAGATATGTTTTAAAAATTGGTTATTTAAAACTAGAAAATATTAGGAACACGATTTAATTGAAACGTGAAAGAACCCTATAAAATTAAGCCTAAAGCGTCCTCCATAAAGGGACATTCATACCGACCCCAACTCCATATCCTTTGCCGCCTCCGCTGGTGGGTATGGTTACACTTGGGTTAGGGTGAAGTGTGAGAACCGCGATATCCACTTGAGAAGATGGCCAGATCTCCACAGTTTCGATATGGTACGGTTTATTGGTGATTCGAGTTGAGAACTTCGTCCAAGACGCGTAATGAGGTTAAACATGCCCGGCTCAACCGGAACCTCATAAAGTCTAAGAGTTGTAGGAATACAATTGATGAACTACCTAAACGCTATTGCTATGTCATTGCAGCCTTCGTTGAGGGCATACAATAGTGGAATGTCGGGTTCTAGGCTAATAAGTCAAATTTAGGGTTGTTTGATTTATTAGAAATAATCAATACTGAATTATGAATTTGTTTTATTTTCTGTAGATGGCAATTAACAACACAAAATAAATATTTCTCCCTGGTAATCGTCATGAGCGTTACAATGCATATTGTGATCTCAAGGCGCTTAGGATGGAGAAAGGGCAGTCGGTAAATGATTATTGGATGAACGTTGAAGTTGTCTTGGATCGTTTAAATGAGCTTCACTATGAAATCCCTACGGATTGCATTTTGCTACAGTTGCTTGAGTCATTAAGTGAGGACTTTAAATCCTTTTGCTTGATATATGACATTAATGATGAATCAACTATATCAAAATTCTATAAGGATTTGTTTGCTTATGAGATGCAAAATGAGTTCAACATGGAATTCAAAGGCTTGAACTTTGAAGATGATAATTTTGATGATTTTCCTAGCATTCCCTGCCCTACATGTGGGAATGAAGATTTATGCGATTGTGTGCTTGATTTGGAGGATATTGAAATTGATGATAATTTTGATTCGGGTATGTTTGTGATTGATTATCTTATGACTTCTTTTGATTCTTGGGTATTAGATACTGCATGTGGTAATCACATCTGCAATAACTTGCAGGGTTTTGAAAGAAGTAGGAAACTGGGACAAGGCGAGTTAAGTTTGCGCGTCTGTGACGGAACAAATGTTGGTGCCGAAGCCGTGGGAACTTATAAACTTGCCCTCCCTACGGGATTAATTTTAGAACTTAATAATTGTTACTATGTTCCTAGAATTATTAAGAATGTAATTTCGTATGACTTGTTGGTGGATAATGGTTTTGATATTATATCTAAAGGAAAGACATTTTTGGTTTATCGCAATAACATTTTTTATTTTAAAGCTATCTCCCAACGTGGTTTGTACACTTTAGAATTACATTCCTCTTCTAGTACAATTCTTCATATTAATGCTAATGTTGATGCTAACAAAGCATATCTTTGGCATTGTCGTTTAGGCCATATAAATGAGAAGCGCATTGAAGAGCTCCATAAAATTGACTCTTGGACACTTTTGACTTTAAATCATTTGATAAGTGCGAATCTTGCATTTCTGGTAAAATGACAAAGGCACCTTTCAAAGGAACGAATGAAAGGGCCAATGACTTATTGGAAATCATACATACTGATGTGTGTGGACCTTTTAGTCATGAAGCTAGAGGTGGATACCGTTACTTCATTACATTTACTGATGATTTAAGTAGATATGGATATGTTTACTTAAAGAAACATAAATCTGAAAGTTTTGGTAAATTCAAAGACTTTCAAAATGAAGTTGAGAATCAATTAAGCAAGAAGATAAAGAAGCTTCGGTCCGACCGAGGTGGAGAATATCTAAGCGAAGATTTTGAGCGTCATTTGAGAGATTGTGGAATTGTCTCACAATTGACTCCTCCATATACACCACAATGGAATGGAGTATCCGAACGTCGGAATCGTACTTTGTTGGACATGGTACGATCTGTGATGAGTCAAACGGATTTGCCTTTATCCTTTTAGGGACACACACTCGAAACAGCAGCATATACACTAAACCGTGTACCATTTAAATCAGTTGTAACAACTCCGTATGAGTTGTGGTATGGTAGATCTCCAAATTTATCATACATGAAGATTTGGGGTTGTATGGTACATGTTAAAAGACCTGTAACCGAGAAACTTGAGTCTAAAACTGATACATGTATATTTGTTGGATACCCCAAAAGGGGCTATTATTTCTATAATCCAAGTGAAAACAAAGTGTTCGTAGCTCGTTATGGATATTTTCTTGAAGAGGATTTCCTTGACAAGAAAACTAATGGAAATAATCACCTCCTTGAAGAAGTAGAGGAAGAACAAATATCACATGAAACGATGGTACCTATTCAACATGATGATGTTGATGATCAACAAGAAGATGTTGATGATCAGCATGGCAATGTTGACAGTACTGAGACACCTAGTCTTCGAAGATCCGATCGGATGCGAGGCGTACCTAGTAGGTTTGCCTATGTCATTGAAGATGGTGGTTTGCAAGAACCAACTTCTTACAATGAAGCAATGTCTAGTTCGGAATCTGATAAATGGCAAGAAGCCATGAAGGCTGAGATGCAATCCATGTATGACAATCAAGTTTGGGAACTTGGTGAACTTCCACCCGATGGTAAAGTTGTTGGGTGTAAGTGGGTTTTCAAAAAGAAAACTGACATGGATGGTAAGGTACAAACTTATAAAGCAAGGTTGGTTGCAAAAGGTTTTACTCAAACTCATGCATGGTATTGACTATGATGAAACTTTTTCACCCGTAGCCATGCTTAAGTCTATTAGGATTCTAATGGCCATAGCTGCGTACTATGATTATGAGATATGGCAAATGGATGTCAAAACCACCCTCCTTAATGGGAACTTGACTGAGGTTGTGTATATGTCACAACCGGATGGTTTTATGGATCCTAAAAGACCTAAAGGAGTTTGTAAATTGCTTAAATCTATTTATGGATTAAAGCAAGCATCTAAGAGTTGGAACTTATGTTTTGATGAGAAGATAAAGGAGTTTGGTTTCATCAAAAGTGAGTTCGAACCATGTTTCTATAGGAAGTTTAGTGGGAGCGACATTACCTTCTTGGTAATATATGTAGATGACATATTGCTCATTGGAAATAGTATTAACATGCTTAAAAGTGTTAAGTCATGGCTTAGTAAATGTTTTCAAATGAAGGACCTTGGAGAGGCAGCCTATATTCTTGGAATCAAAATTTTGAGAGACAGGAGTAAAAGGTTGATTGGACTGAGTCAAAGTACATACATTGACAAGATCTTGAATAAATTCAAGATGGATGAATCCAAGAAAGGGATGATTCCGTTGTCAGCTGGATTGATTCTTACGAAGAGTCAATGTCCCGAAACTGAAGTGGACAAGGAAAACATGAAGAACATCCCATATGCTTCGGCAGTGGGATCTATCATGTATGCTATGTTATGTACTAGACCGGATGTCGCATATGCTATTAGTGTTACGAGTAGATTCCAACAAAATCCGGGAATCAAGCATTGGGGAGCTGTGAAGAATATCTTTAAGTACTTGCGAAGGACTAAGGATATGGTCTTAACTTTTGGAGGTGAGAAAATGGAGCTCAAAGTGATTGGTCATACTGATGCTAGTTTTTAAACCAGCAAAGAGGACTCTAGATCGCAGTCAGGTTTTGTGTTTATGTTAAATGGAGGAGCAGTAAGCTGGAAGAGTTCAAAGCAAAGTACTGTAGCCTATTCTACTACAGAGGCGGAGTATATTGCTGCAAATGATGCTGCAAAGGAAGCTGTTTGGTTGAAGAATTTCATAATGGATCTTGGAGTTGTTCCCAGTATCTCCAATCTAATTGAAATCTTTTGTGATAATATTGGTGCTGTGGCGCAAGCTAAAGAACCTAGAGCTCATCACAAGTCCAAACACATACTTCGTAAGTTTCACTTGATTCGAGAGATTATCGAACGAGGTGATGTGAAGATAAAACAAATTCCAACTGATGATAATGCTGCCGATCCATTGACAAAAGCGTTATCTCAAGCCAAGCATTACAAGCATGTTGAATTCATAGGCATGAAGTATCTCTAGGCTTATTATTATAATTCTTTATGTATTGATTGAACAATTGAACTTTATTGAAATTCAAAGAGATGTTTTAGTTTTGCGTATTTCTGTAAAATGTTCAATTATTTAGTATGCTTTAGCAATCCATGGAATTGCGCATGACGGATTCTAAAATCTTCCATAGCCTACTCATTGTCGTGGGAATCACAATGGGGTGATAGTGACTGTGAAATATTGGCCGAAATCTTAATTAGGACTTAAAGTATTAAGCTTGTCAAAGATTCATGGGTATTTGATTTGATCAAATATTGGTTGACCCGCTTTGAGTATAACTTCATGGATTTCTATCATAAGTTAACTCAAGTGAGATATCCTCATTACATGAGACGTTAATTGCATTCAAGCTTAGTTGACATTGGGTTTAGGCACAGTCTAACATTACGCGTAAATGTGTAGCCATAACGGCTGGTTGCTGGGTTCAGTGGGAGCTAAGTGTAGAATGGTTAATTGTCAAGATGGGATTTGCACCTCTTTTAATTAAGAGAGATATTGTTCGGCATTTGATGGTTAAAACTGGAGAATGCGTGGCCGCGCTTGGAGAGTATTAGACTTCCGTTATTTTAAAACCAGTTGAGATTAGATCAAGAACAAAGAGAGTATTATTATGGTTGAGTAAAGTCCATGCCAGGCGCTCTCGTAAATATCGTGTTGCAAAAGGATATGCTGCTCTTTTATTATACCGTTGTGAATGGTGATTCAATTAGAATCATGTGAGGTATAGAAATAAGTTAAGTATAATCATTTTTGCACAAGTGGAAGTCTGAAAGTGTGACACCCGGTCAAAAAGGGCTAAATTAGCTCCTGATTTAAACTTTAATTATTCATACTTGGTACATGTTAAAACGAAAGTATTCGGATATTATATATATGTGTGTGTGTGTGTGTGTGTGTGTATATATATATATATATATATATATATATATATATAATGTTAGATGATTATTTAATAATCACATGATAAATCAATCTGAAAGAACGCACAAATCAAAATACGGACGTTGGTGAAACAATTATTAAATAATACGAAATTATTTAATAACGTTATTTATATTATGTTGATAATATAAAACAAAAATATACGTTTATTTAAAACGTCACAATTATCAAACAATCGTATATTCTCTATCGACGATCAAATGGACCAAACCAATATTTTCACAACTCAAAATAAATTATTTTGGACAGAACTTTTATTTAAAAATATCGAGTTTTAAAAATGATAAAGAAACATATAATATAAAACGTTTAATGTATATATAAACGTTTAAACAATCGGGTAAACAAACACGGGCATAACACTAATAATTGGAGACAGAAGTTAACCAAATCAAATCTATTTCTTTGACTTAAAAATCGGCCTAGACCAAGACCCCAAAATGGTGGATCTTGTTTCTCTTTTAGTTGGAAATAAACCAAGTATTACAACAACTTCATTTCATTATCATTTCTTTTTCTTTTACTCTCAAACTCTCCTCTTCTCCCTCTCTTGAAACTGCCGTGAACCACCACCACCTTCCCCCATCATCTAACACTAATTCTTTAAAGAAAAATAAAAGGAGAAGAAGCTAGGAGCAAAACCGAGCACTTTCATCACGTTTTCGGCTCTAGATCACGTTTTCTTGTAAGGACTCCAAACTCTTTTATTAGATTTACTTTGATGATGTATATTTACATGTTTATAAGCTCACTCAACTCAAAAATGTCCAAAATAATGATCAAAATACGTTTTATACTCTTATGTAATTTCTGATTTCGGTTCCTGAAAAACAGTCCACGAATAAAATCATATAAAATCGTACACAGAAGATAAATGGATGAAATACGCGCCAAAATTTGCGTATTGAAGTTATCTACAACTTTCGTGTTAAGCTCTCGGATTAGATATATACATATTTTAGTGTAGAACTCGATTTGTAAGTGATAGATAAATGTGGCCGAAAATAAGCACTTTTATTCTTGATTTTTGTTAAGCCATTGAAACCAACTTTATAAATCTTGGAAAAATTTGTAAAAATACTAGAGATATAGATGCTCAGCTGTGATTTTTGGTGGAACCTAATTCGGATTAAAAGTAATAGAAAACGGAAGTTGAATCGGGTGAAAAATCTGAAACACACATATAGGGACTGATATTACATGTTTTATAAAACCGACACTTTGGACTAAACACGAAACATAACGGTAATTTTCTCAAGACCTAGAAAGATATTTAAGGCTATCCTAAAATTTTTGGGTCAAACCGAGTCCGTTTGACCAAGTCAACAAAAACGAGCCCCAAAACGATAAACGCGAACCAACTTGAGAAATGACAAGATTTTGGTCCAAAAATGAACCTTGATGATTTTATTTGTGAACTATGAATAAAAAAACGACAACATATATATATACGGTACAATATACGGATAAGCGAGTTATACTCATATATCTATACTTCGATAAGTATACACTTTAAACACACGCGGAATATACTGACAATGATTTCATCACATAATACGGATTATGAATATACGGAATATACTTTACAAGTATACAATTAAACATATAATAATACTTGAATTATTCTCATGAACCGTCACCAACGGGCCGTACACTTTTATAAAATACAAATTCAATCGGTTTCAAAAACACACAATCGGAATAAATCGGACATTTAACGGTTGAGTGGACACATATTGGGAATGATCTAAATAGACATTCGCTCATGTGTATAACCTTATATGCTTAGGGCATTTGAAATTTCGGGCTGTTCATTCCATATCGGATAATCATTGCTCGGTGACTCAAGTGAGTCTCACGGCCCCATTTTACTGTTTTACTATTTTAATTCGGGGGAGATGCAACACAAATTGTTTTTGTGATCATAGTTATTCGGTTAGTTGAATTGATTTTAACCCGGTTATTATATTCGGTTATCATTGTCGGTATTGATTTTGTTCGGTTATTGCATGAGTGTTTTAATTCGGGAAAGTCCTCATCAGTGTATGGTTCATTAACTTAATAAGGCGCGATTACTAAAAGATAGATCTGTCATGGGAGTGACGTCCCCGTCCGGGTTGCTAGCTACAACCACATAATAACGGGCATTTTAGTAATTGTTATGGGTGTTGACACCGTTCGGGAGGCAGAAAATTGGGTTAGGCCTTGAACCATAGCTCAGTGCAATGCAATGTCATAGTCGGTATATTTAATTCGGAAACCTTAACTGGTTTAATCATTGTTCGGTTATATCATTTTCGGTTAAATCGTCGGATAATCATGTTGATCACATCATATTTTATGTTAAATCTGTGAGATTCACCAGCTTTATAGCTGACCCTTTTAGTGTTGTATTCTCAGGTGATCAGCTACAGTAGGGTGGCCCGCAGGATATGCTAGCTAGTACGAGTCGCATGCATCTATATACTTATGAAGATTTTCTAGCATTATCTTTTGTTAATCGGTTATGTATTAAAATCTTCAGAATCATTATGCGAACTTATTAATATTGTAAACTTATGGCTTTAATCTATTTAACTATTTTTGTAATATATATAAACATATCACGTAGAGTCGTTTGCTTGTACTTTGGTGTTCTGATTATTGATTAGTCGCACCCAAATGATCACTTCCGCAGATCATGAAATCGGGGGTGTGACAGATTTCTATCAGAGCCTGAGGTTATAGCAAACTAGGTTTCATTTAGTGGGCCTAGACTATAACCGTTAGGCAGTATTCCTTATTAGGTATAACTAGTTCAGGGATTACATCATACGAATTTAATTTAATATAGCCTGATCAACTATGTACAATTAAATAAAGATGATGTAAGATCTGAAATGGGTTATGTTGAACAGGAATGCACTAGTTGACTCTGACCACGAGAGAACCGGGACTCATACTTGTTTTTACTAGACACAACTAGGCGGATATATATATATATATATATATATATATATATATATATATATATATATATATATATATATATATATATATATATGTATATATGGTATATACATATACGGATAGGCTATTGTATATAGTGTATATATTAATAGGCCTCGGATACTCGGTAACACACTCACTGTTCGGATACACCATAGGACTTGCCGATGGTAAGTTGATCGAGTCAGGAAAAATAGTACCGGGATATGCCTTAGCTTAGAGGGTCATCTCTTCGAAATAGACTTACTATCGGTAGAGTTAGGAGGTCAACTGCCATGCTGCCGTGACTGTTGTAACATCCTATTTTTGGGACTAGAAGTAAATAGTATTTTATTAAGTTTTAAAAATGGTTATTTAATGTAATGGGAAATAAATTATTGGGTTTACTTGAAAATGAATAGATAAAAGAGTCATAGGATTTAATGTGACTAACAAAATTGTACCTGTTTTAAATTAATGGAGTTGAAGGTAAAATAAAATATTTTGTCTCGCGGGTATTTTCGGGTTCCAGACAATAGATTTAGAAGGGGAATAAAATTATACTGTTTATATTGGGTCAGTTTAGTTGGAGCCGACCTAACTCTTTCCATTTCCCATTTTTCCCAAACTTCTCAAGTATTCTCACACATATACATTTTAAGAAATCAAAAGAGAAGAAGACATTATTTGGTTTTGGATTCAAGCTAGTAAAAATAGATTATCATCATTAGATTCTGTCATCATCATCATCTTGCTACTTCTCAATTAGTTGTAAGTGTTCTTGATTTCTAAATATATGGAATTGGTTTTTGATGTGAATCATGTGGAGTATTGATATATATGTAAATTGGAAGCTTGAATGATGTTATAGTATACTTATATGATGTTACTTGAGCTATTTGTAAGCTTAGAATCTGAGTTTGATGATGTTGAGAATTGAAAATTTGAGTTAGGGTTCGTGTATAAAGTGCAGGTCGTTTTGAACTAGTGAACGCGATCCCAACAATTTTCCTGGATCGCGTTCCTTAGTTATAATTTGTTTCAGGCGGATTTTGAACTATCGAACGCGATCCCGCACTCATTTCCGGATCGCGTTTCCAAGTGTAAAATGGTTACAGAATCTTTTCTAAAGAGGAACGCGATCCCACCACCTTGATCCGGATCGCGTTTGCATGAATAATTTTGACGGGTTTTGCAATTTTTGAAAATGCGTAATAATAGGGTCGCGAGTAAGTGACGAATTTCATTAACTCGGAATGGGTTAAAATTTACCTAGTCACTCGGAAACGGCCCAATGATCAAAACTATATTTTAATAGCCTAGGCGGTTTTTGGCCATTCGGGGTCATTTAAGGGCCGAAAATGACATTTTTCAGTTTTTAAACATCATTTCGGGACTTTGTAAATGGCCAATGATATTTCCACCTAAGAAAATGATATTTCCACCAAAACAGTGCAGTAGACAGTTGTACTGTATGCATAAATAATTGTACATAATGGTGGATTTATCATTTTCAAAGGTGGAAATATCAATGCCCTTTGTAAATTCATTTCGGATTGGTAACTTTTCTATAGCTTGAATACTTGTATTATATACACTTCATATGTAGTTTAAAGCATATAATGCTTAATTGTGTGATGCTATGTATCAACATATGCTATATGATTATAATATCAGTTAATCGTTATTAATAAGTTACTGACTTGTATTGTTTTGTGGTAATTTCAGATAAGCAAAAGGAAACTCAGTGATATTAGACAACTGAGTGGAGACTGGGAATTATCGGTGAGTGGTAACTGTAATCTTTGGTTCAACCCAGTCGTAACAGGTTTGGTTACAATGGGTGAACATATATTGTTATTGGTTTTGATTAGTTAATCATTTGGGTTATTGTTATTTTGATTGGTTGTTTATATTCCATGATGGCATGACTATTATGCATTATGTGACTATGTGGATTATTCAGAGGTCAACACTGGTTGGGTTTGTTGCTATTGTTTGGCTGGCGGGGTTTCCGATACATATCGTTGATGGATGAACCCTAGTCAGCGAAGATAGCTTCAAACTATCGGTTAATCACTGTGATGGCATACCAGTGGTTTAAGGTGTTCTTGTGAAGGCTTACGCAAGAACCGCCGGTCCTCTTTGATTGTTGTGTGATCGTGTTTATTTGTTGTAAGATTTGTTATTTCTGGATTGAACTGTCGGATACATTTCTATTCACTTAGCTGTGAGCTAATCCCACCGTGTTTAACATTTTGCAGATTTTGGTTAGATTATGGATTGGGCATGTGGACTGGATGGGACGTTTGACTACTACTACATATTACTCTGATGTTTTGCTAATTCAATGTTATGGTTTTGGATTATTATATAACACCCAGTCCCTCGTATATGTTTTGTAATAACTTAAATATTAAAATGTTGTCTTTTGAAAATTTAACACTTTAGATATGTAATTAGTTTATAATGTTTATGAAAGTTTATGAAGGGACTTGCGCTTCTTATGTTATAAATATAAATAATAGTTGTTTGAAAATATGGGGTGTTATAACTGTAACCACCATCACGTAGGCCCCTGCAGCACACCTTGTGCAAAGTGCAAGATAAGGGGACATCTGGCCCAGGATTGTAAGTTTCCAACCACAACCACAAATCCCAACGCACCAAGAGTAGCTTTGTGTGCGGTCACATAGGACACTTCATGAGGAACTGTCCAAAACGACAAAACTAGAACAACAATCCTCAATAACCATGCTAATTAAGGCGCCAAGTAATATTAGAGTACGTACCTCCCCCATGAACCGACTTTTCAATACTCAATCATTACAAGATACACATCTCTCATTTCTCATAGATACTCCCCCCATTATATCAGTCTTCAGTATAAGTGTTTAGTCCTCACGTCATCAATAGGACTCTTATTCTAACAAGGGGAGCAAGATAAGAACTAGATAACATACGAATGAGAGGCCCTAACTACTAGAAACTCATGTTAGAACAAGACACCATTTCAAGCCCACTTAATCAAGAAACTCGAATCAAGAAACAATAGGTCAAGAAACCATAATCAAGAAGTCATAAAAATCAAGAAAACAGTAAGTCAAGAAATCACGGAGCAAGAAAGGATAGGTCAAGGAACCCTAGATAGAGAACTAAGAACTCATAGCAACAAGAACAGTAGAATAAGATGCCTAAGGAACCCACTTACACTTTCTTTAAGATCCCGCGCTCATCACTATCATTGACTGAATTTCGGGAACTCGGATATCATAATTGATATGCATCGACGGATCGATCATCAAGTTGAAATCGACCATTCGGAGGAAACCATTCGTATTCCTACCCCTTGGATAATACGGTAGTCGTGTGTGCTATAATATCGGTAATCATGTATTAGATATCGGGATAATTATAATTCGGTTTATGTATCGGAAATCTATACATGATCATGTGGAACGGTTATAAACCTCGTCAGGATGTTATTTTAATAGAGAGTCTAAACTCTAGGAAAACGGTAGGACTTGAAAGTTCGGTGAATTATAAACCCAATTCCTACTTATAATTGATAGTACGGACCGACCTTGTCACATAGACATAACGGTCGGGTAGAAATCGAAATTCTCCCTCATTTCTTTAGTGATCGATAGGTCTAAGCATAACAAGGGGAGAAGACTCGGATTAATCGGATGTCTTAGAATTAGACATATCACATAGTCAATTTAAGTAACCCACGGACCTCGGTTTCGGTTAAATTTCGGGACGAAATTCTCATAACAACGGGAGAATGTGACACCCGGTCAAAAAGGGCTAAATTAACTCCTAATTTAAACTTTAATTATTCATACTTGGTTCATGTTAAAACGAAAGTATTTGGATACTATATATATATATATATATATATATATATATATATATATATATATATATATATATAATGTTAGATGATTATTTAATAATCACATGATAAATCAATCTGAAAGAACGCACAAATCAAAATACGGACGTTGGTGAAACAATTATTAAATAATACGAAATTATTTAATAACGTTATTTATATTATGTTGATAATATAAAACAAAAATATACGTTTATTTAAAACGTCACAATTATCAAACAATCGTATATTCTCTATCGACGATCAAACGGACCAAACCAATGTTTTCATAACTCAAAATAAATTATTTTGGGCAGAACTTTTATTTAAAAATATAGAGTTTTAAAAATGATAAAGAAACGTATAATATAAAACGTTTAATGTATATATAAACGTTTAAACGACCGGGTAAACAAACACGGGCATAACACCAATAATTGGAGACAAAAGTTAACCAAATCAAATCTATTTCTTTGACTTAAAAATTGGCCTAGACCAAGACCCCAAAATGGTGGATCTTGTTTCTCTTTTAGTTGGAAATAAACCAAGTATTACAACAACTTCATTTCATTATCATTTCTTTTTCTTTTACTCTCAAACTCTCCTCTTCTCCCTCTCTTGAAACTGCAGTGAACCACCACCACCTTCCCCATCATCTAACACTAATTCTTTAAAGAAAAACAAAAGGAGAAGAAGCTAGGAGCAAAACCGAGCACTTTCATCACGTTTTCGGCTCTAGATCACGTTTTCTTGTAAGGACTCCAAACTCTTTTATTAGATTTACTTTGATGATGTATATTTACATGTTTATAAGCTCACTCAACTCAAAAATGTCCAAAATAATTATCAAAATACGTTTTATACACTTATGTAATTTCTGATTTCGGTTCCTGAAAAACAGTCCACGAATAAAATCATATAAAATCTTACACAGAAGATAAATGGATGAAATACACTCCAAAATTTCCGTATTGAAGTTATATACAACTTTCATGTTAAGCTCTCGGACTAGATATACACATGTTTTAGTGTAGAACTCGATTTGTAAGTGATAGCTAAATGTGGCCGAAAATAAGCACTTTTATTCTTGATTTTTGTTAAGCCATTGAAACCAACTTTATAAATCTTGGATAAATTTGTAAAATACTAGAGATATAGATGCTCAGCTGTGATTTTTGGTGGAACCTAATTCGGATTAAAAGTAATAGAAAACGAAAGTTGAATCGGGTGAAAAATCTGAAACACACATATAGGGACTGATTTTAGATGTTTTATAAAACCGACACTTCGGACTAAACACGAAACATAACGGTAATTTTCCCAAGGCCTAGAAACATATTTAAGGCTATCCTAAAAATTTTGGGTCAAACCGAGTCCGTTTGACCAAGTCAACAAAAACGAGCCCCAAAACGATAAACGAGAACCAACTTGAGAAATGACAAGATTTTGGTCCAAAAATGAACCTTGATGATTTTATTTGTGAACTTTGAATAAAAAACAACAACATATATATATATATATATATATATATATATATATATATATATATATATATATATATATATATATATATACGGTACAATATACGGATAAGCGAGTTATACTCATATATCTATACTTCGATAAGTATACACTTTAAACACACGCGGAATATACAGACAAAGATTTCATCACATAATACGGATTATGAATAAACGGAATATACTTTACAAGTATACAATCAAACATATAATAATACTTGAATTATTATCATGAACCGTCACCAACGGGCCGTACACTTTTATAAAATACCAATTCAATCGGTTTCAAAAACACACAATCGGAATAAATCGGACATTTAATGGTTGAGAGGACACATATTGGGAATGATCTAAATAGACATTCGCTCATGTGTATAACCTTATATGCTTAGGGCATTTGAAGGTTTCGGGCTGTTCATTCCATATCGGATAATCATTGCTCGGTGACTCAAGTGAGTCTCACGGCCCCATTTTACTGTTTTACTATTTTAATTCGGGGGAGATGCAACACAAATTGTTTTTGTGATCATAGTTATTCGGTTAGTTGAATTGATTTTAACCCGGTTATTATATTCGGTTATCGTTGTCGGTATTGATTTTGTTCGGTTATTGCATGAGTGTTTTAATTCGGGAAAGTCCTCATCAGTGTATGGTTCATTAACTTAATAAGGCGCGATTACTAAAAGATAGATCTGTCATGGGAGTGACGTCCCCGTCCGGGTTGCTAGCTACAACCACATAATAACGGGCATTTTAGTAATTGTTATGGGTGGTGACACCGTTCGGGAGGCAGAAAATCGGGTTAGGCCTTGAAAGCTCGGTGCAATGCAATGTCATAGTCGGTATATTTAATTTGGAAACCTTAACTGGTTTAATCATTGTTCGGTTATATCATTGTCGGTTAAATCGTCGTATAATCATGTTAATCACATCATGTTTTATGTTAAACCTGTGAGATTCACCAGCTTTATAGCTGACCCTTTTAGTGTTGTATTCTCAGGTAATCAGCTACAGTAGGGTGGCCCGCAGGATATGCTAGCTAGTACGAGTCGCATGCATCTATATACTTATGAAGATTTTCTAGCATTATCTTTTGTTAATCGGTTATGTATTAAAATCTTCAGAATCATTATGCGAGCTTATTAATATTGTAAACTTATGACTTTAATCTATGTAACTACGTACTTTTGTAATATATATAAAGGTCTCACGTAGAGTCGTTTGCTTGTACTTTGGTGTTCTGATTATTGATTAGTCGCACCCAAATGATCGCTTCAGCAAATCATGAAATCGGGGGTGTGACAGAAAGAATTATGTGCTCAATAATTATATTTAATTTATTTAATCCGATAATTAAGACACCAATGGGTCATATTAATGCATCATCGACGGATATGTATGAGGATAATTAATTGCGGATTAATTATGTAGAGAAATATATAATTGGTGATTATATTAAACTAATTGTTAGTTGAGGGTTTATATTGTAAATCTTGATTAAATTGTTGGACAAGTTTAACCTACCTATAAATATAAGGGTTAGGGATCAAGATTAGGTTAATACACACAAACCCTAAAACCCTCACAAATCTCTCTCCCTCCTCTCTTGTGTTTTCCGGCCGAACCACACACAAACCCAAAACCAAATTTCTGTTTTGGGCTAGTCGACACACACACACATACGTGTGTTTGGTTATTAATTCGGTTCGTGCGTTGTTACTAATCTGTAGTAAAGATAATGTATAGACAAGAGATTAATTATTAGCGATTATATCCACAAGATGACAAGTATTGGTACGAACATGTTGGCACCTCCAAGCAAGAAATAAAAGACTGATCATACCGAGCAAGTCACTGTAAGTTGTTTCTTTCATCTTGTTTATTTAGTTGATTGATTTAATAAAAGTATTTGGATCCGCGGTAAATGGGTTTATTGTTTTAATTATTTTCCGCATATTATTGTTTAATATTTAATTAAAATTAACCATTAAAACCAATCACTTGGGAGCAATCCAAACATGAAGAATTGTTACATTGAAGAATTTCAAGTTCTTCAAAGTATTTAAAAAGAATTCTAATAGAATATTTTTTGCATCATCATTTACCGGGATGGTCTAACCGGTCATGTCAAAATAATAAAGGTCCAGAAATATAGAATTGAGGACCTTATTATATGCATGAATCTCAATTGTTTTATATGACATAAATCATGGGAAGATAGAGTGCACTATTATTTAAGACTGTTAAGTTACTCTTCTAGACCTTTAATTCCAACTAACTATACGCTATCAAATGATAATCATATTAGCATATGACATCCTTCAAGAATACATATAATTATCGTCTATGAATAGCTAATGAGTTTTTAAACTTTACCAAGACATGTGTCATATTATTATCAATAAGCTGGTGTAGCATGAGGCTGTATTATCAACCAATCTTCTATTTATAATCAACATTTGAATAATAATAATGAATCTTTAAGAAGGTCGTCAATCGCATAAAAGTATTCTCAACCTTTTCTATCAATAATTTATTTCGATATGTCCGTTAAATTAATGCTACAATCTAATAACTTTTACTCCGTATAAGATAAGTTTGTATTTATCCTATGAGCAATAAAGGGAATTATAAAGATACCCCTCAAATTACAGGGGATACCCCTGGCCCACTTCTAGTTCCCGTTCAGTCATTTTCCAGTTCAGTTTTATCTAAGATCGATCCAGTTCAGTACAAAATAAGTTTCAGTTTTAGATTCAACAGGGGGTAGGAATTAGAAAAAGAGGGGGTATACCCAGAAAATAAAAAATAAAAGCATGATGCGATTGATTAGATGGGTGATGGAGGGTAGGAGATGGGAAAAAGTGTAACACCCCAGAAATTGTAGGTATATATTTTATATTAAAGGAGTTATTTAAATTTTAAATTTATATCTGGTTAATATAATGAATGAGATAAGTTGAGGGACCAAATGTGCCCTTACCATAAAATATGTTAGGAGGGTTGTATCCTGTATTTAAGAAAGAGATGAGGGGTCAAAGGTAACTATTTATATTAATAATCCCTTAAACAAATTAAAAGTCTGGAGCATGTTTTTGGTTCCCAGAAGGTTCGACAGAAAACAGAAGAAAAGAGCGAGAGAGAGACAGAGTACGAGAGAAAGAGAGGGAGAGAGAAGATCATAAAATTGAGCACAAATTCTTGCTTGTTTGAGGTTTCCAATTCGTTTTTCATCATCAACAAGGTAAGAACTACCCTCTACAACCTTTAATTTGAATTATTTGAAGAGTTGGTGATGAACCCTAATTGGGTTTTTGAGAAAAAGTTAGATTTTTGAGTATATGATGCTTCTATGGTTGATAGTGAGTGTTAATGAGTAATATTAAACCTAAAAGAGATGAAGTTAATATTGTTTATGAGTGATCAAGATTTTGATGAAATATTGATAGGTTGATTTATAATGATGATGATAATGATAACTTGTTGATAATGGTTGACACTTTGGATAGAGAATGAATTTGTTAATGTATTGATTGATAGTGATATCATGGTAGAATTTATAAGAAAATAGTATTAAATTGCTAGTTGAGTAAATTATGAATTTGATATCATTGAGAGTAAACATAGTTGGATTTGATGTTAAATGTGGTTGAAATCAGTCCCAAATGTATTGTTTAAATTGGAGTTAATCCATGAAAGTGTTTTATACATGCTTGAATCAAATTGACATGTTTTTGGAGAAAATTCGGAGTTGGACAGCTTATAGTATAGAAAATGAGCTGTTTTCAATAAATCATAACTAAATAACCGTAGCTCCGTTTTTGATGTACGATATACCGTTGGAAAGGTGAGAAAGTCTTCTTTCTGTTGGTTATGGCCTTGGTTCCCAGATTTATATTTAAGTTGGTCGAAAAGTGAACTAAATAGCTGATGTTCAGCTTTTGTGAAACTTAGTAAAAATGTTGTAAAGCGCTTATTTAATGTAGCAAGATGCATAAATGGGAGTTAAATTATAATGATGAATTGAGAAGTATAATTTGATAGATAAAGTGGTGATTTACATAATAATCATTAGTGATGTTTGGAATAAGTTGATAAAGTGGTGGTTAATTTAGTTTGAAAATCGAACGGGTCAAATCATATAAAGGGGGTGAATTAATAGTGAAAAGTTATATGTGATGTTATGAGATTTCTAAAGATGTTATTAAATTGTATATATATGTATATGTTGGTTTTTAGGTGCTAAGGGAATGGTGACTTCTCATTGAAGAATTATTATGCTCTAAATTGCCAAGGTGAGTAATATGGGGAATTAAATAAGTAATGATTGTGTATACCGGGTAAGGTTACACAATTTGGGTGCAATATGTTAAAGTAAATTATTATATGCTAGTTTAGCATGATAAAGTGTTATGTTTGAGATTACTTAAATGTTTCATGTGTGCTCAGTTGTTATATGTGCTCAGTTGTTAAATGTTGCGATGATATAGCATATACAGATAAAGAATAAACGAACATATATGAAAGAAAGAAAGAAACAGTGATACGTGAATTATGTGTATTAGGGATTGTAGAGATCAGTTATGTGGCAGATGTAAAAGTTCAGATAATGCGTGCTTTGCACGTGGTTATGTTATGATTTCCATTACTCAGGTAATTGAGTAGATGGATATGGTATAGATGAGTTGTGATCATGACACTAACTCGATAATGTTCAGATAGTTAAGGATCCTTAACAGTGCAGATTATGTTATAGTATGCTATAGTATGCCTACCACTCAGAGGTAGGGTACTAGTCAGAAAGAAAGGTTCAGATGATCTCTACAATTTCCCAAGACTTATATGAATGAACAGAAACAGAATAAGCACAGATTATATGTTTATGTGAAATGTGAAAGTACATTATTTATTTAATTGTTCATATTATTCACTAAGCTTTGGCTTACCCCGTTCGGTTGTTTATGTTTTAGGTCTGTGATTCGTTTGAGCCAATGGAGCAAAGATTTAACTATGATTGCTAGAAGTGATGTGGAGTGGAGCTTGATTGAAAAATAGTTAGACAAGCTCCTATTCTTTTAAATTATCGTTATGATAACATTGTATAAATCGCCCAACCAATGACATTTAAAGTCAAATGTGAAAGTAAAGTAAAGTTTGACAATTTGAGTGATTGTGTAAGTTTGACTGGAAAGTCAAAGTAAAGGGACCAATGGTATGATAATTATATTTGACTAAGTAAACAGTTTTGACTAAGAATATAAAAAAAAAAAAAAAAATTAGGGCGTTACAAGTTGGTATCAGAGCGATGGTTTGAGAGAATTAGGTAATCCACAGTGAGATTTCCTAATCTTAAACCGATATGAAATGCTTAAATATGTATGTTGAGTAAGTGCAGTAGTAAAATACAGTAGACAGAACTGATATGCTTCCGTGTAGTGAATTATTCGATTATGATTATGTGTTAAATCTAGTAGTAGATGGTTAAAAGAAATACTAGTATTGTCAAATAGTTCTAATTGAAGGTTAGTATGTTTAAAATGTTAAAGAAAATGTGAGAATGGCCAAAGAAAGTAGAGAAGATTTTGTATGACTGTGCTTAAAGAATATGAATAAATGTGAATAAATAGTTGTACAGAAATATGTGAAAGAGTATGCCTATGTGCTTAGTTATGTGAAAAGGCCCAGTTATGTTAAGTATACAGATAGGCTAACTTATGTTGGCCATGTGTTCAGTGATGCAAATGATAATTGCTAATAACTATATTAGCAATACGAGTTCAGATGAAAGAATTGTTAACCTAAGTTAGCTACAGTTGATGTGATAAGTAAATGTTATATGTGTGCAGAATTCCAATAATCAGAAATACTGACTGAGGTCAGTTATAAAGTAAAGAATGTTATGGGAATAGATAAAATAGTAGAGGCGGTAATAAATGCCTCATAAAAGATGTTGAATGATTATGTGGAATTAATTGTTTATGTGAAAATGATTAAGAGTAAAGCAATTTATAATTCAGTTCTTTGGTTGCTAAAGTGTTATGCTATATGTTATGTGTTTAAGTGAAGAAAAGTCACAGTGAGAATTAATGATATGAAATAACCTGATGACGGAAGTGTGAAAAACATAATCTAGCCACGCCTGATCACCGTAGCTATATTATGCTATGTCACTGGAAGTTATTAAGGTTACCAATTATCAGAGATACTTAATGTGACTAAGTGTGTGTAAGAGTAAGACATGTATAAACTCTTTATTGAGCAAAACAGAAGCCAGTTTAAATGCACATGTGGGCATGATTATGTGAATGAGATGGTCGAAGGGATATGTTAAGTAAGTAATTGAACAGAGTTATGAAGTAATGTTTAAGTGGAAATTGAATTGATTCTACTATTCTAGAAATGTTAGTCATGTCGATATCGACATGGAGATGTTAAAAGTAATTAAATGCTATATGACGAAAGTAGTTAATGTTAAAGTTTTAGTGAGACTTGGTGGTTAAAAGTTTCAATGTATGAAAAGAATATGAAAGTATTGTTTAATAAGAAAGTAAGTTCATAAAAATTAAAAGTGTTAAGTTTTGATGTTATGGTCGAATGATGATATTAGTAAGTTAGTTTGGCTTGAATAAGTCAATGGAGTGAAAGTTTACAAGAAAGTGGATCAAAATAACAAGTAACCCAAATCGATCATTTTGGTGTCCAAATGGATCACCAATGAGATTATGTGTCAAAAGGAGTTAGATATAAGGAAAGTTGAATGTTTTTGCACCAATAGGTTGCAATTATGATGTTGAAAATGTGGTCAAAGTTTGGATGTCAGATTTGTAATGGTTTGTAAAAAGATATGTCATGTGAAATGGTCCAAAATAGCCGAAAACAAGTCAAAGGTCCATTTAGAGTTAAAACGCGAAATTAAGAAAAGTGAAAGTTGAGAAATATATATTTGATTATATTAACCGTGTATGCAAAATGTGAAGTGTCCAGGTATTGTCATTTAAAAAATATGCGTGTTGAAAGCTCGAGTTTTGGTCATTAAGTATGCAGGATGTAGGTTCTGCTGGGAAAAGGATGAATCCGGCGGATTCATCCCAATCCGGCGGATTCACAGGAATCCGGCGGATTGCCGTGGACGGATTCCCAGATTTGCATTCTGGTTGCAAGTTAAGTCTGAAAGTTTAAGGAATCCGGCGGATTCACAGGGAATCCGGCGGATTGCAGGATGACTCAGAAAATTTTGATTTAACCGTATTATACATAAATAAAATAAAATGGATTATAAATGTATCATGAGTTATGAAATAAAAAGTGTCAATATTAAAGTTTTCAGAACGTGGAATTAGTTTCACTTGATATGTTAAAAGTTGTTATGAGTATGAATGTTGAAATATGAATTAGCTTGTAAAGAGAATAGTAACAAGAATCTAAGTGGGGGAGAAGATTGAAATGTTATGAAGAGATATGCTTATGAAGAGATGTGCTTATTGTTATAGATATACTTTCAGTAAATTAGGATGTTAAGGTATTAGTAATGGCTTTAATAGTCGAATAGCCTCTATAAGAAATTATTAATGTTGCACTTGTGCTGGTTATAGCACTTGGTACCAGTAAGAAAGTGAATGAAAAGATGCATATGTCATGTGTGCTTATGTAAGAAAGTTAAAGACACACGGATTGTGTGCAAGTAAAGGAGTCAAGATGCACATTTTGTGCTTATAATGATAAAGTTATATGTGTGATTGTTACAGGTATAAGCTATATGTTATACGTGGTATAAGTGATTATGTAATAAAATGTACAAATGAGAAAAGATAAGAGACCTAGGTAAGGGGTCAATTGAATTAAGAAGGTATGATTAAGTACATGTATATATGTATTCTTAGAAAAATTTCAGAAATGTTCTAAATGCTCAAGTTGTTATGTGTTCAAGGTAAGAAAAGTTGAAATTGTATGACGAATATGTAAGTTAATAGAGAATAATGCACGTTGGTGCATGAGACTATTATATGAGATGTGTAAAATTGTGTATTGAAGCAGTATAAATATAGATATATGTACTACTTAAATTGATATTTAGGTAGTAAAGCTAATATGTAGTGTTAGTATGGTATTGAATAAGATATATGTGTAACTGAAAATCTGCAAAAGTAAATAGACAAGTTAAGGAAATGGTAATGTAAATGTTATGTCACACTCACAGACTCATGGTGAGTGCTGTTGATAGTATATGTTTATGTCCATACGGACTAAGAGAGACAAAGTAAGAACATAGTTGAGACAGATATAATGTATGTATAATCGTATGTTTCCACTGAAATAGAAATATGATAAGAGTAAATAGATATGAATGACATTCGTGAGGACACGAATGAAATAAATGGGGGAGAGTTGTAACACCCCAGAAATTGTAGGTATATATTTTATATTAAAGGAGTTATTTAAATTTTAAATTTATATCTGGTTAATATAATGAATGAGATAAGTTGAGGGACCAAATGTGCCCTTACCATAAAATATGTTGGGAGGGTTGTATCCTGTATTTAAGAAAGAGATGAGGGGTCAAAAAGGTAACTATTTATATTAATAATCCCTTAAACAAATTAAAAGTCTGGAGCTTGTTTTTGGTTCCCAGAAGGTTCGACTAGAAAACAAAAGAAAAGAGCGAGAGAGAGACAGAGTACGAGAGAAAGAGAGGGAGAGAGAAGATCATAAAATTGAGCACAAATTCTTGCTTGTTTGAGGTTTCCAATTCGTTTTTCATCATCAACAAGGTAAGGACTACCCTCTACAACCTTTAATTTGAATTATTTGAAGAGTTGGTGATGAACCCTAATTGGGTTTTTGAGAAAAGTTAGATTTTTGAGTATATGATGCTTCTATGGTTGATAGTGAGTGTTAATGAGTAATATTAAACCTAAAAGAGATGAAGTTAATATTGTTTATGAGTGATCAAGATTTTGAGGAAATATTGATAGGTTGATTTATAATGATGATGATAATGATAACTTGTTGATAATGGTTGACACTTTGGATAGAGAATGACTTTGTTAATGTATTGATTAATAGTGATATCATGGTAGAATTTATAAGAAAATAGTATTAAATTGCTAGTTGAGTAAATTATGAATTTGATATCATTGAGAGTAAACATAGTTGGATTTGATGTTAAATGTGGTTGAAATCAGTCCCAAATGTATTGTTTAAATTGGAGTTAATCCATGAAAGTGTTTTATACATGCTTGAATCAAATTGACATGTTTTTGGAGAAAATTCGGAGTTGGACAGCTTATAGTATAGAAAATGAGCTGTTTTCAATAAATCATAACTAAATAACCGTAGCTCCGTTTTTGATGTACGATATACCGTTGGAAAGGTGAGAAAGTCTTCTTTCTGTTGGTTATGGCCTTGGTGCCCAGATTTATATTTAAGTTGGTCGAAAAGTGAACTAAATAGCTGATGTTCAGCTTTTGTGAAACTTAGTAAAAATGTTGTAAAGTACTTATTTAATGTAGCAAGATGCATAAATGGGAGTTAAATTATAATGATGAATTGAGAAGTATAATTTGATAGATAAAGTGGTGATTTACATAATAATCATTAGTGATGTTTGGAATAAGTTGATAAAGTGGTGGTTAATTTAGTTTGAAAATCGAACGGGTCAAATCATATAAAGGGTGTGAATTAGTAGTGAAAAGTTATATGTGATGTTATGAGATTTCTAAAGATGTTATTAAATTGTATATATATGTATATGTTGGTTTTTAGGTGCTAAGGGAATGGTGACTTCTCATTGAAGAATTATTATGCTCTAAATTGCCAAGGTGAGTAATATGGGGAATTAAATAAGTAATGATTGTGTATACCGGGTAAGGTTACACAATTTGGGTGCAATATGTTAAAGTAAATTATTATATGCTAATTTAGCATGATAAAGTGTTATGTTTGAGATTACTTAAATGTTTCATGTGTGCTCAGTTGTTATATGTGCTCAGTTGTTAAATGTTGCGATGATATAGCATATACAGATAAAGAATAAATGAACATATATGAAAGAAAGAAAGAAACAGTGATACGTGAATTATGTGTATTAGGGATTGTAGAGATCAGTTATGTGGCAGATGTAAAAGTTCAGATAATGCGTGCTTTGCACGTGGTTATGTTATGATTTCCATTACTCAGGTAATTGAGTAGATGGATATGGTATAGATGAGTTGTGATCATGACACTAACTCGATAATGTTCAGATAGTTAAGGATCCTTAACAGTGCAGATTATGTTATAGTATGTTATAGTATGCCTACCACTCAGAGGTAGGGTACTAGTCAGAAAGAAAGGTTCAGATGATCTCTACAATTTCCCAAGACTTATATGAATGAACAGAAACAGAATAAGCACAGATTATATGTTTATGTGAAATGTGAAAGTACATTATTTATTTAATTGTTCATATTATTCACTAAGCTTTGGCTTACCCCGTTCGGTTGTTTATGTTTTAGGTCTGTGATTCGTTTGAGCCAATGGAGCAAAGATTTAACTATGATTGCTAGAAGTGATGTGGAGTGGAGCTTGATTGAAAAATGGTTAGACAAGCTCCTATTCTTTTAAATTATCGTTATGATAACATTGTATAAATCGCCCAGCCAATGACATTTAAAGTCAAATGTGAAAGTAAAGTAAAGTTTAACAATTTGAGTGATTGTGTAAGTTTGACTTGAAAGTCAAAGTAAAGGGACCAATGGTATGATAATTATATTTGACTAAGTAAACAGTTTTGACTAAGAATATAAAAAAAATAAAAATCAGGGCGTTACAAAAAGTACAAAAATGAGGTATGTAAATATGGACCCGAGCAATAGTAGGTCACTCTCACAATTAATATTCGAGTGCAAATACATGCGCATCAAATAATTTTTAATACCTTCTTGATTTACTTATACTAGTCCCTGAAGGCCAATTAAGCTCTTAAAGTGGAACCATGATCCTAGCTCATTCATGTCTAATTAAGCTCATGATATTCACATTTATCATGCATTAAATAGTTTTTTGTAACAATATCAGTTGGATAAGGGCTCTTTTTTAAACCACAAATAACATCCAGAACTTTGTTTAATAACGCTTCTATCAACTTGGTGAATTTCGAGTTTTTTATTTCATAAGTTTAGAGTAAAATAATGCTAATAACATAAATAAACATTCATAATTAGCGTCCTGGGCTAGATGCTGACCGGGATATATACCGTCAGAGAGTGGCGGAGTTTTCGGTCTTGAATGTCCACTGATGCTTTAAGAGTCTAACTTAATGTAGATGATGACGTTGAGATGTATTTTTATACTCTAAAAACTGTGATATGTTTTATTTTTATATATAAGGTCATAGTATCGACATCACCTTTGATGAGTCATTATTCTATGGGATGTATGCAAGGCACTCTCTCTATGTAAAAATTGTGATATGTTTGAATATAATTATTTAAGGTATGACATTATGACATATATTTAAACTATATATGCTCAATAAAAGTAACTCGCGGTTTAATTTATAATAAGTTGGAGTTCAAACTTCAAAGCTATGATATTGTTAAAGAAGTACTCATAAACAACCTAGCTTCTATCAACATGATAAATAGCAAATAAAAGGCATTTCCGGGTTAAAGCTCATACACCAACTTAAATTACCACTTCACGTGACGTAATTTATAATAAGCTTCAGGGAGTACAAGAATCTTTGATGTCATTTCTTTGTCTTTGATTATTATTCCTAACTAATAAAAGGCGCGCTATCATTTTGATTCACTCTGTTACTCATGAATAGAGCCGGCAAAATGGGCGGGTATTGGCTACGGGTCAAAACGGGCACGGGTATAAACGGGTTCGGGTCTAATCGGGCGCGGGTCTAAACGGGCTCGGGTCATAACGGGCTCTTTAAAAATTTCATAAAAAAATGTTCTAATTCACTAAAATTTAGTATCTTCCAAAATAAGTTATATATTTTTAACTATATAATTTGAAAAATATAACATGATGGTCACACATTTAGATCCATTCATGATTTGAGTTTTACATAATTAAGCTCATTCCTAAAATTTTCCCAGTCCATAAGAACCCAAACTTTATGTCATTATACCCAGAATTACCCAAATGTGAAGCAAATGGGCAGAATTTGCCAGCACTACTCATGATGTTTCCAAAACCATCTCTTACTATACAAAGATAAATCTAAGCATATAAATGCAAGTCGTGTCAAAACCACGTACTTCAGTTGTGCGAAATTTATCATCGTACTATCGTCTAGCTCATATAAATTAAGTTGTCAATCACTTAGAGCACAGGGTGTGGTGTCGGTGTTCTGAGACAGTGTTTTGGAGAATGTTAAAAGTGAGGATTTTGTGGCGTGGGGAAAAAAGCTAGAACACTGAACTCTTCAATGTCTCTATAAGAACGGTGGTAACAAAAATATGTGAGAACACCGACTAGAACGCCGGTGGGGTGTGGGAGAACACCGAAGTTCAGTGTTCTCAATGGAGAACACCGATGCCACGTATTAGCACACCTCGTGCTCTTAATATCATATGAATAAAATATATTACCAAAGTTTTAAGAATGGTTTCTCTCTCTTGAAAACTATAAATTAATGTTTAAGTACAATAACTAGTACTACCTCCGTCCCAAAATTATAGTCCATCTTTCATTTTTGGGACGTCCCAAAATAATTGTCCACTTCCCATTTCAGCCAATAAGAAGAGAGTTTAGTGGGTGCAGATTCTATTTGAGTGGTTGAAAACTGTCGTGGTCCCACTTTTATTAAACTGTGTGCTTTTTGTTGGTGGACAATAATTTTGGGACGGAGGGAGTATCAACCAATCCACTATGATTAATTTAACCAAGTCAACTTTGAATATATAGTATTTCAAGCAAGTCACTACTAATCCAAAGAGATAAATTTCAAAAGCTTCCAATTCTTGAATTATATATAAAACGAGATTATGACATTGGACATTTGGGAAACCTTGTATTAGTTTTAGACAAATCCTTTTAATAAAAAAAAATAAAAATATGAGGGATTTTGCTTATAGACCAACCAATGTTAAGTGAAATAAAAATAGTAGAGAGACAATATATATAGTTGGACGTACTAAACTCAGAAAACTCCAAACACCTTGGCCATATGTGTTATCTAAGGTTATTCTTTGATTAAGGCCGGCACCTTTAATAATCCATGTATGATTCATCTCCTTTCTTATAACCAATTCATATTATATTATAAAATCAGAAACTGTAATATAATGATCCATTAATAACCGACAAATTCTAATGAACAACCCTCCCTCCATATGCAATCAATCATAACTGATTGTTTATCAAATTAATTAAAATTATACTACCCAATTAGCTAGAGTTTATAAGTTGCCTTCAGTTTCAACATGCGTAGGGCCGGATTCAGGAAACTCTTAGTAGAATCTTTACTTTGAAATAAACAACTATTGTACGTAATTAATTCTTGGCTATTCATATAACCCGGCCATGAAAATATCATCGATTTAGGTATTTGACATACTTAATGTTTGTGCAAATAAGCAAGAAATTACTATCAACATTACATGGCTAACCCCATCATTCATTCAATTAAACTGAAATATTTTAATGATCACAAAGTAGATATATTTTTCACAAATAAAAACTCTCTAACATTTATTTATGTCATATATAATCAGGACGGGTAGGAATAAAGTAAACTTATGATCACAAAACAATATTCATCTGTTTACTATTAAATGAGACACATGCGTACATACCAAATAAACTTATATTGATAATTTAAGGCCATGAAGCTATTAAGTTACAACGGTGAATTCTGGATCACAATTTTTGTAATTCAAAGATCGTACACCTATTGATACGTACCAACTCAAAACTTATAAAACTTTAACCAAATATATAAGCGAATGATCCATGTAGCGATTGACTATAAACCAAGATTATGTGTTGCAAGTCAAAATAATACGAACGGAGGAATAGACATGATTGGCAAATAAATTGAGAGTAAAGTATGGAAACACATATATTTGTTAAATAAAAGGCAATTGCAATCAACTATACGTGTCACTAATGCACGGATTTAGTTCCCGCGATTTATATTTTTCTTTTGGAATCTCTTGTTTGCCCTACTTTTCATCTAGATTCTCATGCAATCCTAATAATATATCATAGCAACAAATGAATCAAATATAGAGTTAAGATTTACCTCGATTGTGATGGTAACGAAAAATGTCAACGATCAAAACTTTAGTTGTCCGTTTACCATGACCATCCAGTTGACTTGTAACAACGTAACTCCCCTAGTATCAAAAACATAACCGGCCTATCAACAAACTATTAACGAACATAACACAAGTATGATAGAGAAAGTAGAAATGAGAAATACGTTCTTATTAATCAACCTCAAATTCATACAATCAGTTCACTATTTATAGGGCTTTAGTAATCAATTTAGTAAGTACAAATGAACAGACGGGAGTTTCGAGAATGTGGATAGCCACACTAATGGTTCTATTCATAACACGTACCTCAAAATTGAAAATAATTTTTGTATCAATACAAAATCCCTAGATCCAACTAAATTGAACTACCACTCACTATATAAACAAACTTGTATTGTTCATGGTAAATTTTTATTTTTTTTAGAAAGACAAACTACCACACACACCTACCACGAATATGTACAGCTTTTTTCCACAAATAGATACATATGTCTACCACCGGACTTGAACCCACAATCTCAAGGTTGAAGGGTCCTCACAATACCGCAAGGCCAATGGCCATTTGGTGTTCATGGAAAATTATACCGCATCACTATCAATTATAAATATGTTTTCGTCGCATCGCTACGAATTATAAAACGTTTTCGCCGCATCGTGCGGGTTCTTTACTAGTATATATATGTGTGTGTACAACTATACATACCTACCATTATCATAGATACAGTACATACAACAACATCTAAACATATTATAAAGTTAAAGTATCCAAAGCATGACTAATGCTCTTTGATTGAATTGGTATTAGCCAAAATTTATTACTGAACAACCTTTTTTTTTAGCTAATTAAAAAGCATATTTGTAGCCGAAGCCCAACCAAAATTAAAAAAACCTCAAAGTTACAATAGATAGTTTGATTAATAACGGGTTGGACGCTTTAGGCCCAAAAGAAACTTGAACCACTACCTATTTTTGAGCTCTATATAAGTGGGTTTGTAGACACAAATATATACGGTTGAAATATACTCTTGTTAAATATCATCTTTTGGTTTTGTTCAAATCCCATCAAACAAATGCCTTTAATACTCCAAGGCTATAGCACGATTGGCGATTGCGATAACAATCAAGATTATGATGGACGAAAAAAGTATTTAAAACACACAATATTACGAAGTAACAATCTAAATGTAAGCAAATTTACGTTAAGGTCTAAATTTGTACGCGAACGCTTGTATGCCTATCGAGGAAGTTGATTGCTTTATTAGCCTTAAGGTGTGCAATGAGTGAGACTCATGTGCCTTTTCGGATATTTTGATGATTTGAAGGAAAAAAACTTGTCACTTCTTATAAGTTTTAAGTGGTGGCCCTTGATAAATTTCAGCAGTGATTATAATTTATAAATTGTAATATGAAGTTATTGTGTGTAGCCCGTTACTTTGGACATTGGGATGACTATAGTTTCAAATAGATTTCGAGCCCAGCCCATCCTCAGCCCAGCCCAGTACTTTAGCAAGACGGCCACATATACGGCAGGTACAAACTCGAAGTCGTATATTATAAATTTATTATAACCCTTTCTTACTACTATGTATGTATGTAGTATTTTTTATGTCTAGTTTATCTTATTCCCATGGAGATGATACACGAATAGGTTACTATATTTAAAATGTTCATCTGCGTTACTAAACTTTAAAAATGTTCAATTAGGTTATTGTACTTGTAAAAATGTTTAAAAAAGGTTACCAAACTTTAGACATAGTTGATATAGCTAAAATGACGCCGTTTACTAAATTTAAGAATATTCAATTGGGTCACTATTTTTTAACTGAAATTAAGGAAAATAAGTGGGATGACACCAATCAACAATCCAGTTGAACATTTTTAAAGTTTAAAATCCAGATGAACATTTTCGTAAAGTATAGTGACCTATTTATGTATTATCCTCCCTATTCCCACATGCTTTTATATATTGTAAAACATACGATTCTTTTTTCATGTCATCTTATTTTTCATTAATTATAAGTAAGCTTTTTTTTTTTTAATATATAATATCTATAATTTATCTATATATCTCTCTATATGTTTATATAATTTTACTTAGAACGATCACAACAAAATGTTGTGTTAATTTGAGGTGTAAATTTCTTCTTATATATAACAAAAGGGTAATACCATTTGAACACCCCGCATACTAGGGGTGTTCAATATTTGGTTTGAAACCGTTTAATCCGAAAACCGAACCGAATTAAAACCGGAAAAAACCGAACCGAATTCGAATTCGGTTTTGATTTTGAATTCGGTTTTTGGTTCGGTTTTCGGTTTTGAAATTTTGAATTCGGTTTAACCGAAAACCAAATTTTAATAAATAATATATTAAATTATTAATATATGTAGTATATGTGTGATATTTCAATTTTCTAAACAAGTATATCTACATTTTTAACCTTAAATTAACTTCACGTCTTTCACTTTCAACTCTAGTGAAACCCTAACATATGAAAAATTACAAGTCGAAACCGATTAAATTAAAAAAAATAAAAATAAATAAATTTTCGGTTTTAACCGAAACCGAACCGAATTCGAATTCGGTTTTCAGTTCGGTTTCGGTTCGGTTTCAAATATGAATTCGGTTTTTGTTTCAGTTTTCGATTTTGCTCAAAAAAATTTCAAAACCGAACAACCCGAACCGAATAAACCGAGGAAACCGAAAACCGAACCGATGAACACCCCTACCGCATACAAATAATAAATCCCATAAGTCGAACTACATTCATGATCTTATAATTAAAGTCAAACATTACATACGATTCACATCCAGCTCACACGATTTGAACTTACTATACACATTTACAAACACAAAAAGACTCAATCTTACACTAAATAAAATATTTTATTGGGTTTAAGTCATGGATCGCCAATGTGCTCTCCTTTTTGTTCTGAGATCACCAATCAACCGATTTTATTACTAGGATCACCAACGTACTTTAAAAAAATGAATTTCTTTATAAATTTTGTTGGCGATCTTAACTCTGTACTAACAAGTATGTTGGCGATCTCAAACCCGTATGTAAAAGTACATTGATGACCTCAACACGAAATTAACAAGTACGTTGGTGATCCTAGTAATAAAACCGGTTGATTGGTGATCTCGGAACAAAAAGCATAGTACGTCGGTGATCCGTGACTTAAACCCTAAAAATATTTACAAACTTGTAGAGTTACCAATTTCAACATTACTTGTACAAAAAGTCATGTCCGATACTTCCATTCCTATTGATTATTTGAAACGATTGATTGAAATCATTTGACGGATTTTTAAAGCTTTTTCGTCGTATAATACGGGTAACCTATTAGTACTGAAACACAAAATTTCCTTTAGCAAATTATTTGAAAAGATATATGTACAACAAACAATATAATAGTCTAATCGAATATCTAATGACTACTATTAGATTAATAATCGAATAATATATAATAATCAATCTATCGTTTATCAAGGTCAAGGGGCTAGGCTGTGTTGCACACCCGAAACTATTATATATTATCCTCCATAAACAAATAGAGAGTACCTAAATTTGCTTAACATTTCTAATTACGAAACTTGTTTACTAAGGCTATGTTCGGTAAACTAGCTTGTGGGAGCTTGTTGGAGCTTGTTGGAGCTTGAGCTTATTTTTTTCAAAACAAGTTTTGTTTGGCATACAAAAGTGTAGGAGCTTATTGGGAGCTTATTGAAAAAATAAGCTCTAGAATAATAAGCTACTTCAACTAGCTTTTAAAATAAGCTACAAGCTTATTGGATGTGAAATTACATGAATACCCCTCTCTACATGTCTTTGATTTAAACTTTTTGTCCTTTTATGTCTATTCACATATTAAGCTCCAGCTCCAGCTACTTTAACAAACACTTCTAAAAATTTATACAAAAATAAGCTCCAGCTCCAAAAATAAGCTCCAGCTACAAGCTCCAGCTACAAGCTTCCAACTCCAGCTACCAGCTAGTTACGCCAAACACACCCTAAAACAATCGTAAGCATTTTGGTTTTAATGCATACCTATCAAATTCTTTATTGCTCATTAAATTAGCCAAACATTCATACGAGGGTTAGAGATCCAATTATTCCAGCTTTTAACCCTCGTATAATTGTTTCCACTTTGCATTGAGTGCTTTTTAGGTTTGGCTCTCTCTTTGTTTTTTGGCCATTTCCTTGTTGGTTGGTCCCCTTCTTGATGCCCATTTGTACATTTATTGTCCGTCTTTGGCTTTTTATTAAAATGCTTTGCTGTTCTAAAAAAAATTAGCCAAACATTAATTTCAACATATACTCATTATAAGACATCGAAACAGCTTCTATTTATTTTTTTATTTGTTTGGGTGTCAATAATAACAAGCTTTTACAATTATATACAATCACACGTATATACAAATTGTATTTCACCTGAACTCGTAATCTTTACATATAGTGTTACGGTCCTTTGTTAACGTATATATGTTATTACAAGAACAAAGTTTTGTTTGATTATTATTATTATTATTATTATTATTATTATTATTATTATTATTTGATTAAAGTTTTGTATAAAGTTTTGTTTGATTATTATTATTATTATTATTATTATTATTATTATTATTATTATTATTATTAAAGTGTTCTATTTTGAGCAAGTATAATTTATAGGATTTCATATGCCATGACATCATATAATCAAATCTTCTATCTTCTATCTTCTATCTTCTACTGTATAATATATATATAATAAAATAAATAGAATCATTATTAATGAATGAAAAACAAACAGAAGATTCGTTCCTTACCCATTAATAAAATAGATAAAAAGTAATACTAGAAGAACAAAGTGTAACTAGAATGGAAAAAATATTAGGGTTTATTGTTTCGTTATGTATTAAACATTACACTTTTTACTATTGTATGCGATATACTTTCATTTGTTCTATAGTATGTAGTGAACTTGTAAATATGGTCTATTGTATGTATTATTTCCTTTTTGGGTAAAGACAAAAATTGAAACTTTCATATTTGGGCCTTACCCAAGAAGGAAATTTTACATATAATAGACCATATTTACAAGTTCAATACATACAATAGAAGTTTTTAATGTTCGACTCATACAATAGTAAAAACCGTAAAGTTTAATACATAATGAAACAATAAACTCAAAATATTAATACTATTTAATTAATTAACTAATAATTAAAAGAAAGTAAAATAATAAGGTTATTAAACTAATCAAGGGAAGTAAAAAGCGTGCGTGGCGCACGGACGCATGGGTCCATTAAATTATTGACGATTAACGCAAGCAAATACCAGATCTAAACATCATAATATATATTTCTTTCTTTCTTTACTTTATAATATTACGGGTTTTGCTAACGTGTGCCCCGTGGAGTTAATCCGCATTTAATGAAGTTAAAATTTTCTTAAATATCAGAATTTATAATAAATATGTGTATAAAAAAGGTAAATATTATATTGAATTAATGTGTATTAAATGCAAATGATAATATTTAAGGAAATTACAACTTCATTAATTGCGATTTAACGTATGTCACGGGGCACACGTTAGCAAAACTCTTATATTTATACTCCCGGCCCTAATCATAACCTCTTACATTTATGTTGTGTGCTTTCCTTAAACTTATAATTAATTAGTATTATTATAATTATAATTATAATAGCTATAATAACCACGAGTTTCTAGCTCAAGTGGCCACCCGGGTCCCGCCTTTGGTGTGATTTGGGGGGAGGTTTTACTCTCCTAGGCAAGGATTCAAGTTGGAGTCTTGTCTGGAGCGATAGAGGTTTCCTCTCGCGTGCGTAAAGGGAAGGGTTCCATTACCTTTTGGGCTGGGCCTAACTTGGTTGTGTGGGCTCGCTACGCCTTCTGGGCTAGGGGCCACGTAACCATAATTGTCATTCAAAAAAAATATAATATATAATATTGGTATGGTTCCGATTAGGGGTGTTCATGGTCCGGTTTGAGCCTAAAATTTAAACCAAACCGATAATTACAGTTTGATGTTTTCTCAAACCAAACCATCCAATTTAATGTGTCAAACTAAACCAACTCAAACAATTGAAACCGGTTTGGTTCGGCCGGTATTAACCAATTTTGTTTTTATATATATTTATTAATAAAATTTTTGTTAACTGATATTTAAGTTAGATGATACAAGTATTAATGCAACTATGATTATCTTAGAAATTTTTTTATAAGATATAAATACATAATCTAGTATGGTCAAAAATGTTTTTAACAATATCATTTAATGATAATTGACTTTCATAACATTGTTACATAACTGAAAGTTTTTTTTACGATCCTCAATTTTGAATTTATTTAGTTGTATAAGTTGGCAACTTTTCAAATGAACCATTTGGGTACCATAGAAAAAACAAATATAGAGTTTGTTTGTTAAAGACAAATAATTCCTTTAAATTAAGTATACATACTTAATGTATAATATAAGGAAATATGATACGGTGCGGTTCGCTTTAAACGGCCGGTTTGAGTCTTTGATCCGTGAACCGAACCATATATGATGGTTTTGAAAAACCTAAACCACTAAACCAATTATGAACAATAAAACTGGTCTAACCAACCAAATCACTTCGGTTTGACCAATTTAAACGGTTTCGACCAAACCACAAACACCCCTAGTTCCGATGTACAACCCTCATTTGAGGGGCAACCCATCTTCCCATTTTAGCCATTGATTTCTTTGATTAACGTCTCGGATTCAATGCATTTTAAAATTACTACATTTTGAATGTAAAATTAGACATAGTAAATCTTACATAGAATACGGTGTTTTTAAAATTCATTTTTCTGAATCGTGAATCAAAGAAATCAATAGTTGATAAATAAACATACCCCTCAAATAAGGGCTCCACAACTTATAATATACTCAATAAATATTATTAATTACTACATCCGTCCCAAAATAATTGTTCAGTTTTGACTTTTTGAAGTATTTATTTTTCAACTTTGACCTTAAATATTTTTTGTTTGTGTTATATAATACTTGTTGCAAAATATATGAATGAATTGAGTTTTAAATGTATTTTCATTGGTATAAATTTCATCAAGTATTATATAACACAAACAAAAATATTTAAGGTCAAAGTTGAAAAAGAAAGACTTCAAAAAATCAAAACTGGACTATTATTTTGGAACGGAGGAAGTACTAATTATCAACTTATGACTAGTTTGTCTAGTCATCTATTCTAACCCCAACTAGGCTAGTGGTGGAGTTGTCTAATCTTCAAAGGAGACCTAAATTTAAGGGTTTATTGTTTTGTTACGTATTAAACTTTACATTTTTTATTATTGTATGCGACATATTTATATTTGTCTTATCGTATGTAGCGAACTTGTAAATATGGTTTATTATATGTATTATTTCCTTTTTGGGTAAAGTCAAAAAATGAAACTTTCCTATTTGGGCATTACCCAAAAAGAAAATTTTACATAAAATAAACCATATTTACAAGTTCAATACATACAATAGAAGTTTTCAAAGTTCGACTCATACAATAGTAAAAATGGTAAAGTTTGATACATAATAACAATAAACCCTAAATTTAACCCTCGCTGACTGTACTTTTGAGGCTAGCTCTCGTATGCTATGCATAGTTCAGCTAGTTTCGTACAGGAAGAATAAGTAAGAAAATGGTAAAGTTTTTTGGTATTGGCCTTGATAAAATATGGAGCCTAGGTTGAACATTTTCTTCCACATCTTATACTCGGAGTGAGGTACACACAATAGAAAAAAAATCATCAAAAATACACTTTTTGAAAGTTAGGTACACACAATAAAAAAAAAATCAGTTGAGTACAGACAATTAAGATCGCGTCAAAGTTTGATGCATTTCCAGATATTAAACCCATATGCTTATTCCGAGATAGGTGTAACTTGTATCCTCCCTCGTTCCTGTCCTCGAGCACATGAATTGCACCAAATCACATCCCCGAGTTTGATGATAAATTGAGATAATTCTACTTATTACAGCACAACTTCCGTAGACTTGTCAAAACGCATCAACATATTGATCCAACAATTCAACATATTGATCCAACAATTCAATATCCATCAGAATCGTCTGCTTCTATCGAATCCATCGATCTACCACCATCAAAATGTATCTAAATGCTTGATGGAGGTAATTGTCGTAAAGTTAAATTCATTTGGCGCATTAAAGATGCTGTAAATTCAATTTTGCTTATAACTAAAAATGAAGCCTCCTAGTTTAGGTAATCAAAGTTTAGAAGCAACCAAAAAAGTGTAAAGGAACATAATGTAAAGAAAACATGATGGGGATTTCAACTTGGTATTGCTATTATCTAAGCATCTAGGCTTACAATATTTCGTTTTTACAAAAACACCACGTAATGGAAGAGGAATTCATTATGTTATCAAATAAAATATACTCCATATGATATGATATGCTTTTAAAGAGAACTTGGTCTACCTTCTAAGAAATTGGTTAAACACGCTTATACAAATAAACACGCCGATACTCTTATTACTCTTTTATGTCATCAGTACTGACGTTAATTTTCACCGTCAACATCCCACCACATCATGTGGGTTCGAAACAAGTTCTTTCGAATGAGACATTTCAAGTGTGGTAAAAAACATCCTTATAGGGAGTTATAGTAAGAAAATGTTATAGAGCGTACATTATTGTTTATAGTAACTGTCCATGTATAGTATTTTTGTCTTGAAAACGATCGATAGACCTAAAATTAATGTTATGTCATGTTACTTACAAGGACACAACTGCTGATCACAGCTTAGCCAAATTCTTGATAATGGGTTCCAAATTCTTGGGGATGAAAATTTAACCCGAAATGTATCATTTCATTGGTTCACACTAGAAAGAAGAGATTTAAGACTGATAGTGTTGAATATTAAAAGCGAATAAGTCAAATCTTATGAAATATATAAATAAAAAAAGATAAGGAGTAATTGTTTTAACATATTTGTTTTCTCGGTTACATCATCATAAAACACAGATTGATTATAAAAATGAAGTACAGAACTTAGCATGTTACTATCCAGTATTTTGCTTACGATCAAGTATATTATATTTGAACATATGATCAAGTGTACTAATTACACTTATGAATATTAATCTCCATCTAGTTACCCATGTTTTCTAACCTGTAATACAACAATTAAAACATGATGTTGACTGACTCTAAATGAATTTTAAAAGATATCAACATAGGAAATACAAGTTGCAAAAATTGATTTTCTAGTCATCTCAACCAGTTCACGATAGCCTGCATCGTAAGTATTTGAAAACGAGGTAAATCAAGCTAATTTATCAGCTCGTTCAAATTCTGACCCGAGTGCCTAAAGTACTGATCCGTCCTAACCAAACTAAATTTATAATTTACCAACTTCTTATTGACTCAGATGAGAAATTTACCCGAGATAGTTACAAATACCCTTATCTTCAGAATCAAACACACAACACACTGGAGGGGAAATGCAACTTGTTCATACAGTTTTTATGAACATCTTCTAAAGTAACATCATTTTGACGCATTTGACCAATGCATAACTCATAAGCTTACATTTATTTGGAACCTAGAGTAGTAATTACTTCACACAAACATCAAGTTATCTTCTTTATTACACAAATAAATTTGGTTAGCTAAAGTTTAGACAATATGATTAAACAAATAATGATTTTAATAATGTCTAAATATAGATGCACACTTTCAAAGTCTATCTAGACTCTAGCTTGCTTAATAGCTTACTCTATCTTTTTTTGTCTTTAATCTGTAAAAGTTGGAATTGGATGCTTCTTGTTAACTGTTTTCCATATGGTAATGGGCCTGCAATAAACAAGCCATTGTTGCTATATTGCATTTGCTTGCACAAATAGTGTTCCAATCTACCATTTGATAGGAGTACTTCTTTACCCATTTCAATCAAAAACACCTAACAGGCAAAATCTTTACCCATTATAGTTTCTGCATAAATTCAATCAGAATTTGATTCCCTTTGCCAAAACATTGTCTTTCTGTAATAAGAATCTCTGTATCTATCTATATGCCTTTTTGAATTCAAACTACTTTTTAAGTCTCAAGAACAACCCCATTCCTCATTGTTGGTTTGAAGCTTTGAAATGGTGATAATATAGAATCAATTAACTCTTATTTGTTATTTGGGTAAGGAATCTTGTGGGGTTTGTTTATATTTTTATTTTATTATTACTGTAATGAAGTAAATAGAAAAAGGAATCTGCTTTCTTTTTTTTTAATTTTTTGGTATAGTAATCACAGCAAGCTGTAGCTTAGCAACAACTATTGTCTATTCACTCCATCTTTACATTACTTTACTTTATGCTCTGTTGAAAGTTTAACACTTTGTTGTCTGTTACACATAATTTTCACTTTTCATCCTTTATAATCATCACATCATGGCATTTGCATTGCATCTTCAAGAGTAAATATGTAAAGATATTATGCCCTGCTACACTTGATTTCTTTCTTTCTCATGGGGAGTGTTTGGTTTCCTATCTTTTGTACTGTAAAGCTGCCATTTTGTTCCTTGTTGAGTCTTGCAAGATAATGAGTAGACACTAGTTTAACTCTAACCCTAAGTCTATTTTTTGGTCAAACCTAACTTTTTTTTCTTTTGTTTTTTTATTAGTTCAACTTTACCCCTATATTAGCTTAAGTTTTCATAGATCCTACTGTGCTTTTTTCACTTTTTTTACTTTTGTAATTTCTTGTTCTTGAATCTTGATTTCATAACATTATAAATGGCTTCTTCAGAGGATGATAACAACAATACTACTGCTAATAATAATGATAGTGAAATGGGTTATCAATATAGAGGTGAAATGAGTTCAGGATCCATGTTTAACAACAAATCTTCAAGTGGGTCAGGTAATAATCTATTCGGGTCGGGTTGGGATCCTCTTGAGACTTTTGGTGGCTCATCTGCTTACCTTCAACATCATCATCAGTATCATCAATCTGGTTCAGCCATTGGTGATTTAGTTCCATCAAAGATTGGGTCTTTTGGAAGTGGAAGTTTTTCAGAAATGGTCAATCCTTTTGTCAACACCAATATGGTACTGTTTTACTTCAGAAAGTTTTAATCTTGATCTTGTTTATATGTGTGTAGTGAAAATCTTTGTTTTTTGTTGATTGTAGAATGGTGAAAGAGATGAAAGAAATGATGGGTCTGGTGATAACAAATCTTCAGAGAAAGATGAAAAGAAACAAAGAATTGATTCAAGAGGGAAACAAATTGGAAAACAAGCAGTAAAGGATACTTCTGATAGTGGTGGTAAAGATAATAGTTACATTCATGTTAGGGCTAAAAGAGGTCAAGCTACCAACAGTCACAGTCTTGCTGAAAGGGTATGAATTTTGTGCCTTTTTTGAAAATTTTGTAATTCCTCTGCTAAATGTTCATAGTCTTAAATATATGTTGGTTGGTAATTGGTTTATGCAGGTTAGGAGAGAAAGAATCAGTGAGAGGATGAAGTTGCTTCAAGAACTTGTTCCTGGCTGCAATAAGGTAGAAGAACAACCAGCAAGTTATATATTCTTTCCATGTGTTTTTTTTAATTTGTGTTTATATGGTGGTTTAATTGATGTTGTTTAATTTTGGTAAAAGATCACTGGAAAAGCAGTAATGCTTGATGAAATCATCAACTATGTTCAGTCACTTCAACAACAGGTGGAGGTATGTCTATTTCCCTTTCTAATTTTTTTATACTTTTATATGTTCAAATCAGATCCCAAACTAGCTTACACATACATTTATGGATACACACATACCCCATTTGTTGTATTAGTGTGGTTGTAGATTATAGTGGTCATTTGTCTTTATTTACTTTTCCATAAACTATAACTTTACTCCTTTGGTGATATATGTAATTGTGTTTTGATACATTCCTTTTGATCAAAGTAAAAGTTGTCTAGTGCCTTAAAACTATACAAGTACACATATTTGCTTTGAATTGATGTATCTTTCAACTTAACTTGTGATTTTACTTGATCCAAGATTCATGCTCTTGCTAGTTACTGTCCAGATAACTAATGAGTAATCGTAGTTGAACAACTGTTTCTGAGCTCAAGTCTTGATCATGGCTTTGTTCCTGCAGTTTTTATCGATGAAACTTGCGACTGTGAATCCAGAAATGAATGTAGACATTGACCGCCTTATGTTTAAAGATGTAAGTTCCTGCTATTTAACTGCAATTACCTTTGTTGTTACTAAATGGAAATAGGACCGTCCATTTGGACAGAATGTAACACAATTATAATGATTCGTGATGTCCTCCAAGAGGTCTTGAGTTCAAACCTCCTAGGTAAACATCTTATGGGTGGCTAGGGAAAGGGTTCAGAAATGGTCATGGGGATACCCCGGTTAGGCCATTTACATCTAAGGCTTGCCCTCCCCGGGTAACATGAACGGGGAAAACGCTCCTCCGTTTGATTATATAATGATATGTCTTTTGACAATAGTTTGTATGTGTGTAGACTCTTCATTCACGGGGTGGCAGTTCGAATCCAGCTTTTGGATTTGGGCCGACATTAACACCATCTCATTCTTATTCGCATGGGAGCTTACCTGGTATTCCAACTACGAATGCACCATTGCATCCTATCCATCCTCAGGTACACTCTTCTTCAATATTGGTCTCATCACTTATGCATACATCCAAATATTTATAGTCAGTTCCAACTTCCAATTTTCAATTTGGAAAAGAGTTTGTGTTTCGTGGTTCATAAATAAGCTTAATGACAGACATAAGGATATGGTTAATGGTATTGTCTTAAAATTCTCTTTTTGTAACCCTTACGACATTTTGTAATCTTATAGCCTGTATGGGACAACGATCTTCACAATCTTCTTCAGATGGGATTTGATGCGAATCCTGGAATCAACAATCTTGGACCAAATGGTAATGTCTTAATAAATCTTTTTGAATAACGTACTGGAAACGACTTATTTTACTCTAATCAAGAGTGGTGTTTTTGTGTCTAGCAGGACGAGCAAAGATGGATCTTTAAAGCTTGGGAACATGAAGTGATTAAAGATCTTCTAACGAAAACTATTGACGTGCAGATCAAAGTTTGAGTAGGAAATGGATTAAAAAAGAAAGAAAGCAAGTTTTCTAGAAAAGATGAGTTGTATAGGTTTTTTCCCAACTCCTAACTGTTTGTTCTTCGAGTTTTAGCAGAAGATGACTCGTTAAGATTTTATGAACCATGTACATTAAAACGGACATTAAGAAAAAGAAAAAACAAAACCGGGACTTGGTTTGCTAGTGGAAAATGCGACGTGCGTGAGGATTTTTTTGGGAGATTAATCAGTTGGAAGGGAAAATCTGCTGTAAAGAGTGTTGATTGTTAGGGAAGAAAAAAGAAAAAAAGAAAAATGATGTTATTTGATGACAAATATTTTGATGTATTTGTTTGGGAATGAAGGTTTTTGGTTTTCTTTTTATGTTCTTTGTGTTATATTTTTTACAGGAACAGGAGATGTGACATAATTATGTTGGTCACATATCACTTTCAAATGAAGCATTGTCTTTGTTCCTGCCAGTGCCTAGTGATTTGTAAATGATAAGTCTCGTTCACACTTGTGTTGGGGGTTAAAGGAGGGGTTAAATGTCCAATGATGCATCCAAGTATCCAACTTGTGTATGATTTTTATTGTGTACCAATAAAGTTTGTTAGTTTTAATGTATTCTAACTTTCAAATGTGTGCTTTAATGTATTTTGGTAATTTGTCATCTATTTAAGGTGTCACGTGGCATCCGTAGAGGTTGAAACATCATCAGGTTTTTAAAAGTTGAATGTATTAAAAATAACAACCGAAAGTATGCCAGTATGGTACAAATAATAGTCATGAGACACAAGTTAGATGCGTTACCAAACACTAACTTCAAACAAACACTAACTTCAAACAAAGAGGGTAGTGGCTTCTGTATCCCTTCAAGTACCATAAGGCATAAGCGAATGGTTCTAGAGAAATGGGCTTAGTTTCTTGTGTTTGTGGGTTAGCTTCTGTATTTAATGTTAGCTGTTAATGGGTATGGTGTCTTGAGACCTTGAGGTAGTTTCTTGATTGGTCATAGACTCAGAATATGACTCATTGACATATGGACATGACTATTGACTCATTGACTTATTTGGACGTAATTTATGCATAAAAAGATATTTTTGGTATACCATTTAATTGATAAAGCAAAAATGACTTTTGTGGTATAAGATTGATTTTGATGTAATTAAGTAATGAGTCAGATCATGATCAAACTCATTACTTAGGAGTGTTAATTAAACTGTTTGCCCGAATAACCACCCAATACCAACTTATTTGAGTTGGTTGGGTTTGGGTTATATGTAGGCATGCAAATTCAAACCGGGTTTCAAGACCCGACCCGATTCCAAACCGAACCCGAACCGGTCAAAAACGGTTTTGACCAAAACCGGTTCGGGTTATACCCAACCCGTAGGGTTGAAACCGGTTTGGCCTTTGGAACGTTGGAACCGGTTCAAAACCGGTTTGACCGGAACCGGTTTGAAAACCGGGTTGAAAACCGGTTTGAAACCGGTTTTTTGGGATTTTTTTGAATTTTTGAAAAACTATCCGTTTTTTTGAGGTTTCTAGCCGTTTTTTGTTATATTTTTTTTACATTTTTGCCATTCCAAATCACTATAAATACAAGGCTTGAGTTTAGGTTCATTCACAACTTTCAAACACTCATACATATCTACAAAAACTCAAAAAACTCAAAAACGTATACTATATTCTCATGGCAACTCAATCTTCTTCGGCTTCCCATGGTGTTGGTTCTTCAAATGCACCAACGATTGTGAAACAATTGCCCAACAAAAGAAATCCGGAGATTTGGGGTGCTTACGACAAAGTGTTGTTGTCGGATGGTTTGATTAAAGCTCATTGTAAACGTTGTAAGATGTTCTTCAAACCCGACTCCAACACCACGTTGAAAAATCATACCGAGAAGCATTGTGTGGGACTTAGAGGTAATCCGGAAGCAAGTGGTCAATCTTCAATGGGAGTAGATGGTTCTATATTTACATACGATGTGGAACGGTGTCGACAAGCTTTTGCGGGTTATGTGATTCAAGAAGCTTTGCCTTTCAACCACTTCGACAACCCTCGGCTTACTAGGGTGATTCAAACCACTCTTCAACCGCGATATAACAATGTAAGTCGTACTACTCTTAAACGGGATGCCCTTAAATTGTGGAAAGATGCTAAAAAACAATTAAAAATCGGTTTTGAAAATTTAAATACATGTGTATCATTAACAACCGATGTTTGGTCGGCTCCTCATGGTTTGCCCGGTTCGTACCTTTGTGTAACCGCACATTGGGTTGATCCCGCAACTTGGCAAATGATGAAACGTACAATTGCTTTTGAAGACTTTGAGTATCCTCACACGGGTCAAAACTTATTTTACATGTTACGAAGTGTGATTAAAATGTTTAAATTGGAAGAAAAGGTTTTTTCAATATCTTTTGACAACGCTAGTAATAATACACTTGCCGTTTCAAAATTAATACTAAAATACGCACCACCATTGAAGGGCATTTTTTATCATAGTCGATGTGTTGCACACATCATTAACTTGGTTGTGCAAGCCGGACTAGCGGTTGAAGATGTAGACGAAGTAAAAACGAGGTTTAAAACTATGTTGCAAGACGTTTTTCAAAAGGGTAAAGCTAGATACAAATCTTATATGAAATTGTGCAAGGAAACGAATTCTATTTTTTTAACCCCTAATTGGGACATGCCCGTTAGATGGAATTTGACCTACCATATGTTTGTATGTGGTTTACGCCAACGCGATACTTTACAAGTTTTTCATGATCATCTTGTTACAAAAGGTCTTGTAATACCATTTCCAATCGCATATTGGGAGTATATTAAAAAGATGGTCGAATTGCTCAAACTTTTCAAAACCGCGACTACTTTATTATCGGGTGTTTATTATCCAACTAGTCATTTGGTGCTTAATCAAATTTGGTTAATGACTACAAAATTAAACGACTACTTGTATGAAGGTCCTTTATTTGAAGAAATGGTGGCTCCCATGAAAGAAAAACTAAAAAAATATTTTCAAGAAATGCCACCGGTAATTACTTGTTCCGCCGCAATGAACCCTTGTTTGAACGTTACCGGGGTGGAAATGCTTATCGATAACATTTGTCACAATTTGGATTTGAATGAGGCCGACCCAATGTTTTCACATAATGCAAAAAAGGATTTTAACAAATATTTGGGAGATTTATTTGGCGTATATTTTCAAAAATATAGTTCAACCACACATGTGTCCGGTAGTACGGCTAACCCAATGTTTTTTTCATCTTCTTCTAGCAATCCAATGCTAAACTTTTATAATAGTTTAAGACAAGAAAACAATAAACGGGCAAGGGGTGATGGTAACCAAAATACCACTAACGAATATGGGAGATATACGACTACGGATTTTTTGGCCACTATTCTACCCAATGAGTTCGAACAATTTGATATTTTGGCTTGGTGGAAAGAGAGGGAATCTCAATTTCCCGTTCTAGCCATCATGGCCCGAGATTTACTAACCGTCCAAGCTTCTACGGTAGCTTCGGAATCCGCTTTTTCTCTTAGTGGCAGGGTATTATCTATACGAAGAACAAGACTCACACCGGCCTCCTTAGAGATGTGCATTTGCTTGAAGGATCACTTGGACGCCGCGGAACGCATACAAAATGTATCAAGTCTTGAAGGTGAAATGGAATACGAAGAAGACATACACAATATCGAGGTGGATGAAGGTGTAACAATATCACTTTCCGACGAAGAAATTGCTCTTGATCAAGCTTCGCGCGAGGCTACCTCCGAAGAAGATTTCGACTTTTGAAGATTAATACAAGTTGAAGATTACTACACGATTACATTTTCGGGTGATGGCCATGCCGAAGCTCGAAATGTATTCGTTGGTATATTTTATATTTTTAGTTGTAATTGTATTATGAAGACTTAGAAGACTTTTGTTTAAGTTATTGTTCAATTACGTTTGTATTACTAATGTTCTACCAATTCAATAAAAAAAATTTGCTCCAAACATTGTTTATCCTTAAAAAGCCTAATGCTAAAACGTGTTTGATAAATGCAAGGAAGTTTTTACTAAACACACGGAAATGTACAACTCTTTATGCATACAGTATCACTTTTTATGCACATGTTTCCTTGCATTTAGTAAAACATTCCTTGAAAGTATCAACTCACTTTGAATTATATAGAATTTTCGGATTCAATAATATTTTTAAGGAGATTTAGAAGCCTTTTGGTTATGTTATTGATCAATTATGTTTCCATTACTAATGTTCTACAAAGTTAAGGAAAAAAATTTAGCCCAAACGTTGCTTTTCATTAAAACGCTTAACGCCCTAACGTTTATGAATTATATAGAATTTTCGGATTCAATAATATTTTTAGGAGATTTAGAAGCCTTTTGGTTATGTTATTGATCAATTATGTTTCCATTACTAATGTTCTACAAAGTTAAGGAAAAAAATTTGGCCCAAAGGTTGCTTTTCATTAAAACGCTTAACGCCCTAACGTTTATGAATTATATAGAATTTTCGGATTCAATAATATTTTTAAAGAGATTTAGAAGCCTTTTGGTTATGTTATTGATCAATTATGTTTCCATTACTAATGTTCTACAAAGTTAAGGAAAAAAATTTGGCCCAAACGTTGCTTTTCATTAAAACGCTTAACGCCCTAACGTTTATGAATTATATAGAATTTTCGGATTCAATAATATTTTTAGGAGATTTAGAAGCCTTTTGGTTATGTTATTGATCAATTATGTTTCCATTACTAATGTTCTACAAAGTTAATGAAAAAAATTTGGCCCAAACGTTGCTTTTCCTTAAAACGAAGACGTGCGAGCGAAAATACGATTTTTATAAAAAAAACCGGTTTGAAACCGGTTTTGAACCCGAACCGGTTTGGACCCTACCCAAACCGGTTTGGGTCGGGTTGGGGTTTTGGGGTGCCCAAATCGGGTTGAACCCGAACCGGTTTTGGGCCAAACCGGTTTTGACCAAGTTTGACCAAAACCGGTTTCGGGTCGGGTCGGGTCGGGTTTGACCAAAACCGGTTTTTGCGCATCTCTAGTTATATGGGTATGGTTCGGTGATTTGGCTCTAACCCAAATCAAAAGATAGGTTTCTAGTTTGGTTTTTGTTTTTGTTTTTCATCCATACGTTTGGCCCAACCAAATTCCTGATAATCTATAAACATGTTTTGTCTGTAAGTAACTAAGTATGGTGTGAACATATTGAATAGGAACTAGAAAGGTTTAGGTGAAACTTGAATGTTGGATTATATGTGCAGCCAAACCACCAATTGGGCATACTTAAAGTGGTACCACCACCGCAAATGTTCAGACTCTATATGTGTGATCGATAGGTCAGCATGATGAGTGACATCAATAAGGAATGGGTTGGGTTAGCCAATCAACGTATTATTGTATATCCAAATCATATGTTGTAATCTTTGTATGGTGATAATTGCCCCCATTATCATGTATAGAGATCAACCTCGGCAACTTGTGTTCTTAATTTCTTATATGACTAAAAGCTGTTACATATCTTAACTACACCTCATCTGGAGTCTGTTTAAATGGATAAGATGAGAATTCGTTTTGGAACCATTTCTTCCACGAAGAATTCAAATCCCTCCTATGTTTCAGTTTCACGGGGCCAAACGGATTAACCTGGTTGTTGAGTTTTGTTTGCCCATTGGTTTGGGTATTGCGCGGTATCAACATATCATCTACACCGACTAATCAGAACCGAATATATTAAATAAACTGCTGACCTTCCGATTGAAACCCTACTCATTACTTCACAAATTTAAATAAATGGAAGTGATTTATACACTATCAAAGCATTTAGGATAGTTGGTTTCGGTTTCCTTTTTGGTTTGTGATTTTTTTTATTTGCCTTAGTTGCTAGTTCATTGTTTGGTTTCTTTTGTTGATGATTTAGCTAACACATTTTTTGTATTTCAGTGGCTTCTTTAACTTTTGCTGAAGATGTTATTTTAATATTTTCGTTTTTCAAAAATAAAAAAAAAACCATTTATGTTGAATATATAATTGTCTTTTTCTATGAGTCAAAATAGAAAGGAAAATGACTGAGTAAGATTGTAAACTTAGATTATTTAAAAAAATATATGACACTCAATTTTGATTTTTTTTTTTTTGGATAAGAGGGGCAGATGTCTTAGAAAAGACATGTAATCTCAGCCCTTGATTTTTTTTGTTTGATATACGGCTCAAATTTACTGCATCTTGATATCACCATGTTGAGTCACTGGTCGCTGATCGCTGGTCGCTGACCAACTCAACTGTTCACTACTCGATGAAGAAATGAATTGTATCGAAGCTGCTGTTGCTGATAATAAGTTTTGCTGAGCGTCATTCATTCTACTTGATATGCTGAGGAAGAATAAAGCTCGACTTGGTGTGTCGCTGATCAACATCAGCGAGGGCTTTACTTCTTCAAATCAATAAAGGCAAAAGTCACTGCCAGAATAACAGCTAGTCACTGAAGATCTCTAGTTCAAGTCATTCTACAAGAGCATGCTAGCTCGCAGTGAGTGAGGAGGATTACTGCATCTTCAGGGACTATTCAATAAAGCCTCTCAATCATCAAGTACAGAAAGTACTGTACTTATCTATACATCAGCAAGAGTGTTCCAACTTGAAGTATGTCCGAAAGACTACGTGGCAGCAAATGATTGGTTTTAAAGTAACGAGATATTTGCGGTAACAGAATTGGGACCCGCAGAATGTCGGTTCATTAGAGATCAAGCCAATCAAGCAGCAACACGTGTCATTCCAAGATCCTATTTTATAGGCGATATTTTAGGAACTCTTGTAGTATAAATAGTTCAGTATTTTGTACTGTAGAGGCTAGTCGTTCAATCGTACTTATCACTTGTGTGTTAGTGATTAGTTTGTCTAGAGTACGTATTAACGATTCAGCGAGTGAACAGTCAGCGTGTTTGTCCACTGCTGTTCATCTCATTTGTAATAGATTAGCTAAGTGTTTGAATTGGATTAACTTTGGTTAATCCATTCCACATTCAACACTTGTGAATTGTATGATCAATATAATTCATCATTTAGCTATCGTTACTTTGTTGCTTTGATATTGTCATATATATAATCTGTTATACTGTGTTACTATTGTTTATACTCTGTTTCTGTCAATCAATTTAAAACTCATCAATTAAACTTAGCTAAAATCTGAAATAGTCTTAAATTGTATTCAACCCCCCTTCTACAATTAAACTTTACACTTGCGATTCCAATTCACTAAACAATAGTGAATTACGGGGCTCTCAATTGGTATCAGAGCAGAGTTGGTTTAAATTCAATTAACCAGGTCTGCAATGGAATCAGTAAAGTACAGTTGTGTTGACTCTGATTATCAGAAGGGAAATGGTTCTACAACCAAACCTCCAGTTTTTGATCCATCAAGGATTGAAACTTGGATGTCCCGAATGACGATGTTTTTAGACCTAATTGACGACCGTCTCTGTAATACAATAACCAATGGTCCCCACATTCCAACCACAATTGTTCCTGCTGTCATGGCTACAACTACTACTCCTGCTATACCAGAAATGGTTATGCCCAAAAGAGAAGAACAATGGTCGGATGAGGATAGACGATTGGTTAGATTGGATAAACAAGCTAAAATCTACATAGGTATGGCACTTCCTGATGAAGTGTTCGAATCTATCAGGCTTTGTAGAACTGCTAAAAACATGTGGGATACCCTTAGGAATATATATATTGGAACTCCTGATATTATTCGCTGCAGGGAAGTCAATCTCACTCGCCAGTATGAGCTGTTTGCAATGGAACCAAATGAATCTTTGTCTTCTACTTACACCAGATACCAGTTACTGATGAACAAAATGAAAAAGGCTGGTATAGGTAAGGAACAGAGATTTGTTGTTGAGAAGTTTCTTGAGTTGTTGCCAATGAAAATCTGGGGAACCATTGCCACATGTACCAGACAGAGGAATGATTATTCAGTTCTTAATCTCACTCAAGTCTATGGTATTTTGCTCAACTGGGAGCAGTCAGAAAAGCAAGCTGATCAGAGTGAGCATATTCGTGCTACTCTTGGAAGTCATAAGATATCAAATGCCCTTGTAGCAGAGCTTGATGAAATCGATCAGAGACAGAAGTCAAAAGTGTCTAAGAAAAGCTCGAAGTCACTGATAGCTGAAGAAGAAGGTGGTCAAGATGAAGAACAGTCAGAGTACGAATATGATGAAGGACTAGAGAAGCTTGAAAAAGATATGGCCATGATGGTTGCTAATTTCAGAAGGAACACCAGATCAAAAAGATTCGCTGGTGCTCCATCATCTGATAAATTTCAATCCAAAGGTGAATGCTACAAGTGTGGCAAACCTGGTCATTTTGCAGCTGAATGTAGATCAAAATCAGTAAACCAAGTCCCTGAACCAGTGCCAGACGTCAGAAATAATAAGTATAACAAGTACAAAGAAAAGTACAAAAAGTTGAAGGCTATGTCCAAATCAGGAAAGAAAAAGAGAAAAGGGTTTGTCGCTGAAGAAAGTTCACTCAGCGACTCTGATTCATCCTCTTCATCCGATGATGAAGAAGCTATGATTTGCTTAGACAAAGATTATTGTTTGATGGCTGATGGCTGATGACACTGAATTCCATGAAACCATCAAGGAAGTAGCTCAGAAATGTTCAGCATCTGGTTGGGATTCTGATAGCATCTACAAAGGAATTCTTAGAGAGACTATATGGTATTTGGACAGCGGATGTTCCAGGCACATGACAGGATGCAAGTCTCTGCTCAGTGACTATCAAGATGAAAGAGGTCCTGATGTAGTATTTGGTGATAACAAGGTTGGAAAGACCAGAGGGTATGGAGTCCTAACCAATGGAAATGTAATGTTCAAACGTGTAGCATATGTAGAGGGTCTGAAGCACAATTTGTTAAGCATCAGTCAGTTTTGTGACTCCAAGAACAAGGTACTATTTGATCATGAAGCAGGAGTCGTTTACAATAAGAAGGGAAGTGCTGTACTTGCTGCTAATCGAAAAGGGAATACTTATGTTGTCAATATGGATTCAGCACAGTCAGGAACACGTTTTTACTCCAGAACTGTTTCAGAAGAAAAATGGTTATGGCATAAGCGACTTTCCCATCTGAATCTCAAAGCAATTAACAAACTGAGAAAGAATGGTTTAGTCACTGGACTACCAAAAATGTCTTATGACAAAGACAAGCTTTGTTCAGCATGTGAGAAGGGAAAGCATCACAGCTCGTCTTTCAAAAGTAAGCAGACTTCATCAGTAACAGAATGTTTTTACCTGCTTCATATGGATCTGTTCAGTCCAGTGAGTACTCCAAGTCTTGGAGGAAAAAGATAATGTTTGGTGATAATCGATGAATACTCCAGATACACTTGGGTATTTTTTCTCAAAGCCAAAAGTGAAGCTGCTAGCGAGATCATATCCTTTGTTAAGAAAATGGAAAATCTGAATGATGTCACTGTAAAACATCTGAGAAGTGATAATGGCACTGAATTTCGAAATATTGACCTGGAAAGTTTTTGTGATTCAAAAGGTATTTCTCAAAAAATTTTAGCACCTAGAACACCCCAACAAAATGGGGTGGCAAAAAGGATAAATAGAACTTTGATTGAATCTGCCAGGTCAATGCTCATTGATGCTGGTCTTAAGACCTATTTCTGGGCTGAAGCAGTAAGTACTGCCTGTTACACTCAGAATAGGTCACTGATTGTCAAAAGACACAGTAAGACAGCATATGAGCTTTTAAGAGGGAGAAAACCCGACATAAGTTTTCTCCATGTTTTTGGTAGCACTTGCTACATTTTAAACAAAAGAGATCACTTAGGAAAGTTTGATCCAAAAGCTGATGAAGGAATATTTATTGGTTACTCAATTATCTCTAAAGCTTTCAGAGTTTACAATAAAAGAAGAGAATGTATTGAGGAATCAATGGATGTTACTTTTGATGAATCATATGATGAGTCACTCACTGATCCTAAAGAATATGAAAATCTTGTTTTTTTAACAAAATGGATGGTGACTTATCAAATGAAATAAAATCAAATGATAAGAAATATAAAAATTTCTCATCAGACTCTGAAGGTGAAGATAATATTCCTGAAATCAATTCCAGTTCTACTTTAGCTGAGAATAATTCAGGAACATCATCTTTACCTACAGATGTCCCATCATCATCAACTCAATGTCCAAACCAAAACTCGCATAACAACAATACTCATGCTTCAAATGATGATCTGCCCTCTGAACCCTCACAAAGTAATCAAGTCACTGCTGTACCTCAGCGAATGACTAAATGGACAAAACATATTGATAATCAATTGATTATTGGTAATCCACAATCCAGGGTTCAGACAAGATCAGTAACTGCTAACTTTTGTTTGTTTGTAAGTTTTGTGTCTCTGATGGAACCAAAGAAGGTTGATGAAGCACTCACTGATCATCACTGGATAGCTGCCATGCAAGAAGAGCTATCTCAGTTTGAAAGAAATAAAGTTTGAAAGCTTGTACCACAACCCGCTAGTAAATCAGTGATTGGAACACGATGGGTGTTCAGAAATAAAATGGATGCTGATGGTGTGGTAACAAGAAACAAGGTTAGACTGGTTGCACAAGGTTATTGTCAGCAAGAAGGCATTGACTATGACGAAACCTTTGCACCAGTGGCTAGGCTTGAAGCAATCAGGCTATTTCTAGCTTATGCAGCTCACAAGAAGTTTAAAGTATATCAAATGGATGTGAAAAGTGCCTTTCTGAATGGCAAGCTGCAGGAAGAAGTATATGTCAAGCAACCACCTGGATTCATTGATCCAAAATATCCTGGTTATGTTTACAAACTTGATAAAGCCCTGTATGGACTAAAACAAGCTCCCAGAGCGTGGTATGATGCTCTCTCTGTCTACCTGATAAAATGTGGCTACGTCAGAGGAAAAATTGACAGCACATTATTTATCAAAAGAGATAAGAGAGATGTCATATTAGTCCAGATCTATGTTGATGATATCATTTTCGGGTCTACTAACAGTGACATGTGCAAGAAATTTTCTGATCTCATGACCAAAAGTTATGAGATGAGCATGATGGATGAATTAACGTTTTTCCTTGGTCTGCAAATAAAGCAAACCAAAACTGGAATTTTTATAAGTCAAGGAAAATATGTTAAAGATCTGTTAAAGAAATTTGAATTTGCTAATTGCTCAACCATTGCTACACCCATGTCACCTGCAGTAAAGCTACATGCTGATCCTGATGGTAAATCTGTAAACATCACTGCTTACAGAGGTATGATTGGGTCACTATTGTATCTAACTGCAAGTAGACCAGACATTATGTTTGCTACATGTCTCTGTGCTAGGTATCAAGCTGATCCAAAGGAATCACATTTGCTCGCTATCAAAAGGATATTCAGATATCTGAAGGGTACACCGAATCTTGGTCTCTGGTACCCATCTGGATCAGACTTCTCAATGAAAGGATATTCTGATTCTGATCATGCTGGATGCAAACTGGATAGAAAAAGCACATCTGGTAGCTGTCAATTTCTTGGAGAAAAGCTAGTAAGCTGGTCCAGCAAGAAACAAAACTCAGTCTCAACTTCAACTGCAGAAGTTGAATACGTTGCTGCTAGTGCCTGTACTGCTTAAATTCTCTGGATGAGAAATCAGCTAGCTGACTATGGGTTTGACTTCAGTGAGATACCAATATACTGTGATAGTCAAAGTGCCATAGCCATTGCCAACAATCCAGTAATGCACTCAAGGACAAAGCATATTGATGTCCGATATCATTTCATCAGGGACCATGTGATGAAAGGTGACATTGAATTGCATTTTATTCCAACTGATTATCAACTCGCTGACCTGTTTACAAAACCTTTAGATGAGAAAAGATTTAATTTTCTCATCAGCGAGCTTGACATGTTAAACTTAAATGACTAGCTCAGCTATCAAGCTCAGTTAGCTATTTTTGTTTAAAAGCTTCATTTGTTTAATAAATTGAGTATCTGTTATTGTTGTGGGTAGATTTTTACTAACCCTTGCAGGATCCTAACTGGCATCATATGCACATCTTCCAGGTATGAAAGTCATTTACATTTTTTGTTAGCATATGAGGATAACGATGGCTCGAGAGTCTGTTTTCAGGATCACTAATATAGTTAAGGATCCTATATATATATATTCTTGTTATTTATCTTGCAGGATCCTAGTCAGGATATATTTATCTAACACAATTATGCAGGATTCTGGACCGGGAAGATATTTATTTAAGGATCCTATGATCAATCTCGAAGTACACATAGCACGGGATCCTGGACTTATCTTAGTTAAGGATCTTGAACTATATAACACGTTTGTTTTTCTTGAGTATTGACCAGGTCTTAGAAGAAACGCGTTAATGAGATATGCTCCGGATTACATGAAGAGGATCTGATACGATTTCATGAAGACGAAGTCTTACGCACATGTAAAATGAAGTCAAAAGAGACGTTGGTGGTCTTCATCATTCCTCGGAGGATCCCTGATTTCTCGGAATTATTGTTATACACTCTTAGTATTTAAACGAGGCTCGGATGATCATTTAGGTTAACGTATACTTGCTATTTTCACCTGTAAATACTCACACACTCTGCTATCATTCTCGTTCACGATCAACACTTAGCTAAAATCACACACAAATTCACTTAGCCGATCATCCTTGCGCTCTTAGTTTGTAATCATTTACTTTCATTTTAAAAAGATTAACAAAGGCAATGATCGTTTGATCCTTCCCGAGGTTTTGTGCCGGCGATCAACCTTGATCAAGGGCTTTCCTCGTATATCATCGTGTCGTTTTTGCTTATTTGTCATTAATTTTGCTTTAATTACATTTTACTTACATTTCTATCATCAAATAGAAATTATCCTTAATCTGCTCTTAACTTTTGATATTAACTCGTTTGTTCAACAAGGATCTACGTATTTAACACAAAAATATTTACTTACTAATAGAGATAATCGTGAATCTATGTAATTATCTTGAGAGTAATTTTTACACCTGACCTCACAAACTAACTTTGATCACTTAATTGCTTTTAGTAATTTTTGACCAAAACAATTTGGCGCCCACCGTGGGGCAATTGGTGTTTTGCTTAATCAAACTTTTGTTAAGATCCTTGTTGAGTCATCTTTTCCAAAGATTCTTGTCAAAAAATGTCGAGCCAAGGACGATCTACATCATCTACCATGCCATCGTCATATTCTACTAGAACCACTCTCCCTCCTGCTCCACCTCTCAGTTCATCTCAACAACAGCCGCAAAATGTCTATACAAGGCTACCGTCGGCTGGATCCACATCTTTGGGGGCTGGATTCTTATCAGATCCAGACCCTGTTATGATTGCTAACCGGGATATTGTGTCTATGTTTACGCAGGTAAAAGAGCAGCTTCAACGAGTGGAGAGAAGCAACGAAATCCTGAGAAAGGATGTGGAGGACATGAGAGCTAGGAGCAATGTTCCGGTTTCTCAAGTCACTACTCCTATCCGAAGCAGGATCCTTGATTTTGGCACTCCTTCATCAGCGGAGCACCAAGGAGATTTCATATCTATGCAAGGGAGCACTAGGATCCCAGATCCGATATTTGCTACAGGAGTTTCTACATCAAGGGGTCAACAATCTAATCCAGGATCCTCATACAGGACTCCTGACGGTAGTAACATGTTCAATAATTTTACTTCCAATAATACTATTGGGACTAACAATTTTCAGGATCCTGGAGTTAGCCCTATAATGGCAAGAGAAATACAGAAGTTGAAGGATATGATATCAAGCGTCCCCGGAGTTGTACAACCAATTCCAGAAGTTGCTCCAACAGCACACATGATCTCAAGATTTGCACCACCTATTTGTGATGCTGAGATCCCGAAGAGATTCCAAACACCCAATATGAAGTTGTATGATGGGACGACGGATCCTGAGGAGCACATTGCACAATATAGGGAGAGGATGGAAATCATCCCAATTCCTTCTGACCTCAAGGAAGTATGCTTATGCAAGGGCTTTGGCTCCACTCTCACAGGATCCGCACTAAAATGGCTATTGAATTTTCCTCCCTACTCTATTACTTCATTTGCTCATTTGGTTAATTTATTTAATAATCAATTCTCCTGCAGTAGAACATTTGAAAAACTAACTACTGATTTATATAGGTGAAACGCCCTGAATCTGATTTTTTTTTTTTTTTACACTGAAATAATATTTCTATTGGTCCCACTATCTGTATTATCATAGTTGTATTCTATTCTTGCGATCTGTATTACTTTTAAACTTCAAACTAAAAATCAGCTAAAATCAACCTTAACCGCCGGGTAGAAGGGTTACCCGTCGGGTACCCTGGTCTAGCCGCCGGGCTCTGCCTATAACCCACCGGGTAAATTAGCTTTTCGGTAACAGAACTTAAAATCCGTTTTAAAGGCTACAGAAGCCGCCGGGTGGGCTTGGGAAGCCGCCGGCTTGTTCTTGGTTTTGGTTTACCCGCCGGGTACCCCGGTGTGACACCCCCCCAAATTTAATGATTTGCGGAAGCTTGATTTGGGTGTCACTAATCAATATACAAAGCACAAGATATAATGAACGACCACTATATGCGTCGTTTTAAACTTGTATAGATAAAGTAAATGTTTACATCAAAATATAGTTACATTAGCTCGATTCCTGAAATTTGAGAGATTACATAGCATAATTACTTTTACAAAATATAATAATGCAGTCCAATCTCTAGTTGTATGTATGCTGACTCGAGCTAATAATTCCTGCTTGTGCAGCCAAACTACTGCTGGGTACCTGTGATAAATACTAAAATGGGTCAGCGAAAACGCTGGTGAGCTCACAGGTTTGTATGTCAATGTATAGTTGTCAGAACCGCAAGATTTATATTGAATTTAAAATGCAATTAAGCAAAATAAAAGTTATACTGTCCATGAGCACATAGTCTGAGCTTAACTTGATTTGTCAGGCCCAATTAAGGAAACCTAACTTGAAATGCCTCCTACGAGTGCCTAATCAACACTCGTCTTCCCAAATGCTAATACATCCGTTTGACCGGTTAGTGCGTGCTAACCCGGATGAGGATTGTCAATCCCATATGATATCATATACTAACATTCACGCTATAAAATACTAGAGACTATGCTTATGGAGGACTTTAAATTGATTAGCTTGAAACTCATGTAGTATTTGAAGTTTGTCACTTGCGTTCTACTTGTAAAACAAAATGATGCAGTAATATCACACCCCTGGTAAAAGTAGTGAAAATGGGGCTATGAAACTCACCTGATTCCTGATGTGTTTAACTTAATAAACTTGAAGTAATTTGCAGTGTGTTGGTGTCCAAAGACTTGAAACCTGAATGTGTTCACGACACTTGATTGTTATTAATTGTACTGGTATCTCGAAAGACTACCTTTGTAGTTGTTATACAACTATATATATATGTCCAAATTACTACGATTTGGTTGATTGAATTGTTACAAGTTACTACGACTTGTTTGATTGAATTGAGACAAGTTACAACGACTTGTTTGATTTTGAAGTATGTTTTGAAAACGCGTACGGCCCGTTGGTGACGGATTTGAAATAATAAACCTTAAGTATTATTATCTTGTAATTGGCGTTTTGCACTTGAAAATGTGTCCCAAAGTGTTTTATAAGTCGTATCGTATAAGGGTTTGAGGTTATATAGTTCCGACACTTAGTGAAATTGAGACTTGAAAACCTGCTGTTTTATGCGACATAACAATGCGACACAAAAAGGGTTATGCGACACAAGTGTTGTGTCGCATAGGAGTGCGACACAAAGTCCATACGACACAAGGGTTGTGTCGCATGGATGCGAAATGCTGATTCAACAGCGACATAGTGATTGTGTCGTATGGGGTATGCGACATAGTGGTTGTGTCGCAGAACTTGCGACACAAAATATCTGGTACGACATAAGGTACGACACAAGGGAATTTATGCGACATAAAGGCTAAAATACGACACAACATGCGACACAATGCTTGTGTCGCATGGATGAACACCAGCCCAGAAATCCGGCTGTCACGACTTTTTCCGGCCAAAAATCCGTTTTAAACCCGTTTTTAAGCTATGAAATCGTGTTCTAAACATTGTAATGGACATATATATGTTATCTAAACAACCGCAAGTGAAAAATACTAAGAATCGAGAGATTTCGGGATTTTGTCGGAAACTTACAATTTGCCGAAATGAAAATCCGGAAAGATAGCGTTGTAGATCGTCGCGAGGTGGTCGTGAATCTCTAAAAATATTTGTGATTCGGTCGCGTTTCGTGGTAGTATTTTGCGATTTGGTGAGTTTTGGTGGTTTGTTTGTTTAGAGGGGAAAGAAAAGAGAGAGGGAGGAATGGGAAATGAAATGGAGAAAATGAAAGGTGGAGGTGGGGTTTATCCCCACTTTCGCCCCGCGTCCCGTGTGGTGTTCGTTTGCTCCGTCGTTTAAACGTTAAATAATTATTTTGAACATTAATTGGTACATTTTAAATACAAATTATTACGCGATATTTTATTTAGTTATTTTACAAATAAGTTTATATTTGAGTTATAAATGTAAGTTGGTTTATTTAGTTTTGCGCGTTTTTAACATTTTAAATTGTGAAATTTCTGTTTGTACGATACCGATAAATACGAAGTATTATTATAATAATATTTTTGACATCACAACGTTATTTAATAAAATTTGTCACCAACATCCATATTTATTGTATTGAAATTCATTCGATTTGAAATTCGTACGATTTAAACAAATCGCATAATTGTAGATATATATTCAACAATATATAATGATTGATACATTAATTAGCCTAACACAGAACTAATTACATGTATTAAAACTTGATTAGGCACTAAATTCTAGTCCTAAATTGACGGTTGTCACATTCTCCCCCTGTTAGGAGAATTTCGTCCCGAAATTTATGTTGAAGTCGCGTTTGATGTTGAGTCAGTGAAGAGTTGAGGATACTTGAGTCGCATTTGGTCTTCCCGTTCCCAGGTAAATTCCGGACCGCGCCGCGAATTCCACCTAACCTTGACAATGGGAATACGACTTTGTTTAAGTTGTTTGACCTCACGGTCCATGATTTCAGCGGGTTCCTCAACAAAGTGAAGTTTCTCGTCAACTCGAATTTCATCGAGTGGAATGATAAGTGTCTCATCAGACAGACACTTCTTCAGATTTGAAACATGAAAAGTGGTATGCACGCTGCTAAGTTCAGATGGCAGCTGCAATCGATAAGCTACTGGACCAATCCTTTCGAGGATCTCGAATGGTCCAATGTATCTGGGATTCAACTTCCCTCGTTTGCCAAATCGGATGACGCCTTTCCAAGGCGATACTTTGAGTAGAACTCGATCCCCAACCTGGAACTCGAGTGGCTTGCGTCTCACGTCAGCATAACTTTTCTGACGATCACGCGCGGCTTTGAGTTTGTTTTGAATTTCAACGATTCTCTCGGTCGTCTCGTGAATGATTTCTGGACCTGTGAGTTGGCTATCCCCAACTTCGGTCCAACAGATAGGTGACCGGCACTTACGACCGTACAGTGCCTCGAAAGGTGCAGCTTTGATGCTGGTATGATAACTGTTGTTGTACGAGAACTCGCACAATGGTAGATGTTTTTCCCAGTTTACACCGAAGTCTACTACGCAGGCCCGTAGCATGTCTTCCAGTGTTTGAATGGTTCGTTCACTTTGGCCGTCGGTTTGAGGATGATATGCGGTACTCATATCAAGTCGAGTACCCAGAGATTTTTGAAGTGATTGCCAAAATTGTGAAGTGAAACGACTATCTCTATCGGAGATAATTGAGATTGGAACACCGTGTTTGGTCACGATTTCCTTCAGATAAATGTTAGTGAGGCGTTCCATTTTGTCGGATTCCTTGATTGCCAGGAAGTGAGCAGACTTTGTGAGACGATCCACGATCACCCAAATGGAATCGCAACCGTTCGAGGATTTGGGTAGTTTGGTTATGAAGTCCATGGTAATTTGTTCCCATTTCCATTCAGGAAGACTGGGTTGTTGAAGTAACCCAGAAGGTTTTTGATATTCGATTTTGACCTTGGAGCAAGTAAGGCACTTGCTGACATAGGTGGCGATTTCGGCTTTCATGTTCGGCCACCAGTAGAAGTCCTTGATACCGTGGTACATTTTATCGGCTCCCGGATGGATAGAATATTTGGACTTGTGAGCTCCATCCATCACCAAGTCTCGTAGGTTCCCAAATTTAGGCAACCAGATTCGGTTTGAGAAATACCTAACCCCGTTAGGTTTGACTTCGAGTTTTTTATCCATGCCCCGCAAGGTTTCATCTTTGACATTTTCGGGTTTTAAGGCTTCGAGTTGAGCAGTGAGGATTTGAATGTTTAAATTGTTGTGAATGGTCATACTGAGGGCTCGAACCCGAAGTGGTTTCACTCGCTCTTTTCGACTGAGGGCATCAGCAACAACATTTGCTTTGCCTGGATGATATTTGAGTTCGCAGTCGTAATCAGTAAGCAACTCGACCCATCGACGTTGCCTCATGTTGAGATCCTTCTGATCGAATATGTGTTGAAGGCTTTTATGGTCGGTAAAGATTGTGCATCTGGTACCGTAAAGGTAATGTCTCCAGATTTTGAGGGCAAAAACGACAGCTCCTAGCTCGAGGTCGTGGGTGGTGTAATTCTTTTCATGAATCTTGAGCTGTCGGGAAGCATAAGCTATGACTTTGTCTCGTTGCATGAGCACACAACCGAGACCTTGGTGAGAAGCATCGCAGTATACCACGAAGTCATCGGTGCCTTCGGGTAATGAGAGGATAGGAGCACTGCAAAGCTTTTGTTTTAAGAGTTGGAATGCCGACTCTTGTTTATCAGTCCAGTCAAACTTTTTGTCTTTCTGGGTCAGAGTCGTGAGTGGTATGGCTATCTTGGAGAAATTTTCAATGAATCGTCGATAGTATCCGGCCAGTCCTAGAAACTGCCGTACCTCCGTCGGAGTGGTTGGCGATTGCCAATCTTTGATAGCTTCGATTTTTGATGGGTCAACGTGAATCCCCTGACTGTCAATCACGTGACCAAGGAATTGAACGGTTTTGATCCAGAACTCACACTTAGAGAACTTGGCATAGAGCTCCTCGTGTTTAAGTAGTTCAAGGATGGTTTTGAGATGTTGCGCGTGTTCTTCTTTGCTTCGTGAATATATGAGGATGTCATCGATAAAGACAATGACAAACTTATCAAGGTAAGGTTTACACACCCGATTCATAAGGTCCATGAATACAGCCGGTGCATTGGTTAGGCCGAATGGCATCACTTGGAATTCGTAATGCCCGTAACGAGTTCTGAAAGCGGTTTTTGGAATATCGGCATCGCGGACACGCAATTGGTGATAACCGGATCGGAGATCAATCTTTGAATAACAACTCGACCCTTGAAGTTGGTCGAACAGGTCATCGATTCGAGGAAGTGGATACCGGTTCTTGACAGTTAACTTGTTCAACTCTCGATAGTCGATACACATTCGAAAAGAACCATCTTTCTTCTTAACAAATAGGACCGGAGCTCCCCAAGGTGAAGAACTCGGCCTGATAAACCCTCGTTCCAGGAGTTCCTGTAATTGGGTGGACAGCTCCTGAAGTTCGGATGGAGCTAAACGGTATGGTGCTCGGGCCACAGGCGCAGCACCTGGTACAAGATCGATTGAGAACTCAACCTGTCTTGGTGGTGGTAGACCAGGTAGTTCTTCAGGAAAGACTTCTGGAAAGTCTCGAACAATTGGAACATCCTCAAGTCGCTTCTCCTTCGACTTTTTCTCCATGATGTGCGCGAGGATTGATGGATAACCCTTTCTCAGAAATTTCTGGGTTTTAAGACAAGAGATGATGTTAAGCCTCGTCCCACCGGTCTCCCCCTGTATAATCAGGGTTCTACCGACAGCGAGAGGTATGCGAACAATTTTGTCGTAGCAAATGATTTCAGCGCGATGTTTGGACAACCAGTCCATGCCTACGATGACATCAAAACTTCCTATCTCAACAGGCATAAGATCTATGGAGAAGGTTTTGTCGGCTAGCTTTAAGGTGCAATTAGGTATCACACTATTTGTTTCTATCAATTTGCCATTTGCTAGCTCTACGGTGTACTTAACGTCTAAAGCAACAGGTGTAATGTCAAGTAGAGGGCAAAATTCATCGGAAATAAAACTCCTATCGGCACCAGTATCAAACAGAATGGAAGCAGTTAAATTGTTGAGGAGGAACATACCCGTGACCACATTCGGGTCCTGACGGGCGTCCCCTGAGTTGATCACGAAAGCGGTACTTTTGGCGTTGTTGTTGTTGCGGTGGTTGTTGTTGTTGTTGCCCTTATTCTTCAATTTTGGGCAAGAATCCCTGAAGTGTCCTGGGTGTCCACATTCATAGCAGGACTTAGGTTGTCGGGCATTTCTGTCAGAGGGGTTGTTGTTGGATTTGGGGGCTCGGCAATCCTTAGTCAGATGCCCGTACCTCCTGCAGTTGTTGCAAGGAGTACCGCACTGACCAAAATGGTGGTAGTTACACTTGGGACAATAAGGCCTGTCCCCGGTGTAGCTGCGGGTGGTTTCAGAGTTGGAGGTGTAGACTTGGATGGCGTTGTTTTTCTTGTTTGAGTTGTGGTGGTGTTCAGAGGATTTGCGTTTGTTGTTGTTGGAGGATGAGGTGTTGGAGGTCTCACGGCTGACAACTAGAGCCATGAGTTCGTGGGCCAATCGAATGGCACTTTCAGTGGTGGTTGGTTTGGATGAGGCGACGTTTCCTTGAATGTTCTCGGGGAGTCCACGAATGTATTTCTTAATGCCCTTACTTTCTGGTTCGACCAAACTCGGGCATAATAGAGCAAACTGCTGAAATTTGGTGGTATAATCAGCGACATCATTTCCCTGCACCTCCAGATGCCAGAAATCTTCTTCCAGCCTGTGCAATTCCTCTTCCGGACAGTATTTCTCTGTCAGCTTCTTCTTCAGTTCGGCCCAAGGAAGTCGGTTTGCAACCTCAAGGCCTACGGAGTTTGCGTGGGTTTTCCACCACGTGAGTGCACCTTCCTGAAAGGTGTAAGCAGCGAATTTGACTTTGTTGTTCTCAGTGCAGTCGCAGAGACTGAAAACGGATTCCATACGCTCAATCCAACGGATTAAGCCAATGGCACCTTCCGTGCCCTTGAAGTACAGTGGTTTACAGCTAAGAAAGTCCTTATAGGAGCAGGGTTTGGGTGGTGGAGTATTGGTTGCTGTGTCCTCGCTACCGGGTGGTGTTCGGGTAGCCAAGGCTTCGGTCACACTGCGGGCAATGATTCCCGCGATCTCAGCTTCGCTAAGGGTAATTTGACGGCGTGGAGGCATGATGCTGAGTAAGAAAGAACAAGGAAATGAAATAAGATACTAGTCCGAGCATGATGAACTAGTGATGTGTTTGTCATTCCGAGACAAAACGTTTGAAAGAAAGAGGCCTATATTCATATAATATAATATAGCCTAAAGTTGTAACGAGGTCTATTCATGTAAATATATATATATCACATAATAACCTATTGAGTGTCTAGCACAGAAGTGTTTTGAGTCCCGTTTCTCTCGAGGTCAGAGTCAACTAATGCATTCCTGTTCAACATAACTCTTTCAGATTTCACATCATCTTTCTTTAATTGTACATAGTTGATCAGGCTATGTTAAATTAAAGTCGTATGATGTAATCCCTGAACTAGTCATAACTAATAAGGAATACTGCCTAACGGTCATAGTCTAGGCCCACTAAATGCAACCTAGTTCACTATAACCTTAGGCTCTGATACCAATCTGTGACACCCCCAAATTTAATGATTTGCGGAAGCTTGATTTGGGTGTCACTAATCAATATACAAAGCACAAGATATAATGAACGACCACTATATGCGTCGTTTTAAACTTGTATAGATAAAGTAAATGTTTACATCAAAATATAGTTACATTAGCTCGATTCCTGAAATTTGAGAGATTACATAGCATAATTACTTTTACAAAATATAATAATGCAGTCCAATCTCTAGTTGTATGTATGCTGACTCGAGCTAATAATTCCTGCTTGTGCAGCCAAACTACTGCTGGGTACCTGTGATAAATACTAAAATGGGTCAGCGAAAACGCTGGTGAGCTCACAGGTTTGTATGTCAATGTATAGTTGTCAGAACCGCAAGATTTATATTGAATTTAAAATGCAATTAAGCAAAATAAAAGTTATACTGTCCATGAGCACATAGTCTGAGCTTAACTTGATTTGTCAGGCCCAATTAAGGAAACCTAACTTGAAATGCCTCCTACGAGTGCCTAATCAACACTCGTCTTCCCAAATGCTAATACATCCGTTTGACCGGTTAGTGCGTGCTAACCCGGATGAGGATTGTCAATCCCATATGATATCATATACTAACATTCACGCTATAAAATACTAGAGACTATGCTTATGGAGGACTTTAAATTGATTAGCTTGAAACTCATGTAGTATTTGAAGTTTGTCACTTGCGTTCTACTTGTAAAACAAAATGATGCAGTAATATCACACCCCTGGTAAAAGTAGTGAAAATGGGGCTATGAAACTCACCTGATTCCTGATGTGTTTAACTTAATAAACTTGAAGTAATTTGCAGTGTGTTGGTGTCCAAAGACTTGAAACCTGAATGTGTTCACGACACTTGATTGTTATTAATTGTACTGGTATCTCGAAAGACTACCTTTGTAGTTGTTATACAACTATATATATATGTCCAAATTACTACGATTTGGTTGATTGAATTGTTACAAGTTACTACGACTTGTTTGATTGAATTGAGACAAGTTACAACGACTTGTTTGATTTTGAAGTATGTTTTGAAAACGCGTACGGCCCGTTGGTGACGGATTTGAAATAATAAACCTTAAGTATTATTATCTTGTAATTGGCGTTTTGCACTTGAAAATGTGTCCCAAAGTGTTTTATAAGTCGTATCGTATAAGGGTTTGAGGTTATATAGTTCCGACACTTAGTGAAATTGAGACTTGAAAACCTGCTGTTTTATGCGACATAACAATGCGACACAAAAAGGGTTATGCGACACAAGTGTTGTGTCGCATAGGAGTGCGACACAAAGTCCATACGACACAAGGGTTGTGTCGCATGGATGCGAAATGCTGATTCAACAGCGACATAGTGATTGTGTCGTATGGGGTATGCGACATAGTGGTTGTGTCGCAGAACTTGCGACACAAAATATCTGGTACGACATAAGGTACGACACAAGGGAATTTATGCGACATAAAGGCTAAAATACGACACAACATGCGACACAATGCTTGTGTCGCATGGATGAACACCAGCCCAGAAATCCGGCTGTCACGACTTTTTCCGGCCAAAAATCCGTTTTAAACCCGTTTTTAAGCTATGAAATCGTGTTCTAAACATTGTAATGGACATATATATGTTATCTAAACAACCGCAAGTGAAAAATACTAAGAATCGAGAGATTTCGGGATTTTGTCGGAAACTTACAATTTGCCGAAATGAAAATCCGGAAAGATAGCGTTGTAGATCGTCGCGAGGTGGTCGTGAATCTCTAAAAATATTTGTGATTCGGTCGCGTTTCGTGGTAGTATTTTGCGATTTGGTGAGTTTTGGTGGTTTGTTTGTTTAGAGGGGAAAGAAAAGAGAGAGGGAGGAATGGGAAATGAAATGGAGAAAATGAAAGGTGGAGGTGGGGTTTATCCCCACTTTCGCCCCGCGTCCCGTGTGGTGTTCGTTTGCTCCGTCGTTTAAACGTTAAATAATTATTTTGAACATTAATTGGTACATTTTAAATACAAATTATTACGCGATATTTTATTTAGTTATTTTACAAATAAGTTTATATTTGAGTTATAAATGTAAGTTGGTTTATTTAGTTTTGCGCGTTTTTAACATTTTAAATTGTGAAATTTCTGTTTGTACGATACCGATAAATACGAAGTATTATTATAATAATATTTTTGACATCACAACGTTATTTAATAAAATTTGTCACCAACGTCCATATTTATTGTATTGAAATTCATTCGATTTGAAATTCGTACGATTTAAACAAATCGCATAATTGTAGATATATATTCAACAATATATAATGATTGATACATTAATTAGCCTAACACAGAACTAATTACATGTATTAAAACTTGATTAGGCACTAAATTCTAGTCCTAAATTGACGGTTGTCACACCCGGTTACCCGCCGGGTACTCTGGCTTTTACAGTACCTGCAGCCAGCTTTCAAACTACATACCATTATCCAAACTTTGAACACGCATATCTTTCAAACGACAAGGAATTTAAACATGAAAATTTGCAGGCACTTCTACTATGTCAAAATGAAACTTTCTATTTTTACACTTTTCTAAATTGCGCTTTAATTCAAAATCTGAGCTATAATCCAATTTCGGACCATTTTAAACACTTTCTATTGACATGTCAAAACACAAACCATATGGTTTCTGACTTTCATATTTTACCAACATTTCCGACTATACATTTGACACTTAAACCGATAGCAACAAGTGTCATATCTATACTATGGTTTATTTTGACTCTTGACTCAAAATGTGCCCATTTGGGCACCTTTGACCCGTTCTTTCTTTCAAGACTGTTCTAAATCTTTCACTTACATCTTTCACTCAATTTTGACCAACTCAACATAGTTGACTATGGGTCAACACTAAAATCAACCCAAAATACATTTTCAATACTTTACACTATTACAATTCTTTACAATTTATGACACCTTTATGGTTACTAATCGTTTCTTCTTTTCTCTTCACTTTGACTTTATTAAGTCAAAGACTTACATACTACGTGTCATAAAATTCTTTTGGGCGATTTACACAATGGCTAATCACAACGATAATTCAAAAGAATAAGAAGCTCATCTAACCATGAAGCAAGCTCTTTAACCAATCTATCTTCTTGCAAGCAACATTTATAACTTCTATCCCTTGTGTGTAACCAAATCGAGCACCTACAACATAAACACTAATCGGGTTAAGCATAAAGCTTAGTGAGCATATGATTTTCTAATCAATTTAACTACTAATCAAAAACAATGCATTATTATAACTAAACAATAATAAGCAAAGTGTTAAAGACTCATCCCTTTCTTGAATTCACTTTCGCTTTCACTTTTACTTCCACTTGATCTTCCACTTTCTCTTTCACTTGAACTTTCGTTTTTACTTTCATATGTGGACATCTATCATGATTATACTAACTAATATCTAAATAGCTAGTATAATCATATTCTAGCCAATATCTAATTGGCTAGACTAATCACATATTAGCTAACAAGGTTAGCTACTAATTACAACATGGCTAACCTTGGTCAACCATTCTAATCATCACATGGCTAACATAAGTTAACCATTCTAGTCACATGAATCTTTATCATAATCTTTTCATAATAATTAAAACTAATCAATTTACCTTTTAACACAATTAAGTGAATCTCTTGCCTAAAGGCAATCCAATTCACTTAATATATATCTAATCACTTTCATATAACTCACCTTGATGAATTAAACAACTTGTGGCTAATTGATCACTTGAGGATGACACATCTTTAGCACCTAACACATGAACACATAACACAATTAAGTACAACTAATCACACTTTTACTAATAATCATCTAACACCTCTTTCTTACTTTAATTAACTTTCCTTAAATTTAACTAAACTAGCTACTTACACTTTCATAATTCTACTCATACTATACTATTCTTTCATCTACTAATCATTTGAGTTATCACTAATTCATGAATTCATAATCACTTTTCATCAACTAATCACTTTCACCTTTCATATTCATAATCAAGCTTTACTCAAAACATCTCATAATCAACTTACTACTTTAATTACTTGTTCTATCATCATAATCATAACCTACTAACACCTCTAATCACACTTTGAAGATTTTTACATGAATTTACAAGGATTTAGCAAAACCCCTAAATTCACTCAAGAACACTAATCATGATTTCATCACTTTCACCATGTAATATGGTTACTAATGATCATAAGAACACTAACTAACATCAAACTAATCAATTACAAATCTCAATTTCTAGTTAAAACTCACTAATCAACAAAACCCATTTTCTAGGTTTAGAATATGAAGAATTTCAACTTACTTGAGGTTGGGGATGATAGAAGATGACGATTCTGATAACTTGTAGCTTAAATCGAAGATTAAACACTGAGTTCTCCTTTGATTTTGGCTTCCTGCGATTTCTATTCTTCTCAAAAGTGAGTTCTGGGGTTTATTTTGAGAACCCAGTAAGAAGGCACGTATGTATATAGATATGCATGAACATGCCGACTTACAAAAGTGTATTATTTTACACTTCGTATCTATCATTGTCTGGAACTGAACAACTATTTACGTTTTCTATTATAACTTATTATTAAAAGATCTACAATTAAAAATAAGTATATACTTTTATACACTAAAATAATACTTTAAAAACTGGGGTGTTACAACTCTCCCCCACTTATCTTATTCATGTCCTCACGAATGCCATTCTTATCTGCTCAATCCTATCACTTCTTTACTCGTGCAGAAATACTTACTTACTCCGATATACTTCTTTACTTTGTAGTTCCAGACCTAAACATCTACTATCCAAACTTCACTTTCTATCTTTATCTCAACTATTCACATATATCTGTTCAATCTCATAACTTTCAGCTATACATATAATGTAGCTAACATTATTTCATAAACAACTAACCAACTTTATCACTTAACTATCAAATCAACTATTACATATATCTGTACTCATACTACTGAAACGATTTATGCACCAATGTGCATATTGCTTTATCAACTTACTTACACTTAATATGCATTCAACTTACTCAATTCATTATAGCTATTAATTACTATTCACTATTTACTGCTAACTATTCACTATTCACTGACACACTGTGCAACATCAAGCATAAAGTGTAATACTAACTACTGTCAATTTCTACTGAATCAATCTTTCAATTAAACAACTGAGTCATTTAACATTCATTATACTACTTGGACAACTGATGTATATAAATACATACTTTCAATTCTTTCCACATGCACACTTAAAGATGTGCATTCATCTGTCTTTACCTATGCATATATATACTCTACCTAAATTCGATTCTTTTGAATCAGATGAATTCTTACCTGAGCCATTTAACTAATCACTTTAAACAATCTTTGCACTATAACAAATGCTTTCACATTTTCATAACTAAGAGATGTAATCCGGAATCACATAATCCTTACTTATCTGATCATTAATATAGCTAATGTAATTTAGCAAATCTAATCACATTCTCAGCCAATATAAATTAGCTATCTAATCATGAATATAGCTATTCTTAATTATCCATACTAATCACTTTCACAGCTAACTTAAGTTAGCCATTCTAATCGATTAAACTTCTTTCATGATTCTTTCATATCTTTCACTACTAATCACTATTATCATAACTAATCAAATAAGCTAAATTGTCAATACTTTACATGATTAATTGACTAATTCCCAAATTAATCAACATATAGCAAATATCAATAATTATATATTTGCATAAATAACTGACTACTGAGAAATTATGGAACTAAATCTTTCACTAATCTAATCTGCTTTCATCTTTCTACTACACAACTGTACTGCAATCTCTGGTCATCTAATTATCATTGTAACTAAATTGAATTAGTTATTCTAATTACACTTGCTAACATAAGTCAACTAATCTAATCACAATAGCTAATATGAGTTAGCTAATCTAATCACGTAGCTAACAAAAGTTAACTAATCTAATCACATAGCTAACCTTGGTTAGCTATTCTAATCACTATAACATCTAACATAAGCTAGCAAATCTAATCATCGGTTATCACTAAACAACTATTTTCAACTTCTTTAGCAACTACTAATCATCAAAATCAACTAATCAGTTCAGTAACCCATTTGGGTTACTTAGACTAAACTTTCAATTAATTAATTATTCTTTCATCACTACTATCATTCTTTTCATATACATTAATTTGTATATCTTAAAATTTTCTCCCCCACTTAGGAGTTTAACACTTTCTGTAATCATAATTACATCACTACTAAATCTGTATTAATTAAACTACTCACAAGGTATAAATACTATATATTTAACAACTATGGAGTCAAAGAACAATGGCAGGTATAAAAGTTATCATATGGTACCTGACTTTATGCCTCATGACTCCCTTTTCTAGTTTCACTTTCTAATCTTTCTTTCAAACTAAAATTCTATTCATTATTGAAGGTCAACACTTTGTCAATATTTCTACTTTCATTTGACTACAATAGTAATCCCATATAAACTGAGTCTAATCTAATCATTCTAATTCATACTGACTTTCATTAAACTATTCACTTACTACTCCACTTCTACTTCCATCAAAGCTAACCATCACTAATCCCACTCCATATTTAACAGGTATGAATCACCCATGTGTCTTAATATAATAAAACCACGTTGGCCAGACGTTGTTCCATTATATCAGTCTCACACTTCTATTCATTACTATCAAATATATACTGGTTTGAGTGTGGCTAAACTTTGATATCACATAATCTGAATATTCATAAAACACTTTAGTCTGCGCAAATAAGAAATCATGAAGATTTCAACTGAACACATAAAACTACAGCTAACACATACTTTCATGCATATATTCACATAAATTCTTAATATAATAACTGACATTAGTCAGTACTTCTAATTACCTGAAACTCTGATCACAAAATAAATCTACTATCACATTTCAAAATTTTGAACTCATAAATCTATTGCCAATGAAACTTGGCAATTATCTGAACATCTAAACATACAGCTAACATAAGTTAGCTTATCTAGTAATCTAAACTTCTAATCATAACTGAACTCTTTCACATAACTGAACATCTGAATATAACTTAAACATTTAATCAGACTAAATCTTTGCACTTTTCTAAACAATTAAACACATATATGTACAGCTATTCACACATTTATCTGAACAATTATCTGATCACATAATAAATATACTATTACATTTCTAATCATTTGAGCATCTAAACATATAATTAGCATCAATTTTTTTTTTCTTATCTAAACTTCTGAACTTTCTGCTAACATAATCTAGTTTATCTGAACATCTGATCATAACTAAATCTCTACACATATAACTGAACACTTACTCATATACTTTACACATATCTGTACGGTTATCTGTACCTTTATCTGTTTTTAAGTCCATAACTAATCATTTTAAACTCAAACAAAACTATTCGGGATGCTAGCATCGCATCTACTAATTCCATCTACTAATAAACTAATTACAAATGATAACAAAGTAACATATCAATCTAATCAAATATACTTTACTACTATGCATACTATTCATTGAAAACTAAACATTTCATAGTGGTTTAAGTTTAGGCAATCCTATTGTGGATTACATAAATCTCTTAAACCATCGCTCTGATACCAACTTGAAACGCCCTGAATCTGAAATTTTTTTTTTTTTTACACTGAAATAATATTTCTATTGGTCCCACTATCTGTATTATCATAGTTTTATTATATTCTTGCGATCTGTATTACTTTTAAACTTCAAACTAAAAATCAGCTAAAATCAACCTTAACCGCCGGGTAGAAGGGTTACCCGTCGGGTACCCTGGTCTAGCCGCCGGGCTCTGCCTATAACCCACCGGGTAAATTAGCTTTTCGGTAACAGAACTTAAAATCCGTTTTAAAGGCTACAGAAGCCGCCGGGTGGGCTTGGGAAGCCGCCGGCTTGTTCTTGGTTTTGGTTTACCCGCCGGGTACCCCGGTTACCCGCCGGGTACTCTGGCTTTTACAGTACCTGCAGCCAGCTTTCAAACTACATACCATTATCCAAACTTTGAACACGCATATCTTTCAAACGACAAGGAATTTAAACATGAAAATTTGCAGGCACTTCTACTATGTCAAAATGAAACTTTCTATTTTTACACTTTTCTAAATTGCGCTTTAATTCAAAATCTGAGCTATAATCCAATTTCGGACCATTTTAAACACTTTCTATTGACATGTCAAAACACAAACCATATGGTTTCTGACTTTCATATTTTACCAACATTTCCGACTATACATTTGACACTTAAACCGATAGCAACAAGTGTCATATCTATACTATGGTTTATTTTGACTCTTGACTCAAAATGTGCCCATTTGGGCACCTTTGACCCGTTCTTTCTTTCAAGACTGTTCTAAATCTTTCACTTACATCTTTCACTCAATTTTGACCAACTCAACATAGTTGACTATGGGTCAACACTAAAATCAACCCAAAATACATTTTCAATACTTTACACTATTACAATTCTTTACAATTTATGACACCTTTATGGTTACTAATCGTTTCTTCTTTTCTCTTCACTTTGACTTTATTAAGTCAAAGACTTACATACTACGTGTCATAAAATTCTTTTGGGCGATTTACACAATGGCTAATCACAACGATAATTCAAAAGAATAAGAAGCTCATCTAACCATGAAGCAAGCTCTTTAACCAATCTATCTTCTTGCAAGCAACATTTATAACTTCTATCCCTTGTGTGTAACCAAATCGAGCACCTACAACATAAACACTAATCGGGTTAAGCATAAAGCTTAGTGAGCATATGATTTTCTAATCAATTTAACTACTAATCAAAAACAATGCATTATTATAACTAAACAATAATAAGCAAAGTGTTAAAGACTCATCCCTTTCTTGAATTCACTTTCGCTTTCACTTTTACTTCCACTTGATCTTCCACTTTCTCTTTCACTTGAACTTTCGTTTTTACTTTCATATGTGGACATCTATCATGATTATACTAACTAATATCTAAATAGCTAGTATAATCATATTCTAGCCAATATCTAATTGGCTAGACTAATCACATATTAGCTAACAAGGTTAGTGTAACACCCCCAAATTTAACAGTTTGCGGAAGCGATGTTTTGGGTGTTACTAATCAATAATCACAAGCACAAAGGATACAGTGAACGACTCTAAATGAGACGTTCGAAAAGTTATTACATTAATACATAAGTAGTTTCAAAATACAAGCTCGAGTTCGAGTAAATTCCTAGAGATTCTAATACATAACAGTAAGTACAAAAGTAATGCAATAAAATCTCCAAGCTTGTAATGCATGCGACTCGAGCTAAGTAAGCTTATCCTGCTGGGCATCCCTACTGATGCTGTGTACCTGAGAAGCATTACTAAAACGGTCAACCAAAAGGTTGGTGAATCTCACAGGTTTGTAAGTAAGTAAACAGTTTGAACACACAAGTAGTATTTGTAAATCACAGCTAGCCAGTATGTAACGATCACAAGTCATGCACATCGTTCACATAAGTTTTAATAAGTGGGTGGTCGCAAGTCATGCAAACCGTTTGATACAATCGCCATGAGCCCCCATAGTTGATGCTTAACGTACAGTAAATATCGGTACCCCCTCATGAATGTAATCCAAAACATTCATACGGAACGAGTAAGAAACGCCCGTTTCTACAGGAACGGTTCGTGGTAGTGCTTGCTACCCCGGGCGGGGATTGTCAGTCCCATATGGATCCATATACTAAAACTCGCGCTTATCACATAACTAACAACTATGGTTCAGGAGGATTTCATTGGATTAGTCGTAAACCCATGCAATTGGCATATCGTTAATCTCGTACAGTAAGTAAATCATGGCAGCAAGTAAGTTTTGTGTGTTCATGTAAAACAGTAATGCATCTCACCCCTGAGTATAAAACAGTAAAGTAGGGGCTGTAAGACTCACCTGAGTCTGGCAGATAATGCAGTAAGTAAGCAAGGAGTATCCGGAACTAGCAACCCTTAGCGTCCTAATACGCATAAGGTTTAGTAAGTAAATGGAATACTTGTAAAGTATCCACGCTAGTTGTTCCCAAACTAGTTAATGTACATTAGTTTGTTTGTAAGTTTGTAATCGTTTGTAAATCGTAGTTTGTATAAAAGTTGTACTGTCCGTTTGTTATCGGTGTATAATAATAATTCCATCCATTATTATTATGTATTCATAGTAGTGGTACAGTTGTAAAGTATACTCGTATGATCGTTTGTTTGTATTACAACCTGTATCGTTTGTGTACGTTCCAATGGGCTTAGACCCCAAAGGGTACGAGTGAAACCTCGTAAGTATTCGTATGTATGTTCGTATCAGTTAACGTGTAATCCAGCACGTAACTAGTGAGTGAACTTGTAAGTTGTATCGGATGCAATCCCGTGTAATGTACAAGTGTATGTTCGTTGGAGTGTAATCTCATAAGTATTTCCAAGTGTAATCCCGTACGCGTGTGTGAGTGAAATCTCACGTTTAGTTTAGTATAGTCTTGTACGTATTCGGGTATCGTTGTATACTTTCAAAATTATATTGTTTTCATGTATAAGTCGTATCGTATTCGTTTTAGTAATTGAAAAGTGGTTCCAACACTTAGAAAATATTTAGTTTTCTGTTCTGGGCATTATGCGACACTATAATGCGACACTAGGGTAGTGTCGCAGACAATATGCGACACAAGGGAAGTGTCGTATGACTTGGTTCTGGTTTGGAGTTTATGCGACACAAGGGCTGTGTCGCAGACATGGGTACGACACTGTATACGACATAGTCGTAGTGTCGCAATCAAGCGAAAATATGCGACACAAGAGAAGTGTCGTGGAAACAAGGTGCGACATAAGAGCTGTGTCGCAGTCAAGCGACGGGTACGACACAACCATGCGACACTATGGTAGTGTCGCATAAAGATGTGTCCAGATGCGACACAAAGGGGCTGTTCGGAATTTTAGTTTCCGAAAACGTATTTTCCGGTTTCCGTTGGGTCTAGAACTTTTATACTAGCTTTAATATGTTGTAATAAGTCCATAATAACTATTGGTAGTTGTTTTTAATGTTTGTGGTGTCGTTTTCTTTAAAATGACCAAAACCGACATTTTCGTTAACGAGTTCAAAAACGAGTTTTAATTACATATTCGGACATCATTTAGCTAGGGGAACAACATGGAAGTAAAATAAATGTAATCGGAAAAGTTTCGAGGTCGCCGGAAAACTTACAAAGTTGTCGAATCGCGAAACCGAAAAGGTGAAGTTGTAGTCCTCGTTGCGGTGATCACTTTCCTCCAAACGAGCTAGGTGTTTTAAAGAGTTTTTGTGGCATTTTTCTAGAGAGAGAGTGGAAACCGATTGAAAGAGAGAGAGATGAGAATTTAGAGAAAGAAAATTGAGGGAGATTGAGTAAGGAGTGTGGTTTGGTTATGTTAGAAGCAAAGGGGCATGGGGGTGATGCCCCATGTCCTTGGGCCGGTTTTTGGGTGGGGCCACAAGGTGTGGTCTCACCAATTTTTCGTTTCCTCGTGTACGCGCTCCGTGCGGTGTTCGTTTCCCCGGTCGTTTAAACGTTAAAATCATTTTATGCGCGATTAAATATACGTTTTAAAATACGAAATATTACACGATAATTTAATGGTAGTATTTTACCAAAATACTAGTTTCTAAGTTATAAAATAAAACTTTGATTTGTTTAGTCGGTTGGTCGAGTTTTCGGAGAGTTCGGTGACGTTTTGGTTAAAACATACGTTTTCGTTATATTATAATCATAATATAAAGTAATAATCATAGTAATTAAATAATTTCACATTATTTAATAGTTGTTTTATTAATGTACGCAAGTTGTACGATTGTTGTTTTATACGATCTGTATGAATCGTATACGCGTATATATATATATATTCCATCCATATATATATATAAAGTAAATAACGTATATAATCCTATTTCATATTATATACAAGTAATAATCACGAAATTTGGAAAATTTTAAATTGATCCAAATTTTTGGGTTGTTACATTCTCCCCTTGTTAATAAAATTTCGTCTCAAAATTTGTTCGAAGTAGTAATCGGTAGTTCTATACTAGTCAAGTAGCTACAATTGTGTACTAGTAGCCTACAGTTGTAGGGTAGGTCCTACAGCGTTTGAGATCAAGTAGTTGTCAGGTGGTAACGTACCCTAAATTTTGTTGCCTGATGGTAGTGGGCATTGGGCCTTGAGATGGCCAGCACTCCCACAGTTGAAGCAGAGTTTCGCCTTGGGGGAGTTAGTACTCTTAGGGTAGGACTTGCATCGACCGACGGGTATGGTACACGGTCCTTCATGATGCCGAGTGCATTGGGGACAGAAAGGTTTCTTTCCCAAGTAGTTTCCGGTGGTTTTGAAGGGAGTAATCTTCACTCTTTTTGTTGGAGGTGACGTACAGTCGGTGTCGGTATCCTCTTCAGTAGGAGTATCATGTGAAGTTGGTGGTGAAGTAGGGTTTTCTAATGCTATCAAACGTAGCTCGTACTCACGCATACGTATGTCATTTTGGAAAGCAATTCGTCGTAGGTCATCAATGTCTTCCCGTGCTTCAGTAAGTTGTTTTTGCAGCGATTCAATAGTTTGGTTAAGGTGGTTGACTGATTCAGTAGTCAAGGTTTCATCAACTGATGCTTTTGCAGCAGTTAGAGCAGCAGGAGAGGCAGGTGCTGCTGCTGATTCAGCGGAGTGTTCTGTATCACACTCGAGTTCGAGGAGGTAAGGAAACATCTTCGGTTCCTCACTGAGCAGTTCATTTTGCAGTGTAGGGTTGTTGACGGAGTGAGTTGTCATTTCCTACGAAATAAGTGTTCTATTTAAGAATTTGCCTCAAGTAAGTGAAGTTATATTAATTTATCTGTTTAAATTAACGAATAGTATACGAGTTCCCGGTCTCAACCAGTGTGAGATAATTGGGAAGGGAGTTTAGTTACTGTATCTAAAGTGTAAGGCAAATTGCGTTGTCGGGGTTTAAGTAGTTGGTCGTTTCCTAATCCTATTGTGTACTTAGGATCAAAGAAAACACACAGAATAAAATACAGTTATACATAAATCATTAAGCGAGAGATTTATGAGAAAACAGATTCGGGTAGTCAAAGAATAAGCGTACCCGGGTTGAGTAAATCACAGAGTCTCGGATTTGGGTCATCCTCTCTGGCGTTAATTACGTAAGCTCTACTCCTTGTATTGTTGGTGCGGGGTTTCAGCTTAGGGCAATCCTTCCTGAAGTGCCCGGTACCGTTGCACTCATAGCAGGTTTTGGGTGCAGAAGTATCAGTACCAGTGGGGTTGGTTCGGCAATCTTGGGCCAGGTGCCCGAATTTCTTGCACTTAGTGCAGGGACATGAGCCGTTATGATGACGACTACAGTTGGAGCAGTAAGGCTTGCTCCCCTTGTAAGCCCTTGAGTCATTGGCATTGACTGTTGCAGGCTTTTTGTCGAAGGTAGTGTTGGATGAGTGGGGGGTTACTTCCCATTTGCGTTTGTTATTCGCGGGTGGGGTTGAAGTCGAGCCACGGCGGACAGAATTGGCCGTTAACTCATGTGCCATACGAATGGCGCTCTGGATGGTTCCCGGTTTAGATGAAGTCACCAGATCTTGAAGTCGCTCAGGAAGTCCGTCGACGTATTTTTCGATCCTTTTGTACTCAGGATCAACCATGGATGGGCACAAGAGTGCCAGCTGGTGAAAACGGTTGGTGTAGCCGGTGATGTCATCACCCTGCATCTTGTGATTCCAGAATTCTACTTCCAATTGCTTCAGCTCATCTCTTGGGCAGTACTCGCCCCTCAGCATGATCTTCAGTTCATCCCACTGTAGTTTGTAAGCCTCTTTAACGCTCACTGTCTGTGCATATGTGTTCCACCAGGTAAGGGCGGTGTCAGAAAAAGTGCTGGTGGCGAACTTAACTTTATCCTCTTCCTTGCAGTTGCAGATGAGGAATACTGACTCGATTTTCTCGGTCCAACGAATCAGACCAATCGCTCCTTCAGTACCTGCAAAGCTTAAGGGTTTGCAGTTTTGGAAGTCCTTGTAGGTGCAGGTTTTGGGTTGTGGTCCAGTATTAGCGGTATCTTCGCTACCAGGGGCTGAAGTCCGGGTAGCTAGAGCTTGAGCCACACTACGGGCAATTATACCCGCTACTTCGGCTTCAGTAAGCATGATTTGTCGTCGAGGAGGCATGTTCCTTGAAACAATAATAAAGAACATGTGAGGATTTGAATAAGAATTATGACGGTGGTGATTTAGTAAGTTCAAAGAAATTTCGTCAAGGATTGTAATTTGTTTAAAGTTTATACAATTTCGAAATTTTGAAAATTTTATAAAACATTTTGTAAGGAATTTTGTAACATGTTTGATAAAAATACATTTGTTATAAAACTTTGATAGTAAAAGTCGATTGTATAATTTGAAATCTGACGGAGACTTGAGTTGAAAATGATTTTTAGTATTATATGTCTATCGGTGCGGTGGGGTACGTTGTAGAATGTTATAAACGTCGAATTAGGTAAGAATAGCAAATGGAAACAAGGTCTCGATCTTTTTATCGAAGAACGTTCAAGTAACTATGGTTGTCAGTTATAACGGTGTAGAAGTCTTCGGACGTAAGCCGGTAGTCGTGAATTCGTAAAAAGTCGAATAAGGACGAAACGACGAGAATCGAGTTGTCGTTTGTTTGATAAAATTTGAAAGTGAATTTCGTAGTAGTCGAGAGAGAGTATCGTATCGGGGAAAGAGGCCTATGTATATATATATATAACACATAACCGCCTAGTGTGTGTCTAGCACAATCAAGTAAAAGTCCCGGTTCTCTCGAGGTCAGAGTCAGCTAATGCATTCCGGTTCAACATAACCCCTTTCAGAACTCACATCATCTTCATTTAATTGTACATAGTTGATCAGGCTATGTTAAATTAAACTCGTATGCTGTAATTCCTGAACCAGTTATACCTAATGAGGAATACTGCCTAACGGTCATAGTCTAGGCCCACTAAATGCAACCTAGTTCACTATAACCTTAGGCTCTGATACCAATCTGTAACACCCCCAAATTTAACAGTTTGCGGAAGCGATGTTTTGGGTGTTACTAATCAATAATCACAAGCACAAAGGATACAGTGAACGACTCTAAATGAGACGTTCGAAAAGTTATTACATTAATACATAAGTAGTTTCAAAATACAAGCTCGAGTTCGAGTAAATTCCTAGAGATTCTAATACATAACAGTAAGTACAAAAGTAATGCAATAAAATCTCCAAGCTTGTAATGCATGCGACTCGAGCTAAGTAAGCTTATCCTGCTGGGCATCCCTACTGATGCTGTGTACCTGAGAAGCATTACTAAAACGGTCAACCAAAAGGTTGGTGAATCTCACAGGTTTGTAAGTAAGTAAACAGTTTGAACACACAAGTAGTATTTGTAAATCACAGCTAGCCAGTATGTAACGATCACAAGTCATGCACATCGTTCACATAAGTTTTAATAAGTGGGTGGTCGCAAGTCATGCAAACCGTTTGATACAATCGCCATGAGCCCCCATAGTTGATGCTTAACGTACAGTAAATATCGGTACCCCCTCATGAATGTAATCCAAAACATTCATACGGAACGAGTAAGAAACGCCCGTTTCTACAGGAACGGTTCGTGGTAGTGCTTGCTACCCCGGGCGGGGATTGTCAGTCCCATATGGATCCATATACTAAAACTCGCGCTTATCACATAACTAACAACTATGGTTCAGGAGGATTTCATTGGATTAGTCGTAAACCCATGCAATTGGCATATCGTTAATCTCGTACAGTAAGTAAATCATGGCAGCAAGTAAGTTTTGTGTGTTCATGTAAAACAGTAATGCATCTCACCCCTGAGTATAAAACAGTAAAGTAGGGGCTGTAAGACTCACCTGAGTCTGGCAGATAATGCAGTAAGTAAGCAAGGAGTATCCGGAACTAGCAACCCTTAGCGTCCTAATACGCATAAGGTTTAGTAAGTAAATGGAATACTTGTAAAGTATCCACGCTAGTTGTTCCCAAACTAGTTAATGTCCATTAGTTTGTTTGTAAGTTTGTAATCGTTTGTAAATCGTAGTTTGTATAAAAGTTGTACTGTCCGTTTGTTATCGGTGTATAATAATAATTCCATCCATTATTATTATGTATTCATAGTAGTGGTACAGTTGTAAAGTATACTCGTATGATCGTTTGTTTGTATTACAACCTGTATCGTTTGTGTACGTTCCAATGGGCTTAGACCCCAAAGGGTACGAGTGAAACCTCGTAAGTATTCGTATGTATGTTCGTATCAGTTAACGTGTAATCCAGCACGTAACTAGTGAGTGAACTTGTAAGTTGTATCGGATGCAATCCCGTGTAATGTACAAGTGTATGTTCGTTGGAGTGTAATCTCATAAGTATTTCCAAGTGTAATCCCGTACGCGTGTGTGAGTGAAATCTCACGTTTAGTTTAGTATAGTCTTGTACGTATTCGGGTATCGTTGTATACTTTCAAAATTATATTGTTTTCATGTATAAGTCGTATCGTATTCGTTTTAGTAATTGAAAAGTGGTTCCAACACTTAGAAAATATTTAGTTTTCTGTTCTGGGCATTATGCGACACTATAATGCGACACTAGGGTAGTGTCGCAGACAATATGCGACACAAGGGAAGTGTCGTATGACTTGGTTCTGGTTTGGAGTTTATGCGACACAAGGGCTGTGTCGCAGACATGGGTACGACACTGTATACGACATAGTCGTAGTGTCGCAATCAAGCGAAAATATGCGACACAAGAGAAGTGTCGTGGAAACAAGGTGCGACATAAGAGCTGTGTCGCAGTCAAGCGACGGGTACGACACAACCATGCGACACTATGGTAGTGTCGCATAAAGATGTGTCCAGATGCGACACAAAGGGGCTGTTCGGAATTTTAGTTTCCGAAAACGTATTTTCCGGTTTCCGTTGGGTCTAGAACTTTTATACTAGCTTTAATATGTTGTAATAAGTCCATAATAACTATTGGTAGTTGTTTTTAATGTTTGTGGTGTCGTTTTCTTTAAAATGACCAAAACCGACATTTTCGTTAACGAGTTCAAAAACGAGTTTTAATTACATATTCGGACATCATTTAGCTAGGGGAACAACATGGAAGTAAAATAAATGTAATCGGAAAAGTTTCGAGGTCGCCGGAAAACTTACAAAGTTGTCGAATCGCGAAACCGAAAAGGTGAAGTTGTAGTCCTCGTTGCGGTGATCACTTTCCTCCAAACGAGCTAGGTGTTTTAAAGAGTTTTTGTGGCATTTTTCTAGAGAGAGAGTGGAAACCGATTGAAAGAGAGAGAGATGAGAATTTAGAGAAAGAAAATTGAGGGAGATTGAGTAAGGAGTGTGGTTTGGTTATGTTAGAAGCAAAGGGGCATGGGGGTGATGCCCCATGTCCTTGGGCCGGTTTTTGGGTGGGGCCACAAGGTGTGGTCTCACCAATTTTTCGTTTCCTCGTGTACGCGCTCCGTGCGGTGTTCGTTTCTCCGGTCGTTTAAACGTTAAAATCATTTTATGCGCGATTAAATATACGTTTTAAAATACGAAATATTACACGATAATTTAATGGTAGTATTTTACCAAAATACTAGTTTCTAAGTTATAAAATAAAACTTTGATTTGTTTAGTCGGTTGGTCGAGTTTTCGGAGAGTTCGGTGACGTTTTGGTTAAAACATACGTTTTCGTTATATTATAATCATAATATAAAGTAATAATCATAGTAATTAAATAATTTCACATTATTTAATAGTTGTTTTATTAATGTACGCAAGTTGTACGATTGTTGTTTTATACGATCTGTATGAATCGTATACGCGTATATATATATATATTCCATCCATATATATATATAAAGTAAATAACGTATATAATCCTATTTCATATTATATACAAGTAATAATCACGAAATTTGGAAAATTTTAAATTGATCCAAATTTTGGGGTTGTTACAGTTAGCTACTAATTACAACATGGCTAACCTTGGTCAACCATTCTAATCATCACATGGCTAACATAAGTTAACCATTCTAGTCACATGAATCTTTATCATAATCTTTTCATAATAATTAAAACTAATCAATTTACCTTTTAACACAATTAAGTGAATCTCTTGCCTAAAGGCAATCCAATTCACTTAATATATATCTAATCACTTTCATATAACTCACCTTGATGAATTAAACAACTTGTGGCTAATTGATCACTTGAGGATGACACATCTTTAGCACCTAACACATGAACACATAACACAATTAAGTACAACTAATCACACTTTTACTAATAATCATCTAACACCTCTTTCTTACTTTAATTAACTTTCCTTAAATTTAACTAAACTAGCTACTTACACTTTCATAATTCTACTCATACTATACTATTCTTTCATCTACTAATCATTTGAGTTATCACTAATTCATGAATTCATAATCACTTTTCATCAACTAATCACTTTCACCTTTCATATTCATAATCAAGCTTTACTCAAAACATCTCATAATCAACTTACTACTTTAATTACTTGTTCTATCATCATAATCATAACCTACTAACACCTCTAATCACACTTTGAAGATTTTTACATGAATTTACAAGGATTTAGCAAAACCCCTAAATTCACTCAAGAACACTAATCATGATTTCATCACTTTCACCATGTAATATGGTTACTAATGATCATAAGAACACTAACTAACATCAAACTAATCAATTACAAATCTCAATTTCTAGTTAAAACTCACTAATCAACAAAACCCATTTTCTAGGTTTAGAATATGAAGAATTTCAACTTACTTGAGGTTGGGGATGATAGAAGATGACGATTCTGATAACTTGTAGCTTAAATCGAAGATTAAACACTGAGTTCTCCTTTGATTTTGGCTTCCTGCGATTTCTATTCTTCTCAAAAGTGAGTTCTGGGGTTTATTTTGAGAACCCAGTAAGAAGGCACGTATGTATATAGATATGCATGAACATGCCGACTTACAAAAGTGTATTATTTTACACTTCGTATCTATCATTGTCTGGAACTGAACAACTATTTACGTTTTCTATTATAACTTATTATTAAAAGATCTACAATTAAAAATAAGTATATACTTTTATACACTAAAATAATACTTTAAAAACTGGGGTGTTACAATAGGATTGTCCAAAAAGCTAATGAGTCTCTTCGAGATTTTGTAGGAAGGTTCGGGAGAGAATCCTTGAACATACCCAATTTGGATATGCCTACTGCTGTACAAGCCTTTAAGATGGGGATCAAAAGGGATTCCCCATTTTATGAGGATCTTGTTATGAATCCTTGCAGGAACCTTGATGAAGTCAGAAATAGAGCTTTGAGGTTCATCAGATTGGAAGAAGATGCGATGATACAGAAGAGAGTGGATACTCAATCAGCATACGATAGACCTAACAGGAAGTCAGACTCGTCCTCATTCAGATCGAACCGGAATAAACCTTATACCATAAATGAGGATCGTCGTATAAATGCTGTTGACGAAGATGACGAAGAATATCCTAAAATAACTGATTATAATTTTTCTGTAGACACAACAGATATATTGTGTGCCATGCAGGATCTTGGAGACAAGGCAAGATGGCCAAAGAAGAATGACAAGTCATATACGTGGAAGGATAAATCAAAATGGTGTGCCTATCATGAAGATTTCGGCCACACAACTGAGAATTGCATAGCTCTCCGAAAAGAAATCAGTCATCTTCTCAACAAAGGATACCTGAAGGATCTGCTTGGGAAAAAGAAGGATCACGCGAAGGATCATGACAGAGTTCAGGATCCTGAGTCTCAGGATAATCGCAGGATCCCAACTAGAGCAGGATCCCCACCTTCGGACGCCAAGGTAATCAATTTTATTTATGGTGGCTCTGATATATGTGGTACTTCTTATTCTGCAGCAAAGAGGCACGCAAGGGAGTCCAAGTCAGATAAACCATATAAACCTACAAGAACTTCCATGAAGAAAGACGAAAGGATAATAGCGTTTGATGAGGACGATTTAGAAGACGTTCAGGAACCTCATCATGATGGTTTGGTTATTACTCTTTATGTTGCCAATCATTTTGTGCGAAGGATCATGATAGATGGAGGAAGCTCAGTCAACATCATCCGTCTAGAAACTTTGAAAAGAATGGGTATTCCAGAGTCGGAGATCACCTCGAGATCCACTGTGTTGGTAGGATTCAGTGGAGAAGTGAAGAGCACAGTTGGTGATATCAAGTTGCCGATTTACATTGAGGGGGTGAACTCCATTCAAAAGTTTTGCGTTATGGATTGTCTGTCAAGCTATAACATTATCCTAGGGAGACCCTGGTTACATGATATGAAGGAGGTACCCTCAACATATCATCAATGCGTCAAATTACCAACTCCATGGGGAGTGGTCAAGATCAGCAGTGACCAACAAGAAGCAAAGGATTGCTATACAACATCTATGAAACCTGCTACCAAGCCTCCGTCAGCATAGCAGTTAAAGAGCAAGGCATGGGATGTCCTGGATACGAAGGAGCATGACGTCAAAGAAGTGCCGCTGAGCTTGAAGGATCCTGATGAAAAGGTGCTTATAGGATCAAGCATCCCAGAAAATCTAGAGCAGGATCTGATGAAATTCTTGAATCAGAGGAGATCGACCTGTGCCTGGAAACCAGAGCATATGACAGGTATATCTAAGGATGTTATAACTCATAAACTTGGAATTGATAATAGTTTCAGGCCGGTCCAACAAAAGAGAAGAAAATTTGCACCGGAAAGTAATGCTATTATCCAGGCAGACTTTGAAAGATTACTTGCTGCTGGCATGATAAGGGAAGTAAAGTTTCTAAGATGGTTGGCAAACGTGGTAGTGGTACAAAAGAAGAATGGGAAATGGAGAGTGTGTGTGGACTATACGGATCTCAACAAGGCCTGCCCGAAGGATCCTTTTCCGTTGTCTCATATAGATTCAATGGTGGATGCTACAGCTGGGCATGAGATCTTAACCTTTATGGATGCTTCATCAGGATTTCAACAAATTCAGATGGAACCTTTAGACCAGGAAGACACAGCCTTCATAACCCCCACAGGTATATATTGTTATATTGCCATGCCCTTTGGTCTTAAAAATGCACGTGCAACGTATCAAAGGCTAGTCAATATGATGTTCAAAGACCAATTGGGAAGCACAATGGAAGTATACATTGACGATATGGTAGTAAAGTCAAAGAAAGCTGAGGATCATCTTTAGGATCTCAAGGTGGCCTTTGGCATCCTGGATCACTACAACATGAAGCTTAATCCTGCAAAATGCCACTTTGGAGTGGGGGCAAGAAAGTTCTTGGGATATATGGTGACCAAGAGAGGAATAGAAGCTAGCCCAGAACAGATCAAAGCTATTCTAAATCTAAAGTCTCCATCAAGCCCAAAGGATATACAAAGATTAACGGGAAGGATAGCAGCTCTGAACCGTTTTATTTCAAGATCCTCAGACAGCTCCTTTATTGATGAAGACTGAGAATGGGGAACCGCTGTTTCTCTATTTATCAGTGTCACGAAGTGCTGTAAGTGCGGTGCTAGTGAAGGATCATGAAGGACAACAACATCCAGTTTACTATGTAAGTAAAAGCCTATTAGATGCTGAAACCAGGTATTCTCATCTCGAAAAACTTATACTTGCATTGGTCATGGCATCAACTAAACTTAGGCATTATTTTGAGACACACCCCATACATGTAAGAACTAATTACCCTATTAAAAATGTTTTGAGAAAACCAGAAATGTCAGGACGTTTAGCTAAATGGTCTGTAAAATTAAGTGCTTATAATCTGATCTATGAGCCTAGGAACGCAATTAAATCTCAAGCCCTAGCAGATTTTATTGCTGACTTTACTAGTGATCTTCAAAATGAAGTAGATTTAGAAGTACAAGAACTAAACCAAATAAGTGAAAGATGGACATTATATACTGATGGTGCTTCTAACGTAAAAGGAACTGGATTAGGAATTGTATTAAAATCACCGCAAGGTGATATCATGCCTCAAGCCATAAGATGTGAGTTCCAAGCTACAAATAATGAGGCAGAATATGAAGCATTAATTGCGGGATTACAATTAGCTAAGGATATTGGGATAAAATACTTGAACGTGTATGTTGACTCATTGTTAATTGCTAATCATTATAATGGATCTTATACTGTAAAAGTAGATAGATTAGCTGCGTATTTGGAGATTGTTAAGGATCTTGCAGGTAGCTTCGAGATCTTCGACATCCAACAGGTACCACGTGAAGATAATACTGAAGCGGATGCTTTGGCAAATCTGGGGTCAAGCTTAAGGATCCCACCAGATGTCAAAATACCAATTATACATATTGCAGCGCCCGCCATCGCTGATAAGGATCACAACGAAGAGCAAGTCTGTGATGTTGAGGATCCTCAGTCTGAAGATAATCTGAATGGATCAGGTTCTGGGGGCAAGTCAGGATCATGGACGCGACCAATCATGGAATATTTACAACATGATGTGATCCCTAAGGATGAAAACAATCCCAAAGCTTTCAGGTCAAAGGTATCTCGTTTTACTATTGAGAATGGTATATTGTATAAAAAATCACTTGCAGGACCATTATTGCGATGCCTTGAGGATCCTGAAGCAAAAGCTGTCCTTAAGGATATACATGAGGGTGATTGTGGGAATCATTCTGGGGGCAGAGCGTTATTTTCAAAAGTTTTAAGGACAGGATACTTCTGGCCCTCTATGAAGAAGGATTCCATGGATTTTGCTCGCAAATGTGATGCTTGTCAAAGACACGGAAACATCCATCATCAACCAGCAGAACCGATGCATCCGATTATCTCACCGTGGCCGTTTATGAAATGGGAAATGGATATTGTTGGAAAACTACCTGTTGCTCCAGGAGGAAAAGTGTTTATGCTTGCAATGACGGATACTTTCTCAAAATGGATTGAAGCTGAAGCATTTGTTCAAGTGAAGGAAAAGGATGTTATTTCATTCATTAAGAGAAATATCCTCACAAGGTTTGGGATCCCGGCAGAAATAGTATGTGACAATGGATCTCAATTTATTGGAAGAAGAACGACTAAGTTTTGTGAAAATTGGGGAATCAAAATGATAACTTCAACACCAGTCCATCCTCAAGCTAATGGACAAGCGGAGTCTAGCAACAAGATCATAATCAATAATCTTAAGAAAAGGCTAGATGCTAAGAAAGGGAGATGGGCTGAAGAGTTGCCTTTTGTTTTATGGGCTGATAGGACCACAGAAAAGGAGGCAACTAAGCAAACTCCTTTTTCTTTGGTGTTTGGATCTTAGGCTGTGATCCCGACAGAAATGGTGATCCCAACGGCAAGATCCCGGATGCAGACTTTGGAAGCAAACAAGGAAGCATTGATTCAGGATCTAGACACTGTGGATGAATTAAGGGATCGTGCTAAATTCAGGATTGCAGCATACCAACAGAGGATTTCAAGATCCTACAACAAAAATGTTAGGATAAGAAGGTTTCGAGTAGGAGATTTGGTATTGAGAAAAGTATTTCAAAATACTAAGAATCCTGCGGAAGGAAAGCTAGCACCAAAGTGGGAAGGTCCGTACTTGATAGAATCGGATGCTGGAAAGGGGGCATACTGGTTGGCCAATATGGATGGAGAATTACTTCCAAGATCCTGGAATGCCATTCATTTGAAACTCTATCATGTGTAAGTTGAATATTTCTGTTCAACATATAAGGTACTCCTATGATCCTGAACTTTTCATTGATTTTATTCTTTAATATATATATGTATGAGTGTATTATGATCATATATTAACATATGCATGAAAATTTTTCATTATTATTACTATTCTCATTGAATACTGTACTGACTTAAGCATCGGAGGGGTGTTAGGCAAACTAACACCCACCTTTACCCAAGATTTTGTATTTGTTGTAGCTCATATACTTAATGATCATGGAATGAAGATTAGGGGTTGGCCACCTCTCCTCCGTTAAGGATCCCAGCGATTCTCTAAGGTTTAGAGGTTTCCGTACGGATAAACACCTCTCTACGAAAAGGGTTTTGACATCTCGCCGGGTGCGCACGATGTTTGATTATAGTGCCATGGTTAGGGAATCGGTGATGCCTCTGGTACCCGACAACTTCATTTCCGTTGGCCTATAGATCAAGCGCTAACGAATGTCGATACTGATATGCACTAAACGTATCGATCTAAGGTTTGTGTCGTTTTCACGTCACTCTAAGGTTTGTAATGTTTTCACATTACCAATTGGTTAGGCATTTTCATGTCTCAAATGGCGTAGCCCAAGAATAAAACGGTTTGTAATGTTTTTCACATTACCTAATGGTTTGGCATTTACATGTCACTTTTATAGTTTTCATATACTATCCAATGGTTATAATGTATTCACATTATCAAAATTTTCATTGGTTAAGCCTAATAAATAACTCTATTAGCTCTAATATTTTCATGATTATCAAAAGCTGTTTTGATCTAAGGATCGCAACATCTTTTTAAGATCACAACATTTTTCAAAAGATAAATTGTTTTCACAATTGTTTGACAAATTATTAACATTTGTATGTTACAGGAATTACTCATTGGGAGTTCATCATTATCAACAGTTTATTTTAGGATCTTGAAGTCTCAGGATCCTAAATTCCAGTTTATATGAAATACGGTTAAGGATCCTTGAATCTGAGGATCCCTATCCCGTCATTATCTCAGATCCAATCTAGGATCCTCGAAGCCTGGAATGTGAAGAAAATCTTCTCATTATCCTGGAAGTATTCTGAGGGAATCTCCTCAGGATCCTGTTTCTAAGCAAATATATATATATGTATACTGAGGGAATCTCCTCAGTATCCTGAAGACACAAGATGTAGATAGTATCCTAATATTATTAGCAGAAAAAGATCTAAGGATTGTATAATCCTAAGATTAAAGTTCGAAAGAAGTGTAGAAGATAAAATTGTCTTGTGGCCTACATAAACCACAGTTATACACAACTATGATTGACCATACCAGGTCAATCTCTCCCCAAATAATTGTTTGTTACAGACACAACCCAAAAGGAACAAGTAATAATCAAAATAAAAGACGGGCTCCGGCTAGTTAAATGCCATCCTCGCCCGAGGATCCTTCGCTGTCAATTGGGTCATCTGCAGGTGCAACGTCTTCAACGAACTTAGAAGTGGATGCCTCTCCTCCGCCTGAGATGTCGATGATCTTTATTGAGGGTGCCTTAGTTGCGCTTCTTTTAGGAATCTTAGATCCCCCTAGACCAATGAAGAACGGATTCATGACATAGTTGTCTTTCATTTCCTCCAGCTTATCCTTCCACCCTTTGATATCCCACAGGCTGGCATCTAGACCATTTTCAGTAGCTTCTGTGGCCATATGGATTTTGGATTCCAAAACAGCGATAGTAGCATCTCTCTTCATCTCTGCCATTAGGGTATTGTTCATGCTTGTTCCTTCCTCGTTGGAGTAATTGGATTTTGCAGCAAGCATAGCTTTAAGGGCTTTGATCTTCCTTTTGGCTCTCTCCAGTTTAAGAGCATTCTTCTTTTGGTCAGCAATCAGATTGTCGACCTCTTCAACTTTTTCTGAGTATCTATCTATCATGATATCTGCGGCCTGATAACAGGATCAATGTTAATAATTATTGTTCAAAAAGAAGTTAGGAATGAAGGGCTTTACCATCATAAGGTTAGAAGCAGGGGTTTCGATGTCATATAGTTCTTCAACTTTTCTCTTTTTGGAGAGAAAGTGCGTGGAAAAAGGCTTGAACCTGGCATTACCTATCTTGATCGCTTCTTTTCTGGAATCTCTGGATCAACGTCAGATAGAGTGAAGTGTACTGAAGGGTCAGAAAAGAATTAGAAAGTTGAAGGGAGGAATTGTAAAAAAGAAAGATGAAAAATTTACCTGACATCGTTGAGTCGTATTTCGGTTGTTGATTATCGGATGCGATTTTTTATGAGGATTTGCTATAAGAACTGGGTTCTAAGGTGGTTTTAAAACAAGAAATGGCGAAGAAGAAGGATGAAAGAGAAAAGGATTCTTATGATGATTTGATGTGATAAGGGTTTAATAACTATCAGAATATGATTAATACCCTGGCATGATCTTCAATACACGTAAAATATCTCACCTAACACGGTTTAAGTGGTTAATATGAGAAGTTATAACGTTTAGGGATCCTGAAAAACGTTATAACTTCAGGGGCAATTGTTGTGGGTAGATTTTTACTAACCCTTGCAGGATCCTAACTGGCATCATATGCACGTCTTCCAGGTATGAAAGTCATTTACATTTTTTGTTCGCATATGAGGATAACGATGGCTCGAGAGTCTGTTTTCAAGATCACTAATATAGTTAAGGATCCTATATATATATTCTTGTTATTTATCTTGCAGGATCCTAGTCAGGATATATTTATCTAAGACAATTATGCAGGATTTTGGACCGGGAAGATATTTATTTAAGGATCCTATGATCAATCTCGAAGTACACATAGCTCGGGATCCTGGACTTATCTTAGTTAAGGATCTTGAACTATATAACACGTTTGTTTTCTTGAGTATTGACCAGGTCTTAGAAGAAACGCGTTAATGAGATATGCTCCGGATTACGTGAAGAGGATCTGATACGATTTCATGAAGATGAAGTCTTACGCACGTGTAAAATGAAGTCAAAAGAGACGTTGGTGGTCTTCATCATTCCTCGGAGGATCCCCGATTTCTCGGAATTATTGTTATACACTCTTAGTATTTAAACGAGGCTCGGATGATCATTTAGGTTAACGAATACTTGCTATTTTCACCTGTAAACACTCACACACTCTGCTATCATTCTCGTTCACGATCAACACTTAGCTAAAATCACACACAAATTCACTTAGCCGATCATCTTTGCGCTCTTAGTTTGTAATCATTTACTTTCATTTTAATAAGATTAACAAAGGCAAAGATCGTTTGATCCTTCCCGAGGTTTTGTGCCGGCGATCAACCTTGATCAAGGGCTTTCCTCGTATATCATCGTGTCGTTTTTGCTTATTTGTCATTAATTTTGCTTTAATTACATTTTACTTACATTTCTATCATCAAATAGAAATTATCCTTAATCTGCTCTTAACTTTTGATATTAACTCGTTTGTTCAACAAGGATCTACGTATTTAACACAAAAATATTTACTTACTAATAGAGATAATCGTGTTTCTACGTAATTATCTTGAGAGTAATTTTTACACCTGACCTCACAAACTAATTTTGATCACTTAATTGCTTTTAGTAATTTTTGACCAAAACAGTTATATCTTCATATGATCTATATTTTATTGTCCTATATTTTCCCTTAAGCTGATTTGGTTAGTATTCTAAGTTGTAACTAGATCAGTGAAAGATAATATAGTAAAGTATTACATAGCTGATCTTGTTAGTATTCTAAGCTGTAACTTTTTCAGTGAAAGATAAGTCTCTGTGATTTTTATTATTAATAAACAACACTCATGTTCAAGAATAAAAACCATGATTCATATTTGTTAGTGATCAAATCTCTATGACTTAGTTAGTATTCTAAGTTGTGACTAAATCAGTGAGATAACATCTCAGGTAAATGGAAAATTATGGTTAGTATTCTTGAATATAAGTGTTATTTTTGCATACTATCATTTGATTATAAGTTTCAGTGACCTCCTGATCCTTTTATCATTAATGGTGAAGCGTTCAATCATTTCAATGTGTCACAAAAGTCGCACCTCTGACACAATCTTTTTTCTTACGTCATGTATACTTTTCCGGCGCACCTCTCAAATCACCATTAATACCACCAAGTTCCACAATCATCACCCCTATCCCATTAAACACCGTCAATGATCACTCCTATGCCACCATCATCAACCACGACGATCCATTTTTCACCACATAATTCTCACATAACTCCATTATAAAAACGTCTCTTCATCTCATTTCACATAACGCCCATTTTCCGATCATTTCCTTGTCACTCTATGATACAAATAATTTTTCTTTTTCAAAATTAGCAAGATCAAAATCAAGTTTTACTTACATCATTTCTACAAGTTTAAATCTTTTCAAGCCTATGTAGAAACACAGATCTTGCTAAATCAATTTTCAAAACCAAATCTCTTAAATAAAACTTCTTGCCGAAAAACAGAGCACAACAAAAAGCTTTTCTTATTTGCTCTCATGTTTTTCATTTTGGGAATATCTGTGTCCCAGTATGTAACTATTGTACATCTGCCTGATTCTGCCCCCCAATCGACCATATCACTGACAAAACCCACAGTGATCGAAACTGGTCAACCACCATCAAAGAAAACCTCACCAACCTCTGCAAGAAATTTTCAAAAGAAGACGTTTACAGACGCCAAGGATGAAACAGGGGCTGAACGTTCAGTCACTGTGGGCATTCTTGCTAAAATCAAGCTTTCAAATAACAAACTTTTATCGAGTCAACCCATGAGCCACTCATTATTCTCACAAAAGGATGATGTTTTAAACAAAGGGCAACTGACATCAGTGGGTGATAACACACTCTTTGCTGATGTCACATCACTGGCTACATACCCGAGCTATCTCTCATCTCTCACTGCACCAGCTGTCAATGTCTCTCTCCAGTCACAGGGAGAGATACAAGCTGATCTCTCTGTTTTCAATGATCCATTAGCTAAAACACAAGCTGATGATGATGAGAAAACCAATCACCTATTACAAATGGATCAATCATTTGCTACAGTATTTCATGCTATCATCAAGGGGGAGAAATATTCAAGTATTGCTGATGCTACCAGAGAAATACTGATCTACTTCGTGGTATTATCAAGGGGGAGAAAACGTGCAAATAAATGCAAAAACCAATGTTGCTCATGTGCCAAATCGCTAATACTTGAAAATCATATCATTCTTAACATCGCTAATGCTGACAAAGTAGCTGATACTTGGAAATCATATCACAAAATGATATATTTTCTGTATTTGAGTTACAATTTTCTTGGCGATTTTATTCAATATTTGTGTCCCTTCAGCTTAGCAATGAATCCTTCTCTATCCGGATCAGTTACAACATAAGTATCTGAATGTTCATTGATTTTCAGTCAGTTAAAGCTTCGTGAAAAGATGTCGCTGAAGATAGTAGGAATCTCTGCTATTCATCTGATCGCTGAAGATAGTAGGAATCTCTGCTATTCATCTAATCGCTGAAGATAGTAGAAATCTCTGCTATTCATCTAAACACTGAAGATAGTAGATTTAAAATAGATTAGATGTATTGTAACTGAAAAACTATCTTTACCTTATATTTTGCAGTTCAATAATATCTGATCTTTTGAGAAAACCAAAGTGCAAAACTCAGATCATATCAAAAGAATCCAAAAAGAAAAATGAATGGATCAAAGTACAAGTCACTGAATATTTAAAATCTTAAACACTGACTATAAACTTTTCTCAGCAACTAGTTTGTCTAGGGAGCTTCAATCACAATCATTTAGGGGGAGATTGTTGAGTCACTGGTCGCTGACTATGATGAAGTCGCTGGTTGCTGACCAACTCAACTGTTCACTACTCGATGAATAAATGAATTGTATCGAAGCTGCTGTTGCTGATAATAAGTTTTGTTGAGCGTCATTAATTCTACTTGATATGCTGAGGAAGAATAAAGCTCAACTTGGTGTGTCGCTGATCAACATCAGCGAGGGCTTTACTTCTTCAAATCAATAAAGGCAAAAGTCACTGCCAGAATAACAGCTAGTCACTGAAGATCTCTAGTTCAAGTCATTCTACAAGAGCATGCTAGCTCGCAGTGAGTAAGGAGGATTACTGCATCTTCAGGGACTATTCAATAAAGCCTCTCAATCGTCAAGTACAGAAAGTAATGTACTTATCTATACATCAGCAAGAGTGTTCCAACTTGAAGTATGTCCGAAAGACTACGTGGCAGCAAATGATTGGTTTTAAAGTAACGAGATATTTGCGGTAACAGAATTGGGACCCGCAGAATGTCGGTTCATTAGAGATCAAGCCAATCAAGCAGCAACACGTGTCATTCCAAGATCCTATTTTATAGGCGATATTTTAGAAACTCTTGTAGTATAAATAGTTCAGTATTTTGTACTGTAGAGGCTAGTCGTTCAATCGTACTTTTCACTTGTGTGTCAGTGATTAGTTTGTCTAGAGTACGTATTAATGATCTAGCGAGTGAACATTCATCGTGTTTGTCCACTGCTGTTCATCTCATTTGTAATAGATTAGCTAAGTGTTTGAATTGGATTAACTTTGGTTAATCCATTCCGCATTCAACACTTGTGAATTTTATGATCAATATAATTCATCATTTAGCTATCGTTACTTTGTTGCTTTGATATTGTCATATATATAATATGTTATACTGTGTTACTATTGTTTATACTCTGTTTCTGTGAATCAATTTAAAACTCATCAATTAAACTTAGCTAAAATCTGAAATAGTTTTAAATTGTATTCAACCCCCCTTCTACAATTAAACTTTACACTAGCGATTCCAAATTCACTAAACAATAGTGAATTACGGGACTCTCACACCACATATTAACATCACTGCATCTTACCTTTACAATTTTGCTTTAAGATAGCAGTTTTATTTGCCTCTCCTTCCAGACCTGCCTGTCTAAATTGCCCCGTTTTCTTTTTAGCAAAATAACAAATGTTGATTAGGGAAAGAGTTACATAATATTTGTGAAAGCATTATGAAGTAAACAACATGACCATCAACTTTATAAAAGTAGGCGTGACAAAAAAAACCGGGCTGGGAAACCGACCCGGTCAATACCCGGACCCGACCCGGTCAATACCCGGACCCGACCCGGTCAATACCCGGACCCGACCCGGTCAATATCCGGGTAGACTCTATCCGATTCGGGTTTTACTAGTACCCGCCGGGTACCACACCGGGTACGCCCCCATACGTTTCAAATCGGGTTGGACCCGGGTTGTACCCGAACCGGTTCCAAAAGCCGGTTTTAATACACGGTTTTTACACTAGCCATTGTGTTTGAGCTCCTAGCCGTTTTATATCCGTTTTTTTTTGCTTTTTTTTTACCATTTTGCCATCCTAAAACTAGTATAAATAGATACATTGGGTTTGGGTTAGTTACAACACTCAAACTCACTCATTCCAGTGAAAAAACACTCAAAACGCTTACGATTTACATACGAAACTCTCAAAACATTACTCTCATCCTCTCAAAACGCTCTCATAATGGCAACTCAAAGTTCCTCAACTAACGATTTTGTTGGTTCGTCAAATGCGTCAAATGCACCAACCATTGTTCAAGTCTTTACAACAAAACGTAATCCGGAGATTTGGTGTAACTTTGACAAAGTGTTGTTGTCGGATGGTTCGACTAAAGCACATTGTAAACGATGTGGGAGTTTTTTAAAAGCCGACTCCAACTCAACGTTGAGCGAACATACTTTAAAGTATTGTAGTGCAAACAAAACTAATCCGGAGGAGGGTCAAGCAACCATGTCACGGGATGGAGGTATTTTCACATACCAAGCGGATCGTTGTCGAGAAGCATTTGCCGGCTTTGTGATTCAAGAAGCTTTGCCGTTCAACCACTTCGACAACCCTCGGCTTACTAAGGTTATTCAAAATACTCTTCAACCCCGATATAATCATGTATCACGTCTTACTCTTAGACGTGATGCACTTAAATTGTGAAAAAAATGCTAAAATTCAACTAATAACCTGTTTTGAAAACTTAACTACAAGTGTATCACTAACAACCGATGTTTGGTCGGCTCCTCATGGTTTGCCCGGTTCGTACCTTTGTGTTACCGCACATTGGGTTGATCCCTCAACTTGGCAAATGATGAAACCTACCATTGCTTTTGAAGACTTTGAGTATCCTCACACGGGTCATGTAACACCCGGTCAAAAATCACAATTTTCGCGCCAATTTTTAACTTTAAATAATTACATTTTAAAGTTCAAACGAAACATTTTTACTAATAATATTTACGAAAAGCATAAACAAAATTATGAAATTAAAATATTAAATTTATTTTATTTTCGGATATAAAACACGGGTATTTTGTACTGTGGTTGGAAACCACAGTCCACGAGATAAGGATCTGAGTTTGGATAAAACCCAAATCCCTCCCCATTTCCACCCCATTTTCACCATCTTCTTCTTTTTCTCCATCTCATTTTCTCTCTAAAACACAACCACCAACCACCACCACCGCCGGCTACCACCACCGCCGGCCACCATCACCGCCGCCGTCACCATCATCATCGTCATCAACAGCAACAACAACAAACATCATCATCACCATCATCCTCATCTTCATCATCAAGATCATCAACATCATTTTCAAACTTTGAAATCATCAAATCGTAAGAAACCTTTCGTTTTCCTTTGTTATTTCGTATTTATAACATCCATATTATCATATACTAGCTTTATATAAACGGATTTAGCTCGAAAATAGCTTAGATCTTGGTTTTGGTACAAAAATCGTCGAACAGACGACAACGTCGCATTTGGACCAAAAACAGTGCTGCGACGTCGCAGCCAACGTCGCATGAAATTGCGAACGTCGCATATAGCGACGTCGACACTTACGTTGCACTAGACCCTGACGTCGCATATAGCGACGTAGACTCCAACGTCGCAGTACAATCGTACAGCGATGCCAACCCCAACGTCACACCCAACGTCGCAGGTCACAGAACCTTAAAAACCTATGATTTTCACTAAGTGTCGGAACCAAATTTTACCACTTGATTTTACTCCGAATTTGGATTTCTGGTGCGATTTTACTAAAGCAATGTAGTACAAATAAAAATTTTACAAGCTGACTTGGCAGCTCGACCCCAACCAGGGGCTCTGCCCCTTGGACCCCGCTATTAGGGGCGCTGCCCCCGAACCCCCGTACACGGTCTTTAAAACCAAGCGACAAACAAACATTCGAACTACTTACTTGGTCAGACTATTTGATCTCGTACTTATATGACCTCACGTGTTTAGGACACTAGGAGGTTATCATCCGGACAACACACGTATCGTAGGATCGCTGCCAACTCACAGGTGAGTTTCATAGCCCCACTCTTTCAATTGTTTTACTGTTTTCGGGGTGAAACACATGCTCAATTACTGTTTTCGAATTATAATAATAATATTTTATAATTCACAATTATCTTTATTACTGCCATGTAATACGAATGTGTAATACCTAGAAATTACACCCACCATAATGTTTTGAGATAGTATCAATACTTAACCTAGATAGGTTACAACCGTACACTGTTAGATTGTTGGAAAACAATTACCACTATATGACTTGATTAAGTTATCACTATCCTTTGACCATATTGTCATGGGACAATACTATCACTTATACTAGAACTGGTTAGTTCTACCTACACTGGACAACGACTAGACTTTTACAGGATTAGTTTCCCTTTTGGGACTACGACTGCTCATACAGACCAGGACTTCTAAACTGGAATGGTACCCAAGTAAATAACAACCAAGGACTTCAGATATACTTGCTAGGCTGAGGCTAGGAGTATACATTAGTGACAAACGTTAGTATAGGATCTTTATACTAATACAAACTAACTAGGTGATGACTGTTCATACCTAGGCTCAATGTGTTACAATTTATATCTAAGTATTGTACATACATATTTAGATACAATATATTACTTCATGCGTGGCATGATACACTGTTACTTGTGTTTGTAGATTTGACTTATATATGTATATATATATACTCATACACTATATCAAGCACTTGGTGCTTCTTGCAATTTACATATGCATATTGGCATACATACATACAAACACAACTACTCAAGTCAGGCGCATCGTAGTACGGCTGACTCTCATTTACTTAGCTAGGTCTGTCATAGTATAGCTGGCTCTACATTTCACCAGTCGGGCTTGTCGTTGTACAGCCGGCACAATTACATACTTTGCTTGCGGGCAATGCGGACGATGTTCCAGAAGGGACACATAACGATGCCACGGTAAAGTGGGCACAAAACGATGCCACGGTATTGCCGTGGGCACAAGGATGTATTCGCGGTAAAGCGATACACTCTATGGATGGGCGGGCTTATGCTCGTGATCCACATACATTAGTTAAAGGGTCGGTGAGTTTTCACGCGAGGCCGTTAGCTCGATCATGTTCGGGTTAGCTTTTGCTAGCCGGGTAAACGAACATACTCAACCATCAAACATGTTTGGGTTAGCTTTTGCTAGCCGGTTAAACAAAAATACTCAACCACCAAACATGTTCGGGTTAGCTTTTGCTAGCCGGGTAAACGAACATACTCAACAATTAATCATGTTCGGGTTAGCTTATTGATAAGCGTCAAATAGATAGTATATTTTATAATAATTTATTATATATATATATACATTTTAGTGCATTTATATGATTTTAGATACTTATTTCGTTAATATTTGCAGAGATATATTTTAAAGTGGAGATTGAAGAAAAGGAACGAAAACAAGGCAAAAACTGAAGAAAAAGAAGATTAAATGAAGACTCGAAGAAAATGTAGCTAAAACCTTGAAGAAATAATGAAGATGGCTCAAAAGTAGAGTGATAACATCAATTAAGTGTTTTGAATGGAGCTTGGATGAAAAGGAGCGGAATTTAGATCAAAAACTGAAGAAAAGTGTAAATGCTGAATTTTCCTGCTATGCGTTAGTATTTTGGCCATAACTTCCTCATACGAAGTCCAAATGAGTTGATTCAAGCGGAAAAATTTAGCTAACACATAGGGCTACAACATATCAAAAATTAAGCACATTTGGATAAAAACTCAACCGCCGGTTGGGCCTTTCAACCGGCGGTTGGACCAAAATTTCTAGAATATTCAGCCAACGAGGAGTTGTACTTGGAAACAAAGTGCCCAACCGCCGGTTGGACCTTCCAACCTCCGGTTGGGACCGCCACAGCTCAATTATAAATAGAAAACACCTTTCAGCTTCGAAATATAACCCAATAACCTTAATAATTCGTATATTACGAATTATTAACCCCAAATTCGACTTGAAACACTTTCTAGGGGTTTTAGGAGCAATTTAGAGTCACGGGTTCGCAAGGGTTTGTCTACAATCAAGCGTACGGAGCGTGGTTCACGGTTTTGGTTTGCGTATCTTATTCTTTATTCAATTTTGAATGTGTTTTATTATTGAATATTGATTATGATTATGTTTAACTTAATTATGAACTAATATTTATTGTATTCGCTTAGATTTATATTATTGTTGGAATTATATTATTGAATGTTTATTATACAAGAATGTCTCTATTATGATATATTAATGAAAGTTTTTGACATAATTAGACTGATTTATACAAAACTAGGATGACCATAAACTGTTTTTATAAATTAAGTAATTGTGTTTATGTCTTGATCTTAACCTTATGCGATAGACTAAGAATATAGTTAATATAAAGTAATATTGTGATTCAAGCCTAACCATAGAAATTGTATTAATAAATTGCCGATAGATCTTATTAATTAGTAACACTTTGCGTAACCTTATGATCATGTTGCTATGATGAAGATTTGACTTAACCCTAAGTGATCTTTTACATTAGTAATTCACCAATAATAATAACCAACAATAAATAATCTAAGTAAATACATATTTATCTCTATTTGTTTACTATCCCTAGTTAATTGTTTTCTATTGAATTGGTTATAATTTAGTATTCTTAAATACGTTCATATGGAACTAAAACGTATCCCCTTTATCTTATCTGTATATTGTATATTTTAATTAGATTATAAATTTTATTTTAATTATAACCACCATTCCCTGTGTTCGAACTTGGACTTACTTATAAAGCTATATTATACGAACGGGTTAATACTTGCCTGAATTGTGTGATAGTATTATTTAGTATTTCCTTAATTTAAAACTTATGATTATAATTGCCTATACTTTCCGCACATCAAGTTTTTGGCGCCGCTGCCGGGGAATGGTGCTGTTTATTATTTAAATTGGAATTTATAGTTTTTTTTTATTTTTATCCTGTAAAAATTTCTGTACATCGCAAAACCAATAGAAATATTGGCTCACCCATTGAGAATACTGACAAAAACAAAGATATAAGGAGAGTAAAGCACTACCTCATTGATTTATCATAACTTCGCGCTGACCTATTTCTCCGCTTTTGTGTACAATTAATGGAGCTACCGAGATCTGTTGACAAACTTTGTAAAAGAATTTTTATTGGAATTTTTTTTAGTTAGTTTTTATTTTCTTTTCTTTTCTACTCTTTTTCTTTTTCTTTTATTTTGACAGGTATGTACCACCGTAGGAATAATATTCCTGTGATTTATCAAAATGCGAGAAACAATATTATGGATGAAGATGAGGATATGCATCGAGCTTTTGATAGGATGGAGGCATTAATTTCAAAAGCTATTCAAGATAGTGAAATTTCAATGAAGCGTAATGAAGAATTTTGGAATAAAGATCCAATTGTGAAGGATATGGAAAGCGACAAGGTGGAAAATTTTGACAAACCTGAAGATGAAGGATGTAAACCTAATGTAAATTTGGAAGAGATGGTGAGTCATATGTCGACTACAATTATGCGAATGGAAAAAACCGAAGCAATTCTAGACAGTCAAAGTGATTCCATTCAACGAATTGCGAAATTGTTTAAAGAAATAGAAAGCACACTTGAGGAGAATCTTAGCAAAATCGAGATTGAAGGATACGAGACAAATGAAAAACCAAATTTCAACAATTATACGCCTTCACCTTCTTGCCCAAAGGCCTTAACGGAAGAAATTATTAAAAAATACACACCTCCGCCTCCTTATCCAGCTGCTTTGAATAGAGATTATAATGAAGTACAAGGATCAATTTTTCCAAAGCTTAAGAAAGATACTGTTAAAAGTTTATCTCGACCAGTGATTGTGAACGCTATGCAATCTATGGAGACCTCAAGTGAAAAAGTGGAAGATACCGAAACTATTGGCCACAGTCAAGGAGATTTCATTCAACAACTTGAGGAGATGATCCACACAGATAAATGCTCCCAATTATCTAATTCCTTATTTTCTAATGATATGTCTAGTGAATTTAATCAGGTAGCAGAAAAAGAAGTTAAATGTTCAATATTGCCTAATAAAGATTATCAAGATTCTGATGAGGAATTGCTCTCGTTAATCAATTGTAATGGCGAAGAAATTCTTGAATTGAAAAACCAATATGGGGTTATGACAGAAGAGGAATTAATAGCTGCCATGGATCCAGCTATTAATGAAAGTTCATCATTTCATCCGAAGGAGAACCAACAGAAAATGGGTAATCAAGTAAGGATTGGAAACGAAACAGAAAACATAATTTGCGGTAATCAGATATCAAACGACAGATGGATTACAACAAAGTCGACAGTTGAAATCCAAACGGTGGTTGAGTTGACACAACCAACGGTTGAAGTATCTATAAGCACAAGTTCATTGTTTTACAAATATGAAGATCTTTTTTGGCAATTCGAGCGAAAAGCAAGTTTCTCACAGTTTTTGAAAAATCATGGAGCATCACGGTCTGGACAAATGCCTGCATTAAACGATAAGTATTTCTTTACTTTAATTTTATTAAATTAAAATTTTTGGATTATTTATAGATATTACCATCCATGCTTAGTTTTAAGTGTGGGGAAAGTCACTAGATTTTACGTAAATAAGTTTGGAGTCAAGCTAGTGACTCGAACAAAAACAAGCGCTTCTCGGGAGGCAACCCGTGCTTGTATATTAGGTTGTATTTTTAATTCGTAGGTAGTTTTGTTAGATTTCAATTTTTTTTAGGTGCTTTTAGTTTATTTTTAAGATAGGAACAAGAAACCACTATTACTAGAAAACAATACTGGAACTCAGGTACGCAATTTATATTAAATAAGGCTAAATAAATAAAATAAGATATAAAAGTCGTTATTTTGGAAAACTGCTGCTAGCAACCAACCGGCGGTTGACTTAGTTAACCGGCGGTTGGGCAGGTTTCTCAAAATTTCAGCTAAATTGTTTTTAATTGGGCTGATTCATATGAGTTTTTAAATCGAAAAATTTTCTATTACAATTATTTGGTCTTATTTTAATATTTTAATATGATGGAGTTTTAAAACAATTAAGATTAAATGATGAAAATTTGGGCCAATTAAGTTTTTGAACTATACTGCTTAATTACATATGGGCCATACACTATTTTGATTAAACAATGTGCTAAAATGATTTTATGATTTTTAAAATGTTGAGGTAGATTTTTAAATAAACTTACTAATAAGGGTTTCGATTTTTAAATTGGGTTTGTTAAAGATGGACTTTTAACTAATTAAATTACCTTTTGAACTATTTGGAAGCTTTAATATGATCATGAGATGTTAGGCTTCAAGATTAACATGTTAAAAACATCTTTGGGTCTTTAAACACACTAAGAGATAAATTATAAAATGAGGATCCAAATCATGATTAGATTTTATATTGAACTTTTAATAGGCTATTTAATTTTAAGCACTAGATGATTAAATTAGAAATATATATCTTCAGGGATATTAGGATATAAAATAGAGGTGCTATTAAACTAGTAGTTACTACGGGCCATTAAGATTAAAATATATAGACTATTAATAAGTTATTGATTTAGGGCATTAATGGACAGATTCAATCCACGGTTGATTGTGTCAGCCGGCGATTGGCTTTATTTAAGGATAACCTACGAATAGCAATGGTTTAAATATTTGTTACATAATTAGCCTAAGCGAAATGACAATAGTGACAGTATTTAATAGTATATGGTTATGTGTTTCTTTCTTATTTTTAATATTTTTATTTTTACTTTAGTTTTTATTTAGAATATTTTAGTTTTTATTTTTATATTATCTGGTATGTTTAATTTGTTTGTTTGTTTTGCTAGAATTCATAAGTACTTATGAGGCTGAAGTATAGTACAGCTGAACAATGCATTGAAATTTTTGGAAATTTAATAAGTTTATCTTATTAAGTATGAACTTTGTGGGTGTATTCCCTGGAAACCCTCACGAGACTATAACTCGTCCACTCGGGATACTGAGGGGTTTAAAGGCTTATTGCATATGCTAAATGCAATCGTGATTAACTACGAAAGTGTGGATGTTGTATATTTTTGAGTAAAGATCGCGGAAACCAATACGTTGAACTACAAATAGAAAAGATGAACCATTAAGCCGAATCAGATAACGATAATCGCTTCTAAGTCAGGGGAGTTTTTCTGTTCTACTTTTTCTTTCCCTTACTCACTTTTGTTTATCAATTTTTATACAATGAGGGCATTGTATAATTTAAGTGTGGGGATAGGGTTCGTAAGAAAAAGAATTTTTTTAATTAAACAATCAAGTTTGTCTTGTCTAATATTTTTGAAAATTTAAAATTTTTAAGTTAATAACTAAGTATTTATTAGTTAGAATACTTTTGTTAAAAGTTTTGTTTTGTATTTAAAGGTTTAGATTTTAATGTGGATTAACTATTTTATACATATAACGTAAGCTACTTAATAATAAGTAATATATAGTTATATGATATGATGTACTAATAGGCAATCTATATGAGGATTTCTGAATTTTAAAAAAATTAATAAAATAACTTGTATATTATTTTATGATACATAATATGATGTATGACATAAAAAGTCTTAAATTTTAAATTTATTATACAATAATTTTATATATCTTTTTACTTATGTGAAAACATTTGGGGGTATATATTGATGGTTTCCTCTGTTATACGAAAGTATAAACCTGGTCTCTATTAATATATACTTAAAAATTAAGCAAACGCAAGTCAAAAGTACTTGAAAAGTCTTAAAAATAAAAGATACCTAATGAGGTCGCCAAAATGGTTTGACCGAGTCTGGTTTTGCTTAAACCTGAATCAAGTTATGTCGCTCTGTTGCATGAAAATGCAGACCTGTCACCAATGTCGGGATTCTTAAAAATGTATTTCATATATTTAATGGGAATATAAAAGAAAATTGTATAATTTAAATTTAAAAGTATATCATATATGGAAATCATAAGTAATATACATACTAACAATAAATGTGTATTCAGAAGTATAAATATAGATTGTTTAAAGTGGACAAGTATATTAGTAATCATTCATGAACTATATGTTGCACTAACAATAATAATTTTTATTTGTACATTATAGTTATCCATGTTAATTAAATTGTTTACATTTTTTAACTTATGAAACATATTTTTAATTTAAGTATTTTGATTATTAAATATTAGTTTGATGCTTATCTTAATTTTATTCAGTATTCTACTTGAGGACAAGCAGAAATTAAGTGTGGGGATATTTGATAAGCATCAAATAGATAGTATATTTTATAATAATTTATCCCTATATTTATATACATTTTAGTGCATTTATATGATTTTAGATACTTATTTCGTTAATATTTGCAGAGATATATTTTAAAGTGGAGATTGAAGAAAAGGAACGAAAACAAGGCAAAAACTGAAGAAAAAGAAGATTAAATGAAGACTCGAAAAAAATGTAGCTAAAACCTTGAAGAAATAATGAAGATGGCCCAAAAGTAGAGTGATAACATCAATTAAGTGTTTTGAATGGAGCTTGGATGAAAAGGAGCGGAATTTAGATCAAAAACCGAAGAAAAGTGTAAATGCTGAATTTCCTGCTATGCGTTAGTATTTTGGCCATAACTTCCTCATACGAAGTCCAAATGAGTTGATTCAAGCGGCCAAATTTAGCTAAGACATAGGGCTACAACATATCAAAAATTCAGCACATTTGGATAAAAACTCAACCGCCGGTTGGGCCTTTCAACCGGCGGTTGGACCAAAATTTCTAGAATATTCAGCCAACGAGGAGTTGTACTTGGAAACAAAGTGCCCAACCGCCGGTTGGACCTTCCAACCTCCGGTTGGGACCGCCACAGCTCAATTATAAATAGAAAACACCTTTCAGCTTCGAAATATAACCCAATAACCTTAATAATTCGTATATTACGAATTATTAACCCCAAATTCGACTTGAAACACTTTCTAGGGGTTTTAGGAGCAATTTAGAGTCACGGGTTCGCAAGGGTTTGTCTACAATCAAGCGTACGGAGCGTGGTTCACGGTTTTGGTTTGCGTATCTTATTCTTTATTTAATTTTGAATGTGTTTTATTATTGAATATTGATTATGATTATGTTTAACTTAATTATGAACTAATATTTATTGTATTCGCTTAGATTTATATTATTGTTGGAATTATATTATTGAATGTTTATTATACAAGAATGTCTCTATTATGATATATTAATGAAAGTTCTTGACATAATTAGACTGATTTATACAAAACTAGGATGACTATAAACTGTTTTTATAAATTAAGTAATTGTGTTTATGTCTTGATCTTAACCTTATGCGATAGACTAAGAATATAGTTAATATAAAGTAATATTGTGATTCAAGCCTAACCATAGAAATTGTATTAATAAATTGCTGATAGATCTTATTAATTAGTAACACTTTGCGTAACCTTATGATCGTGTTGCTATGATGAAGATTTGACTTAACCCTAAGTGATCTTCTACATTAGTAATTCACCAATAATAATAACCAACAATAAATAATCTAAGTAAATACATATTTATCTCTATTTGTTTACTATCCCTAGTTGATTGTTTTCTATTGAATTGGTTATAATTTAGTATTCTTAAATACGTTCATACGGAACTAAAACGTATCCCCCTTATCTTATCTGTGTATTGTATATTTTAATTAAATTATAAATTCTATTTTAATTATAACCACCATTCCCTGTGTTCGAACTTGGACTTACTTATAAAGCTATATTATACGAACGGGCTAATACTTGCCTGAATTGTGTGATAGTATTATTTAGTATTTCCTTAATTTAAAACTTGTGATTATAATTGCATATACTTTCCGCACATCACTTATGTTAGCCGGGTAAACGAACATATCATAAACAATCAATCATAGTTCGAGGGACTATAATTATATTACTAAAAACAACATGTTGTGCCAGGTGGCACACTAATCATTACACAACAGTATATGACGTGGTCATACAACTACTTGATTTCAACTAAGGCATGCATTGCCTAACATCGATAGATTTACTTAATACCAGATAGGTATCCAGGCTCGGAATGCCTCAATTAATATGTACTTGAGTACATACCACTATTACTTAAGTATTAGATACCTCGACTAGCGTATACACATTGATGATTACAACTTCAACTTAATACAAAGCAGAATCGTGGATTCTGGACTATTTTTCTAAACATACAAGGTTTTATACTTTATGTTTTCAACTAACCATCCTTTGAACTCACCAGCTTTATAGCTGACTCGTTTTAGCATGTGTTCTCAGGTGCCCAGCAGGATTAGGATTTCTACAAGATTTGGCTAGCTCGAGTCGCATATTTCCAAACATTGGGACCACTCTGCATTTACTTTGTATTTTCAAATTATGTATTTGGAATTTACTACAATCTCACAACTATTTAAACTTTTATTTTGTAAATGTAATAACTATTTTTAAATGTCTCATTCAGAGTCGTTCATTATATATCTTATGCTGTGATATTTAATTTGGTAACACCCGACCCGACCGCTTCCGCAACCCGAGATTTGAGGGTGTTCCAGGTCAAAATTTATTTTGCATGTTACGGGATGTAATGAAAATGTTTAAATTAGAACAAAAGGTTTTTTCTATTTCGTTTGATAATGCGAGTAATAACACAAACGTCGTTCAAAAATTAATACTAAAATACAACCCACCTTTGAAAGGCATTTTCTACCATAGCAGATGTGTTGCACACATCATTAACTTGGTTGTGCAAGACGGGTTAGCGGTTCCACAAATAAGTCAAGTAAAAGACGCGTATAAAAACATGTTGCAAGATATATTTTGTAAGGGTAAGGCTAGATACAAACTTTATATGAAATTGTGTAAGGATACAGAGAACATTTTTTTAACCCCTAATTGGGACATGCCCGTAAGATGAAATTCGACATACAACATGTTTGTATGTGGTTTACGCCAACGTGAGACTTTACAAGCTTTTCATTTACAACTTGTCCAAAGGGGTTATGCTACAAATGAATTTCCAAACGGATGTTGGGATATTATTGAAAAGATAACCGAATTGCTCAAACTTTTTAAAACCGCAACTACTTTGTTATCGGGTGTTTATTATCCCACGATTCACTTGGTACTTAAGCAAAAATTTTTAATGTGTTCAAAACTAAGCGAATACGAATTTATTGATAATTTATACGCACTAATGGTGGCTCCCATGAAAGAAAAACTAAGAAAATATTTTAAAGAAATGTGTAACACCCGGTCAAAAAGTCAAATTTCGCGCCGATTTTAAACTTTGAATAATTACATTTTATAGTTCAAGTGAAATATTTTTATTAAAAATATTTACAAAACAACATATACAAAATTATAGATTTAAAGTAATAAATCTACATTTTAATCAGGTATAAAATCACGGACATTTTGTACTATGGTTGGAGACCACAGTACACGAGTTAGGGATCTGAGTTCAAATAAAAACCCAAATCCCTCCCCATTTCCACCCCATTCTCATCCTCTCACTTTCTCTCTCTATCTCCATTTTCTCTCTACCCTCTCTCTCTAAAAACCCTTCCACCACCCATCACCACCACCAACCGTTGGGCCACCACCACCGGCTGCCACCACCACCGCCGTCGTCACCATCATCAACAGCAACAACAAGCAACCATCATCACCATTATCATCTTCATCTTCTTCATCAAGTTCATCATCATCTTCAAACCTTCAAAATTCGAATCGTAAGGATTTCTCCACTTTTTCCTTGTTATTTCTTCATAAAAACACTTAATATAGCATGTATTAGCTTTATATCAACGAGATTTGGTCAAAAACGAGTTAGATCTTGATTTTGGATAAAAAAAACCGTCGAACCAGACGACAACGTCGCAGGGACCAAAAACAGTGCTGCGACGTCGCAGTCAACGTCGCAACCAACGTCGCATAACCTACCACCGTCGCATATAGCGACGTAGCCCATAACGTCGCATTGACTTGCGAATGTCGCACATAGCGACGCAAGACCCTACGTCGCCTCTGACGTCGCAGCTGACGTCGCATCTGACGTCGCAGAACCTTAAAAACCTATGTTTTTCACTAAGTATTGACAACCAAATTTTACCACTCGATTTTACCCGAATTTGGATTTCGAATGCGTTTTCTTTAAAGCAAAGTAGTAGAAATAAAAATTTTCCAAGCTGACCTGGCAGCTCGACCCCAGCCAGGGGCTCTGCCCCTTGGACCCCGCTACCAGGGGCGCTGCCCCCGGACCCCCGTACACCATTCCCAGACTTCAACAACAAATGCATACATGAACAACTCGCTTAGACAAACTGATTTGTCTCATACTTATATAACCTCACATGTTTAGGACACTAGAAGGTTACCATTCGGACGACGCGCGTATCCTCGTATCGCTAACAACTCACAGGTGAGTTTCATAGCCCCACTCTTTCAACTGTTTTACTATTTTCGGGGTGAAACACATGCTCAATTACTGTTTTCAAATCATTTTAACAATCGTTTATAATTCACAACTATTTATATTACTGTATGTAATACGAAATGTGTAGTACTTAGGAATTACACCCGTAATATTGTTTTAGAACAATATCAATACTTAACCTAGATAGGTTGAAATCGTACCCGGTTAGGTCGTTGGAAAACGATTACCAATACATAACTTGATTTAGTTATCACAATCTTTTGGCCATATTGTCACGGGACAATATCATTGAATACATTAGAACTAGTTAGTACTACCTACACTGGACAACATCTATACTGTTACAAGTTTAGTTATTCTTTAAGAACTAAAACTGTCGACACACTCCATTATCACTAGAATGGGAACTGAACTTAAGTGAACATTTTCCCAAGACTCCGTTATATATATACTTGCTAGGCTTTAGGCTAGGAGTATACAATATCATCACACGTTAGTACAGACTTCTTATATCAATACGACTCAACTGGTGACGACTCTGGCTCAGGATGTAATCCAACCAGGGATGGTCCCCTGGCTCAGGATGTAATCCAACCGTGGGGGTGTCACCTGATGAATATCTACATACTATTATACGATCTACTTAGTCAGGCATGTCGAGTACTGCTGGCTCTCAAACAACTTAGTCGGGCATGTCGTTGTACTGCAGGCTCAATCACAAATTGCTGCGAGCAATTCCAAAAACGATGCCGCGGTATTGCATCGGGCACCAAACGATGCCACGGTAAAGTGGGCACAAAACAAAACCACGGTATTGCAGTGGGCGAGATTTCAAAACAATCAATGGATCAACGAGTTATACTCGGGGTTCACAATAAGTTAACGGATCGGTGGTGCTGCCACGCGAGGCCGTTAGCTCAATTCAAGTCCGGGTTAGCTTATGCTAATCGGGTAAACGGACAAGCTAAACGTTTTCAAACATAGATCTGCGGATCTACAATCACTTGTTGCTAGATGCAACACCTCATATATTAAATCATAGTTTTGCGGGACTACAGTTACTTACTATCATATGACGTGGTCATACAGTTATTTGGTTACAACTTAGGCAGGTATTGCCTCCCGTTATACACTTACTCATACCAGATAGGTATTTAGGCTCGGTATGCCTCAATTATTGTGTACTTAGGTACGGACCACATTTGCTTAGGTATTAGATACCTAGCTTTTCGAATTACACATTGGTAATTACAACTACAATTTGATACAAATCAGAATCGTGAATTTTGAACAACTTCTCAAAACATACTGGATTTATACTTCATGATTTCAACTAACCATACTATGAACTCACCAGCTTTATAGCTGACCTGTTTTAGCATGTGTTCTCAGGTGCCCAGCAGGATTAGGATTACTACAAGGTTATGCTAGCTCGAGTCGCATGATTTCAAACATTTGGGACAACTCTGCATTTACTTTTGTATTTTCAAATTATGTATTTGAAATTTCTATTAAACTTGCCACGTTGTAAAAGCTCTATTTGGTAAATGTATCATTATTTTCAAACGTCTCATTTAGAGTCGTTCATTATGTATCTTAAGCTGTGATATTTAATTTGGTAACACCCGACCCGATCGCTTCCGCAAACCGAAATTTGAGGGTGTTACAAAATGCCACCGATAATTAGTTGTGTCGCCGCAATAAACCCATGCTTAAACCTTTCCGGGGTGGAATTGCTTATCGATAACATTTGTAACGATTTGGAATTGAATGACGAGAGCCCATTTTTTTCACAAAATACAAAAAAACATTTTAACAAATGCTTTCAAGATTTATTTACTCATTATTTTCAATTATATGGTTCAACAAATCCTTCTTCTAGTTCGGCTTCCACAATGTTTGGTTCATCTTCCTCTCGCGATCCAATGCTTAACTTATATAATAGTTTAAGACAAGAAAACCATAAACGGGCAAGGGGTGAAGGTAATCAAACGAACACTAGCGAATATGGGAGGTATCCCGGAACCGATTTTTTAAACACTATACAACCCGATGAATTCGCACAATTTGATATTTTGGTTTGTAGCGGAGGAGAATATCAATGTGTCGTACGCTGTTGCCTGGTATTTACATCATAATGCCAGCGGGATTAGAGGGGCATCCCCTATCTATGGGGGACAATTTGTGACTAGGATTGCCAAGTACTTCAACATCAGTTTTGAGACTTGTGAGCGAGTGACAGCTAGGCGAAAAACAGTAGGGCTAGCTCAGTTTCGGGGGGCACAGGCTGTCTCAGTTGTCAATAACCGGTTCGTGCCCTACCAGGAACCACCACCAGAGGAGCAAGCGGCTCAACCACCGAGAAGAAGAAGAAGACAACAGCAGGTGGAACATGAACAACATCAACAGGAAGAAGCTGCATATGAGCAGGGAGGTTTCCAGCAGCAAGGCGCATGTAACACCCCCAAATTCACTATTTGGCGGAAGCAAGTTTTGGGGTGCTACTAGTTAAATATCACAGCACAAAGATAAAGCAAACGACATCTATATGCAACCTTTGTAAATTAGTTACATTCCATAGATATAATGTTTGAAAACTTAGTGTTTTCATATACAAAAATGTAGTTTCCTAGAGTCCACGCGTATAGCGGGAGATTCTATTATATAATCGATATATACAAAAGATAAGGCTAAGAATCTCCGTTAATACAGTTGTGTTGAAATCATGCGACTCTAGCTAAAGTCCTGGAGTAATCCTACTCCGTCCGGGTACCTGAGAAAACATGCTAAAAAGGTCAACACGAATGTTGGTGAATCTCACAGGTTTGTAAGTAATATAAGTTTTGAACACAAGATTTCATCAGTAGTGTCCGTAGGCGTAAATTCAGTATTTGCAATCCAGCAAATGTAAAACCAGTATTTGCAATCCAGCAAATGTAAGTAAGTAAGTTATACCGTTGCCATGAGGCTCATAATCGAAGCTTAACCCGTAAGTAATAAGTTTCTCCCGTGACATGCTCGTAACTGAGCAAGCATATGTAACGAATAATAGTCGCCCGTTTATACAGTACGGTTCATGGTAGCGCTACTACCCCGGGCGGGGAGGGTCATTTCCCTAATGGATCCATTAACTAGTGTTCGCGCTTAAGTCCATAACTAACGATATATGATGGAGAGACTTCTGTAAATAGTAAATAACTCATGCAATTCCGTTTGGTATAGTAAGCAGTTTAGTACTTGTGTTCAAGAAAAATCGGTAGCATGTATCTCCCCCAATAAGATAAAACAGTAAAAGTGGGGCCGTAAGACTCACCTGAGTCTTGTAGTAAGCAGTAGCAAATAGCAAGTAGTAAGTAAAGCAAGTAGGTTCTCCGAACCCGTAACCTTCAAATGCCTAAACATATGAGGTTATGTAAGTATGTGTCCCACAAGATGTTTCGTTTAGTTGTACACAACTAGTTAAGTCCAATGTTTGTTTGTATGTTCGTAGTCGTTTGTTTTGAGAAGACAGGTTTGGCCCGTTGGTGACGGTTTGTAATAATAATTCTAAAATGTTGACTTTGCTACAATAAATGTGCTACAGTGAATTGCTACAGTAAATTTGACTTTGCTACAGTAACTTTGACTTTTCTATAGTGAAAATCCTTCAAAATTTCTGATTCTGCGACACAATTTGCGACACAAAAACTTGGTATGCGACACAGGCGTTGTGTCGCATAAAAGTGCGACGCAAGAGCTCTGCAACACAGTGGTTGTGTCGCAAAAGCTTGATATGCTAAATCAATAGCGACATAAGGGTTATGTCGTATAAGGTTTATGACACAATGGTGCGACACAAAATACGACACAATATGGTTTATGCGACACAAGCGTTGTGTCGCAAAGATGAACACCAGCCCAGAAAGTTTCGGCTGTCGTGATTTTTCGACCAAAAACGCAAATCTAACATATTTTTAAGCTGTAAATTCGTGTTTTACTCATACATATGGACATAACTATGTTGTGTAAACATTATAACATCAAAACAATACATCAAAATGAGTAGATCTAAGAATTTTAGATATTTTCTTACAATTGTAAATCGAAGCCAAACGGGGAAGAAAACGAGTATGGTGCCTTTGTAAATCTTGTTCCTCTCGTGATGGTGATTCCGAAAATGTAATCTTTGTGGCTCGGTTTGCACCTCCGAAAATTGATGGAGATTTGGTTGGAGAGAATATTAGGGTGTGTGTGTGTGTTTTGGTTAGTGAGAAATGAAAGAGGGAATGGGGTGGGGGTTTGGGTTTTGGCTGATTCCAAAAGGCAAAGGGGAAAATCACTTCTCAAAACGCAGTGTTTACTCATTGTCCTAACTGATTAGTCTTTCGTTTTTAGTATTTAACCAAACAGTTATGTTTTAAAAATGCTATCCGAATATTTTTATGAAAAATACTTGCAAATGTTTATTAAAAATACTTGTCAGGATATTTAAATTATTTGGTTCACGTTTGATACGTTTTTGTTAAGATATTCGTACTGTTGTCGCGCTAATATGATAGTGTCCGTTAAAAATGTATTTATACAGTAAAATATGTTCCCATTATTCAAGTAAGTTTTGTCACCAACGTCCAAGTAAAATGTATCGGACTCCGTCCGGTTAATTCGTACGATTTATCCAAATCGCGTAAGTACACACATATATATAAATCACCTTATATATACAAGTAGAGTCTGTAATTAGTCCTATTACATACTAATTACAACTAGTTACAAATATTTAGGCATAATTAATTATCCTAATTAGACAGGTGTTACATTCTCCCCTTGTTAAAGAAATTTCATCCCGAAATTAGCTCGAGTGCACAGACGGTGCTTTGTCTGGGAAGAGATGTGGGTATTTCTGTCGCATTTGGTCTTCCCGTTCCCAGGTGAATTCAGGACCACGTCTAGAATTCCACCTGACTTTAATCATGGGAATACGACTCTGTTTCAATCACTTGACCTCACGGTCCATGATTTCCATAGGTTCCTCGACAAAATGAAGTTTATCATCGATTTGGATTTCGTCGAGCGGTATTATTAGTGTCTCGTCAGACAGACATTTCTTCAGGTTAGAAATGTGAAAGGTGTTGCGAACGCTGCTAAGCTCAGCAGGAAGTTGCAGACGGTAAGCCACTGGACCAATCCTTTCAAGGATTTCGAATGGTCCGATGTATCTAGGGTTTAGTTTGCCTCGTTTTCCGAATCGAATGACACCTTTCCACGGTGCCACGTTGAGAAGTACCTTGTCCCCTACCTGGAACTCAAGGTGTTTGCGTCTCACGTCAGCATAGCTTTTCTGACGATCACGTGCGGCTTTCAGCCGGTTTTGAATACCAATGATTTTCTCAGTAGTTTCATGAATGATTTCCGGACCCGTGAGTTGGGAATCTCCTAACTCAGTCCAACAGATAGGTGATCGGCACTTACGCCCGTAGAGTGCCTCGAAGGGTGCAGCCTTAATGCTGGTATGGTAACTGTTGTTGTACGAGAACTCGCACAACGGTAAGTGGCTTTCCCAAGAAGTACCGAAGTCCACTACGCAGGCTCGTAGCATATCCTCCAGTGTTTGGATGGTTCGCTCGCTTTGACCATCGGTTTGCGGGTGATAAGCTGTACTCATATCCAGACAAGTACCGAGAGATTTCTGTAACGATTGCCAAAAGTTGGAAGTGAAACGGCTGTCTCTATCCGAGATGATCGAGATAGGTACACCGTGTCACGAAACAATTTCCTTGATGTAAATGCGAGCCAAACGCTCCATCTTGTCAGTTTCCTTTATGGCCAGAAAATGAGCAGATTTTGTGAGACGGTCCACAATCACCCAAATGGTATCGCAACCGCTCGAAGTTTTCGGTAGTTTGGTAATGAAGTCCATGGCAATTTTCTCCCATTTCCATTGAGGAATTTCAGGTTGTTGGAGCAATCCCGAGGGTCTTTGGTGTTCGGCCTTGACTTTGGAACAGGTTAGGTATTTACTGATGTACATGGCGATGTCAGCTTTCATGTTAGGCCACCAATACAACCCTTTGACGTCATGATACATCTTGTCAGAACCAGGATGTATAGAGTATCGAGATTTGTGAGCTTCAGCCATCACCAAATCTCGCAAGTTTCCGAATTTGGGTAACCACACCCGGTTAAAGAAGTATCGAGTCCCATCGGGTTTGATTTCGAATTGTTTATCCAAGCCTCGTAAGGCTTCATTTTTCAGGTTTTCATCGCTGAGTGCTTCAAGCTGAGCGGTAAGGATTTGAGCAGGGAGCTCGTTACGAATTGTCATAGAAAGTGCTCGGACTCGAAGGGGTTTCACTCGTTCTTTTCGGCTTAAGGCATCGGCAACTACATTCGCCTTGCCCGGATGGTATTTGATCTCGCAGTCGTAGTTACTAAGTAACTCAACCCAACGACGTTGCCTCATGTTTAGATCATTCTGATCGAATATGTGTTGGAGACTTTTGTGATCGGTAAAGATAGTGCTTTTCGTACCGTAGAGATAACGTCTGCAGATTTTCAATGCGAAGACCACGGCACCTAACTCGAGGTCGTGGGTCGTATAGTTTTTCTCGTGGATTTTTAGTTGTCGTGAGGCATAGGCAATGACTTTTTCCCGTTGCATTAACACGCAACCAAGTCCTTGGTGTGAGGCGTCGCAATAAACTACGAAGTCGTCGGTGCCCTCGGGTAAGGACAAGATTGGTGCACTGCAAAGTTTGTGCTTCAATGGCTGGAAAGCTGACTCTTGTTTATCAGTCCAATCGAACTTCTTATCTTTCTGAGTCTGTGTTGTTAGGGGAACAGCTATTCTTGAAAAGTTTTCAATGAATCGGCGGTAATAACCAGCAAGACCTAAGAATTGTCTCACTTCGGTTGGAGTGGTCGGTGACTCCCAGCCCTTGATTGCTTCAATCTTAGCGAGATCAACATGAATTCCCTGGCTGTCAATCACGTGTCCAAGGAATTGAACGGTTCGAATCCAGAACTCACACTTAGAGAATTTGGCATATAACTCTTCGTGTCTAACGAGTCCTAGAATGGTTTTCATATGCTGAGCATGTTCCTGTTCATCGCGAGAGTAAATCAGGATATCGTCGATGAACACAATGACGAATTTGTCAAGATATGGTTTGCACACCCGATTCATAAGGTCCATGAATACGGCCGGTGCGTTGGTTAAACCGAATGGCATCACTTGGAATTCGTAATGCCCATAACGAGTTCGGAAAGCTGTCTTTGGGATATCCTTGTCGCGGACTCGGAGTTGATGATAACCTGACCGTAGATCAATCTTTGAGTAAACACTCGATCCCTGGAGCTGGTCAAATAGGTCATCGATTCTAGGAAGCGGGTACCGATTCTTTATGGTTAGCTTATTCAGCTCTCGATAGTCGATACACATACGGAAAGAGCCATCTTTCTTTTTCACGAATAAGACCGGAGCTCCCCAAGGCGAGGAACTTGGTCGAATAAATCCTCTGTCCAGGAGTTCCTGTAGTTGGTTAGATAACTCCTGCATTTCGGATGGTGCTAGACGGTACGGGGCTCGTGCCACGGGTGCAGCTCCTGGCACAAGTTCGATTTGAAATTCAATTTGTCTAGGTGGCAGAAGTCCGAGCAAGTCTTCAGGAAAGACTTCCGGGAAATCCCGCACGATTGGAACATCCTCAAGTCGCTTCTCCTCCGACTTCTTCTCCGTTACATGTGCGAGGATGGCTTGATACCCTTTTCGCAGATATTTTCTAGTTTTCAGGCAGGATACAATATTCAGATTCCGTCTGCCGGTCTCCCCTTGTAGGACTAAGGTTCCACCGGAGACAAGAGGTATGCGAACGATTTTTTCATGACAGATGATTTCAGCTCGGTGCTCGGATAACCAATCCATACCGACAATAATATCGAAGCTGCCGATCTCGACATGGATTAAATCAATGGAAAACGTTTCGTTCGTAAGGTTAAGTGTACAGTTGCGTATGATGCTATCAGTCTCAATCATTTTGCCGTTAGCTAATTCTACAATGTATTTAGCATCTAAGGCAGTATGAGTTATATCAAGTAAATGGCTAAATTTCTCAGAAATGAAGCTTCTATCAGCACCAGTATCAAATAATACAGAAGCTGTAAGGTCATAGAGAAGGAACGTACCCGTCACGACATTCGGGTCTTGTCTGGCTTCCCCAGCCTTGATAACGAATGCTCTACCGCGAGCAGGGTTGTTGTTGTTTTTCAGCTTTGGGCAATCTTTCTTGAAATGCCCTGAATTTCCGCACCCAAAGCAGGCCTTTGGTGCATTAGTGTTGGGGGTATGAACATTGGTCCGGCAATCCTTGGCTAAATGCCCGAACCGTTTGCAGTTGGAGCAAGGGCAAGAACCGTCATGATGGCGGTTGCATTTGGAACAGTAAGGTTTGTTCCCGATGTACCCTTTCTTCTCCGAAGTCCCCGATGAATAAGCCTTAACAGACTCAGGCTTTTTGTTGGAGGTTTGGTTGCATGAGTTGGGGTTTCCTTCCCATTTGCGTTTGTTGTTTGCAGATGGGGTTGAAGTTGTGCCTCGGCGGACAGAATTTGCCGTCAATTCATGGGCCATACGAATGGCGCTCTGAATAGTACCCGGTTTGGATGATGTCACCAGGTCTTGGAGTCTCTCGGGAAGTCCATCAACGTATTTCTCGATCCTCTTGTACTCAGGATCGACCATGGATGGGCACAGAAGTGCCAGTTGGTGGAAACGGTTGGTGTAACCGGTGATGTCGTCACCCTGCATTTTGTGGTTCCAGAATTCCAATTCCAGCTGTTTCAATTCATCCCTGGGGCAGTACTCGCCCCTCAACATCTCCTTCAACTCCTCCCACGGGAGTTTGTAAGCATTAGCAATACCCACAGTCTGGGCATAGGTGTTCCACCAGGTGAGTGCGGTGTCAGTAAAAGTACTAACGGAGAACTTAACCTTGTCTCCCTCCGCACAGTGACAACCGTCAATTTAGGACTATAATTTAGTGCCTAATCAAGTTTTAATACATGTAATTAGTTCTGTGTTAGGCTAATTAATGTATCAATTATTATATATATTGTTGAATATATATCTACAATTATGCGGTTTGTTTAAATCGTACGAATCTCAAATCGAATGAATTTCGATACAATAAATACGGACGTTGGTGACCAACTTTTATTAAATAACGATTTTATGTCAAAAATATTATTATTATAATACTTCGTATTCATTCGTACCGTACAATCAGAAAGTTACACAATTTAAAATGTAAAACGCGCAAACAAATTAACTTACCTTTTTATAATTCAAATATAATGTGATTAGTAAAATATCTAAATAAAATATGGCGTAATAAATTGTATTTTAAAATGTTCCAATCAATATTTAAAATAATTATTTAAAGTTTAAACGACGGAGCAAACGAACACCGCACGGAGCGGGAACGCGGGGCGAAAATGGGGATTTAACCCCCACTTCCACCCACTTTCTTTCATTTTCTCTTTTTCTCTATCTCTCTCCTCTCTTATTTCTCTCAAACAAAACCCCAAACCAAAAATCATCAAAATCGCAAAATAAACACCTCAAACGACCTCGGATCTTCAAGCCCCTTTACAATAAACGACCACCTCGCGACGATCTACACTTCTATCTTTCCGGAATTTCATTTCGGCGATTTGTAAGTTTCCGACACAACTCCGAAAACTCTCGTTTTTAAGATTTATAACTTGCTAGTTGTTTGTATAACCTTGTAATGTCCTAAAATGGGTTGGGTAAAAATATTATGCCGATCGATGGCCGGAAAACGCGTTTTTGGAGTTGAAACTCCGATCAGATCCCGTACGTCGCATTTGGCCTGGAGCAGATGCGACGTAGCGACCTACGTCGCATTATATCCCCAACGTCGCATACAGCGACGCAGCCTATTACGTCGCATTGACTTGCGAACGTCGCACATAGCGACGCAGACCTTAACGTCGCAAAAACGAACCTACGTCGCATGAGCGACGTAGCACCCTACGTCGCTATTGACTTAGCACTGTTGACCTTAGCGACGTAACCCTTTACGTCGCAAAACTCTTACGTCGCAGCCTACGTCGCAGGCTACGTCGCACAAAACAGAATCTTCAAAACTCAAAATTTTCGAAGTCAAAGTCACTGTAGCAATTCACTGTAGCAACAATATAATAACCTTTTGAACTATTGTTACAACCGTCACCAACGGGCCGTACGCGTTTTCAAAACATACTTCAACACTCAAACAAGTCGTTGTAACTTGTGTCAATTCAATCAAACAAGTCGTAGTAACTTGTAACAATACAATCAACCAAATCGGGGTAATTTGGACATTAAGTTAGACAAACAATTCAAATGGTAGTCTTTCGAGATACCAATACAATTAATAACAATTCAAGTGTCGTGGACACATTCAGGTTTCAAGTCTTTGGACACCAACACACTGCTAATTACTTCAAGTTTAATTGCTTAACATTCCAAGACTCAGGTGAGTTTCATAGCCCCATTTTCACTACTTTTACCAGGGGTGTGATATTACTACTTCATTTGTTTTACAAGTAGAACGCAAGTGCCAAACTTCAAATACTACATGAGTTTCAAGCTAATCAATTTAAAGTCCTCCATAAGCATAGTCTCTAGTATTTTATAGCGTGAATGTTAGTATATGATATCATATGGGATTGACAATCCTCATCCGGGTTAGCACGCACTAATCGGTCAAACGGATGTATTAGCATTTGGGAAGACGAGTGTTGATTAGGCACTCGTAGGAGGCAAATCATGTTAGGTTTCCTTAATTGGGCCTGACAAATCAGTTAAGCTCAGACTATGTGCTCATGGACAGTATAACTTTTATTTTGCTTAAGTGCATTTTAAATTCATTATAAATCTTGCGGTTCTGACAATTATACATTGACATACAAACCTGTGAGCTCACCAGCGTTTTCGCTGACCCATTTTAGTATATATCACAGGTACCCAGCAGTAGGTTGACTGCACAAGCAGGGATTTCTAGCTCGAGTCAGCATACATACAATTAGAAATTGGACTGCATTATTATATTTTGTAAAAGTAATTATGCCATGTAATCTCTCAATTTCAGGAACCGAGCTAGTGCAATATTATTTTTGATGTAAACGTTAACTTATTAATACAAGTTTTAAACGACGCATATAGTGGTCGTTCATTATTATCTTTGTGCTTTGTATATTGATTAGTGGCACCCAAATCAAGCTTCCGCAAATCATTAAATTTGGGGGTGTCACAGATTGGTATCAGAGCCTAAGGTTATAGTGAACTAGGTTGCATTTAGTGGGCCTAGACTATGACCGTTAGGCAGTATTCCTTATTAGTTATGACTAGTTCAGGGATTACATCATACGACTTTAATTTAACATAGCCTGATCAACTATGTACAATTAAAGAAAGATGATGTGAAATCTGAAAGAGTTATGTTGAACAGGAATGCATTAGTTGACTCTGACCTCGAGAGAAACGGGACTCAAAACACTTCTGTGCTAGACACTTAATAGGTTATTATGTAATATACATATATATACATGAATAGACCTCATTACAACTTTAGGCTATATTATATTATATGAATATAGGCCTCTTTCTTTCAAACGTTTTGTCTCGAAATGACAAACACACCACTAGTTCATCATACTCGGACTAGTATCTTATTTCATTTCCTTGTTCTTTCTTACTCAGCATCATGCCTCCACGTCGTCAAATTACCCTTAGCGAAGCTGAAATCGCGGGAATCATTGCCCGCAGTGTGACCGAAGCCTTGGCTACCCGAACACCACCCGGTAGCGAGGACACAGCAACCAATACTCCACCGCCCAAACCCTGCTCCTATAAGGACTTTCTTAGCTGTAAACCGCTATACTTCAAGGGCACGGAAGGTGCCATTGGCTTAATCCGTTGGATTGAGCGCATGGAATCTGTTTTCAGTCTCTGCGACTGCACTGAGAACAACAAGGTCAAATTCGCTGCTTACACCTTTCAGGAAGGTGCACTCACGTGGTGGAAAACCCACGCAAACTCTGTAGGCCTCGAGATTGCAAACCGACTTCCTTGGGTCGAACTGAAGAAGAAACTGACAGAAAAGTACTGTCCTGAAGAACAATTGCACAGGCTGGAGGAAGAATTCTGGCATCTGGAGGTGCAGGGAAATGATGTTGCTGATTATACCACCAAATTTCAGCAGTTTGCTCTATTATGCCCGGGTTTAGTCGAACCAGAAAGTAAGGGCATTAAGAAATACATTCGTGGACTCCCCGAGAACATCCAAGGAAACGTCGCCTCATCCAAACCAACCACTACTGAGAGTGCCATTCGATTGGCCCACGAACTCATGGCCCTAGTTGTCAGCCGTGAGACCTCCAACACCTCATCCTCCAACAAACGCAAATCCACTGAACACTACCACAACTCAAGCAAGAAAAACAACGCCATCCAAGTCTACACCTCCAACTCTGAAACCACCCACAGCTACACCGGGGGCAGACCTTATTGTCCCAAGTGTAACTATCACCATTTTGGTCAGTGCGGTACTCCTTGCAACAACTGCAGGAGGCAAGGGCATTTGACTAAGGACTGCAGAGCCCCCAAATCCAACAACAACCTCTCTGACAGAAATACCCGACAACCTAAGTCCTGCTATGAATGTGGAAACCCAGGACACTTCAGGGATTCTTGCCCAAAGTTGAAGAATAAGGGCAACAACAACAACAACTCCCGCAACAACAACAACGCCAAAAGTACCGCTTTCGTGATCAACTCAGGGGACGCCCGTCTGGACCCGAATGTGGTCACGGGTATGTTCCTCCTCAACAATTTAACTGCTTCCATTCTATTTGATACTGGTGCCGATAGGAGTTTTATTTCCGATGAATTTTGCCCTCTACTTGACATTACACCTGTTGCTTTAGACGTTAAGTACACCGTAGAGCTAGCAAATGGCAAGCTGATAGAAACCGATAGTGTGATACCTAATTGCACTTTAAATCTAGCCGACGAAACCTTCCCCATAGATCTTATGCCTATTGAGATAGGAAGTTTCGATGTCATCGTAGGCATGGACTGGTTATCCAAACATCGCGCCGAAATCATCTGCTATGACAAAATTGTTCGCATACCTCTCACTGTCGGTAGAACCCTAGTCATACAGGGGGAGACCGGAGGGACGAGGCTCAACCTCATATCTTGTTTAAAAACCCGAAAATTTCTGAGAAAGGGTTATCCTGCAATCCTCGCGCACATCATGGAGAAAAAGTCGGAGGAGAAGCGACTTGAGGATGTTCCAATTGTTCGAGACTTTCCAGAAGTCTTTCCTGAAGAACTACCTGGTCTACCACCACCAAGACAGGTTGAGTTCTCAATCGATCTTGTACCAGGTGCTGCGCCTGTGGCCCGAGCACCATACCGTTTAGCTCCATCCGAACTTCAGGAGTTGTCCACCCAGTTACAGGAACTCCTGGAACGAGGGTTTATCAGGCCGAGTTCTTCACCTTGGGGAGCTCCGGTCCTATTCGTTAAGAAGAAAGATGGTTCCTTTCGAATGTGTATCGACTATCGAGAGTTGAACAAGTTAACTGTCAAGAACCGGTATCCACTTCCTCGAATCGATGATTTGTTCGACCAACTGCAAGGGTCGAGTTGTTATTCAAAGATTGATCTCCGATCCGGTTATCATCAATTGCGTGTTCGCGATGCCGATATTCCAAAAACCGCTTTCAGAACCCGTTATGGGCATTACGAATTCCAAGTGATGCCATTCGGCCTAACCAACGCACCGGCGGTATTCATGGATCTTATGAATCGGGTGTGCAAACCTTATCTTGACAAATTTGTCATTGTCTTCATCGACGACATCCTTATATATTCACGAAACAAAGAAGAACACGCGCAACACCTCAAAACCATCCTTGAACTGCTTAAACACGAGGAGCTCTATGCCAAGTTCTCTAAGTGTGAGTTCTGGATCAAAACCGTTCAATTCCTTGGTCACGTGATTGACAGTCAGGGGATTCACGTTGACCCGTCAAAAATCGAGGCTATCAAAGATTGGCAATCGCCAACCACTCCAACCGAAGTACGGCAGTTTTTGGGACTTGCCGGGTACTATCGACGCTTCATTGAAAATTTCTCCAAGATAGCCATACCACTCACGACTCTGACCCAGAAAGACAAAAAGTTTGACTGGACTGAGAAACAAGAGTCGGCATTTCAACTCTTAAAGCAAAAGCTTTGCAGTGCTCCTATCCTATCATTACCCGAAGGCACCGATGATTTCGTGGTATACTGCGATGCTTCTCATCAAGGTCTCGGTTGTGTGCTCATGCAACGAGACAAAGTCATAGCTTATGCTTCCCGACAGCTCAAGATTCATGAAAAGAATTACACCACCCACGACCTCGAGCTAGGAGCTGTCGTTTTTGCCCTCAAAATCTGGAGACATTACCTTTATGGTACCAGATGTACAATCTTTACCGACCATAAAAGCCTTCAACACATATTCGATCAGAAGGATCTCAACATGAGGCAACGTCGATGGGTCGAGTTGCTTACCGATTACGACTGTGAACTCAAATATCATCCAGGCAAAGCAAATGTTGTTGCTGACGCCCTCAGTCGAAAAGAGCGAGTGAAACCACTTCGGGTTCGAGCCCTCAGTATGACCATTCACAACAATTTAAACATTCAAATTCTCACTGCTCAACTCGAAGCCTTAAAACCCGAACATGTCAAAGATGAAGCCTTGCGGGGCATGGATAAACAGCTTGAAATCAGACCTAACGGGATTAGGTATTTCTCAAACCGAATCTGGTTGCCTAAATTCGGGAACCTACGTGACTTGGTGATGGATGAAGCTCACAAGTCCAAATATTCTATCCATCCGGGATCCGATAAAATGTACCACGGTATCAAGGACTTCTACTAGTGGCCAAACATGAAATCTGAAATCGCCACCTATGTCAGCAAGTGCCTTACTTGCTCCAAAGTCAAAATCGAATATCAAAAACCTTCTGGTTTACTTCAGCAACCCAGTCTTCCTGAATGGAAATGGGAACAAATTTCCATGGACTTCATAACCAAACTACCCAAATCCTCAAACGGTTGCGATTCCATTTGGGTGATCGTGGATCGTCTCACAAAGTCTGCTCACTTCCTAGCAATCAAGGAATCCGACAAAATGGAACGCCTCACCAACATTTATCTGAAAGAAATCGTGACCAAACACGGTGTTCCAATCTCCATTATCTCGGATAGAGATAGTCGTTTCACTTCACAATTTTGGCAATCACTTCAAAAATCTCTGGGTACTCGACTTGATATGAGTACCGCATACCATCCTCAAACAGACGGCCAAAGTGAACGAACCATTCAAACACTGGAAGACATGCTACGGGCCTGCGTAGTAGACTTCGGCGTAAACTGGGAAAAACATCTACCATTGTGCGAGTTCTCGTACAACAACAGTTATCATACCAGCATCAAGGCTGCTCCCTTCGAGGCACTGTACGATCGTAAGTGCCGGTCACCTATCTGTTGGACTGAAGTTGGGGATAGCCAACTCACAGGTCCAGAAATCATTCACGAGACGACCGAGAAAATCGTTGAAATTCAAAACAAACTCAAAGCCGCGCGTGATCGCCAGAAAAGTTATGCTGACGTGAGACGCAAACCACTCGAGTTCCAAGTTGGGGATCGAGTTCTACTCAGAGTATCGCCTTGGAAAGGCGTAATCCGATTTGGTAAACGAGGGAAGTTAAATCCCAGATACATTGGACCATTCGAGATCCTCGAAAGGATTGGTCCAGTGGCTTATCGATTGCAGCTGCCATCTGAACTCAGCAGCGTGCATCCCACATTTCATGTTTCAAATCTGAAGAAGTGTCTGTCTGATGAGACACTTATCATTCCACTCGATGAAATTCGAGTTGACGAAAAACTTCACTTTGTTGAGGAACCCGCTGAAATCATGGACCGTGAGGTCAAACAACTTAAACAAAGTCGTATTCCCATTGTCAAGGTTAGGTGGAATTCGCGGCGCGGTCCGGAATTCACCTGGGAACGGGAAGACCAAATGCGACTCAAGTATCCTCAACTCTTCACTGATTCAACGTCAAACACCACTTCAACAATTTCGGGACGAAATTCTTCTAACAGGGGGAGAATGTGACAACCGTCAATTTAGGACTATAATTTAGTGCCTAATCAAGTTTTAATACATGTAATTAGTTCTGTGTTAGGCTAATTAATGTATCAATTATTATATATATTGTTGAATATATATCTACAATTATGCGGTTTGTTTAAATCGTACGAATCTCAAATCGAATGAATTTCGATACAATAAATACGGACGTTGGTGACCAACTTTTATTAAATAACGATTTTATGTCAAAAATATTATTATTATAATACTTCGTATTCATTCGTACCGTACAATCAGAAAGTTACACAATTTAAAATGTAAAACGCGCAAACAAATTAACTTACCTTTTTATAATTCAAATATAATGTGATTAGTAAAATATCTAAATAAAATATGGCGTAATAAATTGTATTTTAAAATGTTCCAATCAATATTTAAAATAATTATTTAAAGTTTAAACGACGGAGCAAACGAACACCGCACGGAGCGGGAACGCGGGGCGAAAATGGGGATTTAACCCCCACTTCCTCCCACTTTCTTTCATTTTCTCTTTTTCTCTATCTCTCTCCTCTCTTATTTCTCTCAAACAAAACCCCAAACCAAAAATCATCAAAATCGCAAAATAAACACCTCAAACGACCTCGGATCTTCAAGCCCCTTTACAATAAACGACCACCTCGCGACGATCTACACTTCTATCTTTCCGGAATTTCATTTCGGCGATTTGTAAGTTTCCGACACAACTCCGAAAACTCTCGTTTTTAAGATTTATAACTTGCTAGTTGTTTGTATAACCTTGTAATGTCCTAAAATGGGTTGGGTAAAAATATTATGCCGATCGATGGCCGGAAAACGCGTTTTTGGAGTTGAAACTCCGATCAGATCCCGTACGTCGCATTTGGCCTGGAGCAGATGCGACGTAGCGACCTACGTCGCATTATATCCCCAACGTCGCATACAGCGACGCAGCCTATTACGTCGCATTGACTTGCGAACGTCGCACATAGCGACGCAGACCTTAACGTCGCAAAAACGAACCTACGTCGCATGAGCGACGTAGCACCCTACGTCGCTATTGACTTAGCACTGTTGACCTTAGCGACGTAACCCTTTACGTCGCAAAACTCTTACGTCGCAGCCTACGTCGCAGGCTACGTCGCACAAAACAGAATCTTCAAAACTCAAAATTTTCGAAGTCAAAGTCACTGTAGCAATTCACTGTAGCAACAATATAATAACCTTTTGAACTATTGTTACAACCGTCACCAACGGGCCGTACGCGTTTTCAAAACATACTTCAACACTCAAACAAGTCGTTGTAACTTGTGTCAATTCAATCAAACAAGTCGTAGTAACTTGTAACAATACAATCAACCAAATCGGGGTAATTTGGACATTAAGTTAGACAAACAATTCAAATGGTAGTCTTTCGAGATACCAATACAATTAATAACAATTCAAGTGTCGTGGACACATTCAGGTTTCAAGTCTTTGGACACCAACACACTGCTAATTACTTCAAGTTTAATTGCTTAACATTCCAAGACTCAGGTGAGTTTCATAGCCCCATTTTCACTACTTTTACCAGGGGTGTGATATTACTACTTCATTTGTTTTACAAGTAGAACGCAAGTGCCAAACTTCAAATACTACATGAGTTTCAAGCTAATCAATTTAAAGTCCTCCATAAGCATAGTCTCTAGTATTTTATAGCGTGAATGTTAGTATATGATATCATATGGGATTGACAATCCTCATCCGGGTTAGCACGCACTAATCGGTCAAACGGATGTATTAGCATTTGGGAAGACGAGTGTTGATTAGGCACTCGTAGGAGGCAAATCATGTTAGGTTTCCTTAATTGGGCCTGACAAAATCAGTTAAGCTCAGACTATGTGCTCATGGACAGTATAACTTTTATTTTGCTTAAGTGCATTTTAAATTCATTATAAATCTTGCGGTTCTGACAATTATACATTGACATACAAACCTGTGAGCTCACCAGCGTTTTCGCTGACCCATTTTAGTATATATCACAGGTACCCAGCAGTAGGTTGACTGCACAAGCAGGGATTTCTAGCTCGAGTCAGCATACATACAATTAGAGATTGGACTGCATTATTATATTTTGTAAAAGTAATTATGCCATGTAATCTCTCAATTTCAGGAACCGAGCTAGTGCAATATTATTTTTGATGTAAACGTTAACTTATTAATACAAGTTTTAAACGACGCATATAGTGGTCGTTCATTATTATCTTTGTGCTTTGTATATTGATTAGTGGCACCCAAATCAAGCTTCCGCAAATCATTAAATTTGGGGGTGTCACAGTTGCAGATAAGAAATACAGATTCGATTTTATCGATCCAGCATGCTAGACCGATAGCTCCCTCAGTACCTGCAAAGTCCAAAGGTTTGCAGTTCTGGAAGTCTTTGTAAGAACAGGGTTTGGGTTGTGGTGCATTGTTAGCTGTATCTTCGCTACCAGGGTTTGAGGTTCGGGTAGCTAAGGCTTGGGCTACACTGCGAGCAATCAGACCCGCTATTTCGGCTTCACTGAGGGTGACTTGTCGGCGAGGAGGCATGATGCTGACAAGAAAAGAACAATGAAAAGAAATAAGATTGTTGTACGAAGTTTATGATATATCACAAGTGTGTATGATGAGATACACAATAACAATACGAGGTGATAATCATAATTCATTTAGATAATCAGTTGGACACAAGGTACGAGTTTTCCAAAATATTACAGAGTAATAGTAGTACAAAAGTACCGGGAATTATTACATCCGTTCGAATTACATAATTCCTACTTTGGCAGATAATTGGTTACAAGGTGAAGACTACTCTAGTCTTGACGTAAGTTGACTTGCTCCATTAGCGCAACAAGGCGATCCACCGTGTCCGCAAGTCTGTTGGCTTGCCTGGCATTTTCTTCAACCAAGGCCAGTCGTTGTACCAATGCTCGAGAGTACTCCTCGGTCTCCTGTGAACGCTGTTCACATTCCTCTAGTCGGTTTCTTATGAGTTCATCCGCACCTAACTCAGCAGTCATTGAATCCTGGATTATGCTTACAGAGAGGTTGGTATCTTCTTGTTCTCGCTGGAGTTGTGATATATGATCAAGTGCTTGGCGGAGCAGGTAGGTCATTCGATGTAGTTCCCGTTCGAGATTTTTGAGCCTTTACTCCTGATGATGGAGTTGGGTAGCCAACACTGGTACCGTGGGGTGTGCCGAGTTCCGAGTGTTGTGAACAGGATAGGGGCTGGTTCGAGGTGACCTAGTGGTCCTCCTGGCTATTTGCGGGTTTCGAGATCCTTGCGGATGAGAGTGTGACGAATTGGTGATGTGTTTGCCATTCCTGTGGCAGAGTGTAAGTAAGACGAGGCTAATATATGGGTAAGTACATAATATCCAGCCTAGTGCCTAGCACGTATCAAGTAATGGTCCGGTTCTCTCGTGGTCAGAGTCATCTAACGTATCCCCGTTCAACATAATCGTTTCAGACCTTACATCATCTTTCCTTAATTGTACATAGTTGATCAGGCTATGTTAAATTAAAGTCGTATGTTGTAATTCCTGAACCAGTCATGCCTAATAAGGAAATACTGCCTAATGGTCATAGTCTAGGCCCACTAAATACAACCTAGTTCACTATAACCTTAGGCTCTGATACCAATCTGTAACACCCCTAAATTCACTGTTTGGCGGAAGCAAGTTTTGGGGTGCTACTAATCAAATATCACAGCACAAAGATAAAGCAAACGACATCTATATGCAACCTTTGTAAATTAGTTACATTCCATAGATATAATGTTTGAAAACTTAATGTTTTCGTATACAAAAATGTAGTTTCCTAGAGTCCACGCGTATAGCGGGAGATTCTATTACATAATCGATATATACAAAAGATAATGCTAAGAATCTCCGTTAATGTAGTTGTGTTGAAATCATGCGACTCTAGCTAAAGTCCTGGAGTAATCCTACTCCGTCCGGGTACCTGAGAAAACATGCTAAAAAGGTCAACACGAATGATGGTGAATCTCACAGGTTTGTAAGTAATATAAGTTTTGAACACAAGATTTCATCAGTAGTGCCCGTAGGCGTAAATTCAGTATTTGCAATCCAGCAAATGTAAAACCAGTATTTGCAATCCAGCAAATGTAAGTAAGTAAGTTATACCGTTGCCATGAGGCTCATAATCGAAGCTTAACCCGTAAGTAATAAGTTGCTCCCGTGACATGATCGTAACTGAGCAAGCATATGTAACGAATAATAGTCGCCCGTTTATACAGTACGGTTCGTGGTAGCGCTACTACCCCGGGCGGGGAAGGTCATTTCCCTAATGGATCCATTAACTAGTGTTCGCGCTTAAGTCCATAACTAACGATATATGATGGAGAAACTTCTGTAAGTAGTAAATAACTCATGCAATTCCGTTTGGTATAGTAAGCAGTTTAGTACTTGTGTTCAAGAAAAATCGGTAGCATGTATCTCCCCCAATAAGATAAAACAGTAAAAGTGGGGCCGTAAGACTCACCTGAGTCTTGTAGTAAGCAGTAGCAAATAGCAAGTAGTAAGTAAAGCAAGTAGGTTCTCCGAACCCGTAACCTTCAAATGCCTAAACATATGAGGTTATGTAAGTATGTGTCCCGCAAGACGTTTCGTTTAGTTGTACACAACTAGTTAAGTCCAATGTTTGTTTGTATGTTCGTAGTCGTTTGTTTTGAGAAGACAGGTTTGGCCCGTTGGTGACGGTTTGTAATAATAATTCTAAAATGTTGACTTTGCTACAGTAAATGTGATACAGTGAATTGCTACAGTAAAATTTGACTTTGCTACAGTAACTTTGACTTTTCTATAGTGAAAATCCTTCAAAATTTCTGATTCTGCGACACAATTTGCGACACAAAAACTTGGTATGCGACACAGGCGTTGTGTCGCATAAAAGTGCGACGCAAGAGCTCTGCAACACAGTGGTTGTGTCGCAAAAGCTTGCGATGCTAAATCAATAGCGACATAAGGGTTATGTCGTATAAGGTTTACGACACAATGGTGCGACACAAAATACGACACAATATGGTTTATGAGACACAAGCGTTGTGTCGCAAAGATGAACACCAGCCCAGAAAGTTTCGGCTGTCGTGATTTTTCGATCAAAAACGCAAATCTAACATATTTTTAAGCTGTAAATTCGTGTTTTACTCATACATATGGACATAACTAAGTTGTGTAAACATTATAACATCAAAACAATACATCAAAATGAGTAGATCTAAGAATTTTAGATATTTTCTTACAATTGTAAATCGAAGCCAAACGGGGAAGAAAACGAGTATGGTGCCTTTGTAAATCTTGTTCCTCTCGTGATGGTGATTCCGAAAATGTAATCTTTGTGGCTCGGTTTGCACCTCCGAAAATTGATGGAGATTTGGTTGGAGAGAATATTAGGGTGTGTGTGTGTGTTTTGGTTAGTGAGAAATGAAAGAGGGAATGGGGTGGGGGTTTGGGTTTTGGCTGATTCCAAAAGGCAAAGGGGAAAATCACTTCTCAAAACGCAGTGTTTACTCATTGTCCTAACTGATTAGTCTTTCGTTTTTAGTATTTAACCAAACAGTTATGTTTTAAAAATGCTATCCGAATATTTTTATGAAAAATACTTGCAAATGTTTATTAAAAATATTTGTCAGGATATTTAAATTATTTGGTTCACGTTTGATACGTTTTTGTTAAGATATTCGTACCGTTGTCGCGCTAATATGATAGTGTCCGTTAAAAATGTATTTATACAGTAAAATATGTTCCCATTATTCAAGTAAGTTTTGTCACCAACGTCCAAGTAAAATGTATCGGACTCCGTCCGGTTAATTCGTACGATTTATCCAAATCGCGTAAGTACACACACATATATAAATCACCTTATATATACAAGTAGAGTCTGTAATTAGTCATATTACATACTAATTACAACTAGTTACAAATAATTAGGCATAATTAATTATCCTAATTAGACAGGTGTTACAGCGCAGCACTGCCATCCATGCTGGATGTTATGCATGGTATTCAGGGCCTTCAGGTTAGCCATGATAATTTTTCGCAGGAAGTCAGGTATGAGCATGGAGCACAGCGTTACCACAACGCTTGGTCACAGCACAACATACGAAGACTTTCTGAAGCGGTGCCCAACTTCCGGCCTACAACCTACAACTACCCACCCATGTGGGGTCAGTCTGGAGCAAGCTATCCACCACCTGGTTATGACGAGGGTGCCGCCTTGGCAGAGCTGCAGGAAGAGTACCGAAGGCCGCAGGAGAGAGAGCAAGAGGAGCGTGGATTCCCCTATGACTATTTCCCGTTTTGAGTGCTTGCGTGCCTCATGTGATTGTGACACTATTCTAGACAAATTGATTACGGTCTATTTAAGTACTTTTAATTTTCTGCTTTGATATTTTGGAATGCTTGACTGGGAATGGCGTTTGGGTACGTTTTTGTACAACGACATCCCAAAACACTTTTCTATTTCGATTTAGGTGAAATTTTGGTGGAAAATGGTCAAATGTGTTGGATCAGGGCTTTTGTACCCGGCTGGAACATGGGTACCCGGTGGGTACTCTTTGAAGAATGGTAACAGAAGTGATTAAGGCTAATGTACCCGGCTGGAACTACTTGTACCCGGCGGGTACACCGTACCCGGTTTGGAACCGGGTATTGGACCAGAACCGGTTCCTACCCGGTACAAACCGGTTAGTATAGGGTTGGGTTTTCCCCACCCAAAACCGGGTCGGTTCCGGGTCGGGTTGTCAAAAACCCGGTTTGTTGACTTTGACCAATACCCGATTCGGGTCGGGTCGGCCTCAAAACCGGTTTTGTTCACCCCTATATAAAAGTGTTGGCAGCAAAATTTTATTGGGCTATTTTAGAGATTAAATGGGCTTGAACTTTAGTTAAATAATATACAAGTCTTCTTTGACAAACAAAAATACATGTTTGAATCTTAGATACTCCCTCCGTCCCATTTCTATTGTCCATTATTTCCATTTTGGGGTGTGCCAAATTAATTGTCCACTTCCATAAATAGAAAGTTTAAGGAAATAAAGTTCTTTTTTACCCCTAGTGTATATATATAAGACAAAAAAAATAGGTAAAAAGTAGAGGGTAAAACTGTCATTTTATCAAAAAGTAAGAGAGAGATAGTTATATTTTCTTAAACTGCGTGTCTTTTTGTCTGGTGACAATAAAATTGGGACGAAGGGAGTATAATAATAATAATAATAATAAATATAATATATAAAGCGGATGATAATCTCATAAAAATTCAATTAGCCAATTGAATACTATGATTTTATCCGATTAGCTAATAAATAAAAAACAAAGTAATTTAATACATTGATTAAATTAAACAACAAATAGATTTGAATAATTTTATTAAATGATTCAGTTTGTATAGTAACACAAATAATTTGTATGTATATACGGGTTTAAAAGCTAATTATTGAAAAGGAATCACTTTTTAAACCTCTTAAAATAAAAAGTTTTTCAATTAATTTTAAAAATTCTCTGAAATAAGCTTCACAACTAGCCACAAACTCCAACTAGTTGTTGACAAACATACTGAAAGTGAATTTGATACGCGTGTATTTTTAGTGAGATTTAAACCTACAAACTATGATAAGATAATCCAACTACCACTAAATCAAAGACCAAGTTCTGGTATGATCTTCTACAAAGCAATATAACTAAATGTTTCAAAATGTCAATTCTAAAAAAAGAAAAATAAATAAATAAATGTTACAAAAGTAGTCATATTCTCAAGTTCATCACGTAAAACGTGAGTCATCATAAGATCATTCACGTTATAAAAGTTATTCTGTCATAAAACCAAACCATAACCTAAAGTAGTTGGCATCATAAAATTAATCACAAACTTTTTGTACTACAAACTTGTCTATGTCTATAGAACTTGTAATAGTACCAAGTTACATTTCATTACTTTGAACATAATCATAGTGAGTAGTAAAATACGAGTCAAACATCACACAAATTTGTGTCTATCGAATGGTTCGATCCGATTATTGACTTGTCTAAGCGGATTGATCTATAGAATCAGCTATTTGAACAATGTATTAGAATACATATACTAACCTAATCTAGATTATACATTTGAAATTTATTTATAATACAATGAATCAACTTTTAACAACTTGTTAGATCAAGTAAGAGGTTTTAGATATCAAAACCTGTGTCGTATGTAACTAACTGAAGATCGTTCAAACTATTGCTCTTTGTTAAATAAATTTGAACCAACATACAAGTAAAAGAATTTGAATTAACGAGCGATACTTGGAACGATCTTTGTTAAAAATTGACTCAGTTAGAGACACCGACGGATCTACTTCGCAGTGACATACTTGAAGTTTGTTTGAGGATAACCAGGAGTCCAAACACATCTCATGGCTCTGTCTATAAGGCAGTACCTTACTCTTTTGTCTATTACCTTGAAGGGTGCAAAATGGTCGAAATGGTGGTTGTTGTACATTCATTTGCTTTGTCTAGTACTATCTTCGTCATGTGCATTGTCGGATGTATTGTCTAAATTAGACGTGCACAAACGGGTAGAAAATGACATGAAGATTATTACTGAAGCGAAAAGAAAAAAACGAATTTTGATTAACAAAGAACAATCTCCCTAAATAATGTACACGGCTATGGATAACCTCCACGTTCAAAGATTCAGCTAAACATATAAACCACTTCTTACAAAAGAATTAATCGGGGGAAAAAACAAATAGAAACAACAAAACAATCCCAGAATACGTGGGATGGCGACGTTAACTGATTCTGGTTTTGGGGTTCAAGATTTATCTACTAAAACCCAGTTTTCGTGTACACTTAACTAACAAATTAACCTTTTTATGAAGCGATCTGCTCACCGATCAAGTCAAACCCCACGAGCAAAAACGACAGTCCTTGAAACAGCAAGAAGTAAAAATGGATCCCTTGAGCCGATAAAAGACTTCTCGCAGAAGCAGTCAACAAAAGAAAAGCCAGCATCAACTCTTTTGTATATATCCTATTATGCTTCTTCTTACTCTTTTTCTCTTTCTCTTTCTCTTTTATCTCTTCTTCCATTTTCTCCAAATCGGGCTCTGACCCAGCCCTCTGAATCTCTTTTGGATCTTTCTCAATTAACGAGACGAGATCACCTTCAGAGGACCGACCTGATTTCTTGGTCACAACCCACTCGTAGGCGCTGCCAAGTTGGAAAAGGCCCGATATCATGGCATTAAATTTTGTTACCGACATTGTGTTTTCAAATAGAAGATAAGGGACTAAAAAAGGAAAAGACTTCGGTGATGGGAGGATGTTGAGAAACGACATAGTGGCGGGGATGTAACATACGACCCATGCTGGAAGAGTAGCCTCGGGTACAAACATTGTCATTGGGAGAATTATGCAAAAGAGGGTGAACGAGTAAAATGGTAGAATCAGTTTTCTTAGAAGGAAGAATAGGAATATCATGTTTAGTTTCTTCCAAATGCTAATCTGCATATAATATCAAAGTAAAAACGTTAAATCAAACATCGCTTTGATTTGTGACATCGAAATAACTCATTTCGGAGTTCAACAAATTAAGATTTATGATATGATGCCATTTATGTGTCTTGTATAGGTTTCTATATAAAGTTCATGTCTTTTCCAACAAAAAAAGGTTTATGATATGATATTGGAGTTAATGCACATAGAAGATAATATATAGTTTTTTATATGATATTGATTACTCTTGCTTTCACCCTTATAAAAGTTCAAAAATATGCATTTGTATATTAGTCACCAACAATGTCACCAGGAATAAGTTTTCTAGGTGCCAGGTCAGAAAAAATCAACTTGGTCAAAATTACTATGGCATCATCATTTTGACTAGATAACTTGTACGGTATAACTAAGATAAAAAACTTTGTACCCAAAATAGAAATCTAACCAAACTATGTTACGGTGTTACCTCTATGTGAAATAAATCTGATGAAATTAATAAATATATCTACCTTCGATTTAATGATGTCAGGCAAACAGAGCCTAAACAACTGCATGGGCCCAGAATGCCATCTGTGTTGTTGCTTCCTATAAGCTTCATATGATTCGGGTAATTCGCACTGGCACTGAAAAAATAAACATCATATTAAATTCTTAGCACCGATAAACAAAGCGGTGCTTGCATACTATAGAAACCAATTTGTATGTTGGATAACCGATCATATGAGCTAATTACGTTATATGAGGCAATTGTAAGGACAAATATCGAAACTTTGATTGTTTTTTCTGGCCTAAATATGTTTATTACCCAAAATAGAAGCCCAAATTTGGTTTCCTTTTTTACACAAATATACAGTCAAAACAATTCAATCTCAGGGATTAATGGGAAAGTTCATTTTAAGTACCTCGACGTCGTTGAGAAAGATCATTTTCCACCCATGAAGATGAGCTCTAACAGCAATATCCATGTCCTCAACGGTGGTTCTCTCCAACCAACCACCAGAATCTTCCAAAGCCTTAATCCTCCAAACTCCAGCGGTCCCATTAAAACCGAAAAAGTTCAAGTATATGCCGTTGACTTGTTGTTCCACTTCAAAATGGAATGCTAAGTTAACATGTTGCAACCTCGTTAGCAGATTCTCATCCTTGTTTACAAATGACCATCTCGCTTGTACCAATCCCAATTCCTCATTATCCTACACACGCCCATCAATTCTCATTAAATTCTATCTACGACAAATAAATATAAGCTATGCCAACAAGGAAATACCTTAAAATGGGGAACTGTTCTCATAAGGAAATCAGGATTAGGTTGAAAATCAGCATCAAACATGGCAACAAATTCATAATCTTTAACATAACTGCAATTCATAGCTGACTTGAGATTACCAGCTTTATAACCGTCTCTAATCACCCGGTGCCTGTAAACAATATTCACACCTTCGTTCTTCCATTTATGAACCTCATCTTTGATCAATAATTGGGTTGTGGGGTCATCAGAATCATCCAAAACTTGAATTAAAATCTTTGATTTTGGCCACTTTAGATTACACACCGCCCCAATTGATTGCTGATAAACCTGGTAGGTAACAAGTTCAACATTAAGTATCTAAACCCTAAAAAATCCAAGATTTCTACAAAAATGGTAACAAATTGGCTAATGGGTACCTAAAAAAAAAAGTACTACGTAATATGTAAAACAAGTTCAATCTTTATACCAAGAAAATTATTAAACACTTTAGATAATGGGCACGTAAAAAAATCAAAATTGTTCAATACTCAACTCACAAAATTCAAACTTTTACACAAATTAGCAAAAAAATATGAACCCTAAGTAAAATTATCCAAAATTTCTACATAAACGCAAACATTTTACCAAAAGGATACCGTAAAAATCCAATCTTTTTCCATAAGTTCAAGCTTTCACCAAAATAAAATAAGATAAAATACAAAATGGGTACGTGTAAAAATTCAAACACACAAGCAAATGGGTATATAGAATTTTGAAGAAAAATTACCTCTTTTTCATTACACATAGGGATCTGAACAAGAACCATGGGGAAAAACCCATCATTATCACCGGATTCAAGATCGGGTAGGGTTTGTTTAGGAATGGGTTTAATCTTCTTGAAACGGATCCAGAAACAACCCAAACAAAGTACTAACCTATCCAAACTTTGTATAAGAAACAGATAGATACAAGCATTTGCCAGAAACTGAAGTGGTGGGGCAAGATATTCGACCCGAAATAAAACCCATTTAGAATATATCAAATCAAAGAAACCCTTAAAAGCAAAAGGATTTGTTAACGTATACAAATACTGTAAATGAAGATCCGGAGCTCCGAAATGCCAACCTTTATAATAAGCAGCTAATTCAAACCCTAACAGTAAAATTGAAACCCAAAGAAATATTTTTATACAAAAATAGAATTTAGTGGAAGATGGGGCAGTGTCGGTACGGCCGGCGGAGAGACGGCGGCGGACGGCGGAAGCCAAGAAAAAAGTCGCCGGTGCAATGGAGGTGATGCAGCCGGCGGCACGGTTTGCTTTTAAGAGTAAAACCCATGTTAATTGTTTGGCGTTTTTGTTATGGTGTCTTTGTGAAACGCCGTCGTTTAAGAAATCATCATCATCTTCTGACGGTGATTCAAGTTCAACCATTGACCAATTATTTGGGTTTTCCATTTTTACCACCACCGACGTTCCTCTGTGTGTTTCTTTACGCCACCAAAACGACATTTTTATATATAAAAAGATTTGATAAATCTTCAAGATTTTGGTATGGGAGTGATGGGTTTTAGGAATTAGGAAATGGGTAAGTTTAAAAATTGAATCTTGATGATAAAAAATTGAAGCTTTTTTTTATTGCAGCAGCATTGTGATTTGAGTGTGTGTTGGTGTGTGTTCTTTCATGTTTGTGTGAAAATTGAGTTTTAGAGAGAGAGTGAAGTGATGATGTTGGTAGTACTAGTACAAGATTATGTTAAAGTAGGTTCTTTTATTTGATTTACAGCTTGCACATATTTTAAATTTTTATATATATTTTTTTATGTAAAATTTTGAAAAATAAAAATAAAAAAGTAAAGATTATGGTGGGTGGTAACAGCTCAACACGTTTTGATTTTGTATCATGAAGATGATTAATTCATGATGGTGACTTTGACTGTGATTATGATCGAGATTAAGCAAGTATTATTACCAAAATTAATATTAATATAATTTATTAAAAAAATCTTTTGTTAAAATAACCGACAACAGAAACCTACTCCTTTTATTTCTGTTTCTAATATAGAAATCATTCCTCAAATCTTGCTCAAATATGATGTAAAAAAGAGGAAATCTTTTTATGAGGTAAGAAAATATATTAATATTTAAGTTTATAATTAGTTAAAATTAAAAAGGCTCCGACAATGATCCGTATTTTTCAATGCTTTATTCATCCCTCACCAATTTTTATATTCAGAAAAGAAAGCAATGTATCCTGTTTAGCTTTCTAAATGGTACTAGTAATCACTAGACTCTTAACAGAAAATATTCTCATTTATTTAAAGTTTTTATTAGGAAAGATGTGATGAAAAAAATTGTTTTATTTTTTTTTGAAAGGCTAACAGAAATCGCCTAGGTACTCCGTACGGGGAGACCCAATGGCTAAGTCTCCATATACTGGCCCAATCCAGCCGTACGGAGCCCTTAAGCGCCACAAGTTACTCCAAATCCGGGAAAAACCCACTAATCCGTCCGCCCGAAGGCACGACAACGAATTAATGGTAAAACCCGCTGGCCTCAAAGATCGAACATGGGTTTTCCAGGTCTCCTATCATTGACCCTCAAGCCTCTGACCAGTTGATTAATCCTTTATCTAAAGTGCGGTAATGTGTATTTAATACTTTTATTTTTATTTTACTATATGATATCAGAAGGGCAGCTGCATTTTAATGAGCAGAAGATTTCAGTCGTTGATATCTATGATCAACGGTTCAGATTTGTAACACTACATTCTACGTGCATATTGATGTTGTTGTTATGATGTAGCTAATTTAGACCGTCGATCACATAAATTAACGACGGAGATCGTATGCCCTTCTCCTTACCTTCAAAATGTAGCTGACATTCAGAACCTTACCTTTAATATTATAATAAGCATATTATAAATTTTGTTTTTATGATAAGTTATAATATTATAATAAGCATATTATAAATTTTGTTTTTATGATAAGTTATTTATATTTATGTTGTTTTTCATAGGAGTATTCTTTTTTATTGTGTATTTGTAAAATACATTATGCATCGATCAAAGTTTAAGGTCAAATGTAATCTGAGTAAATCATGGAGCTAAGAAATGATCAAGTCTTCCTGAAGAGTTAACTTATTATTTATAACCTTCATAGTCATTTAGATTTTTTGTTACTATCATCTTGTATTTATTTAGCTAATTAGCATACGGAATATTATTCATAAATTTAACAAAAAAATAAAATAATAAACGGCTTGTTTCCCCAAGCCAAGCCAAGCCGGATCAAATAAGACAAGCCGTAACCCAAATGTAGCGTTCAAAATTCATTTGCAAATTTTGGTTTAAGTTTGTCCGACACTAGGTTGACTTTGACCCCATATTTATTAGTTAGATACATAATATACCCCTGTACTTAGAGAATTATGCATTTTAACCCACTTATCCGAATACTTAACTTCAATTAGCCTTAAGATAGATGAAAATGATACTACATTTTTTTGGGATCTTGTATTTGCAAAAGCTTATTATATAGAAAGACTTGTCCCTGGTGTAACCGTTCGGTCCATACAACATGCGAATTCAATTTAGGATTTAATTTTGTCTGGGTTCAATTTCGTTAATCTCAAATTAAGTTGAACAACGAGTCAAAAAGAATTTATCTATCTATCTATTATTATTTAAATGATTTGACAAATATTCACTCATGCACCTAAATCCTATATCTCATCATTATATTAAACAAACTTGATCTCCAACACTCATATGATAAATAAAGTAATATTCTATTAAAAAAATAAATTATTATTAATTTAATTTAACGTGTCATCATTTTTTGACAGTAAATACAATAGATATTGATAGGTAAATCAAGTTTATGTTATCTTTTAAAGGTTTTATTAGTTTTAATCACACAACTTAATTATAATTTTTTATACGACTGGTAAGAAGTGTAATTTTATAATTTATATATTACTTTTCAAATATATATAATATCTCATTTATGTATTTATATATATATATATATATATATATATATATATATATATATATATATGATCACTGTAGATTGATTTCTGTTTGGTACATGTAGATGCACATTAGTTGTTCAATTAAATGTCTGAATATTTATATTAATCGTTAAAATTTATGTTTGTTAAAACTATAAACATAGGCATTTTGTTAAAACTATAAACATAGGCATTGCTCAACAAATTATTGCAACCTTAGCAACGAAAATATTACTATAAGCAAACAATTGTATTAGCTAGAAAATGTCACTTTACAACATACACATCTTTTTTAACCTTCCCAATTTATTGATATACTAGATTATAACCCGCGAATTCGCGGGCTACCACATAATTCTAATAAAAACTTTGTATTTTATGCATTAACATGAAGACAAGGAAACTTTTAACTCTCTTTAAATTATAAATTAACTCACTTAACAAATTAGAAAATACTTCCAAATAACTACTTTGTATATTTAGTTATAATAATTTGTTCTCATACAGTCATACTACTGAAATATTGAATTATTTCACATACTTTAAGGGTGTGCTTGGTTTGAGGTTTTTAAATACAAGGAATAAGTAAGATTATGATTAATTGGGCTTGGTTGAATGGAATGCAATGAATCATTACCCTAAAGTAAGTAATGGGCCATTACCAACCCAAATTGGGAGAATTGATTTTGATTACCCACTAATTATCCCGTTTAATCTTCCCCTAATGTATTGTATTGTCCTTATATCACCTATATTATCTCATAAATTGTAAATATCATCGCAAATCATCATAAAATCCTAACAGCTTAATCAACTATGTGGAGAAACTTTCGATGATAAAATTATAATGTAAGAATATATTTTATCCCTATTAACACAATGCGATTTTGATGATTCTTAAAAGTGACGATGGATTCATTCATATATGCTTTGATTATTTTATTAATATGTCACACCCATTACATTCGATTGTTTAATTGGGTTTTTGTTTGATGAATAAAAGATTTATTTGAGTTTCAAGAGTGTTTCTACATGTATCTATAGGTTGTCATATATTATTGTCTTTTTTCTTTCGCAGTAGATAGGAAAAAAAATTCATGATTACAATTGGCATATGATTGCTATGGCTTATGCGATCAGCTTTTAGTAACTTTCATTTTTTGTGTTTTGTTTATCTTTTATTCATTATCTACTATCAATCAAGCACTATCAATGCAATGATAGCACTATCAATGCAATGATAATAGACATTAGCATTCCATTACATTCCCTTTACTATTCACATTCCTATTCTCTTGTACGAACCAAGTGGCCCCTAAATGTGTAAGGACTAAGTTCACAATCACAATTCATTGCCTCTATGCCGATAACGTCACGTGTACTTTGGATTGTAGTGTATATAAACACCCAATGTTCGATTCTAGCTGAGATGACTACAAATCATTGTCCATCTTCTTCTCTTTACATGTAAGAGTAAGAAATTGAGCGTAGGCTTCTCAATACGAACACCTCCTGGAACCAACAATGGCACACCACCGGATGGCACAATTCAATTAATAAGTCATTGCTTCCTCATAGAATCGGATATTACACGCAATCATTATGAAAAAAGAATTAGCAAACCAAATAATGACAAACATACATAAAAAGTCTTGTTCAACACAAGTAGATTACTTATAAAGTATTATCGATAAAAAAGAACCATTAAAGTGATACATGCACAACCCAACACTCAAATTTTTAAACACGTCAACCCATAGTAAATTTTATAAACAGAGGGCCCATAATCATATTAACAATGGATATTTTCACCGTCATCCTTCAAAGATGATCAGTGAAATGAAACCACCCAACAACTTTTATCTAGTGAATCAAATTTCTTTCAAGCATTCATGTGTCCCACGATATACGCACATAAGAACATTTCATATTACAGATTGAGTGCCACTACAATAGAGTAGCTAAATGGATGTCAGAACATTTTACGATATACGCACATAAGAACATTTCATATTACAGATTGAGTGCCACTACAATAGAGTAGCTAAATGGATGTCAGAACATTTTGTAGTAGAGTATATTATCAGCCTGCGATTCAAAAGCAACATTAGTTAACAATGAGAAAATGTCGTAAAAATTAAAACTTCATCTTAGTGTTCTTTAAAAGAGACAACGTGAGTTTCGAGGTAAGTCAGACAATCTGTATCATTATTCCTTTTATGTGTATTAACATGATCATCCCCTAAAGTATATTAGCAGCATAACAAACGTTTGTCTCTCCATGTGTCTACTTCACAGACCACAGTATCAATAAAATTTTGATATGAAAGTCCATCCAAAATCTATACTTGTTGCAACCTCGAGAAAGAGTCATGATAATGGGTAAACAAAAAAAGAAAAGAAAAAAGAAATTTGGTAGATTTATTTAGTTATTGGGCTAAATCACGTTTTCTCTTAGTTTCAAGTTAGATTTCTTATTCAATATACACTTTCTAAATAAATCATAAATGACACCACTCTAAATAACCATAAAGGAGACCAATAGCAGGAATAATAATCTATCCAAACCACTGCAAACTACGTGCTTAAAAAAACCCCAAAAGAACTGATTACTACCACATAACCACACATTAGTACTAACCTGGAAATTGAACATATATGGATTTTTGTTATGCTTTAATTGAAAGATCATAAGTGAAAAATGGTGATAAAAATAAAAATCCAAGTGTAGGTCCTCGATTTTTGTATCCCGGAAGCATGGATCCGGATCAATGGCTCAACTTCCTTCCTCTATTATAAAGACATCCTCTTCTCAACCAGAGCCCGAATCTCGATAAGCGTGTTACCCAAAACAGGGTCAAATGACTGAAAATCGTACATAGTGAGTTCCTTCGATATCACCAATTCCATGAATTCAAATAAAAAAGAATGTGAAATTAACATTATACAGTAACCAGATAACATATAGCAACCAGACCTGTCCAAGTATTAGTTTATAGAAAGCTTTTGAAAAGGGAATTTCCAAAATCTGTTCATCATGAAGAGCTTTCGGCACAATCTGTCCCAAAAGAATCAATTTTCTTTTCACCTCTAAAAAATTTCTACCGTTCGAGACACTAACGGAATGACACCACAATTACTGAAAAGCCCAATGAAACCAAAGACTACGTTAGGCAAGCTACAACAGAATTTCAAAAGAAATCTCATTTTGAGTATAGCCAAACCATAAAACCTGGTAGTGCATATACATGAGAGTTCTTCAAACATATTTCTATTCCAAGACTCTTTGCTATCGCTTGCTTTGGCAAAATATTCCAAATACACTGTGTATGAAAAAAAAAAAAAAAAACCCTTTAACAGTATGCATTCTTTACATATTGCAAATTGGTGTCAAGAGCATCTCCTTCATAAGCACCAAAAAGCTTTATTATTACCTTGCCAAAATTTGCTAGATTTTGTCCACATTCTGATTTAAAATTTGTTTTGGTGTACTCAATTACACGATCATTTCCAAAGTGTACTCTGATACAATATAATCTTGTAGTAACTTTTAAATTAATTAAGAAAACCGCACATGATAAAGAGAACAGAAGACATACATTTTGTTCTGGCCTATGAACTGTCCAACATAGTTTCATCCCCAATGCTTGCATAAAATCAGATTAAGCAATTAATATTGGTCAACTATATATTTGAAATATGATGATTCAAGTAAATAAGGAAAAATATCATACCTTCTCATAGAATTTGATGGAACGTTCAAGATCAGCAAAATGAAATATTACTTGGCAGAGGGGTCCAGGAGTGTTGGCCCTATCGATGATTTAGAAAAGCTATCCATCATGTATTTAGCAAAAGCAACTTGTTCCACTTTTAAGTAGAAAACTTGACGGTTGATACAATAATGTTATAAATGTGAGTGAAGAAGCATATTTGTATTGAAAACTTAACAGAAAGTTATCTTAACTAACAAAATGGCTGGGACAAAAAATGCATTGTAGGGCAATGTTAATTATTAAAGAGGAAAAAAAGAATGATTCATTTGATGATCAAGTCCCATGCACAATTGCCAATCTTCACCTTTGACTCCAAAATTATCCTCACTCTTGCCTTTCTCCCCATGCCCAACACCTCCGATCCAGACACATTGTTGTTTTCGGTTCCATTGTTTCATTCGTCGAGTTGTTTTTGTTGATCGAATTTAAAGACATATCACAGTATTTGACCAGCAACTACTCCATATAGAGCTCCGGGTTTTCTCTGCACATCCAATTACACAACTGTAAAAAGATTTCAACACAATAAAAATTCAATCGTAATAAAGTATGAACTAATACATAAATTCACATGGGAAATGATGTATTTGAGCACTGTGTTTGTCCTTGAAATATATTGCACAACTACCGAAGGACGAATTTTGTTTGATCATGTAAATTAAGCAACTTCAATATCCCATTCAGTACGTATTGAACAAAATAAATAATCTATATAAAAATAATTTCAATATAAAGAATGCTGAACTTATAATTGTATGGAAAAAAAAATTCATTCACTACCTGCTGCTCCACAAGGATGATTTCCATCAAAACAACTACTTGTGAAGGATTGTTCATGTAGCTTTGTTTCCATATCAAAAACACTTTTACGCGCACCTTCCAATTCTTCCTCTCATCATTAATATGATTTAGATCTAGGGGTAAACCAATCATCGGCCACCAATGGTAAAAAGAAGCAAGAATATCGTACTATAATTGAATGTGATTATAAAGGTGATGGTGTAGGTATACCTTATATAAGTAATTAACGAAAAAGTACATATAGGGTTTAGAAGATAATTGAATTTTGAACATTGGGAGTAAACAGGATGAAATCTGGTTTTCAATTTCGATTTGCAAAAGAGCCTGCGTCGTTTGAAGACAAAAGAATGAAAATAATGTTCCTTAATAAATGCAATTATTTTGCAAATCTAGGCCCAAAGAAACGTAGTTAACTTCTGCCAAAGTATAATCTTTTAAAACAAGTTTGAATGATATAATATCCTATAAATATGGAGACAATATAATTTAATTCGATTAAGTCTAGAATTAATATTTATTTAATTTGAGATTAAATGCTATATATCCATTTGAAATTAGACTTCCTAAATATAAGGTGTTATTTATTTTGGCATTTTAATATTTTATTCTCTTGTGATTGGTATCATATGTTGACTTTGTAATTGACATTTTTAACTTTTTAAATTTAATTTCAACCGATACTAATTAATTATATTTGGAATTTAATAGCTATGAGGCATTTTAGTCTTTTTGTCAATCATAATCTACTATTTAGGTTGTCATTATATCTAAACCTAATCAAGGGTCTTAATTAAAAAGTCTAATTAATTGAATGGTTAGGATTTGACTATTTGTATAATGACAACCTAATTAACACTTTATTATAATATATAAAAGAGATTGTGGAAGAAAAAATGTTGTTCTTATTTTATTTTTAAATGGTCAAAACTTGTAAAATATCATTGATATCAGTAAAAAAAAATGTTATTTGTTCACAATTTTTTAAAAAATATTATATATTTATTTTTAAATGTTATAAAAAATGATTATATAAATGGAAGTGATCGATTTGGAAACCACTTTTTTAGCCGTATACCCATAATATGTTTTATAGTGTTGTACAATACAACACCATAAATCAAAACTAATTGTGTACAAAAAATTAACAATCTAATATATGATCATCACGCTTATATAAAGTGTATACAACAGAAATTTGAATATCATAATTAAAACATGGAGAATGCTACAAAAGAAGGACAGCTTGTCAACTTTTCGGTAAAATAAGTATATATGGAAGGATATTAGACAGGAAGTTGGTGGAGTGTCCTAGACTCGTCTAGTGTAGTTTTCGCAAAGCATTCCTCGCCATGCTTTTATTTTATGGGTAGTAATGGGGCAACGATTGAAGACCCAAGATGTAACATCCGTAAATCGGACCTAGTTGTTTTATATTATTTTCCGATTTTAAAATAATATTAACGTGTTTGGAAATAATATTGTTTGAATTAATTGAAATAATTGGAATAGGAGTCAAATATTCCATAGTGATAAATAAAATAATTAGTGGTTAGTAAAATATTAAGTGATTTAAATTAACAAAGTTGACGGAACAATAAAAGTTTGGACTCGCAAATGGTTTTCGGGTTCCAGACAAAAGGTTGAGAAGGGGTATTAAATTATACCCGTATAATTGAAGGTCGGTAGGAGGAGCCGACCTCCTTTTCTATTTAATTCCCCAAATTCTTTCTATTTCTCATTTCATAAAACTAAACCAAAAACCTTATTCAAACCTTTGAATTAAACATATTGAGCTGTGATCTTGAATTGATTTCCTCATCTTCATCATTTTGATTCTTAGTTCTTCATTAAATTGGTAAGTGTTCATGATATACAAAGATTTGATTGGATGAATCATTAGGGTTAGTGATGAACATATGAAATTGAAGCTTAGGAATTGGTATGTGATGATATATGATGTTGTAGGTTAATTAGGATACTATAAAACTCGTTTACATAGTCGAATTGATGATTTTGAGTGAATTGACGAGCTGGAAACGAAGAACAGAAAGAACAGGGTTTGAGACTTAGGCCTGTGGCCGGCGGTCAAGCTATTTGGTCGGCGGTCAGGAGGCTGCTTTGGGGGCCGGCGGTCAAACCGTTTAGCCGACGGCTAAATGGCCCCAACGCAGAAAAATTTCTTTTTCGTTACAAACCTTATTTCAAACATTCCTTCATGTTTTAGCGGCGACAAGTGAGTGAAGTGACATAATAAATATTGTAACTGGATAGTATAATTGTTTAATGTTACAATTTGAGATAAGTTGTAATATAATTAGGATGACATAAGTGTTAGTTATCATTTGATAACCGTTTAGCATGATTGATATGATATACTGTGTATTGAGATACTGTGATATGTTATATGATTATAACATGTGTTGCTTATTATAACGCGTTCGTTATTGATGCCAAGTTACTGACTTGTGTATTATGTTGTGATTTCAGATTGAGAGAAGACTCAGTAATATTAGACTTCTGAGCTTGCGGCTGAGGTATTGGTGAGTGGACTCGTACTCTCAATGTGATTTAGTTGTAACATAATTGGTTACAACAGGTGAACATAGTGATATAGTGATTGTGATTGTGATTGTGATTGTGATTGTGATTGTGATTGTTGAACTGTTGAATTGTGAAATACACGTGTAATAAGTGATGTGTTGCCTTTGAGCATTCTGTGATTCGGAGGTCAACTTGACTGATTAGTTGGACTGGGTTGCTACAGGTTAGTCAATGTGAGATTTGTGATCATGTGTTGAGAATGGAACACATATTGACTAAAGGTAGCAAACAGTTATCGGTAAAGCCACTGTATTGGCCTGCAGTTGGTTGTAAGTGTCGCTTGGTGCACCTCCCGGGTCTGACCGGTGTCACAAGGACCACCGATCCTCTTGGTGATGTTGTGTCAGTGTCTATGTGATATTTGTGATAATCAGTATTGTTATACTGAGTTGTACTGATTGTGACAGGTTGACTCACTTAGCTTTGTGCTAATCCCACTATTTACTCCTCGCAGGTCTTGAGATGATTTTGGGCTGGGCAAGGAATGGATTGAAGAATGTTTGACTTTGTTGCGTTACTATGATATTGGATTTTATAAATCAGTGTTGTTCGTGTTTTCATATAACACCCAGATTGATTAACTAAGTTTTAAATTAGTTGAACCTTTATGTTTTGATTGATTAAAGTTTTAATTTGGACAGACGCTTCCGATATATTGTATTTAAATAACTATAAGTGAGGGGTGTTTTAAGTTGGTACCAGAGCATAGGTTTGGGTGAATTGGACATTGGTAAGTGTTCAATCCCAAATCTATTTTGTGTTGAGTCAAACATTCTAAAGTGTGGGATTAGTAGTTGTATGAGAAAGTGATTATTAAAAAGTGTACTAACCTATAACAAGATGCAAGGTTGTTGTTTTGATTGCAGAGACGGGGGAACATGAGTAATTGACTGGTATTCTCAATGGTTCCTCGATCTTCGTCGGCATATGTGTGACAGGTAACTTTCGATAAGCTTGTTGAATTTAAATAAGCTTGAATTGATTACTTTGCTATGATGTGATTAGTAGTAAAATGATTGAGTCAGACTGATATGATTCCCTAGTAATGAGTCAGTGATGAGTGTTATTTGCTATTATGATGATATAAGCATTAGATGAATCATTCAGTGATATGAGTAGTTCTGATGGAACTTTGAATTGTGGATTATGTGTAAGTTGTGTAGGCACAGTGATGATCAGGTTGTTATTAGTGAAATTATTGAATCTGAATGTGTCTACTATGTAGAAATAAAATATAACCAGTTGTGTGATTTTCTGTGATAAATGCAAGATGTGATTAGGAAACCTTGCTAGAGAATTTGTTGTTATATGATAAACTGAATAGATGTGACATCAGATAGTGAAATTAATGAGATGTGATATATTTAAATTAATAAGTTGAGAGTCATGTTGTTGTCTAGATGGAAAAAGGGTATAGTTGTTGTAATGTGTGTCTGGATTAAGCAAAGTTAAAGTTGAAAGTGATAGCATCTAACTTGGCAATAGTTATGCTATAAAGTGATAAAGGTGACTAGATGTTGATGTGTGACAGTGATTATTATAGTGGATTGAAATATGATATATATATATATATATATATATATATATATATATATATATATATATATATATATATATATATATATAAAGAAGTGATATATTAATGTAGTAAGAAAATAAAGGTAGTTAACAAACCTTTATATATGTTGAACAGGTTGTGAAAAGTATTTGTTAAATACTTGTTGTAAGTGGTATAAATAGGATGATTTTAATGAGAAATTAGTGTTTTAAGATTGTAATATAACACTAATAGTGAAACTATTTGTGTGTGACTAGAATAGTCAAAGAGATATGAACCAGTAAGTGATATATAAATATTGAATTAATAAAATAAGAAATGATGGAAATCTTATATGTTATTAATAGGTGATTTGAGGCATGAGATGATGTCAAGTAATGTGATAAAGTACTTAGTAAATCAGGTGATACATTGTATTGATTGTTGATAATTAAGTAAACGTGTGTGGTATTACACGTAAAGTTGTGACATTAGTATTTGATATATATATCATAGGTGGAAATTGTGATATTAAATTAAAGGTGGTCAGCTGATACGGGAACAGCTATAAAGAGAAATACTTAAGTATATAGTGAATTGATTGTGTGGAATTACTTGCTCCTAGAAATTGGTGGGTTTTGGAGCAAATTGATTTAGTTGATATTATAATCAAGTAATTGTCGTGAAGTACGTGTTTGGAATTACACGTGATATTATTGTGTTATTATTATTTGACAAAGTGCTATGTGTTGAAACCATGATGATAGATTATCATGTGTTTAGAGTTTCAAATAAGCTAAGAATAATTGAAATTTCAGACAACGAGAATGATGACTTAGATCAGTTGTTGAATTGAAATTGTGTGTGAATAAATACATACTAAAAAGATGATTTAGTATATATCTGTGGTTAGGATGCATTTAGAGTATTCAAAATTGTTTTAAACAAAGGTTTAAGTAATATGTGTAAGTGAAAGAAATCACATTGTTGATTAATGATATGAAGTAACCTAAGAAGGAAGTGTGAATAACATAATCAAGCAACGCCTGATCACCGTCGTTATATTATGTTGTATCACATGAACTTGTTGAGGTTACCAAGTATCTAAGAAAGTGAATGTGATTGAGAGAGATACAAATTGAAGTTATATTAAACAAATTAACTGTTGTTTACAGGGTAAAGGTTAATTAATGAAAATTATGTTAATCAGTAAGTGAAACTTGCAAGTGTGTATGGTACTTGCAATTGTTTAAATTTGTTGAAATGTGATTGTGTGACTAATGGGTGTGGATTACCTATTAGTGAGTCATATAGTATCCTAACGGATTACTAGTATGTGTATGGCTTGTATTAAGCCGAGTTGAGTTACTGACTCTATATGGTGATTGAGTCATTAAAACTAGTGAGAGCAGTGTTTTGAAGTTTATGATTAGGTTAAATCTAAAACTTGAGATAATTACCAGATGAGGTATATTTAGGTATGTGATCAGTGATATGAGTAAATAATTTATATTGTGTGTTAAATAAGTTATTAGAATGTCATTGAATAGAAATTGACTAGAGAAAGGTGTAGTAGTTCCATTTTGGTTGAGTGGGTCACTGTTGTTGAATGAAATTATAGAAAAAAAATTATGTTTGAGATTAAACATAGTACTTATATGTTAATATTGTGATATGTTGACTTTGAAAGTCAACTATAATTAAAGAGTTTAGTGTTTAATATGAAATCATTAGAATATGATTGATTTTGTTGTGAATTAAGATTGATAAAAGTGACCAAAGTGATTTGTTGATTAATTGATTAAGTTAAAGTTGACAAATAGTCAACAGTATTGAAATTGTTAATTGGGTTATTATTAACTCAAATGAGTGAGAAAAGTTGTTAAGGGCTATTAAACATTGAGTGATTGTGTTAAGTTATTTAACATGTAAACAGTGTAAATATGAGACTGAACTTATTAGAAATTGATTGTGATATAAGTTCTCAGGGAGTAATTGAGTACACATCTAAATCAGGTGGGTATTGTGAATGATATTGGCTAAATTAAAATTGTGTGTGCAACTTGTGAATATTGAAATTGTGTAGACAGTGTGTAAGGATATGTAGTTGTAATGTGATCTATATAAGATCACTAGCTGATTTAAGATAATTGTAGAACGATGCTGGGAAATGCCTTGTAATCAGTGTTGATGTAATAGAGTGATAACCTGAACCCTAAGGGGGAGAGAACTAAATAGATGATAATCCCATTCAGGTGAATGTGATAATATAAATTAATGATTAAGTCGAGAATTTGGAATTTTGTGCCATTAATTGAGAAAAGTGATATGTTAGGAAGCTAACGGTTGAAATTGTGGAAATAATGGTTATATTTCCATTATTATATGTGTATGTGAAATCAAGTAAGTTGTTATATACTTGATGATAGAATAAATTGTGACTTAAAATTACAAGTTGAAATAAGTCAATGTAGAGGTCGGGTGAATCTAGGTAATACGGTGTGGCAGTACATGTGTTAATTTAACAATGTACTTCTTGATGATGTTTTACCTACTGTGTGTGACCTCTACTTTGCTTATTAAGGTGACATGAATCCGGATTACTTCTAAGTAAAGGATTCCATAGAGTTGAAGTGATAGGTGAATATTTGTTTAATTGTTGGTTATGAACTGAAATTAATTTTCAGTGTTGTTAAGTGTATTGTGTTGTTAAGTGTATTGTGGTTTTATAACCACTGATGTTAGCTGTTGTTTAGTTGTTAAAGATTTTTACATTGATGATAGAGGATTCAGGTAAATGATTGTTTTATAGAAATTGTTGGATGAATGTACAATATATACAGGGGTGAAAGATAGAAACATGTACATTGGGATATGTGCATGTGGAAAGAATTCAAATAAATAAATTATTGTTATAAGTTGCTCAAGGGGAGTAAGGTACGTTATTAGTTTTGGTTGTAATTGATTTTGTGTCCACTTGTTAAAGAGATTGTGTGTTAATGATAAAGAATTCAGATATATGCTTATTTCATGGAAATTATTGGATGAAAGCACAGAATATGTGCGTGGGAAAAGACAGAAGCATGTCCATGGGGACAGGTGAATGTAGAAAGAATTGAAACAAGATAAATATAGTATAAGTTGCTCTTGAGGATTAATGTATGATAAGATGTAGGTGAGTATGTTATATTAAACGAGCTGAGTGTGATCAGATTTCGAGGACGAAATCTTTTAAGGGGGAGAGATTTGTAACATCCGTAAATCGGACCTAGTTGTTTTATATTATTTCCCGATTTTAAAATAATATTAACGTGTTTGGAAATAATATTATTTGAATTAATTGCGAATAAATAGGAAATAAGTTTCAGAACTTATTGTGGTTAGTAAAATATTAAGTGATTTAAATTAACAAAGTTGACGGAACAATAAAAGTTTAGACTCGCAAATGGTTTTCGGGTTCCAGACAATAGGTTGAGAAGGGGTATTAAATTATACCCGTATAATTGAAGGTCGGTAGGAGGAGCCGACCTCCTTTTCTATTTAATTCCCCAAATTCTTTCTATTTCTCATTTCATAAAACTAAACCAAAAACCTTATTCAAACCTTTGAATTAAACATATTGAGCTGTGATCTTGAATTGATTTCCTCATCTTCATCATTTTGATTCTTAGTTCTTCATTAAATTGGTAAGTGTTCATGATATACAAAGATTTGATTTGATGAATCATTAGGGTTAGTGATCATATGAAATTGAAGCTTAGGAATTGGTATGTGATGATATATGATGTTGTAGGTTAATTAGGATACTATAAAACTCGTTTACATAGTCGAATTGATGATTTTAAGTGAATTGACGAGCTGGAAACGAAGAATAGAAAAAACAGGGTTTGGGACTGAGGCCTGTGGCCGGCGGTCAAGCTATTTGGTCGGCGGTCAGGAGGCTGCTTTGGGGGCCGGCGGTCAAACCGTTTAGCCGACGGCTAAATGGCCCCAACGCAGAAAAATTTCTTTTTCGTTACAAACCTTATTTCAAACATTCCTTCATGTTTTAGCGGCGACAAGTGAGTGAAGTGACATAATAAATATTGTAACTAGATAGTATAATTGTTTAATGTTACAATTTGAGATAAGTTGTAATATAATTAGGATGACATAAGTGTTAGTTATCATTTGATAACCGTTTAGCATGATTGATATGATATACTGTGTATTGAGATACTGTGATATGTTATATGATTATAACATGTGTTGCTTATTATAACGCGTTCGTTATTGATGCCAAGTTACTGACTTGTGTATTATGTTGTGATTTCAGATTGAGAGAAGGCTCAGTAATATTAGACTTCTGAGCTTGCGGCTGAGGTATTGGTGAGTGGACTCGTACTCTCAATGTGATTTAGTTGTAACATAATTGGTTACAACAGGTGAACATAGTGATATAGTGATTGTGATTGTGATTGTGATTATGATTGTTGAACTGTTGAATTGTGAAATACACGTGTAATAAGTGATGTGTTGCCTTTGAGCATTCTGTGATTCGGAGGTCAACTTGACTGATTAGTTGGACTGGGTTGCTACAGGTTAGTCAATGTGAGATTTGTGATCATGTGTTGAGAATGGAACACATATTGACTAAAGGTAGCAAACAGTTATCGGTAAAGCCACTGTATTGGCCTGCAGTTGGTTGTAAGTGTCGCTTGGTGCACCTCCCGGGTCTGACCGGTGTCACAAGGACCACCGATCCTCTTGGTGATGTTGTGTCAGTGTCTATGTGATATTTGTGATAATCAGTATTGTTATATTGAGTTGTACTGATTGTGACAGGTTGACTCACTTAGCTTTGTGCTAATCCAACTATTTACTCCTCGCAGGTCTTGAGATGATTTTGGGCTGGGCAAGGAATGGATTGAAGAATGTTTGACTTTGTTGCGTTACTATGATATTGGATTTTATAAATCAGTGTTGTTCGTGTTTTCATATAACACCCAGAGTTATTAACTAAGTTTTAAATTAGTTGAACCTTTATGTTTTGATTGATTAAAGTTTTAATTTGGACAGACGCTTCCGATATATTGTATTTAAATAACTATAAGTGAGGGGTGTTTTACAAGATAAGATGTTTTCTTGGGAACAAAATTCTGATGTTGTTTGTGTTTTCTGTAAGTCACAAAAAGACTCCCATGATCGCCTGTTTTTTGATTGCATGTACCCCAAGTAAGTGTGGAATAGCTTTAAACCTCTTGCTAACATAAATATTATCTCAGAAAATTGGATGGAAGTGACTGAGTATCTACAACCACGCGCTAAAGGAAACTCCATTTGGAGTGTCATAAGATGGTTTGTGTTTGCAGCGAGTATATACTTTATTTGGCAAGAGCGAAATAACCGAGTGTTTAACAAAAGCCCTCGATCTCCTGGTAAACTAAAACAAGACATATTTGAGGTGGTAAGATTGAAATTGATGAGTCTCACAATGAAGCCCTCATTAGATGTGGCCAAAGCAGCGATCGTTTGGAAGTTACCTATGCAAAGTGATTTAACATGATGAATAGTTCATGGTTATGTCACATGTTAGTCGTTTGTGGTCTTAGTACTAAGATGTGTCATAACCTGAGATCATGGTCTCAGTTTATTGGGTTTAGTTGGTATAAACATGTGTTTTGGTTAGGTGTCGTAATGTTAACCTTGGGACTTGTTATTCCGAGGATACCTTAGAGCTTGGTTGGTCATGGTGGGAGTCCCACACTATATTTGTACATACTGATAATGGTTTTTAATCTACAAATTTTGCTGGAGGTACCGTCCTCTTTTATCAAAACAAAAAAAAAAAAAAATGCTAACCGTAGCCCTAAGGGCTAGGGTTAAGATTTCTATAATCATCATTTTAAACTAGGTTGAATTAATTACAAAGTATGAGTTTTTTTTTAAGAATAGCTTTCCTTATTTTAAATTGGTAAGAGTGTTTATTCATTGTAACTTTGAGTTATAAATATGAAATTAAGTTAAATATGATATGTCTAACCATGGCCCTTAGGGCTATAGTTAACATTTTTCTTAAAACATTTCATTTACCATTTTAGATGATGATTGTTCTATTATGAAATTAAATTTTTCTAGCCATGTATCGCACGGGTAACACTAGTATTGTGTAAGCGATGAGATCTTTGCAAACTACGTATAACATAAACTTATCTAAAAAATTGAAAATATAAAAATTTCAAACTACAATTATATATTATTGATACAATTGTCCATTAAAAGTATTATGTGGGCCTTTTTCATCTTTACATAACTCAATAGTTAAGCTCAAATGGTTCTAGATCGATTACAAGTAGTTTTACACTTTTACAGGTAAATTTACTACGAGTTTTGTTGTTAAAAAATTAAGGAATTTATGATTCTATGACAACACTTAGATTGTCTTCACTCAAAATGTGAATATGATCCATCCAAACAAAGATCGAATACAAACCGAACCGAATCATATTACTGTTTGGATGGATCGATTTTAACAATTTGGTTTCTCGTTGACTACATTATGGTATCATTTTGACTCGTAAAATAGCAATGTCATGACTCATGAGCGATATAAATGTCTACATATTGTCATGTTGCACTGATGGTTTATAAAAATGTGGAGTTAGTTTTTTATATAAGAACTTGAGGTTTTAAGTTATTGACAATGATATACGTTAACAATACTCATTTATAATAAGGTTTATATATATATATATATATATATATATATATATATATATATATATATATATATATATATATATATATAATCAGACAAATATAAATATCTATCTTATCAGATAAACAAGAGTATTACATATACCGTTATTACTATTCGATTTATTTGAACAGTCCGGTTATGATAATAGTAACCAAAACCAACCCAAAAATCGAACTACTAATTTGCTTTTTGTCCGATTCGATCCAAGAAAACCCAATTATCCAATCTGAATGGTCCAATCCAATCAAATAGTTCATTTTGATGATAAGTTATATCCAAATAGTGAACACCCGTACTTTTTTAACCTAAATGAAACATGAAAATGTATATAAGACCATTCCCAATAGAATACTGAAACTAACTAAAACCGACGTGTCACGTCTGCGCCACATCAGCTTTTTCACAAAACTGACAGACATACCACTGCCATCAGTGGTCTGTCAGTTTTTTTTTAGGGACCCACAACTGATAAATTAATTAAACAAAGCACAATAATTCAAATAAAACACATTTCATTAAAACAAAAAACATTACAATAATTAAAAAAATATATTACAGTTATCAAAATAAAAAATTTAATAACATTTATATTTAAATTTATATTGTAATAACAAAAATCTTATTATATAACAAAAAATTATAAAATTGGGCTTGTTGGCCCATTTATCATAAACCAGATAAAAATATTAACATTAACAGACCCATTTTTATACCCTATCATCGTCTTCATCTCTCTCCCCGCGGATGCACCTTTAAGTTTTTTTTCCAAATGGCTGAAGAAAAAAAACGTTTAAACTCGCGCAGGACCCACACATACAAATTGATGGAGCGTCGGTTAACCGAAGGATTCAATCGACAGAATGAACCAACGGCTCTGTGCCATCGGCGTCAGTTTCGTTGATTGAAACTGACGGCCAACCGACGTGACCGTTGGGAACGGTCTAATAATCTTTAACATGAAATTCATTTAATATATCTAATAATCTTATTAACAAACAAAGGTCTTACACCTTAATACAAATGGTATGAATGATATTTTTGGGTTCTCACAGTATTTAATAAATGTAGCAATACCATTTATAATATTATTATTGTTTTCATTCTAGATTGAGGATCATAGGGGAAGGGGCTATATGAGGGGAAGGGGGAGAAGTTTATCATGGCCCTTCCTTCTTTTTTTCAATGGTCCAGATTAGACCACATCACTGCAGGGGGTATTTGGTAAAAAAATTTAATGAGGGACTGAATATCTATATTGTGTTTAATTAGCCAAGGGTAAAATCGTCGTTTCACGTCCACTATAAAATAAAGGTCAGTGTCTTCTTATTTTTGGTCAGATCTAATTTAGAAACTTTATCTCTCCTCCATTCAAAACACACACAGAGCTTACACTTTCCAAATACTCCCATTTTCAAAACCTTTTTTCAAGCCTTAGTTTCACATTCAAGCTTACAGTACAATCGTTCGTCTTTGTACAACTATGTCGAAACGGAAAATCGAAGGAAATCGTAACGTGAAAGAAGAAATCAAAGAAAATCGTAACATGATTATACCGGTGACGACGAAAAAACCGAAACACGATTACACCTCTACTACCACACGATACCACCAGCACCACCATCATCGTCGTCGGTGAACCAATTTTCACCGGATGTAACCGGCGTTTTCGTTTAACCACCATCACCGACATACTTTCGGACCACCACCGTTGTTGAAAAACCGGTCTCAACCACACGTCATTGATAAACCTTCATTCACTTTGAAAAATATGTATATCTGAGAAAATACATCTTTAGAAGTATATCTTTGAAAAAGTAGATTTCTGAAAAAGTAGATTTGTGAAAAAGTAGATATTTTGAAAAAGTAGATCTACTGCATTTTACAAGATTCAGTAGAGTAAAATGCAGTAAAACACAAAATGTAGTGAAAACACAAAATGCAGTGAAAAAACAAAATGCAGTGAAATACAAAATGCAGTAAGATCTTACTGCATTTTATATATATGCACTATATGTTAATTTTACTGCATTTTTACATATATTCACTGCATGTTAATACTACTGCATTTTATATTTTTTCATATTGCTAAATATTTTTGTAGTAAACTTTAGTGCTGCATTTTTAAATGCAATTCATGTGAAGTGTGCTGCATTTTATATTCATATATCGAAAAAAATGAAAAAAAAAAAAACAAAAACAAAAAAAAATTCCGGTCACCGGAATCCGACGGCCGACGGCAATCGGCGGCGGACGGCAACCGGAATCTTGCAGTGGCTGGTGGTGACAGAAGGTGGTAGCTGGGTGGTGAATATCTGGAGTAATTTCGGGCAGATTGGATAGTTTGTTGAAATTACAGAAATACCCTTAGATGGGGTGACATGTACTGCCAGGTGTCACATGCTTGTTGGTCAAAAACCTTCACCTTTCTTCTCCTCAAATACTACCTTCTTCTCTTAACCCTACTCTTCATTCTATATTAAGAAAACTAATTGTTTAAATTTTTGTGTGTGCTTGTATGCTGCATTTGTGTTACATATTTTCTGTGAATAAAGTGTTAGGTGCAACTAATAATTCACAATTTTATGTGTTGTTTGGCTAAACCATGGACTATTCATAAATATGAAATATAGAAGGATTAAAAGTGTAATTTTCATACAGGTATTTACTCATAAAAACGCATGTGAAGGCTTGATACTGGACATATAGAAAGGCTTCACAATGAAGCTAACAACACTAATGTTATGCTCTATTTTTCATCATACTACTATGGGTTTGGCTAACTTGTGCCCTAAAAGCATGTCGTGCACCCCGCGGTCGGTCGGATTTTACTCCGGTCATTGAACCTTCCGGCAAGGGCGCGTGGACAGTGTGTTTTATATTTATTATGCTGGGTATCCTAAGTTTTGATATAACTTAAAGACCTAAAGGGCAGTAAGCGGTATGTATGACTCAGGTGTCGTTCTTCAAACTACAACGGGCATGGGAATCTAGGAGGATTAATTATCTTTTGTAATTTAGCTGGGATTTTTAAAACTTTTTGATAGGTTGGTTGGTTTTCTAATCTAATTACTAAAATTAAAAACTAAATTAAAGACAGGGGTTTGTACGGAGTACGCAGAGAAATCAAGATAAGGAATATGTTTGCTGTGACTTCGGCAATGTTATTTGGATGGATAGTTATGAGGGATAAGGTTACTAGGTGTGATGATTAATCTGGTGAGGTCATAGAAACTTAATTGGTAGATAAAGTATTATGCCTACGACCTTTACTCGGTTTCCCACGTATTTATGTTAACGCTATACCGGATACTCGGGCGTTTTACAGCTTTTCCGTTATACCAATTAGGGTTCCAGATTACTCACTAGATATTCATATATTTCTTAATGAGCTACAACTACGATCCTACTATATACCTAACGTAGAGTTGTCCGCAATTAGATATATAATATGTCACATGGATAGCAGTTATAGAATGTCCAGTACACCGGAAGTTCTCCCAAATGCACAGACCAATTCAACTGACAATTATCCTCTAATCCAGGTCCCCATTTACAGACATCCAGAGGACGTTAGTATCATGGCATGAATTGTTCAGTGAACAATAACATGAACAGGGTTTAACCCGCGGAACCGGTTGGGATAATCTGTCTAACGGTCAGTTAAATTGTTCATCATTAATCATACAATCAGCACAACTATTACATGCATGTTAACCTATCTGTAATATGTTTATTATGTTCATGAAAATCTAATTAGCAGGGCAGTGATAATGTTTGTTTATGTATAGCATGCAGTACCTAAGCAACAATCAAACAAGAACATGCAATAGGACGGAACACTAGTCATCATATTAACTGACCTAATAATTAAATCATGGATATCCCGGAAGTTGTCCCAAAGATACACAACAAACAAGCGTGAACCTAATCTATCTCTAATACTATGATTCGTGTCCCTCGGATGTGTTTCAATCAAGGGAACAGCGACCATGTTGAGTTCATTGATCATCATACACAGAATAGTTGGCAATCCTACTTCTAGCAATTGGCCAGTATCTAGGGAGGATGATACAAACCACAGCATAAGTTGGATAGATAAAGAGGCAGAGGTTCAGCTTATAAGTTCGCAAACAGTTTTAAACCTACACAGACAGAGTAACAGTATGTTTACAATTGGGAATCATTATTTCTACAACGGATTGTGCCCACGACTTTCATAGCTTCCACGTTCCGTACTACACACATTCGTGATGATTCCGGCGCTATACAAATGAAAGCCGTATAACGTTACCTCCGTTGTTTCATAATGGTGTCATCCCCAATTGTATATTATATCATAACTATCCTAACATTGCATACATCACAACAAACATTGATTTGTCTAGCCTAGCATAATTCTAGCATTCATCCCTAAGCATGCATAATAAGAAAGCATAATTAAAAGAATAAATGCGAGAGATTGTATTAAACCTGAATACGAGAGTAATACAGACAAATCTTCACAAATCTAAAGTCTCGGAGTAACTCCGTACAAAAGCTACTGAGAGCTTCTACTCTAACCTACTAATTCTCCTCTAACTCCTAAGAGTAGTGCTAGAGAGAGAATGCTAACCTAATTCTAGAGAGAAGTTTTAGAGAGAGAAAGAAAATGAGATGAGAGGTGTAAGGTGTGTGTAAATGATAAATGGAGGTTAGTATTTATAGGAGAATGGTGGAAGGCTTGGTACAAGTCTTGAAGCATAAGATACAAGCATCAAAGCAGCATACGGGGCAAGCGGACCAAGGGGCAAACGGCACCTCACAAGCCAACCAACCCCGTATACGGTACCTAGGTGGGCAGGGGGGGGTTGGTGCTTGGTTTGGCCTCCGCTTGTTTCTCGGTTGCTTGGTTCGTCCGTATCTTCTTCGTTTGGGCTCCGATTTGCTTGATTCTTGCGCCGTTGGCTTCGTTTTTCCGTTATGCTTCTAATGACACTGAGTTTTCCAAATTTGGAAGTATTTAACTTTTGCATGTTCCGGATGACGATCGGCGAGCTTCCAGACTACATATCTTCTCCGTCTTTCGTCCGTTTCTTCTGATTCTTTCACCTTCGGTCTTGGATTTTCCTATGGAATCATAAAAAATGTATTAAGCTCTATTTCCATAAGAATATTGAGAACGGAAAATTTAAGGTGATTGTTTTGCCTCGGTTTGCGTGTTATTTGGACGTTTTACCCGATTTTTGCAGCAACGTCTATATTTAGACTACCTTGGTAATTTTTGGTAAATAATGATGGTTTTGAAATGTTTTCACCAAAGAATAGTCCAAAAAGTGTGGAAATATATACTTAAAAACATGACTTTTTGGGTCACATCAAGTATCCCACACTTAGACGTTGCTTGTCCTCAAGCAAAACTCATCAACATCCCATTTGAAAACATTTTTAAAATAGGTTTTAGAGGAGAGTTATGACATCCCCGTCGGTCACCGTTTTCTCGTATGAGTAGATAGTTTCAGGAAACCAAGGAAAAGTAAGATGATCCTTTCGGAAACAAGAAGCGATTCTCATAGGCATACTTCCAACTCTCGTGATCTCGGAGTATACATGACTAGGCGATCTCACATAAGGTTGTCACTCAATTCACTCAATAGTGTATCGGGTTTCCTATCAATTTAGTTCAAACGAAATCGCTCATAAAGCCAGTCATGCAGTACTCATCGTCATAGGCTTGATCGAGAATCGGATCTCCACCACTTAGGTGAGAACGACGCTAATTATCCTAAGACATTCGGGGGTTGTAATGTTTTGTGAGGGTTAAAAGGGTATGGATAAGGGAATTTTTGGTTTGTAAGGGTGTTGCTTATCTTAGGCTTTCCAAGAATCATGAAAAACTTATTTGTAGAACGGATGAAGTAGTTACTCGTCTTCTATCGGATCTCCCTTTAAATGGTTGATACTTTGAAGCTTCTTGAGCTTTATTTTCTTTTCTTTTTATCTTTTCTTTTCTTTCTTTTTCTATTTTTTTTTATTTTCTTTTCTTCTTCAGAAATCCTTTCTCTTATCTTGATCAATTCGAGTCTTTTCTTTGGGTGCTAATTTTCCCGCACCGTTGTTCTCTTGTCTCTCTTGTGTGCTAATTTTCCCGCACTTTTTGAGAGGTTTGATTCTTTTTGGAGAACACGAACGAGTAGTGTTGCGCCGTCAGAGTGCTGACTCAGCCGCGGTCGTTTTCCAAGGGGGGTTGGCACGGCGGTCCTGCAGGCAACGACGCAACAACGTGTGAACGTGTTAGGTTTTAAATTTATATGAGCTGGGGCTCAAAATATAAGTACTACCTACTTTTGGGGAGTAGGCAGTAAGTATAACTCGAGTGTCGTTCTTAAAATCGGAGCGAATGGAACCAAAAGGGACTTACCGTAAATGAGCTTTCTGATAGGATAGGTTTATAAAAGTAGGTAGGTTTTGGTTGGTTATCTAAGCTAATACTAAATAAAACAAGTAAATTAAATAGAGAGTAGGCAACAGGTAGAGCGTGATTGCTGAAACTTCGATAATTAGGGTTTCTGGATGATATTCATTAGACAGATGATTGGAGACTACCTTGGGCAAATCATCAGACGGACAGTCGGTGTAAACACTAGGACCCTACATTTTAGTCTAAAAGTCTAAAAGCATATGTCACTGAATCCTAGGTTATCCTGATGCTGATCAGAAACAGGTTGTTCAAACCCCCCTCACTTGCCTTGTAAGACTAAGCGACCTCTACGGATGATATATCCTGGGTGTAGGCATAAGGTAACAAACTGCAATTTTCTATCTGACCTTTCTTAACACCTAAATCTATCTGAGTTTATCTAGGTAAGTACTAATTGTATGATGTATACGTTGAGTTGTCGGTTATGTTGAGTTAAGCGGTTTAAGCATCTGTATTACAGCCGAAAGCTACAAAACGTATTCTGAACACGCCCGGGCCCCACACATCCAATTTCTACCAAATTGGCATCATTAGAAGCGTAACGGAATTACGAAGCCGTAGGCGAAAGAATCAAGTCAATCGGACGCGAAACGAAGGGGTCAATATATGATATTTGATAGAAATTGGATGTGTGGGGCTTCGTAATTCCGTTACGCTTCTAATGATGCCAATTTGGTAGAAATTGGATGTGTGGGGCCCGGGCGTGTTCAGAATACGTTTTGTAGCTTTCGGCTGTAATACAAGATGCTTAAACCGCTTAACTCAACATAACCGACAACTCAACGTATACAGCATACAATTAGTACTTACCTAGATAAACTCAGATAGATTTAGGTGTTAAGAAAGGTCAGATAGAAAATTGCAGTTTGTTACCTTATGCCTACACCCAGGATATATCATCCGTAGAGGTCGCTTAGTCTTACAAGGCAAGTGAGGGGGGTTTGAACAACCTGTTTCTGATCAGCATCAGGATAACCTAGGATTCAGTGACATATGCTTTTAGGCTTTTAGACTAAAACGTAGGGTCCTAGTGTTTACACCGACTGTCCGTCTGATGATTTGCCCAAGGTAGTCTCCAATCATCTGTCTAATGAATATCATCCAGAAACCCTAATTATCGAAGTTTCAGCAATCACGCTCTACCTGTTGCCTACTCTCTATTTAATTTACTTGTTTTATTTAGTATCAGCTTAGATAACCAACCAAAACCTACCTACTTTTATAAACCCATCCTATCAGAAAGCTCATTTACGGTAAGTCCCTTTTGGTTCCATTCGCTCCGATTTTAAGAACGACACTCGAGTTATACTTACTGCTTACTCCCCAAAAGTAGGTAGTACTTATAGTTTGAGCCCCAGCTCATATAAATTTAAAACCTAACACGTTCACACGTTGTTGCGTCGTTGCCTGCAGGACCGCCGTGCCAACCCCCCTTGGAAAACGACCGCGGCTGAGTTAGCACTCTGACGGCGCAACACTACTCGTTCGTGTTCTCCAAAAAGAATCAAACCTCTCAAAAAGTGCGGGAAAATTAGCACACAAGAGAGACAAGAGAACAACGGTGCGGGAAAATTAGCACCCAAAGAAAAGACTCGAATTGATCAAGATAAGAGAAAGGATTTCTGAAGAAGAAAAGAAAATAAAATAAAAAATAGAAAAAGAAAGAAAAGAAAAGAGAAAAAGAAAGGAAAATAAAGCTCAAGAAGCTTCAAAGTATCAACCATTTAAAGGGAGATCCTAATTAACTCCGTCATGAATTAGACCCTCCTTTGCTATCAGGCGTTCATCCCTAGGAATACTCACGGTGTACAGTGCATTTGGCATATCCACAGTGTTCCGGACTCAAGGTATACTCACGGTGTACAGTGCATTTGGCATATCCACAGTGTTCCAAACTCAAGGCATACTAACGGTGTACTGTACATTAAAGTAGTTCCACAGCTGTATGTTAACCTTGGTGTACTAACGGTGTACGGTGCAGCGAGCATTTCCACAGCTATATTTGAACCTTGGTGTACTAACGGTGTACGGTGCAGCGAGCATTTCCACAGCTTTATTGTTCCTAGACCCATATTCTAAAAGGGTGACTTCTAGGTATTCCACGATGAAATAAACCTACGGCAGTTCCTTAGCTTTTCCCACGTATTTAAATGTTATACGAAGTACTGTGCCGTTTTACGGAATATTCATAGCTTCATACTGTAATATGAGATAACTATATCTACGTAGTATTAGGGTTAATCAGATCCTATCCTAAGGCAATAGTCACGTGAAAGACTGGAAAGGGTGGACACTGAATTAAGTCTAAATTCATGTAAAACTCAACCAGACACACAGTAAAACAATCACCAATCATAATACTGGGGACATTATTCCATAACGGATTGTGCCCACGACTTTCATAGCTTCCACGTTCCGTACTACACACATTCGTGATGATTCCGGCGCTATACAAATGAAAGCCGTATAACGTTACTTCCCTTATTTCATAATGAATACCCCAATGAATTAAATATCATCCATAATCCTAATATCTACATTTCAACAATCACAGTATTAAACTACGTAAATTGCATGGTAATATTCGCAACACAAACAAAGATATCATGCAAACAAAACATAATAACCGTAAGTAAAGGAATAAGTAATAACCAGTATTTAAGCAGCGTAACACTGAGTAGTACAAACTAGAATCTTGAAAACTTCAATACAATAAAATTCCCAAGCTACAACTATCTTCCCCACTCGAACCGTGCCTACATCTCTCTAGTTCTCTAGAGAGAGAAACTAGAGAGAGAAGCTAACCTAATCTAATTCTCCTCTAACTCCTAAGAGTAGTGCTAGAGAGAGAATGTGTGTGAGAGAGAAAGTGAGAGAATTCTATGAAGAATGGTGTGTGAAATGAGGTTACATGAGGTCTCTATTTATAGGCAAGCCTTGGATCCAAGATTACAAGCCCACAAGCACACGTACAAGCCAACGAAGCAAGGAAGAGGCCGTGTGAGACCAAAGTAGGCCGTACACGGCCCTATACAGGCCGTACACGGCTATGTATAGGCCGTACACGGTCACATCAAGGCCGTACACGGATTGGTGGTGGCCGTGTGCTAGGCCGTGTGATTTTTCCGACTTTTCTCGCATTTTCGGAAGGCCGTATCTTCTTCGTTTCGCGTCTGATTGACTTGATTCTTTCACCTACGGCTTCGTAATTAAATTACGCTTCTAATGATGCCAATTTGGTAGAAATTGGATGTGTGGGGCCCGGGCGTGTTCAGAATACGTTTTGTAGCTTTCGGCTGCGCTGTAACTTGCATAACTTTCTCGTCCTTGATCCGTTCTGAGCAATCCTTATATCCACGTTCTCGTAATCTTCATAGCTACAAAATAAGACTATTATGAGGCTCTGGTATGAAGTTTACAGTAGAATTAGGGTTGGGCTCAGAATAGTGCCTATTTAGGTCAGTTTTCTGCCCTTTTTGCTTGATTTTCAAAAGACCGACAAGTTTATACCTTTCTAACAAAAGTTATTGAATAATGATGATTTTAAGATGTATTTGTTAGAAAAGAGCTAAATATGGGGCAATTAATGCATGTAAAAACGTGACTTTTTGCGATACATCAAATATCCCACACTTAAGCTTTTGCTTGTCCTCAAGCAAACCTCATTTGGAAAATAGTTTTTGAAAAATTATTTTGGATGCTTAGAGTATCTTCCGCAGAAAATCACTTTCTTCAAAGTAGATAAATTTTTTTGGAAAGTAAGCATCAACAAAAATTAACTATACTTAAATATAAAATTGATTAACCCTTTTTGGCATGCTTTGCAACTCTCGAGACGTAGATGTACATGACTGGGCGATTCTCACAAGTGGGTCACTCAATTCACTCAAAGTGTATCGGGTTACCTATAATCTATAGAAACGAAATCGCTCATTGCCAGTCATGCAGTGCTTATCGTCATAGGCTTGGTCGAGAATCGAATCTCCACCACTCCTTTGAGAACGGTGCTAATTATCCCAAGGCATTTTAGTGGGTTGTGTGAGTAAGGGTAAGGTAGGTAAGGATAGGGGTAGTTTGGTCAATGGTTTTAGGGTTTTTGAACTTCAGACTCGGAGCTTTCAAAGATCAAAACAAGTTTCACTTGAGATAACTTCTAGAGTAGACTCATCTCCTAGATGAATAATCTCTTCTCTTGATGTTTCTTTTGAGTTCTGATAGATTTTTCTTCTTTGGAGAGTAGTCTTCTTCTTCTAGGAGCTCTCCAAGGTCTGCTTTTCTTTTCTTTTTTTCTTTTTCTTTTCTTTTTCTTATTTTTATGACCTTGGAGATCCTTCATATAGTGAGACATCTTTGACTTCTCTTTTGACAAGTACCAATTTTTCGTACTGTCTTTGGCGGATAATATCTTCGTGATGAGTAATACTTCGCTTTTGTACCGTATCTTCATTTTGGATTTCTTTCTTTAAACTCTTGATAGGTACGGAGAGATGTTTGAAGATGAGACACCAATAGAAAGATATTTCAAGTAGCCCTCACTTATGATCTATGAAGTTTCACGAGCTGGAATGGTGTTTGGTAGGAAAGTGTTTGTGTTGTGGGGAAGTGTTTTAGGGTTTAGAGAAATGAAATGGCTAAGGCGCAAAGGGTTTTCTAATTGGATCATCAACAATCTTAGAAAGAAAGTTGGAAGGGTTGGCTTGAAAAGATATGAAAGAAATGGGTTAATCCTAATAAATGCCAAGATCCTCTAATTGCACCTATACCGCGTACGGCACTCATTGGTATGGTCTCGAAACGCATTCAGGAGCAAGTTCTAATTCAAAGACACATGCATCGGCGCACACTCAGAAACGAAAATGAAGCATTAAAAGTGAATGCTTATTAAAGGCTCAAGTACCTCACAATCAAAGGGTCATATGCACCAAGTCATGCGATGCCTAGAGGATTTCTCAGTTTTAGTTTAAGATACGTTCTTATCTTTGCCTTATCTTACTTTCCAAAGCAATTTATTTATTTTGACAGAAGGTTTATCTCTTTAAAAGAATATTCTAAGACTAAAATCTTTTGAAAATATTTAAAAATCAACCGAATGGATGTCGAACATCGTCGAGGTTGGGTTTTCGAATGTTTTGGTGATTAAAAATCTCAACCTTTTGGGTTGGTTTTGCGAAAAAAATTTGAAAAAGTTTGAATGAAAACGGAGGTATTACTTTGGACCGGCAAATATAAACTTGCGGTATATATATACCGTGTATCCCATACTTAAAACAACATTGTCCTCAATGTTCATTGCTAAGACGTAGGATTTTCTTCGGGAAAAATCCCACACTTAGGTTTTGAAATAGTGGAACAATTTTAAGTGTTTTGAAAAATTTGGTGGGATGGAATCCCACACTTAGAATTTAGGCATATTTGGATATGTGGTAATGGTGAAAATCATGACAAAAAGAAAGGAACTTCCCTACGATAGAGACGTGGAGATGGTTTTAAGAAAGAAGCGGCGGTCTGCAGGTGACTGAAATTCCTTGGTTGAATCCATGCAGAAAGCAGTTTCTTCGTGAATGATCGGCATCTCCTTTCCTCAATTCTCATTTGCACAAACACAATTCACTTATTCTAACTAAGAAGAAAAACAGAAATAAAAACATAATAAGTAAACTAAATAACTGATAACTAAATGATAAAGAAACTAAACAGACTGTGTCTGATAGTTCATGTTCCAAAAATATAACAAAGTAAAGTTCCACAACCACACAACAAGTCAAAAGTATGGAATAGAGGAAATAGTAAGTATGTAGATATGGGTGCACAGATCTATGGTGCTGGAGAACCCTGATCAGAGTCCTGAATAGAAGGCTGAACCGGTGGAGGAACTGAGGAAGGTCCGGCAACTGACTGCTGACCACTGGAGACTCTCTGCTCCTCTGACCTCACCTGTCTATACTGCATCAATACATCTCTAAGGGAGCAAGCAGGTAACTTCATCGGATCATCTAATGCCAACTGTCTAAAATCCTCAAAAGTCATCCCCTCTCACTCCATCTTGGATCTGTAGATGTGCCTAAGTATCTCCTATGTAGGAAGCTGATCAGAAGGTATAGGGTCTAATGCCAACAATCCCTGAAACTCTGATAAGGTGAATGGATCAGTGCCCAAATGAACAACATCTGGTCGGTAGGAACCAACAGCCTCTCCTCCTGCGGACTGCTGAGAAGAACGGGCTCTACGGGCTAACACAGTAGGATGTGGGAATGCAGCATCAACCGATAAACAGTGCTCGACTGATTGTGTGGGTGGAATGGTAGTGGTAGGTGGTATGTGGGTAGTGTATGGTGGTATGGTAGTAGGTGGTGGAATGGTAGTAGATGGTGGAATGGTAGTGGATGGTGGAACTGGTGGTAGTGGCACACACTCGTACATGAGCGGCTCGGGAGCTGGAATACCTAAAGCTCTAGCTATAAGTGCCTGATGCGCGTTGTTGGCAGCCAACGCGTGCAATATGAAGTACTGAGTCAAGGGAGTGACTGGATCTGTATGTCGTATCTGAGCTCGGGGACCTGATGTCCCAACCCCAGCATCCCTGACTGGTGTCCTGGTACTCCTAGGCACAGCCGGTACTCTATCCACTCTATCAACAACCGGAGTCTCAACATCCTCCTCTCTGACCCTCTTCCTGGTCTTGAAACATCCAGGGATAAGCTCATCAGTGTCCTTCCAGTAACACTGTCTCTCAGAACCCTCAGTGATCAAATGGATCTGCTTGCAGTAGTCCAAGTCACATGGTAATGAAGTGGAAGACACCCTATACTCGGCCTCGTGACTCTTTTTCAAGAGTCGCAACCCTCTCAACAATCTGGTGATGAAAGCTCCCATAAAAACATGCTTCGTCAGGTCCAAGTTCTTCTCCTTCGCCATCCTCTCAGCAATAATGCATGCCACATTAATATTCTGGCGGCTCATGATAGCATCAATGATATATAGCTCATCCCCATTTATCGGCCCGGTCTCCTTCTTTCCCATAATAGATGTAACAATCAGCTTGTGTAGGAGACGTAGCTGAGGTAGAATCAAAGCTGAGGACTTGGCACCACAAGTATAATGTGTGCCCGTCAGCTCACTCCAAATGACTCTATGGCTCCTCTCAGGATGATGAGGAATCGTCTGATGACTATGTAAGAACCAATCTGAGCTAATCTGATCCGCTGAATACAATCCCAAATGTCTAGCTAAGCCCGAAATAAAAACACTCTGGCTCTTCCCTCGGTATCTGAATGCTATCTTCTTGTCATCTCCAATCCCTAACTCTGGGTTAAGCTCAAATGTCATCAGAAACTCAGTGACAACCTCGGGGTATATGGGCTCACAAATGCTAAAAAGCTGGATCCACGAGTCGAACTTATGTCCCTGAACCTCATATCCTATCAAATTCCTCAACCTGTCCTCAATTCCAAGTTTCCCCATGTCTTCCCAAACTATGTACCGATTACTTCCAAATGTCCTCTTTAGCCATTTCCGAATCAAAGTCTTTTCTTGTGTAGTTTTGGCCAAATAAGCTAGAGTAGGTGGAATCGGGTCCATCTGTTTAAGAAAAACAAGGAAACAAATCATATAACAATAATTGGACAATATAATATTTATTCCAAATTTTCAGAAAAAATTCGAAATGTAGGCTTTATATTTTGCAATTATCCCATTATTATTTTTATGAATTCCCTAAAAACCGCAATCATCAATCCGCAATTTATCCAAATAAACAAAACCACAGCTTTCCTATTTTTCTAAGATTACTTAAAGATGAATATTTCTAAACATGCTAAGTAATCGAATAATCAAGCAAGCATCATGATCATAAATCATATAATTACCTTACTATGATTAAAATAAGCAAGCAAAGCGATTTTATTTATCATCCATCATTTTGGTTAAGCATAAGACTTTTAATTAGAGGATAATTAATTCGAAATCTCACTAACTTTATTAATTAAAGTAGTGCTACTCCAAATATATTTAATTGCATTTTCATGAAGCAAATTATACAAAGTTTAAAATAAATACCATTTTAAAAGATAATGAGTTTAATTAAAGTAATGGTTTTTAAATAGTTTTGTATAAAAAGCCTTACTTTAATTCATAAGCATGCAATTAAATTAATCCTCTAATCCTTAACAATCAATTACTCATGTAAACTAATCATTTTAAGCGCAAATTAATCACCGAAAAGTCAATCATAAGCAAATAATCATTCAAGAAAGTCAAAATAGCTAAAACCCTAACAAAAAGTCAACATTCAAACTCAAAACATCAAATCTAGCCATGGAAACCTTGAATCACTTCCGCAAACATGTTAACAATCAAGCATATAGCATTTTGCAAGCAAAAAACATGGAACTTGATGATCAAAACTCAAGATCTAAGCATAAACCCTAACTTTATAAAAGTATTCAAAATCATGATTTTAGGTTAGAATCATACCTCAACCTTGATGTAAAGATGTTCTAGATGCAAAAGAGATGAAGATATGGAAGATTTGAAGCTTGATTTGAAGAAAAATGATGGAAAAATGGAGAAATAGAGATGGTGATGGTGGGTGACGGTTTTGGAAGAGGAAGGAGGAAGAATAAGTTGCTTTTTACTTTTTGTAAAAAGTGGTGGAAGCTTCCTTTGCTTTATGTATTTTTAAATAGCATTTTTAAAATGCAATTTTAACTTAAATGCGAACGAAACGAAACGTATACTTGGGTTTTTAAAGTTAAAATATTTTTTATGAAAATCAACCAAAATACGCACGAAACTTTCGTATTTAAATTCGTATATTAAAAACGTAACATTAATTCGCGTGCGAAAACATTTTCGTTTTTAAATACGTTTTATTAAATCTTTTTGTGTTCTTTAAAATTCAAAAACAATCCAAATAAAATTTTCCAAAATTTAAAACTTTGTAAAATTTCTGAAATGTTTGGACCGTTTGCGAAAATTCGTTTAAAAACTTACGCGTTTAAACTTTTAAGAACGTTTTTCTTTGTTTTTATAAAAGTAAATTAAAAGAAAATCTAATTAAAATTATTTTTGTCCTAATTAACAAAATATTCAAACCTTATTTACATTAGACCATCACCATTTATCTGTCAGTGCTTGTGACGGCACTTTCAGATAAGCCTGAAACATGCGAGAAAGTGTGGCGAAGAACGAACGTACCTTGAAGCGCTTTAATGATACTATGAATTAGGTCAGCGGGATTTATATAATAACGCTTAAATTCTCGTAAGAATTCTTTTTCTTCTTGACCTAATGCTAGTAACGCATCAATGAATTGTTTAAATGCTCATCTTACCTTCCTCGGATTCGAAATACCATCCCTGAATCCTGTGTCTATAAAACATAGATCAAAGAGCAATTCTCCGATGACATGCTGAAATTCCTTTTCTTCTTCTGAATCAGGGTTTCCAGAAGTAGAGTGAACTACTCGGGAAGTTGTTCTGATGTAGATCCTTTGTTGCTCAGTAAAAGGGAATTTAGATGTTAGTAACAACTGAGTAAGCTTAACATGGATTTTCTTCCTCTTTTGGAAGAAAGCAGAATCCATGGCTTCCTCAGTAGAATCAGGGAAAATTGATCTCAGTTCATTAATCAGATAAGTGGCAGGATCAACAAAGAACAGTTTAACGCATGGAATCAAAGTATAAGTGATAGGGGCTCTTTCAATCCAAAATTCGAGCTCGTCAATCAGGGCAGCAACATAACGATTAATCTTAATCTGTGAAACAGATGGATACTCGGTGCTAGCTATTAGATCCATTAGTAGGTCTAACTCTTATTTCAGTGATAACTCGTCTTTTTGATCGTAATTAGCACGTAGACATGTTATTATCCTATCAATCACTACAAAGGTCTTCCTCTGCTCAGTTGAAAAAGGGAAATCTGATATCTTAAGGTTTCTAAGAAAATCAGCACAGATATCTATTCTCCTATTGGGCTTGTGAAAGTTTCCTAAGTGATGTTCATTACTTGATTCTGGTGGGTTATTACTTGGTTAAGTGTTGGGCAAGGTTGGTGGTTCTAGTTCAGGATCCTCCGGACACTGGAGACGCTCATCCACTTCTACACTTTGGAAAAGAGTAGTGGGGTAGGCTCGAAATATATCTGGAAGATCATACCTGAAGTATTCATCTAAGCAATGAAGTCGCTCATTTAAATCCATCCAAGGCATTGGTGGATAGAAGAAAACTTCAATACCGAAAGGAACGTCTTCTGGTAGGGTGGCAGGTCTAAGGTAATGTGGATACTTAGATAATATTGATAAAATCTCAGAGTCAAGTGTGGGTTGACCACTTAATTCAATAGTGACAGAAGGATGAATCTTCTGCTGAGATATATCAAAACCTAGGTCTAAGGATGAATATTTGTCTATCTCAACTTCCTGGTTAACACAGACCTCTTTGTGGGAAGACACAAAGAATTCCGCATCGTCCATGATCGTTATCTCATCCATGGAAGAAATAAGATTGGAAGAAGAATTAGGGTTTTCTAATTTTTTTGTATTTTTCTAAATATTTAAATACTAAAGCAAATAACTTCCTAAAGTAATGAAAATCTTAAGGAAGGGTCTCTTAAAGTTCACTACGCTCAACCGATCCCCGGCAGCGGCGCCAAAAACCTGTTGCGTCGTCAGAGTGCTGACTCAGCCGCGGTCGTTTTCCAAGGGGGGTTGGCACGGCGGTCCTGCAGGCAACGACGCAACAACGTGTGAACGTGTTAGGTTTTAAATTTATATGAGCTGGGACTCAAACTATAAGTACTACCTACTTTTGGGGAGTAAGCAGTAAGTATAACTCGAGTGTCGTTCTTAAAATCGGAGCGAATGGAACCAAAAGGGACTTACCGTAAATGAGCTTTCTGATAGGATGGGTTTATAAAAGTAGGTAGGTTTTGGTTGGTTATCTAAGCTAATACTAAATAAAACAAGTAAATTAAATAGAGAGTAGACAACAGGTAGAGCGTGATTGCTGAAACTTCGATAATTAGGGTTTCTGGATGATATTCATTAGACAGATGATTGGAGACTACCTTGGGCAAATCATCAGACGGACAGTCGGTGTAAACACTAGGACCTTACGTTTTAGTCTAAAAGCCTAAAAGCATATGTCACTGAACCCTAGGTTATCCTGATGCTGATCAGAAACAGGTTGTTCAAACCCCCTTCACTTGCCTTGTAAGACTAAGCGACCTCTACGGATGATATATCCTGGGTGTAGGCATAAGGTAACAAACTGCAATTTTCTATCTGACCTTTCTTAACACCTAAATCTATCTGAGTTTATCTAGGTAAGTACTAATTGTATGCTGTATATGTTGAGTTGTCGGTTATGTTGAGTTAAGCGGTTTAAGCATCTTGTATTACAGCCGAATACTTGCTTTCTTTTCAAAACTCATTTATTACTGGTTTAAGCATAATTAACTCCGTCATGAATTAGACCCTCCTTTGCTATCAGGCGTTCATCCCTAGGAATACTCACGGTGTACAGTGCATTTGGCATATCCACAGTGTTCCGGACTCAAGGTATACTCACGGTGTACAGTGCATTTGGCATATCCACAGTGTTCCAGACTCAAGGCATACTAACGGTGTACTGTACATTAAAGTAGTTCCACAGCTGTATGTTAACCTTGGTGTACTAACGGTGTACGGTGCAGCGAGCATTTCCACAGCTATATTTGAACCTTGGTGTACTAACGGTGTACAGTGCAGCGAGCATTTCCACAGCTTTATTGTTCCTAGACCCATATTCTAAAAGGGTGACTTCTAGGTATTCCACGATGAAATAAACCTACGGCAGTTCCTTAGCTTTTCCCACGTATTTAAACGTTATACGAAGTACTGTGCCGTTTTACGGAATATTCATAGCTTCATACTGTAATATGAGATAACTATATCTACATAGTATTAGGGTTGATCAGATCCTATCCTAAGGCAATAGTCACGTGAAAGACTGGAAAGGGTGGACACTGAATAAATCTAAATTCATGTAAAACTCAACCAGACACACAGCAAAACAATCACCAATCATAATACTGGGGACATTATTCCATAACGGATTGTGCCCACGACTTTCATAGCTTCCACGTTCCGTACTACACACATTCGTGATGATTCCGGCGCTATACAAATGAAAGCCGTATAACGTTACTTCCGTTATTTCATAATGAATACCCCAATGAATTAAATATCATCCATAATCCTAATATCTACATTTCAACAATCACAGTATTAAACTACGTAAATAGCATGGTAATATTAGCAACACAAACAAAGATATCATGCAAACAAAACATAATAACCGTAAGTAAAGAAATAAGTAATAACCAGTATTTAAGCAGCGTAACACTGAGTAGTACAAGCTAGAATCTTGAAAACTTCAATACAAAAAAATTCCCAAGCTACAACTATCTTCCCCACTCGAACCGTGCCTACATCTCTCTAGTTCTCTAGAGAGAGAAACTAGAGAGACAAGCTAACCTAATCTAATTCTCCTCTAACTCTTAAGAGTAGTGCTAGAGAGAGAATGTGTGTGAGAGAGAAAGTGAGAGAATTCTATGAAGAATGGTGTGTGAAATGAGGTTACATGAGGTCTCTATTTATAGGCAAGCATTGGATCCAAGATTACAAGCCCACAAGCACACGTACAAGCCAACGAAGCAAGGAAGAGGCCGTGTGAGACCAAAGTAGGCTGTACATGGCCCTATACAGGCCGTACACGGCTATGTATAGGCCGTACACGGTCACATCAAGGCCGTACACGGCTTGGTGGTGGCCGTGTGCTAGGCCGTGTGATTTTTCCGACTTTTCTCGCATTTTCGGAAGGCCGTATCTTCTTCGTTTCGCGTCCGATTGACTTGATTCTTTCACCTACGGCTTCGTAATTCCGTTACGCTTCTAATGATGCCAATTTGGTAGAAATTGGATGTGTGGGGCCCGGGCATGTTCAGAATACGTTTTGTAGCTTTCGGCTGCGCTGTAACTTGCATAACTTTCTCGTCCTTGATCCGTTCTGAGCAATCCTTATATCCACGTTCTCGTAATCTTCATAGCTACAAAATAAGACTATTATGAGGCTCTGGTATGAAGTTTACAGTAGAATTAGGGTTGGGCTCATAATAGTGCCTATTTAGGTCAGTTTTCTGCCCTTTTTGCTTGATTTTCAAAAGACCGACAAGTTTATACCTTTTTAACAAAAGTTATTGAATAATGATGATTTTAAGATGTATTTGTTAGAAAAGAGCTAAATATGGGGCAATTAATGCATGTAAAAACGTGACTTTTTGCGATACATCAAGTAGGATAATCGAGTTGGATATTCTTCAAGATGTTTTTCATAATCTCATAAATTCTAAGATAAGGTTTTGGGATTTTGGGAAAGTGGGTTTATGATTAGGGTTTTTGAAGAAATGAAAAGGTTTAGGTTCAACAGGGTTTTCTAGGCGGATCATCGATACTAAAAATGAGTATCGGAAGGGTTTTGGGCTTGAAAGAGAAGGCTAAAAAGGGGTTCAAATCCTAAGGAATGTCAAGGTCATCTAATTGCGCCTATACCGCGTACGGTACATACCAATGTGGTTTCGAAGCGTATGTTAAGAGCAAGTTCTAATTCAGAGATACATGCATCGGCACACACAAGAAATGAACAATGTAGCATTAAAAATGAATGCTTTTAAGGCTCAAAACCTCACTGCAAATTTGGGTTATATGTGCCTAGTCATGTGATGCCCCTCTTAGATCATCGTTTCTTGCTTATGAAATTTCTACCTTAATTTCCTTAAGTTTTTGAAATATTTTCCTCATATTTTGAAAATGATTTCTTTCAGGCATACCAAAACTCAAAAATTTAGAGTTTAATCGCAAGATTTAGCTCATATATTAGTTTTACTGAAAAATATTTTTGAAAAATTTAAAAAAAATTTAGGGAACATTTTGAGGTATACCATGTAGACATAAAAATCGTTTATCCAAGGTATTCCATACCTACCATCCCACACTTAGGGGAACATTGTCCCTAATATTCTCTTGAGTTGAGATTTTACGACTAAAATCCCACACTTAGAGTTTTAACATGTAAGAAAATGTTTCCTAAGTGTTGAATTGGGCTGGAATCCCACACTTAGTGATAAGTTAGGATGTGGCATAGATTATAACACACAAACTTAAGTAAACATAGAATCATCAAAAACGGAGAAAGGTTTAAAATACTCCCCATTCTGTTTACTGGACAGGACCAGATTAGTGTAGAAATGGTGCGTGTGATTTGCTGGATTGGAGGACCAGTCTTGTGTAAGATTATCCATTCCACAAAAAGCTAAGTTCAGCAATAAACATCAACACAACGTCATATCTCAAAAATAACAAAGAGTTATAAAAAATCTAAGTACTGAAATAAGATAAAATAAACTAAATAAACTAAAAGTCATCAAGTAGATCATCGCTGTCAGGATCGAAGGCAGCAATAGCAGCAGCAAGGACTGAGGTGGGTGATGGTGCAGACTCCTCAATCGTATCCATGCTCGGCTCAGTAATGCCAGCAGAAACATGAGCGTGAGGTGGGCTAAAGACATCCAACACAGCCATCAACTGCTCAGTAAGTGAAGGCTCTGCTGAAGCACTCCCTGATGACATGGCAGGATCAACCACAATAGGTGGAGCAGTGGAAGGTCCAGCAGCGAACGGTCCAGCAGGAGGGAAGAATGACCAGGGCGGGCGAGATGGTCCTGGGTCCGGACCAAGATGGAACGGACAGTCAGAAGGCCTCGGAAGCCCTACATGCACACAGAGGGTGGACATGATGTCATGCTGAAGGTGGAGTGTCCGAAAGAGAGCCCAGGCTGCGGCAGGGTCAGCTAGAGTGATCCCGTACTCAAAAGTTGGTACAGGAGCTGACTGACGGCCAGGTGATGGGGGCATCTCAACGGATGGCTCCTCACGAGTGATCGGGACATCAGTAAGATCCTCCTCGTGAATAGTGGGCATGGTCTTGCGTGCTCTACGTCCTCGTCTGCGATCTCTGCGATGTTTCGGTGGTATCTCAACTATGATCTCTCTGGTGTCACTGGAGCTATCCATCCTGAAACAAACAAAATAAACAGGTAATGCATAAAAATGATAAATACAAATGCACAGAGATCTGATGACAGTGCGAAGATGTTTTATAAAGATTTCTGTTATCAGAATTCTGGCATTTGCATTCTTAAAACTTATCTCTGATTTTGTAAAAATTTGAAGTTTGTAGTCAGATAAGTAGCAAATCCTGAAATTTCGTTAGAGATAATCATACTTAACAAAAATAAACTAAGAAGTAAAAATTTGACAGAAAAGTAAAGATAAGCTTGGGGTGCCTCCCAAGAGCGCTTGTTTTACGAGTCTCTAGCTTGACTCTTTGTACCTTTCTTGAAGACTCATGGAGGTTCAAAGATGAAGACGTCTTCCCTGATGGGAAAGTCCTCAACATAGTGCTTTAAGCGATGACCATTAACCTTAAAATTACCTTCTGGAGCCTCGAGTTCGATTGCGCCATAGGGAAATACCTTTGAGATCGTGAATGGTCCGCTCCACCTACTTTTGAATTTTCCAGAGAATTTCTTGAATCGCGAATTGAAGAGCAGCACTTTATCTCCTTGTTTGAACCTAGAGGGCTTTAACTTAGCGTCGTGTACCCTTTTAGTTATTTCCTTGAAGTTCAGCGAACTGTCGTAGGCTTGGTCTCTTAGTTCTGCTAACTCATTCAATTGCATTCTCCGTTGTTCTCCAGCTGCTGAAATTTCCTAGTTGCAATGTTTTAATGCCCAGTACGCCCGATATTCCAACTCAATTGGAAGGTGACACGCCTTTCCGTAGACTAGCCGATACGGTGTGGTTCCTAATGGTGTTTTGTAGGCAGTTCTGAATGCCCACAATGCATCGTCTAATTTTTCGGCCCACCTGTGCCCGTGATTTCCGACAGTTCGTTCCAATATCCTTTTCAAAGCCCGATTTGTCGCTTCAGCTTGCCCATTTGTTTGTGGATGGTAAGCCGTCGAAGTTTTATGAGTGACACCATACTGCTGCAGCACTCTCATGAATTGAGTATTGCAGAAATGCGTGCCATGGTCACTGATTATAGCTCTAGGAGTTCCAGATCGACTGAACAGCTTTTTGAGGAATTGGGTTACTACTTTTGAATCGTTGGTCGGAAAAGCTTGAGCTTCGGCCCACCTGGAGACGTAGTCAACTGCGACTAAGATGTACTCTTTACCGTTAGATTTAGGGAATGGTCCCATAAAATCTAATCCCCAGATATCAAAGATCTCCACGGCCTGGATATTAGTAAGTGGCATTTCGTTTCTGGCTGAGATATTGCCTTGCCTTTGGCAAATATCACAGCGCTTCACCAGGTCGCAAGCGTCTCGGAATATGGTTGGCCAATAAAAGCCGGCATCGTAAACCTTTCGTGCAGTCATTTTGTTACCATGGTGTCCTCCAGTAGGTCCGTGGTGGCTCTGGTGTAGAATTAGTTCTACCTCCTTCCCATCGACGCATCTTCGAATAAGTTGATCGGGACAAACCTTAAAGAGATAAAGATCGTTCTAATAATAGTTCTTGACATCTCGGAAGAATTTTCGTTTCTGAGAGGTTGGCATTCCTTTTGGTACGATGTTTCCTACCAGATAATTGGCGAAGTCAGCATACCAAGGGTTGTGTGTGAACTGTGACCCTTGTTGGTAGCCTCCTATAGTCATGAGTTGTTCTTCGGGGAACTGATCTTGAATATCGTTCTCGTGCAACTTCTCCATTGATGGATTTTCCAATCGGCTAAGATGATCGGCCGCGACGTTTTCAGCTCCTTTCTTATCTTTAATCTCAATATCAAATTCTTGTAAGAGTAGAATCCACCGTAGAAGGCGCGGTTTAGCATCTTGCTTCTTGAAAAGGTATTTCAAAGCGGAGTGATCTGTATAGACAATAGTTTTGGACAAGATTAGATAAGAACGAAATTTATCAAAAGCAAATACTACCGCAAGCAGCTCCTTTTCTGTAGTAGTGTAGTTTTCTTGAGCATCCGTGAGCGTTTTGCTGGCGTAGTATATTGGTTGAAAGTGTTTCTCCTTCCGCTGTCCCAGTACAGCTCCAACAGCAAAATCACTGGCGTCGCACATGATTTCAAATGGAAGACTCCAATCGGGGGCAACCATGATCGGTGCATGTACAAGCTGATCCTTCAGGTAGTTGAAAGCTTTGAGACATTCATCTGTAAAGTCAAACGGAGTATCTTTTTCGAGAAGATGAGTCATAGGTCGAGAAATCTTAGAGAAATCCTTAATAAATCGACGGTAGAATCCGGCGTGACCTAGAAAACTTCGGATGGCTTTGACAGAAGTAGGGGGTGGAAGCTTTGAGATAGTCTCAACTTTTGCTTTGTCAACTTCAATTCCAGATTTAGAAATGCGGTGTCCAAGAACTATGCCTTCTTTCACCATGAAGTGACATTTCTCCCAATTCAGAACTAGGTTTGATTCTTCACATCGAGCAAGCATCCTATCCAAGTTAGAAAGACAAGTGGTGAACGAATCCCCAAAAACTGAGAAATCGTCCATGAACACTTCCATGTATTGTTCAATCATGTCGTGGAAGATTGCTACCATGCACCTTTGAAAAGTCGCAGGTGCATTACATAAACCAAAAGGCATACGTCGGTAAGCAAATGTTCCATAGGGACAAGTGAACGTCGTCTTTTCTTGGTCCTTTGGATCGAGAGGTATATGAAAATAGCCTGAGAAGCCATCAAGGAAGCAATAGAATTCGTTTCCTGATAACCTTTCGAGCATCTGATCAATGAATGGTAGAGGGAAATGATCTTTGCGTGTAGCTTCATTCAGTTTCCGATAGTCGATACACACCCTCCAACCATTGACGGTTCATGTTGGAATCAATTCATTGTTTTCGTTAGCGATGACCGTCATGCCTCCTTTCTTTGGGACGACTTGAACTGGGCTAACCCATGGGGAATCTGAGATAGGGTAGATCAGACCGGCATCCAGGAGTTTGATAACCTCCTTTTTCACCACGTCTTGAATCTTCGGGTTGACTCTCCTTTGCCTTTGAACTGATGGTCTGAAGTCGTTTTCCATTAAGATTTTATGCGTGCAGTAGTTTGGACTAATCCCTTGTATGTCAGAGATCTTCCAAGCAATCGCCTTCTTGTGTGACTTTAGAACCTGTACCAGCCTTGCTTTCTCTTCGGGCTTCAATTCTTTAGATATGATAACCGGTAAGTGCGAAGTTCCTTCAAGAAAAGCATATTCAAGGTGTGGGGGAAGTTCCTTTAGTTCCAATTCGGGTGGTTCTTCTGTAGATGGTTTCATCCTGGCAATCTCGTCTTTTTTAAGCTCGTCATACATTGTTTGATAGTCTGACTCCATTGCAGGTGATTCCGGAATGTCGGTTGACGCTATCTCAACCCATTTTGTATTGTTGGACAGCTCATCTTTTCTCAGCTCATATTTTTCTCGGGAAGATTGAGAGATTGCATTTTCTTCAGTGATAATTTATTTTCCTTTGTCAGTTGTTGCAAATCTCTGAAATTGAGCTGATGAAGACTCGCTGATGGTGATTTCTGGATTTTCACAACCTTCAGATGGTTGCGAAGCAGGTGTTTTAAGCATTGACTCCATGTTTTTAAGAGTCTTCAGAATTTCTTCCCTTGAGAGAGATGAATGATCTACTTCAGAAGTCGGTTTCCTTTGTAGTAGAGTGACAGGAGTGCCATATCCAAGAGGAGTAGTCAAGATGGAGTTGAGCTGCGGCTCGGAATTCTTTAAAGGAAATAGTAACTCTCCAGATGTGTCGAAAGAATCCGAGATAGCTGAGCATAGACCCGCACCTTCTTTACAGAGTATTCTTGAAGTGATGATAGTATTGGGAAGGGGGTTAATGCTGCTTACTGCGAGGATCTCTTCCAAGTGTTCTTCAATTATTTCCTGCATAGAATCTACAAGACCAAGATCTTCTCCCACAGGTTGTTTCATTAGTTTATCAACATTGAAGGTGACCTCTTCAGTTCCAACTCGGAGTTTTAAAGATTTTTCATTTACGTCAATGACGGCCTTAGCAGTGTTTAGGAAAGGTCTGCCAAGGATGAGCGGAACCTGGGTGTCCTCTTCAATATCCATAACAACGAAATCAACTGGAAAGACGAATTTGTCGACACGGACCATAATATCTTCAGCAATTCCTCGGGGGAGTTTAACTGATCTATCTGCTAATTGGATGGTCATACGTGTAGGCAAGAGTTCGTTTAATCCTAGTTTCCTATAAAGCGAGAATGGCATGAGGTTTACACTAGCTCCTAGGTCAGCTAAGGCGTTACTTATTTGAACATCCTGAAGATAACAAGGAATAGTGAAACGGCCAGTATCTCCAAGCTTAGGGGGTAGTCCTTGTTGCATAATTAGAGAGCACTCTGCATCTAGGGGTAAGTTAACTATCTGTCTAAGTTTTTCTTTGTTGGATATCAGTTCCTTAAAGAATTTGGCACAACTGGGCATTTCTACTAAAGCATCTAATAATCTAACGTTTAAGTGTAGGCTTTTGAACATTTCTAGATATTTTCCAAATTGAGCTTCTTGTTTCTCTTTTTTAAGCCTACCAGGGAAAGGTATTCGAACGGGTTTAGAAACTTCGGGGGCTTTAGAAGGTTCTGGCTCAGGAGAAGCGACAGAGGTGTCAGCTTGTACCGAGTCAGTGGGTAGAGAAGTAGAAGGTTCATTTGAAGGAATATCTATGGTTTTCTCGTTTTTAGTCTCTTTTCCTCCTCTAGTGACCACAAGCATGTCATCGTGCTCATAGAATGAGTGAAAGATAGAATTGTAGATCGCTTCCTCCCTTTGCTTCTCCTCAACTTTTAAAAACAACCTTTTAACATTATCCTCCATGTTTTTAATTAAATCATTTGAAATCCTGAGCAAATAGTCATTTTGGTTTTGAAAATCAAGAATTCGTTTGTTTGTATTATTTTGCTCAACCATGAAGTTATTGAAAATCGTATTGTTTAGACGAGAAGTCAATTGGGTAGGAGTAGAGAGAACTAAAGATTGAGACGGGGGTAGTGTGGATAACCGCTGAACGAATGGTTTAGAATGAAAGGATTGGTCAGGGTTTCTACCAGTGGTGTCAAGAATTTCTTCGTTGGCCCGTCTGTTTGGGAAGAACTTTGGGGGTTTCTTCTTTTGCATGGGTTTAGAAGATTCTTGCAAGTCCTTGACAACTTTAGAGATGGATTCGAGTTGAGTTTTCAAGATGTCCAAGGCTTGATCTGAAGTATTCCTTTCCTCTGAAGTGGATTCATCTGGCTCCAAGTCATGATGGTGCATCGTTATCGTCTCAATCAACTTCCAAGCTTCGTCTGAAGTATGTTGCATGAAGTTTCCGGATGAAGCAGCATCGAGGGTTTGTTGGTGCTGAGGATTTAAGATGTTGTAGAATGTGCAGACCAGATTCGTTTCAGCCAACTGATGGTTTTGACATCTTCCGATAAGATTCTTAAATCGTTCCCAAGCCTTGCTTAATGATTCGTTAGTTTCCTGATGGAAGTTAGCAATGTCGGTCTTAAGCTTGGTTTGCATGGAAGGAGGAAAGTACTTAGCTAGAAACTTAGTAGCCATCTCTTCCCATGTATGAATCGAATTGGGTTCGAAATCATAAAACCAGGTTAAGGCTCGAGAAGATAGAGAATAAGGAAACAGATAGAGTCGAAGAAGGTCTCTATTGGTTCCTATTATATCGAATGAGTCGGTAAGGTTGATGAACTTGTTGAGATGGGCGTTTGAGTTTTCAACAGAAAGACCATGAAACTGACACTCAGATTTAATCACTTTTATGTAGTGAGGCTTAATTTCAAGGGTTTCGTCGGTTGGTGCTACGATCGGTCCTCCTCGTCCCTCTAGCAGTGGCTTGATTGATGAGGTGAGTGTGATACGGTTCGTCATAACTTGTAAGGTAGAAATTAGGGTTACGGAAAGGAAAAACTAATCTAAACTAATTAACCTAATTAGTATAATTAACCTAATTAACCTAAGGATAAAGCAGGTAACTTCCGGATGATATTGATCTCCCGAAAGGGTCGCTAAATAACTAAGATAACTAAATTCCTAAAGTCGATCGTTGTAGTCCCCGGCAGCGGTGCCAAAAACTTGTCGTGCACCCCGCGGTCGGTCGGATTTTACTCTGGTCATTGAACCTTCCGGCAAGGGCGCGCGGACAGTGTGTTTTATATGTATTATGCTGGGTATCCTAAGTTTTGATACAACTTAAAGACCTAAAGGGAAGTAAGCGGTATGTATGACTCAGGTGTCGTTCTTCAAACTACAACGGGCATGGGAATCTAGGAGGATTAATTATCTTTTGTAATTTAGCTGGGATTTTTAAAACTTTTTGATAGGTTGGTTGGTTTTCTAATCTAATTACTAAAATTAAAAACTAAATCAAAGACAGGGGTTTGTACGGAGTACGCAGAGAAATCAAGATAAGGAATATGTTTGCTGTGACTTCGGCAATGTTATTTGGATGGATATTTATGAGGGATAAGGTTACTAGGTGTGATGATTAATCTGGTGAGGTCATAGAAACTTAATTGGTAGATAAAGTATTATGCCTACGACCTTTACTCGGTTTCCCACGTATTTATGTTAACGCTATACCGGATACTCGGGCGTTTTACAACTTTTCCGTTATACCAATTAGGGTTCCAGATTACTCACTAGATATTCATATATTTCTTAATGAGCTACAACTATGATCCTACTATATACCTAACGTAGAATTGTCCGCAATCAGATATATAATATGTCACATGGATAGCAGTTATAGAATGTCCAGTACACCGGAAGTTCTCCCAAATGAACAGACCAATTCAACTGACAATTATCCTCTAATCCAGGTCCCCATTTACAGACATCCGGAGGACGTTAGTATCATGGCATGAATTGTTCAGTGAACAATAACATGAACAGGGTTTAACCCGCGGAACCGGTTGGGATAATCTGTCTAACGGTCAGTTAAATTGTTCATCATTAATCATACAATCAACACGACTATTACATGCATGTTAACCTATCTGTAATATGTTTATTATGTTCGTGAAAATCTAATTAGCAGGGCAGTGATAATGTTTGCGTATGTCTAGCATGCAGTACCTAAGCAACAATCAAACAAGAACATGCAATAGGACGGAACACTAGTCATCATATTAACTGACCTAATAATTAAATCATGGATATCCCGGAAGTTGTCCCAAAGATACACAACAAACAAGCGTGAACCTAATCTATCTCTAATCCTATGCTTCGTGTCCCTCGGATGTGTTTCAATCAAGGGAACAGCGACCATGTTGAGTTCATTGATCATCATACACAGAATAGTTGGCAATCCTACTTCTAGCAATTGGCCAGGTTCTAGGGAGGAGGATACAAACCACAGCATAAGTTGGATAGATAAACAGGCAGAGGTTCAGCTTATAAGTTCACAAACAGTTTTAAACCTACACAAACAGAGTAACAGTATGTTTACAATTGGGAATCATTATTTCTACAACGGATTGTGCCCACGACTTTCATAGCTTCCACGTTCCGTACTACACACATTCGTGATGATTCCGGCGCTATACAAATGAAAGCCGTATAACGTTACCTCCGTTGTTTCATAATGGTGTCATCCCCAATTGTATATTATATCATAACTATCCTAACATTGCATACATCACAACAAACATTGATTTGTCTAGCCTAGCATAATTCTAGCATTCATCCCTAAGCATGCATAATAAGAAAACATAATTAAAAGAATAAATGCGAGAGATTGTATTAAACCTGAATACGAAAGTAATACAGACAAATCTTCACAAATCTGAAGTCTCGGAGTAACTCCGTACAAAAGCTACTGAGAGCTTCTACTCTAACCTACTAATTCTCCTCTAACTCCTAAGAGTAGTGCTAGAAAGAGAATGTTAACCTAATTCTAGAGAGAAGTTTTAGAGAGAGAAACAAAATGAGATGAGAGGTGTAAGGTGTGTGTAAATGAGAAATGGAGGTTAGTATTTATAGGTGAATGGTGGAAGGCTTGGTACAAGTCTTGAAGCATAAGATACAAGCATCAAAGCAGCATACGGGGCAAGCGGACCAAGGGGGGGCAAACGACACCTCACAAGCCAACCAACCCCGTATACGGCACCCTAAGGGCCGTATACGGCACCTAGGGTACCGTATACGGTACCTAGGTGGGCAGGGGGGTTGGTGCTTGGTTTGGCCTCCGCTTGTTTCTCGGTTGCTTGGTTCGTCCGTATCTTCTTCGTTTGGGCTCCGATTTGCTTGATTCTTGCGCCGTTGGCTTCGTTTTTCCATTACGCTTCTAATGACACTGAGTTTGCCAAATTTGGAAGTATTTAACTTTTGCGTGTTCCGGATGACGATCGGCGAGCTTCCAGACTGCATATCTTCTCCGTCTTTCGTCCGTTTCTTCTGATTCTTTCACCTTCGGTCTTGGATTTTCCTATGAAATCATAAAATATGTATTAATCTCTATTTCCATAAGAATATTGAGAACGGAAAATTTAAGGTGATTGTTTTGCCTCGGTTTGCGTGTTATTTGGACGTTTTACCCGATTTTTGCAGCAACGTCTATATTTAGACTACCTTGGTGATTTTTGGTAAATAATGATGGTTTTGAAATGTTTTCACCAAAGAATAGTCCAAAAAGTGTGGAAATATATGCTTAAAAACAAGACTTTTTGGGTCACATCAGGGCACAAGATAAACTTCATTAAATGCACTACAACTTTTTAAATATATCACAAAATTCATTTATCAAACTCACTAATTTTCAATTATACATCATCATTAATTGCAATTTTTGTTATTTATGGAAAATTCAACTTTATTCAATGTCACTAACTTGTGCCCGTAGGGCACTTGTTAGATTTTCCCTACTATTATTAATTACGTTCACGATTGCTTGATACTGGACCAACAATTAGTATAAGAGCCGGGTAACCAGATGTAGTTAATACTCGTATCGGCTAATTTTAGTTATGATGGTTTTAAATTGTTTTAAGTGATTAATATGTTGAATACTCACGACTATATTTATTTAAACTGAGTATAAGTGGCAAAATGAATGGGTCGGGTCGGGTCGGGTCACGGGTCTAGATGAGTTTGAGTCTAAATGGATCCGGGTCTAGATGAGTCATTTAAAAGAATGGGTCTAAACGGATCCAGGTCAAATGGGTCTCGGGTCGGGTCGGGTCATCGGGTTTTTACCAAACTTTTTTTTTACTTTGAGTGAAAAATGAAATGAGGTGAAAAAAAAAATATTTACCCGGTAGAACCGTTGGTTAATTGTTACACAATTGGAAGCTGTATTGAAATACCCATTTAGACCCATCCAAAAAATGGAGAGGAGACCCAACAAACCCATCCCCTCCTAAATATTAACCAAATTGACCCATAATTAACCAATGGGTCTAAAATTGCCACCTCTAAAACTGAGTGACAATCAAACGTTATGAAATGAGATGGTAAAATGCTATAGTGATTTATGAACAGCAAAACGTTATAAGTTGAGTAATGTTACGTAGACTTAATTAAATAAATCTAAAAATATGCATAATACATTTATTGAATAATAGAGTTTTTCTCTCCTAATCTTGCTGGTTGAATCTAATACATGTCACTCTTATATTTTTTGGTTCACATTGTATTTAGATAATTAGTGGTGTCTAGAGGTGGCAATTTTAGACTCATTGGTTATTTATGGGTCAACTTGGTTAATATTTATGAGATGATGAGTTTGTTGGATCTCCCCCCATTTTTTTGGATGGGTCTAAATGGGTACTTAATATAACTTCCAATTGTATAACGATTAACCAACGGGTCTAGCGGGAAATTATTTTTTCCACCTCATTTCATTTTTTTTCATTTTTCACTCAAATAAAAAAAAAGTTTTGTGAAAACCCGATGGGTCGACCCGACTCGAGACCCATTTGACCCGGACCCGTTTAGACCTATCCTTCTAAATGACTCATCTAGACCCGGACCCATCTAAACCCAAACCCATCTAACCCTGTAACCCGACCTATTCATTTTGCCACTTACAGTGTTGCCAATCATTCTCCATATGTGTAACACCCTCAAATTTCGGGTTGCGGAAGCGGTCGGGTCGGGTGTTACCAAATCAAATATCACAGCATAAGATACATAATGAACGACTCTAAATGAGACGTTTGAAAATAGTTATTACATTTCCCAAAATAAAATGTATACAAGTTGTGAGTTCGCAAAATAATGTCAATACATAATTTGTAATACAAAAGTTATGCAGAGAAATCCCGTTGTTTGAAAATATGCGACTCGAGCTAGCATAATCTTGTAGCAATCCTAATCCTGCTGGGCACCTGAGAACACATGCTAAAACGAGTCAGCTATAAAGCTGGTGAGTTCATAGGATTGTTAGTTGAAAACATAAAGTGTAAATCCAGTATGTTTTGAAAAGTAGTTCGAAATCCCTGTATTTTGATTTGTATTGTATTAAAGATGTAACACCAATGTGTATACATTTCACTAGGTATTTCCTACCCTAAGAGTAGCGGTGTGTACCTAAGTACGTAAGGAAAGAGGCATACCATGCCTAGATATCTATCAGGTATAGTGAATCTACAATCGTGAGGCAATACATGCCTAAATACTATCAAGTGTATGACTGCGTCATATCGAGGGTGTGGCAATCCATACCTAGATACCTATCTAGTATAAGTGAAATAAACCATTGCATGGCAAAACCTGCCTGAGTATAGTCCAAGTAATTGTATGACTACGTCATGTGATGTTGAGTAATAATCGGCATGCTAATCTGGCATGTAGTGTTGCCTCCGGCAACGTAAATTGTAGTCCTGTAGAACTAATATAAAGCATTTATCCAAATGCTGAGCCAACGATCTCGAGTATAAGCTCGCCGATCCGTTGCTGAGTATGAGTAACCGTGCAGTCCCGTAGAACTACGATAGAGTATTTAATCAAATACTGAGCTAACGACCTCGCATGAAATCTCACCGACCCGTTAACTGTTGTGGATCACGAGTATAAGCCCGCCCATCCGTGAGTGTATCGCTTTACCACGAATACGTCCTTGTGCCCACTACAATACCGTGGCCTCGTTTTGTACCCACTTTATCGTGGCATCGTTGTGTGTCCAATCTGGACATCGTCCGCATTGCTCGTAAGAAAAGTATGTAATTAAGCCGGCTGTACCACGACAAGCCAGACTGGTGAAATGTAGAGCCAGCTGTACTACGACAGACTAGCTAAGTAAATGAGAGCCAGCCATACTACGACGCGCCTGACTTAAGTAGTTATTTTTGTATGTATGTATGCCAATATGCATATGTAAATTGTAAGAAGCACCAAGTGCTTGATATAGTGTACGAGCATTTTTATATATACATATATATAAGTCAAATCTACAAGCACAAGAAATAGTGTATCATGCTACGCATGAAGTAATATATTGTATCTAAATATGTATGTACAATACTTAGATATTAATTGTATCACATTGGGCCTAGGTGTGAATAGTCATCACCTAGTTGGTTTGTATTAGTGTAAAGATCCTATACTAACGTTTGTCACTAATGTATACTCCTAGCCTCAGCCTAGCAAGTATATATGAAGTCCTTGGTTGTTGTTTACTTGGGTACTATTCCAGTTTAGAAGTCCTGGACTGTATTAGCAGTCGTAGTACCGAAAGGGAAACTAATCCTATAAGAGTCTAGTCGTTGTCCAGTGTAGGTAGAACTAACCAGTTCTAGTATAAGTGATAGTATTGTCCCGTGACAATATGGTCAATGGATAGTGATAACTTAATCAAGTCATGTAGTGGTAATTGTGTTCCAACAATCTAACAGTGTACGGTTGTAACCTATCTAGGTTAAGTATTTATACTATCTCAAAACAGTATGGTGGGTGTAATTCCTAGGTATTACACATTCGTATTTCATGGCAGTAATAAAGATAATTGTGAATTATAAAAGTTTATTTATATAATTCGAAAAGAGTTATTGAGCATGTGTTTCACCCCGAAAACAGTAAAACAGTTGGAGTAGTGGGGCTATGAAACTCACCTGTTGGAGATAACAATCTCGTGCTACGCGTGTCGTCACAATGGTAACCTCTTAGTGTCCTAAACATGTGAGGTCATATGGGTAAGATACTAATCGGTTTAACTAAACGTGTCATGACAGTACACTTCTGTTGTTTAGTTTTAGAATTGTGTACGGCCCGTTTGTGACGGTTTGTAATAATGATAATTCTCAATTAAATCATTATTAAAATTGTTTCGTTGTCTACTTCCCAAAAATATAGTTTTGTATGTAAGTCATCGTTGTAAAAGGTGTAGTTGTTGTTATGCAAATGTTGAATCGTTGGGCAAAAACTCATTTTGCAGACCAGGTCAGTTCGGCTCGGTTCGCTGCTCGGTTTGACTCGCAGCTAGGCTCAGTTCGCTGCTCGGTTCGACTCGCAGCTAGGCTCGGTTCGCTGCTCGGTTCGACTCGCAGCTAGGCTCGGTTCACTGCTCGGTTCGACTCGCTCGACGAACTGCTGCGATTTTTGAAGTGGGTTTCGAGTTTTAAAACGTTTTTAACCGATTTCTTGGACATATTCTTGTTGTGTGGACTCAATAACACGTTAATAAACATAAATCAAGTGTTTTAAAGATGTGAAATCGGGTGTTCTTACCAAATGCTCGATTTCGAGCTCAAAAATGGCGGATCGAGATGATGAAGATGATGGTGATGATGTCCGACTGTTGCTGGTCTCGTTGTTGTTGATGATTCCGAAAATGATGAAGGTGGTGGTGGTGGATCCGTGATGTAGAGAGGGAGAGAGATAGATGGAGGTGTGTTTGGTGAAATGAAAAACAAAATTGGGGAGGGGAAGAAAAGGGCAGCCGGCCCATCATTTTTGGTGGGTTTGGTTGTCCCCAATTGTGGTGTTAAATGCCCTTGTTTGCGTACCCGATCGTAAAATAATTAAATTATTTTAAAATCATAATTTTGCTAATATGAAATCGTATATGTTTTTATTCGAAGCATTTTATAAAAATACTTTATTCGAGTTATAAAAATATAACTTTGTTTTGGATTTGTTTGACAGATACCTTTCGTATGGTTTCGTCGCCAAAAATACGTTTTAAACAAAACGAATTATGTTCTGAAATAGTTTAATATTTTCCGTGTAAATAATGTTTATTTAAAATAATAACACATTATTTAAAGTAAGGCGTACCAAGTACGTGAAATGAAAGTTTTAAATCGGGCGCGAAAATTGACCCTTTGTGACCGGGTGTTACATTCTCCCCCTGTTAATAAAATTTCGTCCCGAAATTTCAAATGAAGTCGTGATCGCGTGGGGTCTGGGGAGAAGTGTTCATACAAGGAGTTCGTTAAATAGATAGTAGACGTACAATGTCTAGGTCGGGTTTGAAAGCAGTCAATCCATGATTGTGTTGTGGTTTAACATAGTAGTCAGTCACTGACTATGTCATTCATTCCAGTTTTAGCTATATCGTGGTTACAGGGTAACCATTTACGTGGTAGTCCATCCAGGACTAGATAATTGTCACAAAGTGACCGTTTAGAGAGTAGTCCCATCAGGACTGAGTGATTGGTAAACGTTCAGTTTGTCCAGTCTGCTGAAAGCAAACTCTGAGTTTTATGTGGGCCTAGGTTAACTAGCCCTATGATGCATTCGGCATTAAGTCGGTGAAATGATATCCAGGAGTAGAAGTACACGCTTAGTGTAAACAAAAATTAAGGGTTATGTTTTCGAGGAAGGATGTACCTACATCATCGTCGGAATTTGTTCGGTTCATTCAGAGCCGATCAGGTGAATTTTGCGTTTCTTTGGGCAATTCTTCTTGTAATGCCCTGGTTCTTTGCATTTGAAGCATATCCTTTGTGAGTCGGGATTGGCAGGAACTTTGCAATCCCAGATCTTGTGTCCAAATTGCTGGCATCTTTCACAGGGTAAACCACATGTACCCTCATGATGACGTTTACAGCCGTGACAAAATGGTTTGTTCCCCGCATAGCCTCGTTTTTCTTTAGGTTCGGCGGCGTAGGACCTCAAGGGTTCGGGTTGATTTGTTGGGTTATGACTAGTGCTGGAATCTCCATTCCATTTTCCTTGGTTGTTTTCAGTTGCAGGTGTTCCGCGTCGAACCACCTGTGCCATGAGTTTGTGGGCCATGCGAACAGCATCGTGAATAGTGGCGGGTTTAGAGGCGGTGACCATTCCCTCAATTTGTAACAGAAGTCCTCCGATGTACCTTTTGATTCGTTGGTGTTCAGGGTTCACCAAGGTTGGGCAAAGAAGTGCCAGTTGGTTAAAACGATTGGTGTATGCCATGATATCGTTGTCCTTTACGGTGAGATGCCAAAGTTCATTCTCGAGTTTGTACAGTTCCTCACGGGGACAATACTCGTCCCTCATGATTCGTTTCAGTTCCTCCCAAGGAAGTTTGTAAGCGGTGTCGACCCCTATAGTTTGAGCGTAGGAATTCTACCAGGTGAGGGCATTACCCTGGAGAGTGTAGGTGGAGTATTTGACTTTGTCGTCGTCGGGGCAGTTGCAAATGTGGAATACCGATTCCATTTTCTCGATCCATCGGATTAATCCGACAGCCCTTTCAGTTCCAGCGAAATTTAGTGGCTCACAGCTCAGGAAATCCTTATAGGTGCAGGGTCGTGCTCGGTTTCGTGTAGCTAGAGCTTCAGCCACTCTTTGATCAGCAAATTGGTCGCGTTCAGCTTGGGTGTATGTTTGTCGTTTAGGCGGCATGATTCTTGAATAAGAATGAAACGACAAGGCGTGAGATCTTTATTCAAAGATGATGATTATTACGGTAACATGAATAGTTCACTTGAGTTTTAAATTGAGGGACACGGGATCCTATGATCCTTGATGTTGAAGTTTTGATATTGTGAGTGACAGACGTATTTCTGCCCTTTTGTGGTGTTGATACAACAATTTAAGTCGAGTTAACCTTAGTTAAGTTGTCATGAATTTCATGTTTCTCCGAGTGTTGTGACCAATTTGGTTGTAGTTTCAATGTGTAGTCGTAATGATGACCAAATTGTGTACCTAGAGTAGTCAGTCAAGACTATGTTGTTGTGTGTAGTCCAATGGACAATAGTGTAGTACTCTAGTAACGAATTTTATGTGGTCATTTTATGCCGGTGAGTGTGACACTTCGTGTCCAGTAGTGTAGGTCGTATATACATATATGGTGTACACGTAACTTTACAAGTATACGCGCGTAGTAAGAGTCAGGTGTGGCACCTCGTGCCCAGTTATGTAAGTGTATATGTATATATATAAATTGTACATGTAAATATAACAAGTCTACATGTATATTGGAAGTAGCACCAACGTGCCGATTGCAGTATTAACATACTGTGTAATGCAGCACCAAGTTCTTTGTGTTGTTCAAGTGTAGCCCTAAGGCAAAAACGCTTTGAAGGGTCGAAATTTCTCAATTGTAGCGCGATGGCTAACACCGAGGTGTTGATTCGTGATGATCTAAACGATCAAGTTGTGTTTTAGGTAATTTTTGGTGGACTTAGTCAACTCTAATCCAATGGTAACCAGTATGGTCAAAGTTGAAAATCTTGTTGGTTTGCTTTAAAATTTTGTGAATGTTTAGCATGTGTGGGTTTCCATCCCAATAGATAATGTTTAAACCTCCTTCCCGAGGTTCAGTGATAGTGTGATATTCCCCTACGCGTATATGTGGAGAAAGTGTTGAGTCGTGATGGTGAAGAAGACGACTATGTGCCTCTTCGCGAGTATTTGATGATACATTGGAGTTGGTTATATATACTCAATATATATATATATATATATATATATATATATATATATATATATATATATATATATATATATATATATATACGTAGAAGTATTACACAGACAAGGCCTATCAATATATACCTACAGTACATATAATAGCCTAGAGAGTCTAGCACATAACAATCAGAGTCAACTAGTGCATTCCTGATCCAGTATAACCCCTTTCAGATGTCACATCATCTTTATTTAATTGTACATAGTTAGCTACGCTATGTTAAATTAAACTCGTATTACGTGATCCCTGAACCATTTATACCTAATGAGGAATACTGCCTAGCGGTCATAGTCTAGGCCCACTAAATGCAACCTAGTTCACTATAACCTTAGGCTCTGATACCAATCTGTAACACCCTCAAATTTCGGGTTGCGGAAGCGGTCGGGTCGGGTGTTACCGAATCAAATATCACAGCATAAGATACATAATGAACGACTCTAAATGAGACGTTTGAAAATAGTTATTACATTTTCCAAAATAAAATGTATACAAGTTGTGAGTTCGCAAAATAATGTCAATACAAAATTTGTAATACAAAAGTTATGCAGAGAAATCCCGTTGTTTAAAATATGCGACTCGAGCTAGCATAATCTTGTAGCAATCCTAATCTTGCTGGGCACCTGAGAACACATGCTAAAACGAGTCAGCTATAAAGCTGGTGAGTTCATAGGATTGTTAGTTGAAAACATAAAGTGTAAATCCAGTATGTTTTGAAAAGTAGTTCGAAATCCCTGTATTTTGATTTGTATTGTATTAAAGATGTAACACCAATGTGTATGTATTTCACTAGGTATTTCCTACCCTAAGAGTAGCGGTGTGTACCTAAGTACGTAAGGAAAGAGGCATACCATGCCTAGATATCTATCAGGTATAGTGAGTCTACAATCGTGAGGCAATACATGCCTAAATACTATCAAGTGTATGACTGTGTCATATCGAGGGTGTGGCAATCCATGCCTAGATACCTATCTAGTATAAGTGAAATAAACCATTGCGTGGCAAAACCTGCCTGAGTATAGTCCAAGTAATTGTATGACTACGTCATGTGATGTTGAGTAATAATCGGCATGCCAACAAAATTGGGGAGGGGAAGAAAAGGGCAGCCGGCCCATCATTTTTGGTGGGTTTGGTTGTCCCCAATTGTGGTGTTAAATGCCCGTGTTTGAGTACCCGATCGTAAAATAATTAAATTATTTTAAAATCATAATTTTGCTAATACGAAATCGTATATGTTTTTATTCGAAGCATTTTATAAAAATACTTTATTCGAGTTATAAAAATATAACTTTGTTTTGGATTTGTTTGACATATACCTTTCGTATGGTTTCGTCGCCAAAAATACGTTTTAAACAAAACGAATTATGTTCTGAAATAGTTTAATATTTTCCGTGTAAATAATGTTTATTTAAAATAATAACACATTATTTAAAGTAAGGCGTACCAAGTACGTGAAATGAAAGTTTTAAATCGGGCGCGAAAATTGACCATTTGTAACCGGGTGTTACAATATGCATAATCTTTTTAAATTTAAGTAAATGTAAAGTTAATGTGAATAAGGGGTTTTCTAAAGCCACCCCCAGAATTACTGGGGGATACCCCTGGCCATTTGACTCCCGTGCAGTACTTTTTCAGTCCAGTTTTATTTAAGATCGGTTCCAGTTTCAGTCCCAGTTCAGTAAAGATGTGATTAATTAGATGGGTCAGGAGGTAAAAGATAGAAAAAAGTGGGCCATGGGGGGTATCTATAGCAAGGCCTTGTGAATAAATGTGAGGTCTAAGACTCTAAGCGTAGACACAACGAAGGCTATTCAAATGTCAACTATATTCTCATCATTGTCTCTAGCTTAGAGGCCCATTAATAGAGGACATGTACGTATAAAAAAATATATATACTCCGTACGTAGTCTTTAAACGTCTTTAAATGTAATTAATGAGATGAACTATTTATAGTAGTAGGTTATATACTTATATGTGTAATGCAAATATGAAATGAAAATTTATTGAAATTTGCTGAGGAAAATATGTGATTAACAGTTACGTAGTACTAAAAAACAAATGAATATTTGGGTCATTCACTAGAGCCGCTTCATATATTTTAATGGAGCACGACTGAATCCCCCACAAGGTCCAATATTGCCGAGCAAATCACCTCCATCACATATACCAGAACATTGGAGCCGGAACTCACGCGGATTAAGTCTTAACGTTGTGAGTCATGCGTTTCATTGGTGGTAGATACATTTGCGATAAATAATACTCATGGCAGGTTTTGAATCCATGACCTGAAGAAAGTTATGGACTGATTTTACCGCTAGACTATGTAGTTGATGATTATAAATAGCAAACAAATGATATATATTATGTAGAGCATTGTTTTGTATAGTTTCATATATGGATGTGAAAATTGAATGCGTAATTTTACCAATAAGTAAATGCGTTTATGTTTTTCATATCATGTACGTGTAGTTATGACAAGTTTGAGTGTGTGAATAACTTCGTTTGATAAATAATAGCTTCCATTATGAGAATTGAACTTCTAGTGTAATGAAATCTAGTTTTCTTTATTTAGTGTAAGTAAGTTATTAGTTGATCGATAGAGTTACTATATTAGGGTTGCGAATAATAACGTTTTTCCATCTTTTATATTCTAAGGTTAAGGTAACGTTGAGAATCCTTTATAAGTGTTTAACATTTTATAAGTTTTAATACAATTAAATGAAGGAGAATGCTAATCATATCATAGCCTTTAGGGCTATGTAAGGACTATGGTTTAGGTTTCTACATTTAGCATTTTAAACTATGTTGAATTAATTACAAAGTATAAGTTTTATTTTTTAATACCGACTTTCCTTATTTAAATCTGCAAAAAAGTGTTTACTAATGATAACTTTGAGTTATAAATATAGAATTAAGTTAAATATAGTAAACCAAATCATAGCCGCTATGGTTAGCATTGTTCTTAAAAAGAATACTCCATAATTGAATGAATGAATCATCGAGTAGTAACGGCTCATGTTTGTCTTTTAGATCAACTTAGGCTCGAATAAAATTTCCTATCATCCAAAAAGATACTATTAAAAGATGGGGTCATATACGACCAGATTACAAACCATCTTCCGTTTCTTTTTGTTTTTTCTGTCGGGTGTTCCAAACTATCAAAGTAGAGGTTCATTAGATTTAACCAAACCAAACAAAAGAGACCAATTGATTTTTGATTTCTATAAATTGAACTTGAACTTTCTAGTTTTTAATTAAAAACCGAACAAAATATAATGAAATAGCACGAGTAAGAAACCAATGTATTTCACGGGTTCCCCGCGTTCTGTATATAAGTTCTTTCGAAATTATCTTCTTCTTTTCATGGATTAGCATCTCAGGGTCCTTTGATGGGGCATAAAGAAGTTGTCTTTTGCATCAAACCAATACAACAAGGATTAGCTCTGCCGAAGAAAAAGGATCAACTCAGCTATTCGAATCGAACCTAAATGAAAATAACATGGAAAGTCTTTTTCTTACAATTTAATTTCTTATATTATTATTATTATTATTATTATTATTATTATTATATATATATATATATATATATATATATATATATATATATATATATATATATATATATATATTGTTACTCAATACATTCACTCGATCAAAAGCATAAAAATTAAACATATTTAATCCATTAACTACCCTGATAATCACCCCATGTTAAAGTGTTTCTTGACATGTATAAGATTTTCAACATATGGGATAGAAACTGCAATAAATACAAAGTATGAGGGGTAAACTTGAGTTTCCAATATTTTTTATAAAAGGATAGGAGAGGGTCCTTAACTCTATATGGTGTAGGGGTGGGTGGGGTTATGCTCTACCAGGACCGGCACTGGCCGGTGGGGTAATTTAATTACGTCACGTGAATTTCAATGCCAAATGTTTTCATTAAATAATCAAAATAATACTTCATATAAATAAAAAAACATAAATATTGAAAGTTAATTGTATAGTTAATAATTGCTAGATGTCAAGTTATCTGAAGCTAACAAATATTGGATGCTAATGTCAATGTGTTAATAATATCACATAATATTCAATTTTATTATTATTAGTAAAGTAGAAAGTAGATGTCGTAAGTTTATTGGTTGATAATTAACAACAAATTTTTATTGATAACGTCAACCCTATAATCTAATTTAATATAACATTTAAGATCATAGATCAACTCATCTATAATATCTGTATGATGAAAGTATATGTAGCAGATATATAGCTTTTAAGTTTACCATATGACAACATACAAAAGATCTTTTTTTACCTTTAAAATGAAGCTAATATTGAGATATTACTCTCTCCCTTCTAATTTTACGGTACACTTTTCTTTTTCTCAATATCCTAGTTTTTTTTTTGCGAAAAACAAAAATTATATAAATAAAAAGTATTCTTCATCAATATGTTGAAGAAGACTTTAAAAGATACATAGACATGACTTCAATGGAGTGCCTAAACCAAATGACCTAACAAGAAATAAATAAAGAGTATTCTTCATCGCAATTGAAAGACAATACCTAATTTATCGTTCACTTACACAAATGAAAGACATGACTCAATATCCTAATTTATCGTTCACTTACACAAATAATAAGG